>CM034475.1:2118459-2815215 GCA_019925255.1 Litchi chinensis
TCCTGAGGTTTGAGGCATTTTCTCATGAGCTTTTGTGAGATATATTTTTGCAATATTTTTTGAGATATTTTTTTGCAATATTTTTCCTTAAAATCACATCTGCGCTCCACGCTTCTTAGGTACAAAGTTGAGGTTTCGTTAAATTTTTTTTGTTAAAAATCATATCAAATAAGTGGTAAATATCGAATAAGTGGTAAATATCGCGTTTCTACACTGTCCTTATGGTTTAGCTGCAAATATATATTCTGCTTTTATTGGGATTTTCTCTTCCAGTTATTTGGAAGTGGTTGATATTGACTGCTTGTGAAGATGTGATATTGCCATAATGATTTTGGCAGAAATCTTATGCTAAATATTTGCCTTTTTTTCTTTTCTGCCCTGGGACTATAAACAATAATATTGTACAAAATGTGCAACAACCTTTCAACTCTTCAGACTTGTTTGAATCGAATTGTCGAATGGCTGTGTTGAATTAGTTGGCTTTTTGTCACTTGGGATAATAAAAACTGAGGATATGCTAAAGTTTTATGTTATTTTTCCTGCTCCAGTTCTCAATTTTTCTTTTTACTCACAAATTCATTTGTTCTTTTTGCAGTTGTATAGCACTGTGACGCTGCGCCAGGGAGAGAAGAAGCATTACAATAACAAAGTCGATGTCTATAGCTTTGGAATTGTCTTATGGGAGTTGTTAACCAACCGCATGCCTTTTGAAGGCATGTCCAATCTACAGGCTGCTTATGCTGCTGCTTTTAAGGTGCAAGAATTAAGCGTCTGTATATTTCTGTATTGCATTTGGTCATCACATGTAATGAATATTGAAAGTTTGAAACACAAACATTACTGATCAGATTATTGCTGTTGTTTGAAAATGCAGCATGAACGGCCTAGGCTTCCAGAGGAAATATCCCCTGATCTTGCATTTATCATACAGTCATGTTGGGTTGAGGATCCTAATATGAGGCCGAGCTTCAGCCAGATCATTCGCATGCTCAATGCCTTCCTCTTTACGCTTGCACCACCCCAACAATCTGTTCCAGAATCTGACCCCAATGAAGAAGCAGCTACAAGTAATGGCACTATGACTGAAATATCTGCTCGTGCAAGAGGGAAGTTCGCCTTCCTTCGCCAACTTTTCACTGCTAAGAAGACCAGGAACTCACAATGAGTTGGTAAATTTTGAAAATTTTTCTTTTTGTTCCTATTCAAAGAAAGTTGGCACGCATCAGTAGATGTATATTTTTAGTGAATCTGCTGTTAATTACCTTATTGATAATGCTTAGTTCAGGATGAAAAATGTTGAAAAGAAATTACTATGAGAAGGGAACTCATTCGGAAATAAAGGGAAAAAAGACAAATAGAGGATAATTTACATTGGCTAGTTGACTTTGTAAAGAGCTTAATGGTTTTGGACTTATGTTAATACCAATGTTATCTCATTTTCAAACTTTGTAGATTAGCAACCATTCTAGTTTCCAGATTATGTACGTATATCTAGGTCAACAAATTGCTGTCAAAGTGACCAAAGATTGTATGCAATAGCTTTGAACAGAAACTTTTAGCAGTATATAATGTGTTACTTTTAGTTCACACAAGTTGGCCTTGTTTATGTGCAATGGCTTTTAGCTTCTAAACAAAGATTGGGGATTTAATTATCACAAAGTTGGATGCTTTACATATAAATATAATATTGAGATTCAAATCCCCTTGAGGCCATTTGCATCAAATATATAATGTTTCACAGATTACTTGACCTTGAAGACTATGAAAGGGCAGAAATTTCTGGGTATCAATGGAAAAAGCAAAAGCATACATGCACATCGGCACATGTGATGAATGCCATGATTTTTATTGTAGTAAAGCACCTAAACTAGAATGAAATGCCTTTTGATGCTAGAGAGAAACAGGACAGCGTAAAATTTTGGTTTTGATATAAAGAAATTTCAATTCACAAGCCATAAACTTCTGCAAACTTCCACAAAGGCGTTTCGAATGTACTTGATGGCGTTTTTGTCTTCTGTTTGTTGTATGGTATCATATTTTCTTTTTGAGATGGTGTACACGTGAGGGTAATTGGAACTTGAGGTATTATTATCGGGTTAAATGAGTTCTTTCGGCCATCAAATTACATCACCATGTTATTAGATGGTTAAGTCTTGGTTTCACAGGGGAAAATTGAATAATGAAAATGAAAGTGTTTTTTTATTTTTCTGGTTGGACTACTTGACCAGAGATATGGGCTAATCAAAGTTTTGGTCTTCGTTCTTGGACCAAGAAATAAAAAACGACCCGTTTGGAAGTCACCCAGCAAGTTTATGCGAAGGTTCTCATTTGTGAAAGGGTGTATTTATGTCGATGAAAAGCTTGTCGTTTATTACACTCAGCAATTTAATATCAATATCCTTGAATTTTGGTCAAAAGAATACATGCACAACTTCAGAGCTCTTTCGTTACAATTGCAAATAAAATGTGATGATAAAAGCAACATAAATTATATATTTATTTGTCATTCAATCTGACCGGAGTTAAGTTCCACAAGTTCTTTCCCTGTTGTTTTAGCCAAGTCCGTCCCCTTGATTAACCGGAGGAAGAAATGAAAAATTCAGATCAACAGAAGGTCCTGATGAGCCGACAATTGTTGCTCTGAATCTGACATGTCCTGGTAGAAAGTATGCATGATTTTTATAGAGTGATAAGTAACTTGGGACTGCGAGGCAGCTATAATGAGAATCAAATGTACTAGTGATTGGTCTGAAAAAGCCACTCTATTTTCTGCCAAAGTGTTTTCGACTAGGCGATAATTTTCATTCACAGGAGACTGAAGCTGTGCACGATGATAACGACCCAACATGCACTAAATTTTCTGCTTCCTTAGTACAGTTATGATCATCCACATCTTGTTGCTCAATATATAGTCCTATTATCCCTAAAAATGTATTTATTCAAGTCTTTTAAACGCTACACATACAATTCATAATATTGGGAGATAGAGCTGGTATGTAAACCTATAAAAAAAATCGTGTTTAAACATTACAGATACAATTTTGAGAACTATGCTCCTAAAATATTGAAAGATATTTTAGTCCCATGATCTCTAGGATTCTACTTCTATATGTCTTTTAAACACTATACATTACAATGTAGAATTGTATTACTATAATATTGAAAGATAGAGATTGTTTATAAACGTATAAAATATCCATTTTAAACATTACACGTACAATGTAGAGAAATATACTCCTATGATATTGGAAGATATTTTAGTTGCACAATCTCTAGAATTCTACTTCTATATGTCTTTAAACATTATATATACAATGCAAAATTATACTTCTATAATATTGGAAATATTATGTACAATTCCTGCAAGTTTATTTCATTAAGTTCCTATCGAAATTGTTTAAAAGAATTTTTAGAATGTCTTATTCATTCAATTTTCTTTGTAATTTTAGAATTTCAATAATCACCAAAATATAAATCAATTGAAACAACATTACAATCCTGAAAGTGAAAAAAAAAAAATTATATTCTTTAATATATTAATACATTTTTATAAGTTTTAAAAAATATTAAATATAAACTTTATACTTTTACCCCTAATCCTAATTGAAACGTGAGTTAATACAATGCAACATTCAATATTGGCTACTTTTATTTTTTTTTTAATTCAAATATTTGATCAATATATATTATATATTTTACTATATCATGAATTTTATGAAAATTGTTTGAAAGAGACTGTAAACTAAAATGGGGTACCTAGTCCATTTGTTAGATCAGTCTAATGGTGGACTCCATCAAACAGAGTTATTTTTCTTTTTCACTTGACAACCGTTGGATTACACAGATCCAACGGATGATAACAATTTTATCAAAAAAATCAGTATCGAATTCAATGGTCAAGGTTTTAGACAAATTTACACGCCAAACAACAAGTGTAAAAGCTATATCTAGTTAAAAAAAAAATAATAAATAAATAAAATGAAGACTCTAGAGTCTAGAGTCAATGCTTTTGAGTTACCATAGAAGAGAGAATCACACACACGCAAAACAGTAACTGGGAGAGAAAAAATCTGCCATTTCTGTGATTCAAGATCTGGAAGAGATTCAAAGAACAGTCTCTGTTGTTCGATGAGCACCACCTCATCGTATATCGAACCGTATCAACTTCGAAGATTTCTCTAAGTCAAACAAAAAAAAAAAATGGAGAGAGACAGATGGGTTCGGGTTCGGGTTCAGAGTTGAGAGACTTGAGGGAGCAACAACCATAAAACTAAGATATGGGTTTTTGATTTTGAAGTGTTTACTCAAATGGGTCGGTCTCTGATTGGACTGAGATTTCGAGAATTCTGATAAAGATTTTGTCTTTTTTTTTTTTTTTTTTCTTCTTGTTTTGGGTGATGAGAAAATGAGTGAAAAGAATGCAGCGGCTATGCATACAGCTGTGAACTCGGTACAGGCGTTGGGGAGGGGTTTTGATGTGAATTATGATACGAGGTTGTTGTATTGTAAAGGAATTGCAGGGTCGAGAGTGGTGGAGGTTGATGAGAAGAACACTAAGAATCTCGACTTGTATGATGGCTTAGTCGTGCCTGATGTTCCCTGGGATGTCAAGTTCTCTCATTCTCAGGAGTCGTCTGGAAGACAGAGGTCTGGTGTTTGCTCTTTTCAGGAGGTATATCTGTGTGTGTGTGTTATTGTTGACTGCATGTGTTCAATTTGTTGTTCCTTGGTACATGAACTCGGTTGTTGTGTTGTGTTTAGGTTTTGTGTTAAATTGTTGTTTTTGTTTTAGTTTGTGGGGGTGGCTCTCAATTGCTTAGATTAATGTCCTGCTTGAGTTGGTTTCTGTGATGCTAATTGTTGATCAGAGTTTTGTTTCGATTGGTGATTCTTGGTTGTATTGCTTTGAATTGGTATAAATGAGCTAGCTTTATTTACAATGAAAGACCAGGGTGTGAATTACCGTGGAAGTTGGAAGCTTTAGCATCAATTGAACTCAAGTTGAAGTTTCTTGAGGTCTATTGTTCTTGTGAAAAGAAAATTGTTTAGTTGCTAGACCAATTAAAAAAAAAAAAAAGTTCGAGTTACTTTAAGTTGCTGTAGTTGTAATTCTGCATGGCGTTGGTAGGCATTGTGCGACTACAGCAAGATTACCACCCTTTAGAAAATGATAGATGAATTATCAAGCTTAGTGATCGTTGAGAATGATAATAGGCAGTTGTGTGCATTTGGTTTCAAAATCTAATGCGGATGCAAAATTCAAATGAAGCTGTGAAGGAGCTTTGCTAGGTCTATAAAGTGTTTGTTTTAGCTCGAGAGCAGTAAAATTTATGTGATAAGTTCTACATTGGCTTTAATTATGAAGTGGTTGTCAAGCATCACCTTGAAACCTAGCTCAATATTTTTTATATGTAGTATGAGTTATGCTTCTGGATAATTTGTTGGAATTATTTATGTTGTTTGGGAATGAAATTTATCTTTGACATTCTTCCCTCGATTTATAGTCCTTCCAATCATATTATGTGCCTTTGCCTTCTTATATGATAATTTCTGTGGTAACTTACTTTTAATCTTAATTTTCGTGCATATGTCCTACTGAAGCATATTCATAAGTTGAAGTATCGATATCTTAATAATTTTAAGATTAGCAAATTAAACCCCGCCACACCCCAAACCTGCCAACAAAAAGATATACACAATATTCATGGAGGGGCGCAACTTGTGAGCATTAGAGAGCCTTATATCATTTATTGGGCCTTTACTTGACAGCTTAAAGTTTTGGATATAACAGTTATTAAGATGATATTAGAACTTGGTTTTTCTTAGGAGTCTTGAGTTCGATTCTGCTCACGTGATTATATTTGAATTTGATATTTAATATCAGTTTTGTTCTGTGTTTGTATTTGGGCTTGGTCCAGTTGCCAAGCCAGTTAGTCTGCACATGAGGAGATATGTTAGAGAGTCCTATAATATATGTTGGGCCCTTACTTGACTGCTTAAATTTTTGGATCCAATGGTTACTAAGTGTGAAGGATATGGATATGATCATTGTATTAGAATGAGGTTGACATGTCAATTTCCCTGGGCATGGGGATGAAATGCACAGTGAATGACACTAGTATTTTGAACTTAACATTAGGACGCTTATTTAAATATTTCATTTTGCTTTAATTTGTTCTAATATGCTTTTTGAAATATTTGAATGCAGATGGTGGATTATTTTAATCAAAAGGCTAATTTATCTGGAGGTTTTCCTCTTGGTAGTTTCAATTCTGCATTTAGCTTTACTGGTTCAAAGCATATTGATGCTGCAGCAACAAAGACCTTATCAATGGACGGGTTGTATATTCCGCTTGCCAAATTTGAGCTTAAACTGCCATTAATTTTGCGGGAGAATGTCAAACGGGCTGTTCCAATATGTTGGGACCCTCCATCTTTGGCAAGGTATGGGGCGTTGAAATTATCAACGGTAAAAATATTGATCCCCTAGCTGATCTTGTACCTAACTATTAGTTACTGCTTTTTACAGCTTTATTGAAAATTTTGGCACTCATGTCATCACTTCGGTAACTATTGGTGGCAAAGACATGATATATGTTAAACAACATCAGTCATCACCTTTGTCAACCATGGAGATCAAAAACTATGTACAGGATGTTGGAAACCAGAGGTTCTCTGGCAAAGCTGGTCTTACAAGTTCAGGTCAAATGAAAATGAAGGAAAAGGCTAGTGCCCATGTATCATATAGCTTTTCTTGTAATGTGTTGTATTTTCTTAAACGTCAGGTACTTACTCTGCATAAACTTTTGACTGTGCAGGGTCTTGATCCTGGCTTATTCAATAGTCAAGGGATATACCCTCAACCCACAAATGCACCAATTCTTACAGGCAAAGAAGTATGTTGACATCCTTCTTATGTTCTTATAATTCCAATTAACGTTGATACTCTAACTAGACCTTGTTTGCCTTACTTTCAAAGCATTCAAATTATGTATTCAAATAAGTACACACACAGTTACGTGCAGAGTATAAAACCATTTTTTTTATAATTTCAGAGTTTCTGACAAATAGGTATGTGATTTTTATATCCTTTTCAATAACAGAGAATGTAGGTGTAGTGGTTTGTCCCTTGTGGCTGGATTTTGGAGTTTAAACAAGTAGCAGAGCCACTGATTTGCTTATTTCCTTCATATGTTCCTACTATTGATTGCTAATTTCCTAGACCTTCATTCTTCTATTTTTTTTTAATGAATTGAACTCAAAACTTCTTCGAATCTCATTGCTGCAGGATGTTACAGTCATTTTCCGGAGGAGGGGTGGAGATGATCTAGAACAAAACCATACCCAATGGGCACTAACTGTCCGTTCCTCTCCTGATGTCATTGAAATGACTTTCATCCCTATCACTGCTCTCCTTGATGGCATACCGGGAAAGGATCATCTATCTCGTGCCATTGGTCTCTATCTTGAATGTAAGATGATTAAAGCTTCCTCTTTGAGTATTTATATAGTTTTCCTCATTTGCTTTTTTAGTAATTGCATGTATTTCTCCTAACCGTGAGTTTCCACTGGATGACTGCAAACAGACAAGCCTCAGATCGAAGAGCTGAGATATTTTCTGGAGTTTCAGATTCCTAGGGTATGGGCTCCTGTACAGGATAGGATTCCTGGCCATCAAAGAAAGGAGCCTGTCTGCCCATCTCTGCAATTCAGCATCATGGGGCAAAAGCTTTATGTCAGCCAAGAGCAGGTGAAAATTATTGTTGCTATCATTGATATCATCATGAACTCTCACTTGCATGCCTATAAACCTAGGCTGGGACGTACGATAACAGGCAAAGAAGCCAATTCTTTCTTTTTTTTTTAAAAAAAATCGTTTTTAACTATTCTTTATGTAAATGCAGATATCAGTTGGTCGTAAGCCTGTTACAGGCTTGAGGTTATGTCTGGAAGGAAGCAAGCAGAACCGGCTAAGTATTCATCTTCAACACTTGGCATCCCTTCCCAAGATTTTACATCCATATTGGGACACCCATGTGGCAATTGGTGCTCCAAAGTGGCAAGGACCGGAAGAGCAAGACAGCCGATGGTTTGAGCCAGTAAAGTGGAAGAATTTCTCTCATGTGAGTACTGCACCTATCGAGAACCCTGAAACCTTTATTGGCGACCTCTCTGGTGTCTACATAGTCACCGGAGCTCAACTTGGGGTGTGGGATTTTGGGTCCAAAAATGTCTTGTTCATGAAGCTGCTGTATTCTCGACTGCCAGGCTGCACAATACGAAGATCCTTGTGGGATCATTGCCCGAATGACAAGTCTAAGAAAGCCACCACCATAGGAATCACCTCCAATTCCGGTGACTCTAGCAGAGGTGCAAGGGAAAACTATGCGGGCAACAAGTTGGCCAAGTTAATAGACATGTCCGAGATGAGCAAAGGGCCGGAAGATCCTCCTGGTCATTGGCTGGTCACCGGCGGAAAGCTAGGGGTGGAGAAAGGCAAGATTGTTTTGAGAGTAAAATACTCCTTGCTGAATTATTGAGTGTAATAACATGGTAATGAATGGTATAAATATAATGTGCAAGAAAATGGAGGGTAGTGATCATTTTAGATGTATATGGTTTTGTGTTCATCATGCTTGTAAACTAATTCCATATTGATGAACTCAGTTGGATGGGTAAGGGCATATGTATTTAGGTGGTTTCTTGGAAGTGAAGTATCATCCAATTTTGGAGGCAGAATCAGTTTTCTTGGTAAGTCCTGTGAATTTGTAGAGATTGTCAATTTCTCCTCTAGGGAGAAAGGGTTGTAGAGGTAAATTCCAAAATGGACATGCTTATATGTTTAGAATATAATTGGATCTTCCATTTTTTTGGTGTATTTTTTACTATTATAATTACATATAGCGATTTTGTATAGATTCTGAAAGCTATGTCTTAAGTTATATCTTGATAAAAACTTGAAATTGTTGACATTATATTCACACCCTTTTTTCTTCTTTTGTTATCACCAAATTTTCAGAGCCATACGAATCGGTCTTCTTTTCTTTTACATTTCTTTTTTTTTGTGTCAATTTTTATTTTGAACATTTGACCGAAAATGATATTTGTTTCGCAATGAAAACTCAAATTGATGGACATCTTCTATCGGGAAAAAAAATGTAAGAGTGGTGATATTTCCATCTCTTTAAAATTGTATATACACTTCAAAATATAATTATTTTTAAAATCTCAACACTATCCTTGATAATATTGTTAAAAAAATTATAATATCAAACCTAGAATATCAGAAAAAAAATAACAAGTTCAGCAGAGCCGTATATAAGCGATGATATAACAAACAGTGTTGAACATTCTCTGAATTGTACGTATCTCATCCTAGTGGGAATGTGCCTCTTAAGGAAAAATCTGAAAATTCTAGGCAGGTTGCTGTTGAAATGACTTCAACATCTGTGGGTCACCATGGTCATGAATCAAATGTTTTTAGCACGATGGACACTGCAATAACTGTAGGTAAAAAATTTGCTAATATAAAGCACTGTAGATTGAAATTCATGGATGGGGTCCCTCATGATTCACGGGGAAATGGTGAGGGTTTCACAAGTGACAAGGAAAAGATCACTTTATCAGGCTATATATTAAAAGAAGAATCTCATGGTTCTGATTATTAGTCTGATGGGAATCACAATTTAGAAACAGTTGTTGATGCAGAACAAGATGGGAACAAGAGGATGACTTGGAAGATGGCGAAGAGAAATTCGAGAATCAATGGTTGATGCTACAACACAGGGACTTAATGAAACAAGAGAAATACAACAACTTGGTAATGATAATTTTGACAAGAAACAAATAGATTTTATAGATTTGTGTTGTGAAAAAATTTTGGGTTTGATTTGTATGTTAATGAAGAAGATGATGGAAAGCATAATGATGATAGTAGTGGAGAATAAAAAGATATAGTAGTATGAGGTGTGATTATAGACTTTTAATATCAAAAAATAATAATATAATAATGATGGAGTGAACATACAAAAAGGGGTGCACACAATTTAGGGGTGCCATATGTGCCAACATCGTGTACTAAAAATGTAAATAAGAAATGGAGAATGTATGGATCCAAAGGCCACAATGACTTCAATTAATGCACTTCTGGACCCAACTCATGGTCGAAAATTAAGCCCAAGAAGTTATATGTTCCATACAGATCAATAAATCTCGGAGCTGGATACAAACGGAATCCATCGAGTCAACCCTTTTCAACTGAAAATTTGATCAATAAAATCCTCGCTCGGGTTTGTAACCCAAAACCCAACCAACCTAAAACCTTGATAAAATTTACAAATCAACAGCAAAATCCTCAACATCTCTCTCATTCAAAAGATATGTTTCAAAAAAAAAAAAAAAAAAAGATTTGACAAGTGACCAAAATTCAATAATGAAAAGATAGTTTATCAATCTCCATGATTGTTAGTGTCCTGCTTGTCGGAAGAGTTGCCCTACGTGAAAAAATTACTTAGCCGATCTGAACTCTGGAAGCATTGAAAGATCATTGTATGCATGCATGACTACTACTAAGTACTAACAACTTAAGACAGTTTTTTGTTATCTTACTCCTCTAATTATCAATAAGAAGTCAAGTTATTGATTAATAGAAGACTTTTTGTCCGAATTAACCTAAATTTTAATTGACTTGAAAAAGGCCATATACTTCGAACTTATATTCGTATATGTATGGAAACTGTAATATTATCTATCTCCACACTCAATTTTCAACTGAATAGGAATTAGAGTATTTTTAATGCTTTCATGGATTGTATTTTAAAAAAAAGTGACATATCATCGATGTCATAGTATTTCTTTCCTACATGACATAGGTATCATTTGATAGATATTCAAATTGAAAAATTGTTCTCTAATGCTTTCATATATTTTTATTTAATGGCTTAATATATTTCCATTTAATACTTTCATATTTTCCACTTAATGGTTTTATTTTTTTAGTTTTAATTAGATTTAAAAATTAAAATTAATTAATTATAGATTTACTGACATGACTATCTAACACATCCTTACAAATAGATAGTCATGTTGATAATTTATTTTTTTTTTTATCACCTCAACTTAACATTGATTAGTGATAATTACATTGGAGTCATTATTTTAACTTAATGTCTATTCATCCTATATGACATATGATTTTTTTTTTAATCATTCAAGAATATTGGAGATGCTCTTATACTTGTAAACATACACAGGTTGATTATTTGTAAAGAATAAAGATAATTACTTATAAATAAAAACCACCTTCACATTTACAAATATAAAAAATTCAGCGGGTACCATTTGGCCACCACAGCATAAATCCCACAATCCACATACATAAATAGTCTAAATTTCTTGACATATCACTAGTTGGTCTCCCTCTTAAATCGAAATAGAGAATTCAAATTTGCTAAAATTGACCTTCTTCAAAAGTTTGTCCAAAGTGCCAGTTATCAGGCACGATATGGTAACCGGTGACAGTTCTGCAATCGCTGGGGGTGACCTTGAAAAAGAGGCTTTGCCCATTCAGATATGAATTGCTTTGCCAGTTTTGGCCCCAGTTTCTTGTCATTGGTTGCCATCCTGTTCTAAAGCCCTTGATGGACACAGCCTTCACATCTCCTGAAACACCTACGTTTGTTATCAAGACCAAGTTTAAGTATGAGTGGCCATTGATGGTGAATCTTATACCTCCTTTCTTCACATATGGAACCCTGAAAAAAATAAAAAAAAAAAAAAAAAAACAAACAAAGATAATCAGTGTACCAGGGAGGCACCACTGAGGATCATTGTTACATCGTACTTGGTAACACGAACCACAGCTCAAGCCACTGTTGAAAAGAACAGTGCTTAGAGCTGCAGTGTTGATGCCATATCACTGGCTGTACAAGTTTCCTTATCTACAAGCTCCCCCTATATAAAGTATATAACTATCTCCTAAGATTATAGATTCAAAACTTTCCAATATAGGATAATATTTATATATATATATATATATATATATATAAAATTGGACTATCTTTCGAAAAATTCTAAAAAAAAAAAAAAAAAAAAAAAGTAAATTTTTTGTACCCATGGTGCCGGTAGCATCAGCATCACCATAAAATGTGGCATGGACACTTTGCCAGGCGCCACCATAGTCTCCCTTAGTGCCATGAACATATAATAGAAATAAAAAGAGAAATCGCAAATTTTTCTTAGCTTTAGTGGCCATAATATTTGTATGTTTCTCTCACTCTATAGGTACAATATTTAATAAATGATGAAGGAGAGAAGTGGTTGTTTCTTGATGGTGGAGACGATGAAGTGGTTATTTATACTAGAAGAGAAGTGATTATATTAGTAGAGGGAGGTGGGTTTGATTTCTTTATGTGAATACAACAGCAAAGTAGCAGGTCATAACGTTGTAGCTGACCCAACCCAACTGCCAAATAAAATACTTCTGGGCATGCCGTACACATCAAATTGCACATGCACATGCGTTGTTTTTGTGTAGTTTTATAGAAAAAAAAATAAGGGTAAAAATTATTTTAATTCTCACATTTTGAGAAATAGTTAAATTTTTAATTATATTTAAAAAAAATCAAATGATCTCTATCTTTTCGAAAAGGTATCAAATTAGTCCTTCATATCAGACAATTGATAGTCAAACTTAATGAAAAACATAAAAAAAAACTCGTTTACTCTTGAACTTAATGCGTAAATAGTAGGTTTTAATTGTCAATTTTTGTACATATATAATTAAGTTAAATGAGTTTTTCAGCATTTTCTGTTAGATTTGATTGTTCGCATGTTGACTGATGGAAATGATTAATTTGTTACTCTTTTGAAAAATTAGGGATCATTTGATTATTTTTCGAAACATAATTAAAAATTTGACTATTCTTCAAAATTTAAGGACTAACATGAATTTTACCCAAAAAAATAAATCTATTTAACAATTAGAATTCAATGTTTACATTAAAATGAAGTGCCATGTTTGTATATGATAATGATTCAATCTCTCTCTTCACATTTTCTTCAATAAATAAATAAATAAATAAAATCTCTCCACATCTATGGCCCGTCCCCCAATCAACCGATTTTAGTAAAATAATTTTCGATTGACTTAATTCTTATATTAATATTTTAAGATTTGAAAAACAAAGGATATATTTTTCTTTCCACGTTCTCTGTGTAACTTATTTTTATTATAATATTATAGAAATATCAACATTGTTTATTAAACTATTAGCATTGGTTGGTCTTATATTCTTTCTCTTCTAATGCTAATACAAGTGATTCGAAAAAATTGGAATAGTAAAATCGTAGTTTGTTCCAAGCTTTTACTTACATAAAATCATAGCAAAATTTTAATCGTACAAAAATGATAATCATGACGTATTACTCACTAGTCACTACCTGAGCTTAAATGCATAAAATATCTTCACCGGTTTTACAAATGAAGTTTGTCTTCGATTATTGGTCAAAACGAGAAGGGAAGTAAAACCATGGAAGGTTTGAAGAGGCAGCTACAGTGACGGGATTTGTTGTGCACATGTTTGTCGAAGATAGAAGGTAGAGGGAGTGACTCACAATTAGCTACTTGTTGGACGGTTCATTACATGTGAGCGAGATTGATTGTGTCGACGTTGGAATTCAGTCGACGAGTAATCAATGTCCAATACCTGTAATTAATGTGAGAAAGCATAAATACCAAAAAAAGACAAAGACAGAGACAAAGGACCAAACGGGGAACACGAAGCTTTTACGTGGTTCAGCAATTAAAGCCTACGTCCACGACTGTCCAACTCTTAATCTCTGCGGAGTGACAGTATATTATTGAATATTGTATCCTTATGTTACAATAATTTCAATCCCTATTTATAGGGAATAAGGTGTTACAATTCTAGTTGTAGCGAATCAGGAAAAGAATCCTGAATTAATTACATTCCTTAAATAATGGGGTAAAATAAGGAAAAGAATTGTGAATTAATTATACTTCCTAATATATTTAAATAATATCAGGAAATTACTATAATTATCTCGAGATAATGTTGATTTGAATTTGAATTGGAATAGATCTCCATCCCTGATGAGGAAATCGTGGTTTGACTGGGCAATTGCCATATTCGGAGAGAGGATCATGGCTGAACTTGGTAACTGCCTGTTTTCGGAATATACTGTACTTATTACGCATCTGAGCGAGCTGACATGTCTTGGTGGTCTCGAGCTCGAGCTCGCTGAGAGACGAGCTACGCAAGAGGCGAGCTGCGACCTGACTGTGCTTATAGGTCTGTTGACGTCAGCTGGAAGATCCCTTTAAACGAGCTGAAAAGCTTGATGGGCTTAGAGTCAATACTGGGCCTCGTCTGATGGGCTTTGACTACGTTGACCTTATTAGACCTTCTTATCGGGTCTTAAATGGGCCTAACTTGGACTTTTACCAGCCCAATTGCTGAGTCCGAAAAATACGTATAACAGATTGGATGGCCGACTGGCCGTTAACAAGCTGGCCGACCAAATAAGGAGTACTCTGGTAAGATTAAGTGATGAAGTTTGTCCATGGTGGCCTGTATCACCGAGTTTCATGCATGCTTGCTGTGGTCTTTGGGTTAAAAATTTGACAATCTATGAAGGGCAATATTGATTTGAGAGTAAAATTACTAGCTGAGAATTTATTGAGTGTAACAACATGCATGCATGCATTGCTTTCCAATTTCTTAGAGTTAAGAGTTTGGAAGCTGAGGATGGATTGGGGTAAGGGCTTGGAGTGGTGGTGGTGGTGGTGGAGGTGGAGCTGGTGGGGGTAGGGGTTGTAGGTGCTGGTTGTTCTTGTTGAGACGGTGACTGTGGCAATGGTGGTTCGGTGGGCTGTGGAGCGATGGTGGTAATAGTGGTGGATGCTGGTCCCTGCTTTCAAAGACGGAAAATTTGGGGATTTTAAAATTGCTTTGTCCGCTATTAAATTTTATATGCTGAGATTTCGTATTTGACCACTTTCACGCTTTTTATTTTATTTTATTTTATTTTTAAATTATTATTATTATTATTTGTATTTTTCATATATCTCTTTTTCTTTTTATTGATTTTGATTTTATAGATTTATAACTGATCATTAAGTTGTTGTATAGGATGCATTATCATTCTAGCCAGTTCCTTTGTAGTTGAAGAAGATCCAGAAGTTCATCTGGTACAGCTTAAACGGCGATAGCTCTTCTAATTTTTTATTCCAAGTTATCAACAGTCAGTGGTTGACCGCCGTTGAGCCGCATTGGCGCTGTACATCTACCGTCTAGCGCTTTTTAAAACATTGAAAACTACTTGATTACCATTACCTAATAACTTTATATTTAATTCATATATTTTTTCTTTAATTATGAATTAATTAGTAGAGGATAGTTGTCTGAACTTGAATTACATAAACTTTGGCCCGTAATTAATGATGGCATACTTCAACTTTTAATTATATTCCCATACAGAAATTATCAAGTTAATCAATAATCACGCCACACTCAAATTTCAACTGAGTAGGGGTTATATATGAAAACATAATGAATTTGGTATAGTAGCCTAGCGGGTGCCATTTGCGACCACAGCATAAACCCAGATACACATGTATAAATTTCTCCACATTGACATGCCTATTTGTCCTTTACACTCCAAATTGAGATTTCGAAATTTCTAAAATTGACCTCCCTCAAAAGTTTGTCCAAATTGCCATTTAGCAGGCACAACATTGTAGCTGGTGAGAGTCCTGCCATCGCTAATGGTGACCTTGAAAGAGAGGCTTTGACCATTTAGATATGAATTGCTTTGCCAATTTTGGCCCCAGTTTCTTGACATTAATTGAAATCCTGTTCTAGACCCCTTGATGAACGCAGCCGTCACATCTCCTGAACCACCGACGTTTGTTACCAGGACCAAATTGAAGTATGAATGGCCATTGATGGTGAATCTTATACCTCCTTTCTTCAGACATGGAACCCTATAAGAAAAAAATAATAATAATAAAAATCACCAGTTTTTCTCTAGTGTTGACGTCTATATCATACAAATTAATATGGAATTGGACATCCGGACTTCACAACTTATACATGGCTTCAAATGTCACCTTCTAAAGAGGACAGGAACAATTCCAGCGCGATATTGAGCAATCTGCAAGAAGGCAGGCTCGGCCAAATCGAAATGTTGGAGAGGAGGATTGCACCAACCACCATTATCATTAGACAATGCAAAGTTAGGAGGGCATAAGTTGGTGGCAGTCACTGTGATGGTACCAGGGAGGCACAATTGAGGATCATTGTTGCATCGAATCTGGTAACACGAACCGCAGCTCAAGCCACTGTTGAAAAGAGCAGTGCTCAGAGCTGCAGTGTTCGTGCCGTATCCCTGGCTGCACAAGTTTCCATACCCACATGCTCCCCCTAAAAACGGTACATCTTGTAAGATTGCTAACACGAAAAGTTTTAGATTCGATTAATATTTGAATATATAAAATTGCTGACTTTATCTTTTAGCAAATGTAATAATTTTTTCGTAAGACTATTAATCAATAATAATCATTAAATATTCTTTAAAAACTACCCTTATAATAAATTTAATAATTGTTATTAATGGGTAATTTTATCGATCTCTAACCAGTAAAACAATCAAATATAATAAAATATAATAAAAAATATATTTTTTAATTATATTGGGATCAACTCACCCATTGTGCCAGAAGCGTCAGCGCCACCATAAAATGTGGCATGGGCACTTTGCCAAACGTCACCATAGTCTGCACTAGTGTCACGAACATACAACACACACAGAACGAGAAACATCAAATTCTGCATAGCTTGAATGGCCATAATAATTGTATGCTTCTCTCTCTAATGTGTGATAAAGAAGGAAAGAAATGGTTCTTTCGTAATGCTAGAGACGATGCAGAAGAGACGTATTTATACCAGAAGAGAAGTGATTAATCTAGTAGAGGGAGGTGGGTTTGATTTCTTTATGAAAGTACAATATCAAGAACGCGGTTGTCACGTTGGAGCCGACCCAACCCCAACTGCCAAAATAAAATGCCTCTGGTCATGGCGCCGTACGCATCGGAATGCGCATGCATGCATTGCATATGTTTAATTATTATTTGGTGTGGACTTCAATGCCAAATTTCAACTAGAGCTGTCGTATATTTACATATATTGATGGTATTTATTTATTTTCTTCTGTTGTTTTGTGTAGTTTTAGAAGAAAAACAATCACATTAATTCTATCAACCAGATTTAATAAAACGTAATGTTATTTTAATACATATATTATCATTCATATTGGATAACGCTACTCTCTCTCTCTCTTTCTCTCTCTCTTCACGTCTATTGTCCGCACTCACCAATTTATTTTTTATTTTTTATTTTTTATTTTTTATTGTTGATTTGGACTTTATGTTCACTATTCTTTTGAATAACAAAGCATTGTGCTGCATCTATGCACATTCTCCATGTACGTATGTCAACTTTTTTTTTTTTTTTCAGATTCAATGTATATATATAATTATAGAAATTAATCTCAACATTGTTGATTAGCATCTTCTCTCTCATTTTCTATTTTAACTTTAAGCTGAATTAATTTGATGGTTATAATATCGATGAGATGGATCTTTAATCCTAATAACTGCTTCATTTAAATGGTTATTGATTATTAATCAATGACTTCAATGACTGGTGGTTGATCTTCATTAGGTTCTTGTAGTGCTAACATTTCAAGACAACAATAGCTAGAAGCCTTTAAGAAAACTAGAAATGATTTTTTTGTTTTGTTTTGTTTTGTTTGTTTGTTTTTTTTTTTTTTTTTTGACAAAACTAGAAATGAAATTTTATGACCGTAAATTCATAACAAATTCGTTAAAAAAAAACGATTATAATCATGTATTACAAAATGTTTCGAAGTTTACAAAACCTCTGCCCAAGATTTATCTTCATCGGATTCAAAATGCAGTTTCTCTCATCTCTCCTATTGTTTTAAAAGATCGTTGAAGGAAACAAAAACCCTATAAGGGTTTGTGGATGCATGCAGTATTAAAAAAGTCATAGGGACTTGCTGTGCACTTGTGTACTTGGTTGTTGAAGATAAGAGGCCAAGGAGAGTGACACATCAGCAACTTGTTGGACGATTAATTACACACGTGAGTGAGATTGCTTGGATAGTCGTTGACATGCTGGCCGACCAAACTAGGATTTTGGTAAGAATAAGTGATGATGTGTCCATGCTTACCTGGTTTCTCACCTATTATGATCTTCAAGTTGCGTTCTTGAAAATATATGAACGTGACTTCAATTAATCGAAGCACCATTTTCACAGTTCTTTTTAATTTTTCAATTTTAAGGATACCATCCATAATTGTAATTGTTCAAGCAAAGCTTGAAGATACAATTCAAGAATCAAAGAAAAACAAAAAAACCAGAAGAATGAGAGTCGAGAATCAAGAACATTTTATTGCTTTGTATTGTGTTTTCTACAAGTGAAGGGAAGCTCTCTGACTTTGTAAATATACTAATACATTTTACAATACTAGCCTCACTAACTCATGCAAGTTACACTTCCAACTAACCTCACAACTAACATATACTTGGAGCCTCATCATTGGCTCTCAACGATGATGATGTGGTAGGGAATTAGAGTGCACCTGTTCACTACTTGCTTCACTAACACTCCCCCTCAAATTGGACTTGGATTTTTAGAATTTTCCAAGATTAGTTTGCTTTTCAATAAAGCAAATTTGGTAATGTCTAAAGGCTTTGTCAACAAATTTGCTATCTGATCTTTTGTGGGAATATATCTGTAAACCCCTAGTCTCGATTTTTAATGTTCTAGTGTTAGAAGTTAGAGTACGAAGTTAGAATAATAAATCTATTCACCAACAATCTAACCAAGGATATTAAAGAATTAACGATTGTATAAGATTATACGATAACTATATTAATGAAAAAAAGTTAAGGAAGGATAAAGTAGTCCTTCCGCAAATGAGAAGATAAATCACGAGTGATAATGTGTATAAGTTCAAAAATAAAAATTAGAGAAATTATTACTTAGAGTTAATGGTCTATTATTAGTGTAATTACAATAAAATGTTGGTTATAGTCAAATACTTAAATAGGGACAAGCTTGACATTCTATAAAATTTTAATGAGATGAATAAACAAAGTAATTAGAAGCAAAAATTAACAAAGGCAGCAAGTTGCCGTGAATAAGAAATGAGAGAGAGAAAGTGAATAAGAAATGAGAGAGAGAAAGCGGCGTGAGATGAATAAAAAGGGACATGGAAGGTATTTTTGAGTTGTTAGTTATATAAATATGACACTTAGAGTGAAATTGGATGAAACAAACACAAGAGCAGTTGTGTAAAACAAGAAGCAAAACAGAACAGACGTGAGAGGAAAAACAGAAACGTGAAGGAAGAGCAGAAGTGACGGCTAGAAGAGAAGGGAGAAGAAGGACCATCCAAGCCATCTTCCCAACCTTCACACCACAACCTTAGGGTCCCCCCAAGCCCAACTAAACCCTCTAAACAAGAGTCCAAATAAGATAGTAATTCCTCTCTTTCTCTATTTGATGAAGTTGGAAGTAAAATGGGTATGAGATGGTGTTGGTTGTTGTAATAAATTGTGTGGGGTATTTTACCCTTAAAACTAGTATGGTATCTTAAATAGATGATGTGGAGGATTAAATGATAAGTTGTTGTGTGTGAATGGTAGGTTAGAGTTGTAAACAAGGGCTGCCATAAACTTGAAAATAGTGGAAACAAAATTGATTTTCACACACTCTAATTATTTGACAAAAGTTGTAAGAGATAGTTTTGTAAAAACTTGAAGTGTTACTCTAGAATGAGTGTGTGGGTGTGTTAAGGACTTGAAGAACAGTAGATAACCTTGAGTTTAGATGGTTTTGAACTCAAATTTAAGTATGAATAAGGTTGGAAAAACATAGAGAATTGATAGAATTGTCAAAGAGCTAGTTTTAGACAATTTGAAAATCCCGAGCTCAAATCATGAGATAGAGAAAACCTGTGCAAGTCTGACTTATATGGGGATGTTCTACACCTCAAATAATGCTTAGGAGTTATAGAAAACCATAGATTTTGGAACGGATCGATTCTGATAAAAATTACGTAAGTTATGCGCAAAATAGTATCGTTAGAAAGTTGATAAGTGAAATGACTATGTAAATGCAATTTTTATTGCATTGAATGAATTTAGTTGATCATAATTAGGTAAAAGAAGCTTAGATACGAAAGAAAAACCAACGTCGCTAGTCCAACGCGAAAAAGTGCACAAAAAAGTGCCTGAAAAAGGGCGTTGTTCTTAGATTTGACATAGTAAACGATAGAATTTTTCGACGAAATTTGACGTGTGACCAGAATATGAGATAAATGAACCGTAAGAAAAAGAACGAAGAAAAACGAAATCCCGAACAGGTTGTTGCACTACATTCTGTTATAGAGTGTCAAAAGAGGTTTAATTTTATGATTTTTCGTTTCGGACCTCTAAAAATTATACGGACCGCGTGGGGGTATCCCTAGGGGTCTAAAATTGAAACTTTTGCAAAGAAATCGAAATTAGAAAACTTCGGTTAAATTAGAAGTAAGTAGATAAAGTTAGAGTCAAAAAGGGCATTGTATTGAATTTTAAAGTTTAAAAGCAATATGTGTGTAGTTTATGAAGCGTATTTTAAATACGAAAGTGATGTGTAGGTGAAAAGCAAGCTACCGCGGCACGTGAGACTCGTTGAGACGTTTGATGCGGATTGCACGACTTTGAGGTAAGTATACTATCACTTATGTTTAATTCTATTTACTTGTATTAAATGTTGAATATAATTGTTAAGTGAGAACAAAAAATGAGTTTCCAATATCAAAGTTCAAGTTTTTAAGTATATGAGTTCTTATGGAATCCATAAAGTGATTAAAAACAATACTAAATTGTTCTAAAAAGAGTTGAATCAAGATAATTTTTAAAAAAGTTCCAAAAATATTTGGTTTTGTGATTTTGCACTTAATGAGTTAGTTTTAAAAACCCATGTGTATACCTTAAGACCATATGAGATTTAGCGTTACGTGACGATGCAGAAAATTTTGTCCGTAGTCGCTTAGATCATAGAGAAATTAGCACTACGTGACGACGCAGAAAAATTCCGTCCATAAATGCTCAGTTTTTTTAGAAAGTATAGCGCTACGTTGCGATGCAGACAATTCCGCACGTAGTTGGTTATTTTATAGTTTGGCACTACGTGGCGATGCAGTATATTCCGCTCGTAATCGCCCAAAGTTTTAGCACTATAATTGCAATACAGAAAATTTCGTGTTGTAGTTGCTCAGTTATGAGATTCATCGCCCTACGTGCGATGCAGTAAATTCCGTATCGTAGTGGTGGAGATACTGCAATAGCTTCACGCTGACATTAGTTAAAATCGCCCGTGATAGATAGAGTACTTAAGGGTATACATGAGGATTTTTGAAGAAACCTTAAGGGTTTGAAACTTTGAGAGTGAATAAGTTTACAAATTAATTCCTTAGTATTATTATGTTGCACTAACTCGTTTAATGGTTGTGTAGCTATATATTCTTTTGGGTGCGATTGTTGGACAAGGTGACGACATTTTCATCTTGCATATATATATATAGGTGGGACGAGTCACAAACAAATAGTATATTGATATAAATCATGTCTATGGATCGAATACCTAAATTGTGGCAAAACATTTGTATTTGGAATTGTATGTTTGTAAGTATTTATATATTTTATTTATGATGTATATATGTATGTTTTAGCATGAATTCATACTTACTTTTGTGGAAAAAGTGATGATAATGCTTGTTTGTGAATAAAGAAGTTGAGAAGAAATGAAATTATAGTCGAAGTGAAATTTTCTTGCAGGTAAAAATTTTGGATTTATTAAAAATGTAGCTGTTATGCTGCTGAAATTTTTCTAAAATTGTTTTGAAATGAAATTGCAAAAAATTTTATCACTCCCAACTATTTTAAAAAAAAAAAACCAAATTCTTAAGTTAAACGAGTAAACCAGCTAAAAAAGTATAGGGGTTCGCTTTTTGGGTTTCTTGAATCTGATGAGTTTGTTCAGGAAGTTCATTGAAGTGCCCAACGGGATCCTTTAGACAAGAGCCTAGATAAGGTTTGGTTAGGGTCCTGTCAATATCTCACATCTAATTCCCTTGACTCTACTTATCTCTTATGAAGTGCAAATCAAGTTTAATGTGCTTTATTTTTGAGTGAAACACAAGATTCTTTGCTAGTGAATCTGTCCCTAAATTTTCACACCATAAAACAAAAGGATAAACCATTTCCAAACCAATCTCAGATAGTAAAGCTTTTAGCCAAACTAGTTTAGTAACTGCCTGAGCAAGAGATCTATACTCTATCTCACTACTTGATCGAGCCACCACACTTTGCTTTTTAGAGCTCCAAGAAACCAAATTCAAACCAAGAAACACACACCAACCACTAATTGACTTTCTATCATCTAAATTGCTTGCCTAATCCGTATCTGAAAAACTTTCAACCAACAAGGCAGGACTACTTGATTCTTGAAATGTAGCCCATAGTTTAAGGTTCCTTTAATATACCTTAACACCTGTTTACATGTCTGCCGGTGTAGGACTGTAAGACAGGCTAAATATTGGTTTAATCTATTGATAGCAAATGACAAATCTGGTCTTGTTAGAGTTAAATACTACAATCCTCCAACAAAGCTTCTAAACAAAGTTGGATCATCAAAAGGATCACTCTCATCCTTCAACAGCTTTGTACCTCTACTAATTGGAATAGGACAAGCCATACAATTTGACATTTTTGTCTTTTGTAACAAGTTAACTGCATACTTGCTTTGTATTAAAAACATTCCCTTGTTATTTTTTGTAGCCTCAAAACCCAAAAAATAACTAAGTGAACCTAGATCCTTTAGAGCAAACTATTGATGTATATCACACACCACTATATCAATCAACGATGGATCATTACCTGTCAAAAGAATATCATCCACATATACTAAAATTATAATCAAGCTAGAATTCTATTTGAAAAAGAAAAGTGATATCTTTGCCTTAGAGTTCATAAAACCCTACTTCAAAAAAACATGTTTCAACTTGTTGAATCAAGCTCTTGGAATTCACTTCAACCCCATATAAAGATTTGACCAATTTACACACAAAATCAGGGTGAGTAGACTAACAAACACCTCAGGTTGTTCCATAAACACTGTCTCTCTAAATTATTTAATAAGGAATGCATTGTTGATGTCTAATTATTTGACATTCCAACCATTATTTACTGCCAATGAAAAGACTACTCTAATGGTGGAAGACTTAGCAACTAGACTAAAGGTTTCCAAAAAGTCAACACCAGCAATTTGATGGTATCTCTTAGCAACTAACCTTGCCTTGTATCTTTGGATTGAACCGTCAACATTATGTTTAACTCTAAACACCCATTTGCTACCAACTTTGTTGTTATCCATTTTTCTCGGCACTAAAACCAAGGTATTATTTCTAGTTAAGGCATCAAATTCATCATTCATTGCAGATTTCACTCAGGATACTATACAGCCTAAAAAATTGAGGAAAGTTCCTTAAGTATACTGGCACTAACCTAAAAACAGTAGGTATAGATGTTACTTTTGATCAAGTTGTCATAGGGTGAGTATTCAAGGGCTTTGTGTGTAAGGTTTTTAAAGTGGAATGTGGTTGAGAAAGGTCAATATAAAAAGAAATACTAGTTGGTGAAAAATCATGAGGTGGAGTTGGTTTTAAAGAATGGTTAGCACATTGCAAATGTGTAAAGGACTAGTTTATTGCAGGATAAAAACTGGAATTAGCTAATTGCTGTAACAAATCATTAGCTTTAGAAAATATTGACAAAGGTAAGTTAGAAGAAGAAAACTTTAAAGTCACTAGTTCAAAATTTGAGAATAAAGAAGGAAAAGGAAAATCATTTTCATTAAAAATCATATCTCTAGAAATGCAAATTTTTCCGTTTGGATGAAGACTTTTGTAACATTTGTAACTATTAGTATATCCCAAGAATAGACACTTAGAATAATGGAATTCAAACTTATGTTTATTATAAGGTCTTACAAAAGGAAAGCTTGCACATCCAAACACCTTTAGAACACTATAACCTAGTTATTGGTTAAAAAGCTTTTGATAAGATGAAACTTAATCAAGAATGAGAGTGGGAAGCCTATTTATAATGAAAACAACTATATGGAAAGCTTCCCACCAAAAAGTGAGAGGCATTTCAACTTGAGCAAGAAGAGTGTGACCTATCTCTACTATGTGTCTATGTTTTTCTTGGGTAAGCCATTTTTTTGGTAGGTGTGAGGATAAAGGTGCTTGAATTGGATACCTTGTTGTTGAAAATAGGATGTTAAAGACTTAACCTCTCCTCCCCAGTCACTTTACACACACTTGATCTTTTTATCAAAGGCTAATTCAACTCATTTCTTGAAAAGGAAAACATATTTGACTTGGTTTTTAAAAGAAATAGAGTATATCCATGTATGCCTAGTAAAACCATCAATAAAGTGAATATAAAATTTGTATTCTTAAGTAGAAATATGGGGAGAATGACCCCATACATCAATGAAAATCATTTTCAAAAGGGTTGTGTGGATTGTTTGGATCTAACATAAGTTAATCTATGAGATTTACCAAGCATATAGGCACCATAGAAGTCCAAGGATATTAGGGTTATGCAAGGCTATCTGTTTTAAAGTTGGAAAAGATGGATGACATAGTTTTATGTGCCATAAAAACATATTAGAAGAGTGTTCAATAGAGAAAATATGATGATTTTACATTGAACCGACAGAGTTTAACATGTAGTTTTAATAACCAAAAACATCACAAACATTTTTGTTTGAATCAAACAATCTATAACCAATACACAAATGCAAATTATCTTTTTCAACAAAACAATTATCATTATTTATCTTACAAGAATCAAGCATGGATGAGTGTTTTAAACAAAGAAAAGCTAAAAGTTTTGAAGGCAATAACTTTGAGTCAATAACTATAAGATCTAATTGGTATAGCCCGTTTACCAACTTCTGTTGCAACAAAACAATTTTCGAATTTTTATCCTTGATAGCACAAGAATCATAATTAAACTCTACAATGACTTCATTATCTTTTATAAATTGAGAAATGGTAAGTAAATTCTTAGTTATTCTAGAGACATGCAAAATATTGTTAAGAAATAGAGTAGTTTATAATGGTGAGTTTGAATGAAAAGCAGTTGATTCTACATGAGATATATTTAGTTTAGTACCTATGATAATCTTGTTACAATCTTTGTAGTCCACTTTGTGAATGAGTTGTTAAGCATCTGCAATTATATGATTAGTGGCCCCGTTGTCCATGTATTAGGATTTGTCCATGATAGTACTTGGAGAAGCATTATAAGCACCTGGAGTAAAACCTTGATAACCATATACTTACTAATTAGGATCATATGAACCAAACTGCGGCTGATGTGAGCTAGCTTAAGCGTGGTTTGAGACCCTATATTGATTCTGAGTACTAAGATTATAAGCTTGAGTTTGTCCACCACTTTGTCCTTAAACATGTTGACTGTTTAACCCCTTGAAAGGACTGATTAAATCTCCTATAGCAAGAGGAAACTACATAGCCATTTCTACCACAAAGCTGACATATTACCTTTGGTCCTTGTCGGCCTCCACTCCCACCTCTACCTCTACATTAAAATCTTCCTCTAAATATAAAACCTCTTACATTATTATTATAAGCAACTTCAGTTGAAGCATGAGACAAGTCTACTGTTGCCAATGCACTATGTTAAGCTAACCTACTCTCATAACTTATCAATTGAAACTGAACTTCTTGTAACGACACACTTCCCTGCCTAGAAGTAATATTAACCATAACAAAGTCAAACTCTAGTCCAAGACCACTAAGTATCTGAGAAATTAAGTCCTTTTCTATCAAAGGTTGCCTAGGTACTGTTAAATTCTCACTAAAACACTTCATTTTCATAACATAATCACCCAAAGACATTGAGCCTTTCTTTGTCGAACATATTTTAGCTTTAATTTGCAATATTCTAGCCTTAGACTTGTGAGCAAACAACTTCTCTAGGATATGCCAAACCTCAAACTAGGTAATGCACTTGTTACTTGCCCAAAAATTGCTTCACTCAGGGTTGAAAACAACCAATATACCAATAGTTGATAAGTTTTTTTCCACAACAAAAATTATTCATTCAAAATATGTTTTTCTTTACTATGATTATTCAAACTAGTTTGTATATACTTTTGTGGACATCTTTTAGGGTTTAGAAAAAAATCTTTTAAGTCAAATGCTCTAATAGCTGGTAATAATTGAAGTCTCCAAAAACTATAATTCTCATTGTTTAGCTTAATTGGCAATTTGAAATTGAGATTCTAAGGTAGTAGATTCACCTAAGTTCAAGATAAATGAGTGCCTAACTTCAAGCTTCTAGAGATTGGATCAGATCCTATTTCCTTCTCCATGTCAAATTCTTCTTTAAATTGTTGATCAAAATTAGCCATGACTACTAGTCAAGCAAAGCTGGAAGATACAATTCAAGAATTAAAGAAAAATAAAGAAACCAGAAAAATGAGAGTCAAGAATCAAGAACATTTTGTTGCTCTATATTGTGTTTTCTGCAAGTAAACAGAAGTTCTCTGACTTTGTAAAAATACTAGTACATTTTACAATACTAGCCTTACTAACTTATGCAAGTTACACTTTCAACTAGCTTCACAACTAACATATACTTGGAGCCTCATGATTGGTTCTCAGCAATGATGATGTGGTAGGGAATTAGAGTGTACACCTATTCACTAATTGCTTCACCAACAATGATGAGGCGATTTAAACCTAAAACATAATTAGGTTCTATATATGCTTTTTGTCAATACATGGTGGTCAAATGTATTTGTTAATTACCATCAGATCAAAAAATTTAAGCTGATAAGAAATGATTCAATTATAGTATTTAAGACTTGAGGTTGACACGTGATATGCTATTTTACGTGTAACGTGGATAGATAGTAGATGACGAACATATGCTAAACGCTCTCTACCTTCTAATATGTGTAATAAGAAGATTTTCAGGTAAAAGAGAGTTTGAATTAGAAATCTCCAAGTTTTGATATCATATTAGTTATCATCAGACTTAAAAACTTAAGTTGATAAAAGAATCCAACTATAGTATTTAAGGCTTGAAATTGACACGTTACAATATTTATATAGTTAATGGTTTGATTTATATGGACATATATATATATATTTTTAACTTTATGTATATGGTGTGCATATATATAGGTTGAGTGAATACATAAACAAAAGGAATGATAAATACTTATATACTGTTTGTCAATATTTTCGAAATTAAAAAAAAAAGGGGGGGGGGGGGGGGGGGGGGGGGGAGGGGGGTTGGGGAGAGAGAGAGAGAGAGAAGAAGAAGAAGAAGAAGAAGAAGAAAAGTTTAATATATTATTAATGATGATTCATCGTGGAGTTTTTTTGTAAACTGAAAATTGAAGCTCCCTCTAAAGTGAGAGTTGAAATGTAGACAACCATTAATAAGGCAGCCACCCCTTAAATGGTGTTATTAAGTTATAACAACAAAGTTTTCCACAAGAGAAGTGGACGAAGAAAAGACCACTCCAGCTCAGTAGTCTCTGTAAACCACATACTGTGAACTACCACTTCAAATTTGACTAGAGAAAAGAGGAAATATTTTGGTGTATACGACAAGGAAGGTTTCAGCAAAATGAAGGTACAATATTATACAAATAAATTTAAGGATGTGATATTGTTTTGTGTACAATTTTTTTCTGAAAAGCCAACTAATGAAAATAATTATAGTAATTGATATCCGGGGATGAGGTTTTGGATATAATCACAAACTAATAAACTAGTATGTGTGTCAAATACTCAAATTTACTACTAGAAAATAGAATTCCTTGGTCGTGTTCAGAGGTTTTTGAGACTGTGACTTTTGGTCCGCTAACCATAGGCCCAGGAAACGATCACCATTTCAGATTCTGGAGAGATATCTCCCGACAAAACATTGCGATGGGTTCGTGCTCGTTTTGTTGACCACATTTTTTTTTTTTTTTGTGAGCCCCAAACGTGCATGGGAACATCAAAATGCAAGTCTACTGTTATAGTCGCGTTGAGGAATTAATTGGGCCACTTTAGCACATCGAAATATAATGGGCCAGTCTAGAAGGCCTAGCCAGTCGTTTATCGGTTGAAGAGCGCAAACAAAACGATGAACCTTTTCAAAATAAGTAAAAAGCCCCATTATATTCAATAAAAAACGTAAAAAGCCCCCTTTACAATAAAACTTGGATAAGGTTGTGATATATATAGTTCATAGAGATAAAAAAAAACGTTTTAGGGTTTTTACTTTTAATAAGCTCTTATACATATACATACATACATATATATATGCACACACACGTGTTAATTTCTTGTAATTTAATGTGACATATATGCTATTTTTAGTCACATATTCTAACAAGTTCCTACTTCTTAATTTACAGAGATAACCGGAAATTATCATAGTAGAAAGGCTTGAAATGAAGTCTTGTTTTTGAAATGGTCAGAAGAAAAAAATTTAGGCCGGTAGTTAGGATGATTATGTTTATATCTATGTATATAATCTAAGAGTAAAAATCAAAATCTTTTACACTAGCAGTTATAACTATGAAGTTATAAATTCAAATTTATTACCATTTTAAAAATCAAATCATATTGAATAATTATTCAAATCATATTGAATAATTATAACAGCCAGCATCATCGGTTTAAGTGTCAACAGTTCCATCCTTTTGGTATGGTTCTACATTTGAAAATAACAAACTCCTCCACTTATTTGTATGGGTTGATCTTCCATTCTCGTATAAATTGTTTCTTTACTTTCATGTAAATAGATTTTTTCTATGTAAGAGTAGCATTTTGAGATTCTAATTTATTCCAATAATCTTTTGAATCAATCTCAGTTCTCAAACAAAAAATATTATGCATTTCTTATTTGTAGTCACTGATAAAACTCAAGTTACATATTACTTATAAAATAGTTGAGAGACTTCTTCCTATAATCCTATGTTTAAATATGACTATTTAAATCATATTTAACCCCGAAGTTCTTGAATACATTCCATTTTAAATTAAAATCCTAAGAAATTTCGGGTACACATTAAGATATTGAGAAATGACCGGTGTACTCTCCGAAATGAACGTGGAGCATAAATGTAATGGGGCCAGTGATGCAAAGCAGAGTACTGGGGCCCGATAATTGGGTAAGTAGTGGTGTCCTCGACCTCACGCGGCGGGCACAAAATGCTGACCATTTGCTTTCTTCCACATTCTCACTCTAATTAAATGTTTTGATAAGACAAAAAATGTACAAAATTGGACTCATCCACCATCTATCTGACACGTGTGTCGTTTCGCATTTTAACTTCACTGCTCTCTATGCTGTTCTCGGCCGTCGGTGCCCACTGCCAACTGCCCACTGCCAACCCTTATCCACCTGCACCTAAATGCAGACTGTGTTGCGGTTTGAAATTCAAACCCTATAAGTAGATGTAGAAACAATTCACGATGCATATGCACTGTTAAGCAATTAATCTAGACAAGATGTTTGTTTGTTTGTTTTTTTTTTTTTTTTTAATAAGAAAAGAAGATCGTATCTTTGAATATTTACTTTGATTAGATATGGTTAATTGGAGGATAGACTTTGACTGACTTCTTGTATTTCTTCTCTCCTTTGAATAGAAGTTTACTCAATTTAAAACAAAAAAAATTCAAAAAAAAAAAAAAGGCATGGTTAATTGGTTATGGAGCACTGTACGTCACAAAATTAACCAAAAACAAATTGAGATATGCATTTATAAAATGGACTCTGTTAATTGGCAGAATTTTAAGCAAATAAAAAATAGAATTGATGAATTATTTGAAAGACATTGCATTTATGGTAAGTTGGTGGTGAGTAGTATGGCATAGTGTTGCATTTGTGAAAAAAAAAGAAGGAGAAAGTAACAAAGGAAAAATAGAAGAGGCACAAAATTAATTGTCCCACGCGTAATGGAAATTGTCAATCATAGAAATAAAATTATTTTTGAAGAGTGTGTAATTAATTTTTCTCAACGTTTTAGTTGATTGTAGCTTGCAATTATTCACATTTAATATAGTAAACCTACCTCTTCCCTAATACATTGATGATATGTGACATATGTCTTCACATGGTGTGTAATGGGGTTTTAAATACAGATGTAGTTGAAGACGTGGGGAAACTAAATTTATAAAAATATCAATAGAAATATTGAAAATATTCTCAAAATATTTGAAATATTCTTAGATAATTTTGTATATTAATAATTTAAAATTAATACCCCGGTAAGTAATCCGATTTTGTGATGCATTTTGCTATTATTAGTCCCTTTGCTATGAAAACAGTCCCTTCCATTTGAAATTTAGTTGATAAACAACAAGCTATAAAAAAATAATGAAGCCGTAAAGTTACCAAATCGAATAAGCTACGAGCTTGCTGGATCGAACACAAATGCGTCCAAGTTATTAGATATGATTAATTAGGTGAGGGGACGAAAATTAATCATTGATGGTGATTTCGTGAAATTGAAATAACCAATAATTAGAACGATCATTAATCGGCAAGAGACAAATGTAAAAAGGATCGTCTAAATGGTAAAATAGGGTTTTTAAAGAAAGTAAATCTCCCATGCAACGGAAATTATCTAACTAATTATATTATATTATAGAAATAACTGATTCAATATTTTTTAATGTCATATAGCAATATTTTGGTACCCAAAAATAAATTAAAAATTTCTTCTTAATGATGGAGTTTTGTTTTTTGAGCTATAAATTTAAATTTTAGTAAATAAGTACAATTTGAATCTATAATTTTATTGATGCTGTAAGTGTAAAAAATTTATCACTGAACCACCATAATCTTTGTTCGTTTAATCCATGGAGTCAAACATGTCGCTTTTGCATACACTTCCATAATTAGGTTTATTCACGTTTGGGTAATATTTCTTTAAAATAGTTGTGATTTCTGAAAACACCACTCTAATTATACGACTTGATGGTTAACGGTTGTGAAGAAAGTGATTCTCGCTCCGCGGATCCCATACCCACTGTTGGGTACGCTGTCTGTAATAAATGTCCATACCGTGTCTGGATCAATTCCTATTTTATGCCTTTCACATATGACTTTTTACTACATTTTGATCCTGGACCACGCTCCACGCACAGCAGTAACATGAAACTGCAGAGGCCAGCAGGGGGCCTGCAGTGTTTTCATTCAAAAACAAAAATCATATATAGTTTTTGATATATAAAACAATTATTACATTTTGTTAATTTGTAACCATTATTAATGTTATATTCTATTTATTCATTTTTTCCATAGAAGGAAATGTCAGTTTTTTATGTTTGCTTTATCATTATGCATGTTGTTGATGATTTGTTGGACGCACTTGCCCCTAAACTCCAAACTTTTAGTTCAGACCACATTGATGTACGTATTCTTATTTCAAGTCATTCACATTGCATTGAATCAATCTCCCTAAACTTCAAACTTTTAGTTCAGGTCATATTGATGTACGTATTCTTATTTCAAGTCATTCACATTACATTGAAATATTCTAAGTTGACAAACAACTATTGCCTTGAGTGATCAAGCACCCCAATTTAGAAAAGATTTGCGTTTGCTGACAAAAAATAGGAGTACCCACCATAAGCCACAAAAAATAGGAGTACCAACCATCTATAAAAATAGTGAATTTAGGTATCATGTAACAAATTTTACGTCAATTATGGAGTTTTTTTTTTTTTTCCAAATAAACCTCAATGAAACGATAAGAATTGCATTAGAAATGGAAATACACTCAATCAACGGTGATATAACGAGTTATACATATTCTTAAAAGAAATTGATACAAAGATAGCTAAAACAAGAAAAATATATATATATGTCACCCAAACACAAAGAAAATATGAAGTACGAAATTGATCGCCAACAGGCTTGCAAGGTGCTGCTAAGACCATCCCCGATATTGGTCCTAACCTCGCTGCCAGCCTCCCTGGCTAGTGTGGTGTCAACATTCCTTACAAAATAAGCACCTCCACTAACTGCGATCAGCATGTTTTTCTGTTCAGCCGTCTACACCAGAAAATGATTTTTTTTTTTTTTTTTTTTTTTTAGTGCATATACATTTTTTGAAGTACCTCTTAAGCCTTCCCCAATGTGGTGTACAAAATTTGACACCATTTTGGTGTCAACTCCAAACTTTTTCTACTTCAATGTGTTGATACCAAATTGGTGTAAAAGGTATTTTCAAATAATATTATATATATAATTCTTTAATCAATATTAATTAATTTATTTCATATAAAATTTTATTCTCAAATAATTACTCACAATATATTAAAAAATTATTAAATACTATTTCCAGCTAATTTTTTAGTCACTTAATATTTTTCAATTCATTTTTATCCAACTAATTGTTTATCCACCTAATTTTTTATCCATCTCATTTTTCCAACTAATTTTTTATCCAACTATTTTATTATCCACTACATTATAAAATATTATTCTCAAATAAATTGCGCATAATATATAAAAAAGTTATTAATTTCTCACATAAATTTTTTAATTTATTATAAAATATTGTTATCATTAATAAAGTATGTTTGTTTTACCAAAAAGAAGATGATGGTTTTATCCTAATAATTAATCTAACACTATCCTAAGTATGACACAAAAATTTAACATTATATGATCTCCACCGTTGGATGAAAAGTGGTTTGATCTAACCGTTAAACGGTATTCTTATCTCTTCCACACTCTATCCTAGGTTTGACATAAAAATCTAACATGATATGATCTCCACTGTTGGATGAAAAGTGGTTTGATTTTAACCGTTAAATGATATTCTTATCTCTTCCACACTCTATCCTAGGTCTAACATAAAAATCTAACATGATATGATCTCTACCGTTGGATGAAAAGTGGTTTGATCCTAACCGTTAAACGATATTCTTATATCTTCCACACTCTATCCTAGGTGTGACATAAAAATCTAACATGATATGATCTCCACCGTTGGATGAAAAGTGGTTTGATTTTAACCATTAAACGGTATTCTTATCTCTTCCACACTCTATCATAGGTTTGACATAAAAATCTAACATGATATGATTTCTACCGTTGGATGAAAAGTGATTTGATCTTAACCGTTAAACGGTATTTTTATCTCTTTCACACTCTATCCTAGGTCTAACATAAAAATCTAACATAATATGATCTCCATCATTGGATGAAAAGTGGTTTGATCATAACTGTTAAACGGTATTCTTATCTTTTCCATACTTTATCCTAGGTCTGACACAAAAATCTAACATGATATGATCTCTACCGTTGGATAAAAAGTGGTTTGATCCTAACAGTTAAATGGTATGCTTATCTCTTCCACAATTGATCTATAAATAATGGCTCTTTCTCAAAATTAAAACATCTTTCTCTTTTAGTTCCAACCAGTAAACATATATTTTTACAAAAATGTCATCAAGCAAGAATTTAGGTGATAAGTCTAAAAATATTCTACGAAATATTTTATATTCGAATGAAGAGGACCAACTCCTTTGTTATGTATATCTTAATGTTTCTCAAAATCTAATTATAGGTATAAACCAATCTAGTTTTCAATTTTGGTCTCGCATAGAGACTGAATATCATATGGTGTTACCGACGCATATCACTCAAGTTCGACTTAGAATATCTCTGACAGCTCGAATGCAAGTAATCAATGCAGTAATTAGCAAGTTAAGATGATGCGTTCGACAAATTGAAAATTTAAATCCAAGTGGTGCTTCTGAACAAAATATTGTAAGTATTTTCTAAATTGCAGTTATGCAGATTTTATGAAATTCTTTTTATTCTAATTTTGATCCCATTTTATATAGTTTTAACTTTTGGTCACATTGTGTAGTTAAATCAAGCCAAAACCTTATTGGCACAAGATTGAAATTATAGTAAAGGATTTAAATTTGATCATGTCTGGCCCCTCTTTAAAGATACAGAGAAATATTCTGATATTAATAGCATACAAACTCCAGGCCGTCGAAAGAGATATGATTGCATCAAAGCATCACAATCAGACTCGACCACGTCAAAGTCTGCGGGAGCATCGTCATTTAATATTGATTTAAATGCAGACTTTGAAATTGAAGAACAAGTTAATGATGTTAATGACAATAATGATTCAACTGAGCGGCCTGTTGGGAGGAATAAAGAAATAAGGGGAGGAGATGCTACAATATTTTAAATCCATAAAAAAAGATAGTGAGCAAATTATAGGTAAGTTTATTGAAACTCAATCTATGCTTTAAAGGAGTTATGAACTCCAACTGTTATGGGCTCAAAATGAGGCAAAAAAATTAGAGTTGCGAGAATGACGCGAAGAGAATAAAATTTTACTAAAGGATGTGGATTCCATAAAAGATCCAATTTTACGTGATGTTCTTTGAAGTGAACAAAAGAGAATTTATGAAAAAAGGTCTCATGGGCAACAATTTCAAGGAGGAAGCGGATTATCCAATGCATTTGACAAGTATTTTGGTGGTTATGGAGAAAGTGGAGATGACCTTTCAAATTTTTAAATGGTTGTTTAGAAGTATTTATGTCAAGTATTTTATTTTTAAGTTATGTTGTTGTTGTTATTATTATTATTTTTTAATCATGTATGTTTACTTTAAAGTAATGGTAATATTAATATTATTGTTATTTAAAACATTATTGAGTTTTTGCATTAAAAATATTACCAATTCTATCAAATAATTATTAAAATAATATTTTATATATACATTACATAATTTAATTCATTTTATGTTAATATATTACTTATAATATATATTAAAAACTTAAAAATATATTAAAACATATTCAATATTATACTCAATTTAAAGATCTCAATAAAATATTTTTAATGGTATAACTTCTTTATAATAATTTAATTTCTATTTATAATTATTAATCAAATTATATAAATACATTAAATATGGTAAATGATATAAATGGAATACAAATTGTTTTAGTTATTATATAAGGGATAGAGTTGGAATTTTGAAAAAAAAAAAGCTTTCACGTGGACCAACACCAAATTTGGTGTTGGCTACAGTATGACACTAAATTTGGTGTCATACTATAGCTTCAACACCAAATTTGGTCTTGGGTTTTGTGCACTAGCACCATTATGGTGCTACATTGGAGAAGATTTTGCACCAATTTGGTGTTTTTACACTAATTTGGTGTAAGTTGGAGAAGGCCTTAAGACAACTCCAATGTTACACCAAAATGGTGTAAAACACCAATTTGGTGTATTTTTGCTCTCCAATGTTGACACCAAAGTTACATTTCCAATATAATTTTTTGGTGTTAACGAACAGTGCAACACCAAATTTGATGTTGCACTGTTCATAACACCAAAAGTTATATTTAACAAAAAATTAATTTAATTAAAAATATATATATTGAGTTATTATAAAGAAAAAAAATACATCATCTGAAATATTTTATTAAGATGTTTAAAATGAGTATAATATTGAATATATTTTAATATATTTTTAAATTTTTAATATATATTAGTTAAAGAATTATATATATATATATTTTTTAAAGATGTCATTTAGACCAATTTGATGTCAAATATATTAGAGTGTAAAAAAATTTGGTATAAAAAATATTTAATATTAATATCAAAATTATGTATAATTTAGTGTTATATATTGGAGATGGTTTTACGATTTTGCTTTATCTATCGTTCAGGGTCAAGTGAAAGTGAAAGCATTGAAATATTGGTGCCAGAATAGGTGCATGTCAGTAACGTGAGAAAAAGAATATAATTGGATGACCTTGTATGCATGGTCTCCACGTACGCGAGTCCTTTTCAATTCTGTTCTAGTGTGGCTTTAATTTTCTCTGTCTAAGGGGTCTTGGTGTTCAGTGAACCAAACGATCCGTCCAATAATACAAGTTGTGGTTATATTTCTCTTATTCTCGTTAATCTTATTCCCTCTATCTGCACTATTTCATTGTTCCATGGAATTTCTATAAGTTACTAAAACAATAATTGGAAATTATCAGTAACTAAGATCCTCTCTTTATCTAAACATTAAATTACTCAAGATGCATGAATTTGATTAGTCTAATGATAGAAAACAAGAGTACTATTTGGTCTCTTGGTAACAAAATTTATGATAAATGCATCAAACATTCAATTTGATATTATTTAAAAAAAAAAATCAATTTCATATGCTAATGGTACTAATCATATATGTACAAATTTAAGTATAATATCAAGACAAAATGATGAGATTAATATGCATATTGTTGACGTTCAGAAACGATCGACGTGGAGATCCAAAGGCCCAAACTGCGATTAGTACAATAAATGATAGTAAATATGGTTTAAAGTTAATGTGTTGTAATAAAGACGATTGAATGTTGGTTAAGGTAGACAAACAAACATGAAGAAACAATTAATAATAAGAGAAGGGAGGGAGAAGAATGCAAAGACAGGAATTTTTACGTGGTTCGACGAGTGTGTCTACGTCCACGGGTCACTTTAAATTGATTTTAGCAGAGTGATAGTAATACTAGTGTTCAACTTGTTTTTACAATGAGAATCCCCCCCTATTTATAGAGAAGAGGAGATACAATAGAGTATTTTACACGCTTAAAATCATTATCATTCTCACCTAATCTGATTCTAGTCATACTGCATTTATTACTATTACAATGATTATTCTTACATGCCTCATACCTACATTAAATGCTTTAGGTAAAGTCTTTTCTCTAATAAATGCATAGTCGACACATTAAACACCTCTCGGGAATTACAGATATTGAGTCGGTGTAAAATCAGGGTATTAGGTTGATCTTGATATTAGCTTTCCAAGGCATTCCCTGGCGCGAGCTCATTAATCTGACTGCTTATGCGAGCTGAAGAGATCCTGAGGTGGACTGGTATAAACACGGGCTGAAAGTGTACTAAGACAGACTGGGTATGGCGTAAACTCGAGAGTCTGGCGAGCTCGTCATTGTGACCTGAAGGCTGGGCTTCTTAGGCCTCTCAATACTGTACTCATCTTTTGGGCCTTTAATAGCTCTTTTATTTGTGTCGAAAATACAGACATAACACTAGCCCCCCAGCTCTCAGTGCGATCTGCGTGCTGGGAGCTGAACGAGATACATTTTGACAACCGTTTGCGGGCTCATTAGGTGTCGCTTCGATTTCTGACTAGTTACTTTTGGCATGTGGCAATCCTGTAAACATTGGTATTGTAAGCATGTCTCGTGCTGTGCGCATTTAATATGCACGTCTTGTAACTGACAGCGTATGATGGTAAAGGACCGAAACTCATGCTGGACCGTCAGATCTGTGACGGTTATACTTCTTTTAGATCAGACGGTTAGGGATAAGGACCCGTGCCTGTATAAACCAAATGCCTTTTCACTATAATTTGTTTTTTTGAGCTCGCTCTATTTTGTAGACGTTTCTACTAGCAGGGTCGAACCTACTGAGGAAAAGGCTGCGACTTTGGAGATTTTTGCAGTTGTTAAAAACGATAATGACAACCTGTTCCCCTCAGGTTCCAAGTTACGATCTTACGGTCTCACGTCACAGCTCAACAGCAAGTGTCTGAATATACATCGCGATATCGAAGTCCGCAGAAAGAACAAGGTTGTTTTAGTTTTTGAGCTTCCTCCAGAAGATAGCTCGAGCTCGACCACAAGCACCTCTAAAGAAATGTGCAGGTCGATTTTAGTCGTACCTCCGATCTGCACTGTGGCCAAGCCTAGGGAGCCGGAGGTCGTGATCGTGGATGATTCCCCAGCGAATCCTGTTCAGCAAATGCCTTATGAGCCCGCTGATGCTTTTGCTTTTCAGACTGAGGCAGCCGCTGTTCCCGAAAAACAATCCCCCAAGTCAAAGGGCATAAAAAGGTGAGTCCTCATAAGGCCAAGAGCGCCAAAGCTCCTGCTGAAGGGAGCTCAATTGCATCGGAGCCCAAGCCCGTGGTGAAAGACAAATGGAAGGGCATAATTGAGCCCCCAGCCCCCGAACGCCTCAAGGTCGCCCAGGTTGGAAAGCAGACAGTGGTCGTCACTGGAAAGGGCCCAAGTACCCAAGCCCCGGGGCGATCTGAGGAGTAGGTGGAGGAGGAGTCTGAGGATGACTCTAAGAAGCGAGAAGAGGCACAAGTTGAGCTGGAATATTTTTCTGACTTCATGAATCTCATACCACACCCCGAAGCTCCAAAAGAAAGACTATGCAGGCCCGAAGTTGGCACTTTACGCGGCTCGCCACTCGGCATTGGTAAGCTCCGAACTCATCTTCTTCATTTGGTATTTCTGGCCTGAGCTTTAACTTTGTTTCCTTTTCAGATTAGCATGACATTGATAAAGCTGATGAAGGAGGTCGAGGTGCAGCAAAAGAGAGGGCCGCTTTCAGGGTCATTGAGGAGGAGTTGCAGGACGAGGTGAACTTTTTCCAAGAAGAGTCTCGAAAGCTGGCAGTCAAGCTTAAAGATACTGACGAAGCTTTGTCTCGGGAAGTAGCTCGTCGGGAATCACGACTTCCAAAGTCAGTAAGATTGAGGGAGAGCTGAAAAAAATCAAGGGTGAGCTGAATACTGTCGTGGCGTAAGCTGAAACTGATAAGAAGAAAGCTGAGGCTAAGGCCGCGGAGAATCAAATCAACCAACTGCAGCAGGGGACGATCGCACTCAAGCAAGAGCTCGCTGGGGCACGAGAAAAGGTCGCCCAAGCAGAGGGGCACATCCAAGCTCGAGTTGCTCAAGAGAGAGAAGGTGCCGCTGTAGAGACTGAGAATGCGTTTTTGCATACACTCTGGCTGCATCATCCGGACATGAACTTTTCATTTTTTGGGCCGGAGGCGGTCAAAGCTATCCAGTTGTTCGCAGACCATGCTGCTAGCGTTCAGGGCGCACAACAAGGCGACACTTCAGCCCCTCCAACCACCAAGACAACAGCTCTCCAAGGTCATCTATCGCCTTCAACTCCAGAAGGGCCCTCGGCTTCTTATGATCCTCCCGTTACTAAGACTCCAACAGAGACCTCGTCGAACTAGCCTTCCTTGCAAACGTCTGTCAATACTTAGCAAAACTTTTAGTTTTCTTTTTACTTTGTAGTTATTGACTTCTTCCTCTTTTGTGAGGATTTTATTTTTTAACTTGTTATGTAATGGAAAGCGATCTCGCAGGTCGGGATCATTTTATAAATTTTTTCTGCAATCAGCTTTAATTTGTTGACCAAGTATAAAATGTGCATAGCAAAGATGGCAAACAAACACATATTGGTAAACAATGAGCTATTATTAAAAATTGCCAGTATGCATATCACAATCATGCTAGCATTCCAAGTTGCAAGTATTTAACTTAAAAGCAATTTAGTTGCATCTGTTAAATAAGTAGACAAATACTTATAGCTCGTGGGGTGCTCGTTAAATATACGTTTGGGGGCTTACTTGCAATGAGGTTTTGCGAGCTATTGTAGCATTTTCCTGAACTTTGATAATTTCAGGTTGTTGAAACACCTTTCTTAAGTGTGTCGATTCGAGACTCGTATATAGTTCCCAACACGAGCAGTTTTTTGCAAGGTTGCAAGTTCGCGGACTATAAGCAACTCCTAATACGGGCAGCTCCTCTTGCGATCATGGCTAATAGCTCGCAGGTCGCGCCTTTTGCAAGTTCTTTGGTAGCAACTCGTAGGTCGCGCCCTTTGCGACGTCATTGGCCAAAAGTCTCTGTTGATACATTTCAAGGCGCGTGGGCCGCAATCCCTTCCGCGGGCAAGACTTTTCGTGTGTTGATAACGGGTCCCTGATGACGCCTTTCAGGGTGCTTGGATAGCGACCCTTTCCACAGGTGATACTCTCATTGCAACTCATTCCATAGGCAATCGTCTTCCAGAGCGCAGTAATCAAACAGCTCCCAGATAGTTCCTTCTAGAGCGCGCAGATGGTGGCCCCTTCCACAGGTAATATCTAGGTAGTTTCCCCTTCCACAGGCAATCACCTTCAGGAGAGCATATATACTAAGCACCTGTTCAAACAGTACCTTCCAGAGTGTCTTGATAACGACTCATTCCACAGGCAATGCATTCAGAGTGCGGGGAATGCAATTTGTTGATGACACAGATATTCCACAGATCGTGAAAAATGATGGCTTGCAGATAGCGAGGATGTTGTAAGAAGCGATGGTAATAACCAGAGTGCAGATAGATATAGCTTGCAAATCGCAGACAAATATTACTGTCCGTGGGATATTTCAGCTCACTGCGGGAAGATCCCTAAAATATAAGGGTCGAAAGACTGATCACGGAAGTATCCATCTGAGCATATATGATAAAGGTGGATGCACGTGTAAGATAATAATTTCTTGATCATTTGGGCACTTTTTCTGGGCATGAATGATTGCTAGTTGATTACATAGATATCCCTTAAAAAGTAATAAATAATAGCTTGTTGGTCGTGTAAATATATTCCAAATAGTAATAAGTAACAGCTAGTTTCGTGGGAATAAATTATGACAACTATCACTCTTCATTATAATAAACCTTGTTTATTAGATTAGCTCGCTTTTTGCATTGAATATATTACAGACAACAGCAAAACAAATGAAGTCACTTTATTGATAATCAACAAATTGAATTATATACAAGGATTCTAGAGCGAGTTGACAGTTTAAGCATAATAGGGACAAAGATGCTCTGTGTTCCAAGTGCGCGAGTGTTCAGATCTATCCATGTTGACCAAGTGATAGGCTTCGTTCCCCAGATTCCCCTTGATGAGGTACAGGCTTTCCCATTTTGGTCCGAGCGTTCTGTCACTGGCCTTGTAGGTTGTTGGGAGGATCAAACATAAGACCAGGTCACCAGCCTTGTAGCTTCAAACTCGTAAATTTTTGTTGTAATATCTAGCGACCTTCTGTTGGTAGACTGCAATCCTCATACGAGTTGCCTCCCTTGTTTCCTCAAGCAGATCTAGAGTTACAGCGAGCAGTTGATCATTGTCTTCAGGTTGGAAGGTGGCCCTCCGCTGACTGGTAACTTCGAACTCTACAAGGTTCATAGCTTCGGACCTGTATACCATGGAGAACAGGGTTTCGCCGGTGGAGCTGCGGGCTATTGTTTTGTAAGCCCAAAGTACTTTCTGTAGTTCGTCTACCCAAGCCCCCTTCTTTACCTCCAGCTTGGTCTTTAAAGTCTGCTTGATGATCTTGTTCACGACTTTAACCTCGCCGTTGGTATGAGGATGGTCTACGACTGAGAAGCTCTTCACAATCCCGAGCTCGTTACAGAAATTGATGAACTGATCGCTAGTGAATTGGGTCCCGTTGTCCGTCACGAGCTGTCGAGGGACTCCGAATCTGCATATGATGTTGTTCCACATAAATTTTTTTATCTTCGTGGTGGAAATCTCCGCTAGTTCCTTGGCTTTGGCCCACTTGGTGAGTAGTCCACAGTAACCACTGCGTGCTTGCATCTTCCGCGAGCTGTCGGTAAAGGTCTGATCAAATTTATCCCCCAGATCGCGAAAGGTCACGGGCTCACCATTTGCTGAAGGTAGGCCGACGGAGCTCGCAGGACTTTGGCGAATCTCTGGCATTTGTCACATTTTTTTACTAGGTCGATGACGTCTTGCTTCATGGTTGACCAGTAAAATCCCTGTCGAAATGCATTTTGAGCTAGGGATAGTCCTCCGGCGTGATTACCACAATGACCAGCATTTATATCTCTTAACACGGCTTCGTATTCCTAGCCATCAATGCATCGCAGAAGTGGAGCTGAGAAACCTTTCTTGTACAGCACGTTGTCGTACACGCAGTAGCAAGCCGCTCTAACTCATAGGCGACGTGCCTCTAGTTTGTTGTTTGACAATTTTCCTTCTTGTAGGTAGCTTAGTATCGGGCTCATCCACGAGTCGAGGTGGATGTTTATGGTCATTACTGTATCCTTCTTTGCTATGCTTGGCGCTAGCAAGAATTCCACTAGTATGGCTTCCAAGAAGTCTGCGTCTTGGGTGGTCGCCAAGCGGGCTAAAGCATCTGCATAATAATTCTGAGCTCGTGGGATTTGATTTATCTCAAACTTTTGGAAGGTTTCTAGCAACTCTTTTGCCTTTCAGAGATACTCAGTCACCTTAGGTCCTGTAGTCTAGTACTCCCCTCGAACATGGCATGCCACAAGCTGAGAGTCACTGAAAATTCTCACTTGTTCGGCTCGCACTTCTTTTGCTAAACGGAGTCCAACGAGCAGTGCTTCGTATTCTACTTCATTATTGGTGGCTTGGAATCCGAACCTCAAGGTATAGAAGATCTTGTGACCTTTTGGGCTTATCGACAATACTCCAGCTCTCGACTTGTGCTTATTGGAGGATCCATCCACGTATAACTCCCAGGTTGGGCTGTCTGGGGTCTCAGCCTATTCCTCTGCGGGTCTTGTGAATTTAGCAATAAAGCTCGCTAAAGTTTGGGCACATCACGTTGACCGAGCTCTCGATGTCGACCATGATCCGTCGCACCTTCATATTATTGATTTTAGCTCGGATAACTAGAGCGTCGTTATAGGGCCAGCACACACCCCTTGCATCTTTTCAATGAACACGATGTCATCCGATGTCACCCTTGCTTTCTTTGCAGGTCTTTCTACTCTGCTATAATTTGGAAGCAAGGTGTGATTGACCTCTCTTACATATCTCTGGTACAACCTATTAAAGGTACCTACGATATGAAGACCACCATGAATGGTAAAGATGGTTCTTACCATAGGTTCGTGCTCTTGCTCAGGAGCTCGCTAGGACTGCTGCTATACTAGCTGTTGATGCTGAGATTGAAGGCGCTATTGTTGTGGTCGTCGGCCTGTAGGTCGCATTACATATTCCCTTAGGCGACCTCGCTTGATCAGTTCTTCTATGACGTCCTTCAACTGTCAGTAGTCCGACGTATTGTGTCTCATTTCGTTATGATAGACACAAAACTTTCATAGATCTCGAAGCCTGCTCGGAACTCCCGTGGGCTTGGGCTTCCCTGAGTTTTTCCTACTTTGCGTGACAAAGATCTGATCTTGCGAGTATGACAGGACGCTGTAGTTTTTGTACAGGCCTCGACGTTAAGGTCGCTCTCTTCTCAGTTCTGGCCTAGCTTGCTTCGCCACTACATTAGCAGAGCGATGTCTCTATTCACCGTTCCCATCCACACCGTGGCCTTTTCTCTTCCCCTGGTGGGAATTACTTGCTTAACCCTACTGATTGTCGAGCTTCTTCAGTCTGAAAGCCTCTTCCCACCTTATTTTTTTGGCAGTCCATTCGTAGAATTCACTCAAGTCTTTTACCGAGGACTTGTAGATGCTTTCATAGAGCTTCATGTCTTTTCTAAGCCTTGCTGAGATCGCGGTAAGGATGCTTTCGTTTGAAGGTGCCTTGATATTGTTTACTTCATCCTTGAATCGGACAATATAATCTTTCAGGGACTCGTTCTGCTTCTGGAATATCATAGCAAGGTGGCATGGAGATGTGAGCTGCTTTCTTAATGCTTTGTATTGGTTGAGAAACTTCTGTTAACACTCTTTGTAGCTCCCTATACTCCGAGCTGGAAGACTCTTAAACCAAGCCCGCAAGGCGTCCCCCAAGGTGGCCGGGAAGGCTTGGCACTTGACCAATGAATTGCTCGTCTGGAGGTCCATTTGCACGTTGAAAGTGTCAAGATGATCATAATGGTCACTTCTTCCATTATAAGGCGAAATGTTCGGAAGTTTGAACTTGGGGGATAAAGGATGTGTCTCAATTTCCTTAGTGAATTGGACACTCTCATCATCTTGTCCTTCTTGATTCAAGGGTTCAGGTCGAGCCTCCAGCTGCTGGACCCTCTGTAGTAGTTCCTCCACTATAGGACCTTGTGGTTCAGAAATTCTGGCGTGGCTCTGCTTACTGGTGCTTTCCTGTTCACCTGAGTTACGATCTCGCGACCTGTGCATCCAATCAAAATTTTCTACCTGTCGCAAGCCTCTTCGCGGCTCGTGTTCATGGCCACCGGTACTCGCGAGCTCACTCGTGCCCATGACTAACCTCTACATGCCGACTTCCATCGAGGTTCACCATTACCTTCAAGTCTATAGGGTGAGGTGAGGTTTCGCTTTCTCAAGCACGTCGTGTCGTCTTTCCCTTCTCGGGTTCAAGCATAAGGAACAGATTAACTCATCAGATAGCGACCTTTCCCTACCAACCCCCCCCCCCCCCCCCCTTTTAGGGGTTGGGATTTCCTCTATGAGTTGCTAGTGAGTTTCTTTGGGAGGCGCGACCTTCATCTGTCTCTGCGTGGCTTGGGTTTGAACTTTCGTTAGTGCCCTGACTGTTTCAGTCAATTGTTTCACTGTATCTTCTAGGGCTCGTTGGCCCTGTTGCCATTCCTGAGCAATATATTCCTTAAAGGGCAAGGTGCTTTGCTGGTCTTCCTGACCTTCAGGTCGCTCATCTGCCATATCAACACTCCTAGTCGTTCTTGCTCTAGCCATTATAGTTCGCTAAAATGTAGGTAGTTAAGGTGAAAGTTGCTAAAGAAAAAGGGGTACAGAGTCGCAGTTGGACCCTCCTTCTAGCGTTAAAAGATGTCGACGTTTAGAAGCGGTTGACGTTGAGATCTAAAGGCCCAAACTGCGATTAGTACAATAAATGGTAGTAAATATGGTTTAAGGTTAGTGTGTTGTAATAAAAACGATTGAATGTTGGTTAAGGTAGATAAACAAACGCGGAAAAACAATTAATAATAAGATAAAGGAGGCAGAAGAATGCAAAGATAGGAATTTTTACGTGGTTCGATGAATGCGCCTACGTCCACGGGTCACTCTGAATTGATTTTGGTAGAGTGACGGTAATACTAGTGTTTAACTTGTTTTTATAATGGGAATCTTCCCTATTTATAGAGAAGGGGAGATACAATAAAGTATTTTACACACTTAAAATCATTATCATTCTCACCTAATCTGATTCTAGTCATACTACATTTATTGCTATTACAATTTTTATTCTTACATGCCCTATACCTGCATTAAATGCTTCAGGTAAAGTCTTTTCTGAAATAAATGTATAATCTGTGCATTAAACACCTCTCGGGAACTACAGATACTGAGTCGGCGTGAAATCAGGGAATTAGGTTGATCTTGATATTGGCTTTCCAAGGCATTCCCTGGTGCGAGCTCATCGATCTGACTGCTTATGCGAGCTGAAGAGATGTTGAGGTGCTGGCACAAACACGGGGTTGGAAGTGTGCTAAGACAGACTGGGTATGGCGTGAGCTCGAGAGTCCAGCGAGCTCGTCATTACGACCTGAAGGCTGGGCTCCTTGGACCTCTCGGTATCGTACTCATCTTTTAGGCCTTTAACGGTCTTTTTATCTGTGTCAAAAAAACGGACATAACACATATGTACTTTTTTCCTTGTTAACATAATTCGTATTGAAAAAGGGAATTGTGTTCTACTTTCTAAGATAGTTTGATAATGTAGAGTCCTTATTTATTTAACCTGATCGAATTCGGATAATTATAATTACATCGCAGGTGACATGTAAAAAATTAAAAAAATAAAAAAATAACTGACTTGGCCAAGACTTGAATTAATTAATCAAGTTCAGTATCTTCAACTAGATGTGTGCAGAAAAGATTTGGGTTCTGTGTGAAGTCTGAACTGCCATAAGTGATACTTGATAAGGTCCCCATGCGACTTAAAATTTTCAAGTGAAATTCATTGACGTTCATATATTAATGAAATTTATGACTATATCGCTTGTAATGCCAAATAATCTCTAAACGATTTGACTAGAAGTATATTAAAATGTAAATTGTTATAATTAGTCTGCTAGTGTTGAAGTGTTGTAGGAAAGCTGACGTGATGGATCAGGAACGAATTTGTCAATGAAATATAAGTCTAAGATATTCTCACCAATCACCATTAATAAAATATAAATTTGCTCATACATATAATTTAAATGGATATTATATTTTTGTGATTAGGTTAGAATCTCATTATATATATATTTATCAATAAATGTAAAGATAAAATGTAGAAGTTTTTTTTTTTTTTCTTATTATGAGATTAAATTTGTCTCATCATGCACATTTTTAATCATATGCAAAGAGTTTCCACTATTGTAGTTCATTGTAAAAATAGATTTCTTCGATTGTTTTGAATATAGATTTTCAAATCGTACATATTGTTTAATTTAGGCAAGTTCCCAATGGGTTTCCAATCAATGGTAAATTTTTCATAATTGTTTTTTGTTTTTTAAGAAGTAATACACCTATTGGTAGAACTCCTTACAACTCAAAATATTAATACTGTTATAGGTATATGCACCCTCGATGAGACTTAGGCTTCGTTTGGTACAGCTTCTTCAAATAGATCTACTAGAAGTAGATCTTTTAGAAATAGATCTTTTGAAAATAGATCTTTTAGAAAAAAGTTATTGGTTGTTTGATTGTCAATTAAAAAAGCTCTTTTAAATTGTAGAGTGTTTGGTTAAATTATTTTTAAAGCACTTTTAGATTATTAATTTACCAAAAAGGGTATAAGAGAGATGAATAATATATTCATTCTTGAAATGTAATTGCTTCAACCTTAACCATAAAAAATTAATTAATCAAACAACTAATAATTATTTGATGTAAATTTATTTTCAAAACATAGATTTTCAATAAAATAAATGTAAAATTATTTTGTTTCTCTATTTTTTATTTTCAAAAGAGAAGTGTTTATTTAGATTTGTGAAGTTTTACATCTTTAATTTTATTTGATCTAATTAAATTTTCATTAATATTTCATCAATGAAATATCATGTGACTTTTCAAATCATTCTATTTAAAATAACTCAATAAAAAAATAATATCATCTTTAAAATTATATATAAAAAACTCAAAATCTAATAACAGTAATAGAAAATCAATACTGCAACTGCAGTATATATATACTGCACTGCAATATATATATACTGCAGTTTATATATATACTGTAATTGCAGTATATATATACCACACTGCAATTGCAGTATATTGTAGTATATATATGTACTGCAATTTTGAGTATATAATATATATATACTGCAATTTTGAGTATATAATTACAGTATATGTATACTTTGTAATTGCAGTATGTATACTTCAATTGCAGTGAACACTGCAATATATATATTGCAGTGTATATATATACACACTGCAACAGCAGTGTGTCAATTACAGTATATATACATACCAATTATAGTATATATATATAAACAATAATAATAAAACCAATTAAAATCAATTGTAGTATATATATATATTAATGAACCACGATAACAAAACCAATTACAAATTACAGTGTATATATATATGTATCTCAATAAACCAATAACAAAACTAATTGCAATATATATATATATTACAAATATGACATATAATATTTATGACAATAAGATAAAAAAATTGTAATATCAACTAAAAACAATTGAAAAAAAAAAACACAAAATATAGAAAACTTATAGGTTAAAGAAGAGTTCTCAGAAGTTTTGATGAAATAAAAAGTGAATGACTGTGGAGGCTATATGTTTATATTTATAATGAAAGTGTAATAGGGTTATAAGAGTTTAAAGAAATTAACAAAATAAAATAGGAATATATTAGACATTTCAATATTTTAAAAAAAGCTCAAAAATGTCTACTTGGAGAAGCTTAAAATTTGAGCTTCTCCAAGTAGACCTTTTTCAGTTTTTTTAATTCCCCAAAAGCTCTACTAGGATGTCAACCAAACAATGTAAAAAAAATCAAGTAGATCTTTTGACATTAAAAAAGTACTTTTTACCAGTAGATAAGCTGTACCAAACGTACACTTATAGTGATTTGAACATTTGACTTTTTTAAGGATGAAGGTAGATGGGTTTGAAAATTATATTAAACATTAGAAAGAAAGAATACAAGAGAGGCTGGTTACCACTATACTAAAGCCACTTTATTCTCCGTATATCTTCTATACAAATCAAGTTAAATCAAAATTTTGTCCAACGCTAGAACGAGAGGGATTTATTCCTAAATTTTACTCGGCTTCGGACTGGATAAGATTTTCACATAACCCACCTAGTAACAACACCTACAGCTACAAATTCGCAATCAAGTGAAGACTGAAGACAACGATTTTCCCTTGATCGCTTTCACTTAAATATATTATGACATTTTAAGTTAATTTTGTGATTTACTTATGATAAAGAAGACAACAAATCTTCAAAATTTACAACGATTTTCCCTTGATCGCTTTCACTTAAATATATTATGACATGTTTAAGTTAATTTTGTGATTTACTTGTGATAAAGAAGACAACAAATCTTCAAAATTTACACATTAAAAGATGCTTGCAAAATAAATAATTATGGGTCCGGGACTGCGAGTTAATATATACTTTTGACTCAACTATTAAGAAATTAAGATTTGTGATATTATAAATCATAATAAAAATATTTTTTCAGATTACATATAAATATGTACAATTTCGTTTTTATATAAATTTTTACCGTTACAAATCTCCTTTAAAGGTGTATTTTAACATTTTCTATCATAATATATCATATATAAAATGCAAATATCACATATTAGATCTACAGTCAATGAAAAAGATTTCACATATTTGTTTTGCACTTTCGACTGAAACATAATCTTAAAGCTAAAATGTAAACTATCATATAAAAAGAAATGTTAAATAAAAGATATGTTATGCCTCTATGTATCTAGAATAAAGAGATAACTTAAAAAACCTATTATAGTTTGTAAAAATGTTAATTTTACTATTAACGATCTTATTATTGTTTAAAATCTCTCCTTGATGTTAATAAATTAGTAGAAAATGTATATCTAATCTTCTATGATTTCATCATCAATCCGTGACTTTTAGAAAAGTTATCGTTCTTTTACAAAACTTTAGAGGGTATTTTATGTATTTTTATTAATGTTAGGGGCTTTAAATAAAAATAAAATTATTGATGGTAAAATAAATATTTTTATAAAATATAATAAGTTTTTTAAGATTATCGTCAGAATAAAAGCATTTTGTCCTATATTGCTGCACTGTTTCAAGATTTGTATTTCCATAAAAGTTTAATTCTAACTCACCGGCTATTATATTAGTAATTTGATGATTAATATGATAAAATTTTAAATGTGAATCGTTGTATTATAATTATTTATTTTTGATAAAATGTCCTATATTTATGATATTAAAATGGAAAAACAAGTTACTTCAAAAAATAAAATAAAAAATAAAAAATAAAAAACGGAGAAACAAGTTTAATGAAATGCCGGTAGAGCCCTATGTCCCACGCGTAATGTGAGTACATTGGAGGGCATGTCAATCACTGGAGGGAAAAAGATCTACCTTCAAAGCAAAGTAATGCAAATATTGTCAAACTTTGCAGGCAAATATTCAAATTCAATCTAATCTAGTAAATCTACCACATCTCTTGTGTACCGCTGATGATGGACACGTGTTATTTCCACTAGGAGTGTTACTTGATTTTGGTCATGTATATGCATTTACAAGCAGCCACATTTATTCTCCTTTGTAATTACGTTAATCCGCCGAAAAATCTGGTAGCATCCATGTTCCTTTCCATCTTCCCATTGAAAATCTCAATCGATTCGTTTATTTGTCCATTGACACAGTTTTCTAAAGTTCGCATAAAGTCAGACTAAAGAGAAAACGAAATTTTTTGTTGTCAACTACAGTTCCCCACATTCAACATTTTATAGATGAGCATATCCCTGGTCGTAAATTCATTAAGCACTTTCCTTTTATCTTCACGATGTGAGTTCACTTTATCAATTAACTCTCAAAGGAAGAGAAGTCTTCCTGCGATAGGAGTCGTATTCCATTCTGCACTTATGGTGATTGATTTTATTATGTCCCAACAGACCGTTAATCCAATTGGTGCATATTAAAAAAATATCTTATAAGATATTATTTTATTCACACATTGACTTATGACTCAAATAATTAATACATACCATTACTCTGTTATCTAATGCGGTTTAATTATAGAAAACGTTTATTTAATTTGATAATGTTTTAAGTTTGAGTGACTTTACCGCAATTGATATGTCAAAACAAAAAACATAGTTACTACACTTTTGTTTTAAGCATATTTGAGACTGCATAAATAAGTTGGTAAAAACCCAAAGAACTGATTCAATGGATTGACTCAATAAACAAAAGCTCAGCTTGCCAACATCCAGCTTACAGAAACAAGTTCTCAGATCGCTGCTTTAATTCTCAGGTCGCTGGTCAATCATAATTAAGGTTGCTTTATATTCAGCTCAAGATCGCCCACAACAAGATCCAATTCGTAGCTCGAAGTGCTCATTAAAGGATTTCTCTAGAAAAACAACAGTCTAAATTGAAGAAGAGTCAACTATTATAATCGGAAGTAAAATCAAATTCCTATTTCGACGGATTTATCCCAAAACTGATAGACACCAGTTTTGAAAGTGTAATTAATATAAAATTATTTTCTATTCTTGTTATACTCAAATTGTAATACCTCACACTATAAATAGAGATTGAAAACTCAATTTAATCGATAATGAATAACAACAATCAATAAGATACTGTGATTTTGTCAAAATAACCAGAAAAACAGTCGTGAACGTAAATATCTTTTTGAGCCGAACTACGTAAAAAATCTCTTTGCATACACTGTGCTTCCTCTTCTTTTTTTCTCATTTTTATCTTTATTTTGCTTTATTTACAATATTGGGTCAAAAACTTGGATTGATCGGATTCAGACATCTATAACTTCCATTTTATATGCACAATAAGGTTCAAATCGAACTATATGCATAGAGAGTTTTCCTCTTTTTATTATAAGAGTGGAAATCTTTTACCAACCTTTTTCAAGTCCACACATTATATATGGTGGTTAATCTCGATAGATTTGAACATACCTTATATTATTGACGACATTTTCATTTACCTTTTAATTACATGAAAAAACAATCTATTTTCAACTTTGAACCTATTTATACAATTATCAATATCATATCAAACGTTTTCATCATTAATTACTATAATACCAGGAAGATGGATTCATCAAACAAGATTGATTTGTTCATCATCAAATTACTATGATAACGTGAAGATAAATACATCAAACAAAACTGATTCGAGGACTAAATCTAGCAGCTGCTACTAACATTTTCATACAAATTGGTTTAACAATTAAACTAGCCAAACCCAAAAGGCTACGAGCTAGCTTGCAAGCTAGACCAAACCAAATGTGTCCTAGCTGTTGAATACGACAAGAGTGAAGGGATCACCAAGTCATTATATTTTCACGTGTTTAGAAAAGTTAAGGAAAAATTTTATTTTAAGAGAGAATCTAAATTCTCAATAATAACAGAAGGGTGGTTATAAAAGAAATATTATCCAATCTCGATTCTTTTAATTTTAATTTTTATAACTCTGTTTATTTCAACCTTGGATTAAAATCTAACAAAATTAAATTACTCCTATATCATTATTAGATCTTACAAAAGACAAACATTGCAGCATTTAATTCGACGAACAACCAACCAGCCAACTTGCTCTTTCTCTCCTCCAATCGTCGTTCACTCTATTTACATTTTCTATATAAACCCCATACCCCCTCACTCTTCTCCACGTTCACTCAAGCATCTCAACACAAACCCTAACTAAATCTTCAAAGCCTTTTCAACTAAAGAAAAACCATGGCTGCTCTCAAGCTTGTTTGTGCTCTGGTGGCTTGCATGTTGGTGGTCTCACCAGTGGCTCAGGCCGCCATAACATGCGGTCAGGTCACAAGCAACTTGGCTCCATGCATCCAGTACTTGAGGAGTGGTGGGAGTGTACCTCCACCATGCTGCAATGGAATCAGGACTCTCAACAACGCTGCTCGTACCACTCCTGATCGCCAACAGGCTTGCAGGTGCTTGCAAAACGCTGCCAAGGCCATCTCTGGCATCAACACTAACCTCGCTGCTGGCCTCCCGGGCAAGTGCGGTGTCAACATTCCTTACAAGATCAGCACCTCCACCAACTGCGCTTCGTATGTTCTCTTCTTATTTTCTTATTTGAGAATTCTTCTTAGTAGTGAAGGAAAAAAGTTAAAGATACGAGCAACGTTTTCACATCAGGAAATATCCTTTGTTAAATAAGTAAAAAAACGTTGAAAAGTTGGGAGAATGACATAAACAAAATGTGAGTTTTTTAAAATAATATTGAAATTGAGAAAGAGTATTTTTAGCACCATTAATATTTACGAATCATAGTTCTTTAATAAAGGTAGTAGTTTGTGAACGAAGGAAGTGAATCATGGGTTTTTGTTTTTTGTTTTGAATGATAGTTCATGACTACCATGGTATATATAAAACAAATTTACTTTAGTTTCTTTTGGTGCTAGTAACATTTCTCTAAAATAAATTCTTATACTAATTATCTGCATGTTTGTAGGAGTATATATATTAAAACTTACACAAGAGAATCGTCCTACTTTTTTCAGTTTGCTGAATCCTTTGAATGTATTTTTTTATATAGAGCTGAAAGGACTGCATAAAAACATATAGATGGTTTAAAGTCCTTATCTTTGTATTTGTCGCTTATAACTTTTGAAATTTTTCTAATCAATTAGGCTGGTTAACTTGTCGTGCAGGGTCAAGTGAAGTGTAATGATTGGAGTTTCTGGGCGAGGAAGCTAGTACCGTAGTAGTGTGACAATAATAATAAGAGGAAGTTTTGTACTCCACTTACGAGACTCCCCCTGTTAGGTCTATTGTTGAATCTTTATGCGTCTTTGTCTTCTGTACCAGTAATTTAAGTTAATATAATGGTTCTATTTCTCTCAGTTTCCCTAATTTTTCATACTCTATAGCATTTCATTATTCCGTTTGATCACTATAAATCACTAAAAGAAATTATGATATATGTGCAAATTTAATTAATTTGTGCGTTGATGGCAATTAATTAAGTACACATGTATAATTTTACATATAGTGTCACCGGCAAATGTAGATTAATGGATCAGTGAACCTTGTAAACAAAATTATATGAGACATATATATTAAGAAAAAATATGAAAAATCTTTTAAAATAAGAAAATAATATTATTTAACCTTGTCATTTGGCGCCAGCGACTAACCCCTGCCTCCTTTGCCAGGGGCAGGGCTCGTCACCAGGGCTCGTCACCCATGCTGAACATATATATATTCTAATATTAATATAATAATAATAATAATAATAATATATATTTATCTTTCATAAATTATGTGAATAGTTTTCTCATCATCGTATGATGTCCAGTGGATATGTTTCAATTACCGTTCATGTATTCAAAAATATATATATATTATTTAACCTTATTTTTTATCATCAATATTTTTAACATAAAAAAGTATGGATATATACTAACTTGGCCGTAGTACTTGGAAGAATTAATTAAGTGCAGAGTTTTCAACATGAAGTGATTGTGTGACTGTGACATAAGCCAAGTGAAATAAATGGCGGTGAAACGTTCCCGTGGAGTTGTGTTGTATTGTTGTGTGATTGAACAACTCCATATAACTCTAGCATATAATTGTTAGGTAATGGCCCCTTTGCAGCTATAATTAGAGGTGGGTACAAAAATATGGAATCGATTCGAACACTCTGATTCGATCCGATTCGTGGGTGTTCGGATCAGATCACATGTTCAAAAGTAAGGTGTTCGGATCCTCACTTGTAAAAACACCATATTTCACGGATCGGATCGGGATTTTCAAAACCGATCCGATCCGTGAACCCGTGAATAATGATACATACATAATTTTATATACCTATATATAAAGTCCATTTAAGCTAACTCTAACATTCATCTCTCACTCCCTTTCACTCTAATCTCAATAGCTTGATGAGTCTATTTGCAGTTTTAACTTGATATTTATATGATTGGGTGTTAGTGTTTTAGTGATTTCTATGCTTGTTTGTTGTGTTTTGTTGTGGAGTTACATATTTCATTTGCTGATTTTATATATATATGTTATTGTTGTTGTGAATAGATGGGGAAAAGTATAAAGAGTGATGCTGGTGGGATTTGAACTATGATTTCCATTAATATAAAGATGGGCGTATTGAAATTCAGAAGACTTGTTGTTGAAAATGACATTAAAAATTGAGTGCCCAATTCTCCTATTTATTTTTATTATTATTTCGGGTGGGTAGTTGTCGGTGGTGTTTGATGTTGGTAGCCGACAAAGGAGATGTTGCACATGTTTGATGTTGAGTAATTTGTATGAATGTTTACAAAATTTGGAAGATATGTATTACAATTCATGAAGGTACATCAACAAGATATCTCTATTTATCTTTTTATCATAAGTTGAAATTGAAAGTAGGTGTTCTGATCCGGTCCGATCCGCGGACTAGGTGTTCGGATCGGATCGGTTCCTTCTCCTTGATGGATCATGTTCGGATCCAAAAATGGCGATTCGTGAAGTTACCATGTTCGGATCGGATCCGATCGGAAGCGATCCGAACATGGTGTTGCCCACCCCTAGCTATAATCATGCAGTAGTGGCTTTTATCTGTAATGGTGATAATACATATTTATGATTATTTCGCTTGCAAAGCCTGCAGGATCTCTGAAAAATTCGTGAATTTTCCCGTCTCATCATATATATCACACAGAACAAGTAGACAAAATAGAAATTTGTAAAAAAGAAAAAAGAAAAAAATTCTAGATAAGCAGTAGTGGTAAGTTATTGTCTAATGTTAAGTATCAAATTTTGTTAAGTATCAAATTTGACATGATTTTGATGTTAACACAAAATTCTTTTTTACTCTAATGTATGGACATCAAATTAATGTAAAAAGTATCTTCAAAGAATATTTCATATATAATTCTTTAATCAATATTAATTTATTTATTTCATATAAAATTTTATTCTTAAATAATTACTCACAATATATTAAAAAATTATTAAATACTCACAGTTTTTTTTTTTTAATTTTTTTACCACAAATTATTCTCATTATATTTCCACATAATTTTTTATCCATTTCATTTTTCCAACTAATTTTTTATCCAACTATTTTATTATCCACCCCATTATAAAATCTTTTTCTCAAATAAATTACACATAATATATATAAAAAGTTATTAATTTCTCACATAATTTTTTTAATTTATTATAAAATATTATTATCATTAATAAAGTATGTTTGTTTTACCAAAAAGAAGATGATGATTTTATCTTAATAATTAATCTAACACTATCTAAGTATGACACAGAAATCTTATATGATATAATCTCCACCGTTGGATGAAAAATGGTTTGATCTTAATCGTTAAACGGTATTCTTATCTTTTCCACACTCTATCCTAAGTTTGACATAAAAATCTAACATGTTATGATCTCCACCGTTGGATTAAAAGTGGTTTGATCTTAATCGTTAAACGGTATTCTTATCTCTTCCACACTCTATCCTAGGTCTGACATAAAAATCTAATATGATATGATCTCCACCGTTGGATCAAAAGTGGTTTGATCTTAACCGTTAAACGGTATTCTTATCTCTTCTACACTTTATCCTAGGTCTGACATAAAAATCTAACATGATATGATCTCCACCGTTAGATTAAAAGTGGTTTGATCTTAACCGTTAAACGGTATTCTTATCTCTTCCACACTCTATCATAGGTCTGACATAAAAATCTAACATGATAATATCTCCACCGTTGGATCAAAAGTGGTTTAATCCTAACCGTTAAATGGTATGTTTATCTCTTCCACAGTTGATCTATAAATAATGACTATTTCTCAAAATTAAAACATCTTTCTCTTTTACTTCCAACCAGTAAATATATATCTTTACAAAAATGTCATCAAGCAACCGTTTAGGTGATAAGTCTAAAAATATTCTACGAAGTTCTTCATATTCGAATGAAGAGGACCAACTTATTTGTCATATATATCTTGATGTTTCCCAAAATGCAATTATAGGCATAAACCAATCTAGTCTTCAATTTTGGTCTCGCATAGAGACTGATTATCATATGGCGTTACCGACGTATATCACTCAAGTTTGACCTAGAAGATCTCTGACGACTCGAATGTAAGTAATCAATGCAACAATTAGCAAGTTAAGAGGATGCGTTTGACAAATTGAAAATTTAAATCCAAGTGGTGCTTCTGAACAATATATTGTAAGTATTTTCTAAATTGCAGTTATGCATATTTTATTAAATTTCTTTTATTCTAATTTTGATTTCATTTTTTATAGTTTTAATTTTTGATCGCATTGTGCAGTTAAATCAAGTCAAAGCCTTATTGGCACAAGATCCAAATTATAGTAAAAGATTCAAATTTGATCATGTCTGGCCCCTCCTTAAAGATATAGAGAAATATTCTGATATTAATAGCATGCAAACTCCAGGCCGTCGAAAAAGATATGATTGCACCGAAGCATCACAATCAGAGTCGACCGCGTCAAAGTCTGCGGGAGCGTCTTCATTTAATATTGATTTAAATGCAGATTTTACCGTTGAAGAGCAAGTTAATGATGTTAATGATAATAATGATTCAACTGAGCGGCCTGTTGGGAGGAGTAAAGAAAAAATGAAAAGAAAACAAGGAGATGAAATGCTACAATATTTTAAATCCATGAAAAAAGATAATGAACAAATTATAAGTAAGTTTAATGAAACTTAATCTATGCTCCAAAAGAGTTATGAACTCCAACTTTTACAGGCTCAAAATGAGGCAAAAAAATTAGAGTTGTGAGAACGACGCGAAGAAAATAAAATTTTACTGAATGATGTGGATTCTATAAAAGATCCAATTATATGTGATGTTTTTCGAAGTGAACAAAAGAGAATTTGTAAAAAAAAGTTTCATGAGCAACAATTTGAAGGAGGAAACGAATCATCCAATGCATTTGACAAGAATTTTGGTGGTGTTGACGTCCGGAAACGGTCAACCGGATGATCCAAAGCCCAATACCTGCAACCAGAAAGCACACCAAAGAGAGGAGAGAGGAAGAACAAGAGATAGAACACTAAGATTTTTTACGTGGTTCGGCCAAAAATGATGCCTACATCCACGAGTCACTCTCAATGTTTTTGTGCTTTTTTAGAGTGACTGTTCTGCTAAATTTTTTCCATCATCCTTACAATGAATTTCCCTCCCTATTTATAGAGAATGAGGGATTATAATAGAGTGAAGTACACGTAAAGAAATTAATTACTCTGACATAGCATTTATTACACTGACTAACAACTCTGTCATAGTCATACTGCATTAATTACTCCTCGGGATCTAGAATAATATAGAGCTCGCTGGTATGAGACTTGAGAGCTGAGAGCTGAGCTAGCTGAGAGCTGAGGAGCTGGAGCTGCGAGCTAGCTGAGAGCTGAGGAGCTGGAGCTGAGCTAGCTGAGAGCTGAGGAGCTGGAGCTGTGAGCTAGCTGGGAGCTGAGGAGCTGGAGCTGCGAGCTAGCTGAGAGCTGAGGAGCTGGAGCTGCGAGCTCGCGAGCTACGACCTGAATACGAGGAGCTGGAGCTGCGAGCTAGCTGAGAGCTGAGGAGCTGGAGCTGCGAGCTAGCTGAGAGCTGAGGAGCTGGAGCTGCGAGCTCACGAGCTGAGGAGCTGGGAGCTTCAATCTGAAGGCCGAGGAGCTGAGAGCTAGGCCAGCCTATTTGATTGGTTCTTTGGGCTTTTACCAGCCCATTTTTGCAGTCCCAAAAATAGGTATAACAGGTGGTTATGGAGGAAGTGGAGATGACCTTCCAAATTTTTAAATGATGTTTAGAATATCTAATATCAAGTATTTTATTTTTAAGTTATGTTGTTGCTGTTGTTGTTGTTTTTTTTTTGTTTTTTTGTTTTTTTTAATTTCTTTTAATCATGTATACTTAATTTAAGGTAATGGTAATGTTAATATTATTGCTATTTAAAAAAAGTATTGAGTTTTTGCATTAAAAATATTACCAATTCTATCAAGTAATTATTAAAATAATATTTTGAATGTACATTAAATAATTTAATTAATTTTATATTAATATATTACTTATAATATATATTAAAAACTTAAAAATATATTAAAATATATTCAATATTATACTCATTTTAAAGATCTCAATGAAATATTTTCAACGTTATAATTTTTTTATAATAATGTAATTTCTATTTACAATTATTAATCAAATTGTATAAATATATTAATTGTAGTAAAAGATATAAATGGAATAAAAATTGTTATAGTTATTATATAAATAGGTATTGTTGGAATTTAGAGAAATAAAAAAGGTTCAAATGGGGTCCAAGGAAAATTTGGTATTGTGAACAGTTGAACGTCAAATTTGATATTCAACTATTCATCCAATACCGAATTTCGTATAGAAACTCGTGCATCAACACCAAATTGATGCTGGATTGGAGCTCTTTTCAGCACTAAAATTACACCATTTTAGTGCTAGGTTGGAGAAGACCTAAATAAAAATTCAAATTAAAAGTCAGAAAGTGTTGTCTTATTGTCCCACTCTAAAGAACAAACAGTACAAATGATTGTTTTTTGGGATAAGGAGGCTGTATTTGTACGGCTTATTTTGGGAGCTATTATTTTTTAATTTTTTAATTTGTTCTATTTTTAAGTTTATTCTTTCCTTTGTTTTATCTATATTGTAGATAATTGATCATCTATAGTATTCAATGTCATCTAGTCACTCTCTTATTTGGGATTCACCTAGTGTTCTTTTGGTCTTTTTGGTTTATTTTTCTGTTGTGGATGATCGGTGTCTGTACTCTATCAATAGCCCCAAATTCGATTGATATTTAGGACTGTATATTTGTGATTTTTAAATTTGAAAAGGTTGGTAATGAAGTTTATAGAATTTCAAAAAATAAAAAATAAAGAACAAACGTTACCACATGTCTATGTATTGTCGTGGCGTGTGAATTGTTTTGCTCCAAATCAAATCATTTTTTTAAGGTAAGAAAAATCAAATTTTGTACAACACTGAAATGGGAGGACTGTTAAATGGTTTGCTTCATTTCAAGAGATTTCACTTCACTGTTTTTAAATTAAATCTTTCCTCGAAATCCACTTAATTAATGAGAGCTAGTAACTTATCAGATTGTGCAGGCTTTGCTAGATTGATATTTTGGTTTCAAAGACCACAAAATTCTGGTCTCTGGCAAGCTTTCATGGTCTTTTAAGGTGTGATGAGAAATAGTACTTTCGGATCTCGTTTGGCATGTGAAATTGGATTGAATTATTTTTATAGGATTGGATTAGATTAGATTGGATAGTCTATGATAGGATTGGATAAATTAATGCTATGTATATGTTTGGGGTAATATAGGATTGAATAAATTAATGTTGTGATGTATTTGGTTTAATATAAGATTGGATAAAATTATATTTAATTAATTATTTTTTTAAAATAAATAAATAGCTGTTAAAAAGTCAAAACAAAAAAAAAAAAAAAAAAAAAAAAAACAGATCATTCCATATGTTGAAGAAAATCACTCCTAGTTCGTCATCATCAAGTTCGTCAGTGCCTTCACCTCCATGTCTCACCAGCACTGCCGTCGTTCGATTGTTCTTTATCAACGTTGCCAATGAGTTCTTCTTTATCAGTGCCGATCGATTCTCCAGCGTCGTCGATCTTCCAGTGCCACTGATGGATTCTTCTTCATCAACGTCGATTGATTCTTCAACCTCGTCGATCGTCTAGTGCCGCTGATCGATTCCTCTTACCAGTACCGACTGATTCTCCACGTTGACTGCACACACTGCCTCCATTCTCTTTCCTGATTCTTCTTCTAGTTCCTCTTCCATGGTTGCAAAAAGATGTTTCGAAAATTTAAAAAGAAAAAAAAAGTTGAGGAAGATGAGATTCATTTATCTCGACTGTGTGGGTAGTTTCATTTAACCCACCACAGTGGGTTAAAAAATTGAGATAAGATTAGTTTTTCCAATCCTGTGCCTTCACCGAACATTGGTTTAAATGAAATTTTATTTAAACCTAGTCCAAACCCAGCTAACAAATGTGGTCTCGGAGTACAAGCGAAATTTGTGATAAAAATATTAACGAAAATAGATATTATCTGGACTAAATAACATAATTACCATGAGATATACTTGTAATTGTTATTATATTGAAGACGGGTGACACTTGTGATTAAAATATTATCGAGAACGGGTATTGTCTATACTAAATAATATATTATCAAGGGAGATACCCATAATAGTTATGATATAGAAGATGGTCGGGTAATGCCTGTTATGATGATGATGATAAAAAAAATAATAAAAAATAAAAAACCGAAAATGGTTATTGCCTTTACTAAATAAAATAATTATCATGAGAGATACCCATAATAGTTATTATATTGAAGATGCACAAGTAGTTATTGTGTTATCAATAATGGTATTACCTGCAAAAAAACCGTACTACTTATTTTGTTTAAAACTAATTTGGCCCCTGCTTGATAAATTATTGCACACCTGTACTTATTGCTAGGTAACATATTTATGTTTTTAATATAAATTTTCTAATATAGGTAAGTAGTCAGATAATACATTAATAATAATTTGCAAAATATATAAAACTTATTAAATTTTTAAAACATTCATATAATATTGAACATGATAAAATTCATAACCATAAAAACTCTAATGTTCCTATACAATAGTACCAAATCCTTACACGAAATATTAACCCCAAAAAACTATCTGCATTCTAATTGTCGGTGGCTGGAGGTTTGGAGAAAAAAAAGAATTGTCATGACAAGAGTGACAGGAACTCTGATATTTTAGTTGAGAGTGAAAATGCTATGGGCGGGAATGAAAAAATGTCTAATAATTTTTCCCTTGCCAAATTTTGTGTACTCAAATATCCATCACAGACAAGTTTTGTGCCCTCTAATAAAATGTATCCACCACAAGTAAGTCTTGTGCTCTCTAATCAAATATCCATCACTGGTTGCTTATGTGCTCTCTAATCAAATATCTATCACGTGCGGTGATTGCTACCAAACATCTATCAGGGACCATCTAAAGTCCACGATGGAGACTTTTAGATGGACATATCCATCACGGGCTTTTAAAAGCCTCTGTGGATAATGTTTTCTAACACGGGCCAGTTGAGCTTTGAGCTTGTGATAATTAGATTATGATAAAAAGTAAAATTTGTTGTACGGAACATGTTAATTAATTTGATGCGTCTAAAGTGAGAGGACAGAAAATTAATTGTTAATTTGGTGGTTTGTGAATACCCATAATTAAAAGCACTGGCTAGAAAATAACATAGAAACAGAAACTGTCAATCAAATGGCTAAATAAGGGCTTAATTACTTATTGTAGATAGGCATTTGCTATAAACTTTGATTGAGTTAGGTTCATTCAAAATTTGGTAACTTTTTCTTAATATAATTCTGAAAACCCCACCCTAACTGGCTAGTACTATCGATCTCATTGTTTGATGGTTTATGATGGTGAAATATTGTTGATTCCCACAGTGACAGTGTTTGGTAGTCACTGATCTTCATACTGTCTCTCACTCGATTCCTATTTTGTGCATATTGCTGTTAATACATTTTTGTTTCAGGCCGGACTATATTTTTGTTTCTTGTTATAAAAGATACAATTAGTTGCGTTGCTTCAATCTCATGATGGCACAGACTTACTAGTTTAGTGAAGGACACTATTATATGATATCTAACATTTAAAATTTTTATAAAAGTAAAATTTTTATTATTCTTAAACCATTCGATTACATGAAATTTTATTTTTATCTATATTTGAAACAATAGATAGTTTCGAGTAATCTAAAAAAAAAATTTCACGCAACCCTTGAATGAATCTTACCAATGTAAATCAAATCAAATGTCACTCTAGCTGATTCAAACACCCTCCGAACTCTCCCCACTGAGTTTTCAAAGCTTTCTCAACTTCCAAAAAATAAAAATAAAAATAACATGGTTGGTCTGAAGCTGGTCTGTGCTCTGCTCGCTTGTACGTTGGTGGTGGCACCAATGGCTCAAGCCACCATAACATGTGATCGAGTCACGAGCAGCTTGGCTCCTTGCATCCAATACCTGAAGTCTGGTGGGTCTGTGCCTCCAGCATGCTGCAATGGAGTCAAGTCTCTTAACAGCGCTGCTAGTACCACTCCTGACCGTCAGCAGGCCTGCAAGTGCTTGCAAGATGCAGCTAAGTCGGCCTCTGGCATTGATCCTAACCTCGCCTCTGGCCTCCCGGGCAAGTGCGGCGTCAACGTTCCTTACAATATCGGCACCTTGACCTCCACCAACTGCATTGAGTACATTTCTTCTTTGTCATCTTTTATTCATTTTAGAACTCTTAGTAACGACTAATGAATAGAAAAACGAATGCAAAATTTTATAAATAATTTATACAAGAAAATAGTTTTCATCATAAAAAGAAAAAAGAATGAAACTGTCTATATTACATATATACTATTCGCATTTTTTTCATATGGAACTACAATTTCAATATTTTTGCCTATAGAGCTAAAACCATTGTACACATGAAATTACATGCAGATGATTTACACAAATTGTCGTTTATCTTTTTATTTGTTTGCTAAATCCTTTGAAGACGTTCTTATGATTTTGGCTCGTTTGTTGTGCATGCAGCATCAAGTGAAAATATTGGAGGTTCGGGTCCCGGAAATACGGTAGTGGTGTGAAATAAGGGATGATGTCTTTGTGTCCTAGTTTGGTGGACCTCCCCATTTTTTTTTTCGAATAAAAAGATTTTCATTTGTTCTGTCCCAGTGTGTCTTTAATTTAAATTTTAAGTGCCTTTGTCTTTTGTGAACCAACTCTGTCCAAGTAATTTAAGTTAATTTTATGGCTATATATCTCTCTCGTTTAAGTGTCTTTGTCTTTTGTGAACCAACTCTGTCCCAGTAATTTAAGTTAATTTTATGGTTACATATCTCTCTCGTTGTCCTTATTTTTCCTCCTTCTAAATTATTTCATTGAATGTCTATATATTACTAAAATAATAAATAATCTGCATCCTCTCTTAATCTGAACTAATTTAAATTCATGCTTTGGATTCACGGATTTATACTTACATTTAAAGATACAAAACGAGAATTAAGATATGGTCTCAATTTCATGTGTTAATAATTATGTACATACAAGATTTACGTTTAATATTACTAGAAAATGGAATTGATGCATCGGTTTTTCTCTTGTATGCAAAATATTTATATGGTACATACTTAATTGGCCAACAGTACTTGGAAGAATTAATTAAATTCAGAATTTTCAGTGTCCGTCAGGTCGGTGACTGTGATGCATATAAACCAAATCAAACATGTGGTTGTGAAGTTGTCCATTGAAGTTGCCAGTTGCTAATGTCCCAACGCAATTTTAATGCGCTAGTAAAGGCTTTTAACTTTTCCTTTTTAAAATTTTTTTTATTTACGAGCTTTAGATAAAAATACTATCAGATTAACAGAGATAAGATTGTGAAAAATTTTTCCTTATGTCATGTGAGAGGTGCGTTCAAACCAAACACCTAAGACTTGATGGGCGGTTTACTTATATTACTGAGTCGTCCCTATTTTTTGCAGTATAGGCTTTTAACTTTATCATTGAAATTCATATTTTTTGATATTTATGATTATTTCTCTTGCAAAGCCTATATGATCTCTAAAACTTACCAAGTTTTCCAGGTCTCTAACGTAAATTACACAGAAAAATCAAAGTAGAATGATTAATGAAAAATTGAAAATAAAATCTATATAGAAAGTAGTGGTAGAATAAGGATTCAAAAAAGTCAGATTGTGATATCATGCTGTTATCCTCCAAAAAAAAAAAAAAAAAAACGCTGTCACATCTACTTATTGTAGTGGCATATGAATTGTCAGGCTTAAGTCCATGGCATACACAGATAAACTTAAGCCAAATCAAAATTGTCCAACATTAAATTGGGAGACTTATAGTGATTTGCTCTATTGCAAGAGTTTTTACTTCATTATATCCTCGACAGCCAGTTTATACATCACAGTTTGTAATTGATGAGGTTGTGTATGCTGTACATGATTCAGATTTTAGCCTCAAAGATCTAAAATGAGTGCCTATCGTCAAATTTTAAATCAAGCAAGATAATCACCTGCCATGTTAAAATTATTTCACGTTGAAAGATGTACTTTACACTTTCCATTTATATATCTTAAAATAAAATGTCAAAAAAAAAAAAAAGTGAATATAAAGTATAAAAGGAAATGTGAAAATTACAACTCTTAGAAATACACTTAACCGAGATTGGTAAGTTGACACAGTGACATCTACCTCCCCAGCCAGCCTTGCTTCTCTAAGCAAGTATTTAATTTAAATCTCATGGATCACTTTAAGAAGTGGCAATTTTTTCCTAATTGTGAGTAGTTTTCTCCTATCTTAAGAGTATATTTTCATACTGTACATTAAATTAATCATATTGATAGATGTATAACTTGATATCAAGAGACGTATTTATAATATATATATACACACACACTGAGCCAAAGTTATGTTAAAAGAACCTCATATTTACAAATGGAGTAGGCCCCCGCCCCCCTTGTACAGAAATCTATGTTCCAACCACATAACCCAATTTTTCTGTAAATAAATACCGTATCCCAGTTAACGTAATACGCACACACCAAATCCTAACAAAGCACTTCTTCCCCAAAGTACTTTCTTGTTAAAAACATTTAATCGCATCTATATATTGCAGCCAATTAATCACATTGCTAACTCTACGGTTTTCAAGCTGGTTGTTTGTGTGGCGTGCTTAAATGATTATGTGGACGGTGACGGGTGCACCCATAACTTAAGTTCCCATATCATGTGGTCAAGTGACAATCGGCCTTGAACCCTGCATGATCCCTACCTCAAGGCTGGTGGAGGCCGTGCCTCTGGGCAGCTGTAGTAAAATTAAGAGCCTTGATGGGGCGGGCACCACCGCTCCTGACCGCCAGCAGATTTGAAATTGATTAAAATCTGCTGCTTCTCTGGTATATATTAACTACAATCTCGCTTCTAAGATAAGCCCTACTAATGACAGCGACAGGTTTGATTATAAGATTAGAGTAAGCTGGTGCCAAAAATTAATTATTGATGGCAGTCAATTTGTAAATTTGAATAACCACAATTAAAAAAGATAATTCCATTTTTCCCTATAGTTTGATATAATACCAAAATTCCTCTTTATTTTTGAAAATCATTATATAATATCCTCTTTTCTATTTATGAAATTAAGAAAACACCTCTATAATTTATGCAAATATCCAAAAAAACCTCTTCTCTTCAAAGTCGATTTTGAAAATTAAAGTTTGACTGTTAATGCGAAATGAGTCAAATAACAAAATTATAGGGATACTTTGATTATTTCGATTATTTCAATAACGACAGATAGTAAAATATGACTTTTCAAAACCATAAAGGGGTAATTAGCGATATGTCAAACTATAAGAGGAAAATGAGATTATCCCAAATAAAATCACTAGCTATAAAATAACATAGGAGCAGTCATCCAAAATGGCTATATAAGGGCTAACTTGATGGGGTTAATCATTTGCTGTAAACTAATTTTAATTGAATTTGGTTCATTCGAATTTTCGTAACATTTGCTCTTAATACTTCTGAACGCCCCAGTACTCCAGCTAACTAGCAAGTACGTATCGTTCGTCCGATGGTTTGAAGGTTTATTGTATGGAAAATTTGTGATTGATCCCCACATTACTGTTGTGTAGGCTCTCTCCATACTGTGTAACTGTGTTTGAATTAATTCCTATTTTGCGCATGTTGTTGGACAAGCCACGACTGGAAATACATATTTGTTCCAGGACCATGTGCTGTTTCTAGTTTTAAATAACCGTGTTGCGGTGGATCAATTTGGTGATGACACATAGCTACAAGATTACCTGGAAGGACTTATTAAAATAAATGTTAATAATACTATATACCTAACATTTCAAATCCAAAAATCCATATGTTCAAATAAAATTTTTATTTGTTTGAAAACATATAATAGTACATGTAATTTGGTTTTTAGCTTCGTTTGAAGCATTAAATTTCTCTTTAACATATATTCTTAAAACACGCATTAATACGATTTTTTAGTGAATTGTATCAGTTTTGATATATAAGATTGTTATGATCTCATGATAAAAAATAAAAATACTACCTAGAGTTTCAGTCCTATTATTATATATTTAATGTTAAGCTTTATACTACAAAGACTCGAGGCATGTTTGTAAGGGATCCTTAATCATCATAACCCCAATATATTGTATATATTCATAATTAAAGCACGTTAATTAAAATGTGCTCTAACGGAATGTATTAACAACTTAAAACAAAAATTAATTAATAAATAATTTATATTTATTATTTATTATTTTATTATGTTAATATATAATTATTTAATTTTAAAAAAGTAAATATAATATATTTATTAATTAATCTTTAACATGTTCTCATATCAACATATTCCCCAGTAATATTGTATTTACCCTTCCTCCTTAACTGGTTTTCACAAAAAAAAAGAATAGTAATGATTAAGGAAGAACAGATACTGTCATTTGGAAACCTTGAAAAAAAAAAATAATAATAATGGACACAAAATTAGACCTGTAGGCCTCGCACTTCTCCACATTCATTTAATTGGACCCAACAACCACCCAACCAACCCCACCAACCAATTTCTTTAGTCACCCAATCTTGTTAACTCTCGTTGCAATATTGTCTATATAAAACGCTATAGCCCCTCCCTTTCCTCCACTACTCAAGCCCATTCAAACAAACCTAACTGTCTTCACCTGGTTTTCAAATTTTTCTCCACCTGGAAAAAGCAAAACAAAATATGGCTGCTCTCAAGCTGGTCTGTGTGCTGGTCGCTTGCATGTTAGTTGTGGCACCAATGGCTCAAGCCGCCATAACATGTGGTCAGGTCACGACCAGCTTGGCTCCTTGCATCATGTACTTGAGGTCTGGTGGGTCTGTGCCTGTACCATGCTGCAATGGAGTCAAGTCTCTTAACAGCGCTGCCACTACCACTTCTGATCGCCAACAGGCCTGCAAGTGCTTGCAAGACGCTGCTAAGTCGATCTCTGGCATTGACCCTAACCTCGCCGCCGGCCTCCCCGGCAAGTGCGGTGTCAACATTCCTTACAAGATCAGTACCTCCACCAACTGTGCTACGTATGTTTTCTCCTATATCTTCTTTTCTCATTTGAGAAATCTTTATTTAGTGAATGAGAAAAACAGGCGGACGTTTCACGCCACAAAATGTCTTTTATCAAACAAAAGAAAGTGACGCTTTCTAGCTCTTATAGTTTTGTGACTCATATCACTTTTTTTTCATATAGAAATGACAATGTTAAAACACATGCGGTTTGTTTGCACCGGAAAACTCTCTCTCTATCTCTCTTTCTTTTCTTTTCTTCTTTTTTTCAAGTTTACTAAATTATTTGAATATTTTTCGTATGAAAAGATATGAAAAAAAATGGTGAAGGTTTACACAAGAAATGTCTTTATCTTTCTATTTGTTTGCTAAATCTTTTGAAAGTTGTTCTTACTATTTTGGCTGGTTTGTTTTTGCAGGGTCAAGTGAGGTGTTATCATTGGAGTTTCTTGGCCGGAAATGTGATAGTTATGTGGAAATAATAATAAGAGGATGTTTTTCTCTTTTAGTTAAATGGTCTCCACTTATGCGAGTCACTCTTTTATTGTTATGACGCAGTGTCTTTAATTTAATGTGTCTTTGTCTTTTGTAAGCCAAATCTGTCCCTGTAGTTGAAAGTTACTCTAATGGTTTTATCTCTCTCATTCTCCTTGATATTCCTTCCTCTACACTGATTTATGGATCCATTACATGCCTATAAATTGCTGAAAATAATTGGAAATATAAATAACGACCAAGATCCCTTACTCTGAGCTAAAAATGCTTATATATACTTTGGACGCATGGATTAATTTAATAATATCAAGGATAGAAAAAATTTTTAAAAAAATAATGATACATATATATAGTAAATTAACTGTTAATTTTGATGTGTTCATAATACATGTGCATGTAGCAATGTGCCAACACATAGTGTACATATAATATCAAGAGAAACTGGATATTAATGCATCGTTTATTTGCTTGTAATTGAACATAATCTTCTATCATATAATGTTGTGTATTTCTCATACACATCAGTGTAGGTGTTCAAATTCCACCAAATGTAATTTACAAGCTTTATGTAGTAGTAATATATATTGAATAATTAGTAATAATTAATAAGTTAAGAATCTAATTTCTTGTAGTTTACATATAATATCAAGAGAAACTGGATATTAATGCAACGGTTATTTACTTGTAATTGCAGATAATCTCCTAACATACGATTTTGTGCATTTTTCATCCACATTAGTGTAGGTGTTCAAATTCTACCAAACATAATTTACAAACTTATATAGTAATATATACTGAACAATTAGTAATAGTTAATTAATAAGTTAAAAATCTAATTTCGACATGAAGTGGCTGTGTTATATAAGCCAAATGAAATATATATACAGTTTTGAAGTTCAAGTGGTGTACTTGTGTTGTATAAATGCGAGTTAATGACTATACCATATAATTGTCAGTTAATTAATTAATGTGGTCTAAATGCTACTTTTTTTTTTTTTTTGTTTTTGAAGTAGTCTAAATGCAACTTTTATGTACTAGTATTTACTTTTAACTTTTCCGGTGAGTGAAGAACATTGAAGTTCATATTTTGAACATGTATTAGATTATTCCGCTTGTAAAGCCTACTTGATATCCACCATAATTTAAACAGATGTTTGCTTCATTGCAATTTGCAAGAGATTATACTATAACAAGACTACAATTAATCTCAACTTCGTAATTTACGAGAATATGAGACTGTGCAGGCTTTACAAGACTGAGATAATATTACTTTCGAAGCCCAAAGTTCTACAATTAATTAATCAAGCGAAGACGTGGATTTCCCTTAATTAATCTAGCTATGATTTTGTTTAGTGACTTTTTTTCTTTTTGAAAAGAATTTTGTTTAGTGACTTAACATGTGTTAAAAAAAGACTTGAAGGAAAATGAAGATATCTCAAATTTTACTTGTCAAAAAACCCTTGCAATTTTCAAGCAAGATTATCCCTTATCAGGTCTAAGCCAATACAAAAAGTATTTCACGTTGAAAGATACTATCTATTGAAGTATAATGTTTCATGTTAAGGCAAGCTAATACTCCATTCTCTTGTGATACTTTGTATATACTTGTCAACATGTGATTGGCCCTTTTTTGTAGTCTCTTTAGCCAGCTCTCGTTGGTCCACCTCAGCTTAAGTTAGTTAGAATCTTAACCAGCGAAACAATGTTAGTATATAAACTGATGGTTGTTCCAGAGTATTCTAACACAACTACAATATGCGATCTTAAATAGAATTTCAGAAATTCTCTATTTTACATTCTCTCGAGTCTTTACATGGTATCGGAGCTACAGATTGATTAACCATGGCTGCCATTAGAGAGACTTCAACTCCACACAATGAGATCAACATGAACAACTCAGCGACTCTTGACCAAGTTCAATCATCATCTTTTCCCACACATCTAAACTTCAATTTGCCTTTGAAGTTAGATCAAAACAACTTTATTATTTGGAAATCTCAAGTTCTTCTTGCCATTAGAGCATATGATCTTGAAGATTTTATATTAGGAAATAAGAAGAGTCCAGTGAAGCATCTAGATGATATTAGTGGTGAGTTTATACAAGGTTTAAGAAAGGTGAATCCTGATTTTATTCAGTGGAAGAAAGCAGATCAACTGCTTGTATGCTGGCTTCTCTCAACCTTGACTCCTTCAATTTTGAGTCAAGTTACACATTGTGTTACCTCTTGTGAGGTATGGACCACCTTGGTGAAGCTTTATTCGAAGCAGTCTCTGGCTAGGGTTATGCAGATCAAATCACAACTTCAATCAACCAAGAAAGGATCCTTATCAATCTTTGATTACGTCTCAAAAATGAAAACATTAGCTAATGCTTTAGGTGCAGCAGGACAACCGGTTTCAGATAGAGATCTTGTTATGTATCTTTTGAAGGGTATTGGTAGTGAATATGATGCAGTAGTGGTGAGTTTGACTACACAATTGAACAATTCAGGTGATGTGTCATTGCAAGATGCTCAATTCTTACTAATGAGTTATGAAGCAAGATTGGAACAACAAGCTGCAGTGACTTCACTTGCTGCTAACAATGTTATTGCCAATTACTTATACAGTGATAGGACTAGTCAACATAAAGGCATTCAGAACTTTAATAGAGGAAGAAGAGGCAGAGGAAGAGGATGCAATGGCGGTAGAAGCAGTTCTAGAATAGTGTGTCAATTGTGTGGGAAGCCCGGACATTATTCGGCCATTTGTTTTCATAGATTTGGTCAGAATTTTTATGGCAACCGAGTGTCTTTTCAAGGAGGATCAAACATAATGCTAGGACCAGATAACTTTCACGGATCAAGGAATTTTCAAGGTCATCATGTTAATCTTCAAGGAAATATGCAGCAAGCAAACACCCTTTATGCACCCTCTCAGACTTATTCTCAAGATCATGGAGCTGAAAATGTTTGGTGCTTGGACAGTGGAGCAACTAATCATTGCACCTCAAAGCTTGCCAAACTCAGCCTCAAGAATGAGTATAAAGGACCAGAGAAGTTGACTGTTGGAAATGGTAATAAACTACCCATCTCATACATTGGTTGTTCCATAATTCCATCACACACAGAGCCCACTAAATCTCTTTATCTCAAACACATCTTATATGTCACTAGCATCACTAAAAATTTATTAAGCATATCACAATTTACCAAAGATAATGATGCTATAGTTGAATTTGATGCTTATGGTTGCATGATAAAAGATCGAAATTCAAAGAGAGTGCTTCTACAAGGGGTGCCGAAAGATGGATTATAGCCTCTTGAGCTCCCTCTTGCAAACACAAATAAACTCTCTGGCTTGGATGCTGGCGCAGGGTCACAACTTTTTTTGTCAAATTTCAAGTGTGCTGTAGATGATAAGATAGTCTCCTGTGTGTCAAATACTGAAAGTCAGTCAGCTTGTTCTAGTGTCATTGCTGAAAGAGTCAGTTTGAATCCTTCTTGTACATATAATAGTTCAAACTCTTGTTCATATGTTAATAAGTCCTCTTCAGCAGATGCATTGAGCTTGTACATATGCACTTTTCATTGTAACCGTCTTTGTGATATAAATAAAAGTTGCGATGCTGTAGTTCTTATGAATTCTAATGCTCTATCTTTAAAGCTTACTCAAATAAATCTATGGCATCAAAAATTAGGTCATCCATCCTTTCGAGTGATGAGTCAAGTACTTAAACTACTAAAAATTTCAGTTCCATCTTAGTATGATAGGTTCTGTCATGATTGCCAATGTGGTAAGGCTCATTAACTACCCTACTCAATATCTGAAACTAAAACTTTAGCTCTTCTTGAGTTGGTTTGTGTTGATATATGAGGACCAACACCTATTCTTTCCTCACATGGTTTCAAATATTATATTCATTTCATAGACCATTTTACTAGATACACTTGGATCTTCCCTCTTCAGGCAAAATCCCAAGTTAAAGATTTTTTCTCTCTTTTCAAAAACACTGCAGAGCTTTTATTTAGCATAAAACTCAAATGCCTTCAGAGTGACCTTGGTATAGAGTTTAAATCTCTTCAACATTTGTTTGAAAAACAAGGAATTCAATTTCGATTTTCTTGTGCTTATTCACACTAACAAAATGGCCTAGCTGAAATAAAGCATAGGTATATTGTTGAAACATGCCTAACTTTGCTCTCACATGCTCATATGCCACTTCAATTTTGGTGGGAATCCTTTACCACAACTGTTCACTTAATTAATAGACTCCCTACACCAGTTCTTAACCACAAATCACCTTATGAAATGGTCTATCATCACAAACCAAACTATAATGAGTTGAAAGTGTTTGGTTGTGCTTGCTATCCTTTGTTACGTCCCTATCATAGAGTCAAGTTTAACTTTCATTCCACAAAATGCATTTTCATTGGTTATTGCTTTCAACAAAAAGGCTATAAATGCCTCTATCCTTCAGGTTGGGTTTATGTCTCTAGAGATGTAATTTTTCATGAGTCTGAATTTCCTCATTCTTCTACTTTCTTTTCTACTGTAGCATCTAAATCTTCTCGTAATTACAACCTTCCTATGTCGATCCTATACACTCCACCTGCATCTAAGTTGCACTCACATATTGATCCTGCATCATGCATCAATAAATCAAATTACACTAAAGCACAACATGCTCTTCTACCTTATATTCATAACCTCTCATCACCTAAACTAACAGATCTTGCAATACCCTCTATCATTGATATTCAATCACTAAACAACCATCTTCATCTATTCATCCTATGTTCACTAGACACAAAGCTAGACATATGAGTGCTCTTACAAATGAAGTTACCAATCCACAGTCAACTTGTAATACCCTCCACCCGATTCACATTCAGATGAGAACTCGAGTCGAAGGATGCTACCTTAATCGGTTTATTCGCTATTATTTTACATATATGCGCTAGAAAAATTTTTTTTTTTTTTTTTTTTTTTTCTCGAAAATCCTGCAGAGTTTCCGCTGTTTTTCTCAAAAACCCAAAATTATAAAAACCTGCAAATTTCAAACGCAAACACTTCTAAAATACATTCATTTTCTCAACTTCCATTTTGAACTCTCCGTCCGACTCCAAAATCATTTCGTTACACAAACATTTATAACCACAATATTTAATAAAAATCATATTCATCAAAATTAAAAACAAATCAAATGATAATTAAGAATTTTCTTTACAAAATTATTTTATAAATCAAAAACCTTCTTTGTTACAACTGATACACATTATTATTTATAAAATCTTGTAAATTCATATACATGTAAATGCATTTCCATATACTTTAACACTATTATACAATACTAAACGTAGAATTACCAACTATGGAGGGAATGTGACTTGCGAAAAACGCAACAGATGTATTCTTGTCAACCCTTATTTGCAGCGCTCAAAATTTTAATCTACGCATGGAAAATCCAACTCGCTAAGTATTTCTACTTAGTGGGCGTACACTAAATTTAAACTTTCATCAATTTCAAAGATACAAGATTTTAAAATAAGATTTCACAGTTATCAAATCTTCATAATAACTCATAAAGAAATCAATTTACTAGTAAATGCATATATATAAAATGCCTAAAAGTCATTTTCCAAATATTACCCTACAAAACCAGATTTCATTATTTTCACATATGCATAAGGAAATGAAATAAAAATTAAATATCATTTCGTTAAAAAAAAATTATCATGTTGTTAGACAAAATTTTCCCAAATCTCAATTTTTTATCATTTCATAAAAATTATGTTATTGTAACACAAAATTTCACAATTTTCAAATTTTTACCAAAATTCATAAATAACTCCATTTATTAATAATTACACGTATAAAACACATGAAATTTGTTTTCAAACATATTAAGAATCAAACTTTCAAAATGCTCAAACTTTTATTAAAATTCACAATTAACTCATTTTATTAACAATTGCACATATACAACAAATATTTTAAATTCCTCATTTCATAAAAATGTTTTAGGGTAACACAACCTTTTTACGTTTTCTCAAAATACTAAAATAATATGTAAGAAATTTACGTTACTAATAAAAACATATATAAATCACCTACGGAACATTTCCAAACATATTAACACGATTTCTTCCAATTTCTATAACAAACCTCAACCAAAGCACATACTAATAATTATGTACAAAAAACTCATAACAATCGTTTATCAACATAGTTACACGATTTTCATACAATATATATATATATATATTTTTATATACAAGTGGTAAATCATTATTTTACAATTTTCAAATTTTTACAGATAAATTTACAAAGAATTCAAATTTTCATTCACTACACGCATAAACATATTTATTTTCATTTTCAAGCATGTCAGCACGATTTTTCTTTAATAGTATTCAGCGCCCTTTGTAAACACTGACACGATACCATGAACTGGAAATCGGGTTTCACGTTTCCCCCGGCATCGGACACTCGGTGACTACCCGCCGGAGCACGTCTCATATAATACACAAATTCTGGGACCGGACACTCAGTGCCTGACAAGGTCCGTGAACTTCATATAAATGCATATAAATGGATCGGTGCAGTACTGCAAATATCACCCTATTGGCATGTCAACTACCAATCCCCACCTACTAATGTTTAGGTTTACTCGGACCTTTATAATTTCATTTATTATAAAAAATTTTCATATTTTCACAATTTTCCTTTCTCAACAAAAATTCTCATTCGGAAAAACTTTGAACACTTTTTCAATAAAAAATATATATATATATTTATTTTTCTTATTTATTCGAAGTATCATTATAAGCATCATAACACATCATTTTTCTTTTAAAGTTACTCATCAAATCTCATCAAAATCGTTGTGCCCTTCTTCTGATATACATTTGGTCAAGGCACTAATGTGTTCATTTCTTTCTGTTTCTTTTTCGTTTTCATTCGAAAGTTATTAAAAATCACAATCCAATATCATTTGATAATAAATTGTCAAAATAATTTCACAAATCCTTTAAATTCCACATTCGGTCAATACTTTTTCTTTCACAAAATTTTTTTCATTATTCAATGCCACAAAATTCATCATAATATCACTTACATATCAAATGCCACAAAATCATTCATACTAAAATTCACACATAGTCACGAAATTAATTTAATTAAAAATTGAACAAAAACACATTTTTTCACAAACTTTTCAAAATTTAAATATCAAATACTACAAAAATCATTCATAACATAATTCGCACATTTTCATAGAATCTATTTAATTAAAACGTAATAAACTCATATATTAAATTAATCCAAAATCTCTACCAGTAAAATAAGTTTTTAAGATAAGTGTACACCAACCTTTTTGGAGCACTTTCTATAGCTTATCCACTCACATAACTCCTTTGATTTTCTTATCATCCTAAATCCACCTTAAAATCACACAAAACTTAATTTATAACTCATGAAAAAATAAACTAATTCTCTAAAATTCAAATCCTACTAAAATAAACTTATCTATCTGAATAATCGGACACCCAAAATTATTTTTCTTTTCTTTCTCCTTCCCTCTCTTCTCTTATTTTTCTTCTTATCTTTTCTTCTCGACTGCACCATGCCCGATTGCTTCTGTCTTATTTTTTTTTCTTCTCCTGCTACTTGTCGTATAGCTTCTGTGTTTAATTGTTTGTGAAGACACAAATATATATATATAGACTTTCCACTGCCTCATGTCCCATTAAAATCTTCTTTTTATTTTATTATTATTTTTCTTTCTTCTCACTCGACAGCCGGCGCCTTCATTTCTTTTTCATTTATGAATTTTATTTTATTTATTTATTTTAATTTTTTTTCTTCTTTCAATCGACCAAAACCACACATTTATATATATACTAGTTCATCAACATCTATGTGCCACGATTTTCAATATTATCAACATTATCATCTTCCGCAACAAAGACATCATCAATAACATTAAGAACCAATATTTATCCAAAAATAAAATAAAATCAAAACTATTTCAAATAATATATATATAAAACAGGGGAGCTACTGGATTTGACAAACCTAATTGACCTTCATCTAGATTGGACGAACTTAGATGTAGAGTGGGTTCGATCAAACCCTGAATTGCTTTGGTCCAAGGTTCGATTGAACCTAGAACCTCAGGTTCGATCGAACCCAAACCACAACATCAATTAAAAAAAAATAAAAATTGAAGGAGATGAGAGAGAAAGAAAGAGATGGAGTTTGATGCTGCTGATTGGTTCTTGATAGTGATTGTTGGGTTCGTCGATGACGATGGAGGTGGTGCCGGAAGGAGACAATGAGAGAAAGAGAGATAGAGGAGTGAGAGAAAGTATGAGAAAGTTGAGTCTTTTTTGGGGTTTTTTTTTTTTTGTTTAAATTACTTTAAAAGAGAACAAAAATTATTTAAAAAAATAATCATATTATTGAATGTGTGTCAACTTTTTATTGGTTAAAATGACATGTAATATTTTGATTTCATTAGGAGCAAAATGGTTATTGACCAAACACCTTAACAACTACGTCGGCCATATCTCTATCGGAAGAAATCATTAACTACTAAACACCCTAAAAACTTTTAATTGCCACCCATAACACCCAAACATCAACATAAACATCACCCTTAAATGCTCAAAAACCAAACAAATTAGAACACAAAATACAAAAAGAAAGACAAAGAGAGGGTTGTCAGCGAACACCAAAAAAACTAAAAGAAGAAAAAGAAGAAAGAGAGAGAGAGGGTTGTTGGCGAACATCACAAAAACAAGAATATAAAAAAAAAAAAGAGAGAGAAGAAGAGAGAGTGAGATTAAAGAAGAAGAAGAAGAAAGAAGAGAGAGAGAGGTCTGCCGGTGAACAAAAGAAGATGAGAGAGAGATGAAAGAAAATAAAAAATAAGAGAAAACTTCATTTTAGTCCTTAATGTTTCGAAAAATATTAATTTTTTAAAATATTTTTAGAAACAACTATTTTTGTCTGTAACTTCTCCAAAACTCTTTAAAGTAGTCAAAATCGTCGGTCAATTGATGATAAAACCAAACAGAAAAATGAAAAAGACTCAATTACCCTATCATCCAAAATGACTATTTTGCCCCTAATAAAATCAAAATATTACATATCATTTTGATCAATAACAAGTGCACACATGTTCAATAATATGATTATTTTTTTAAAATAATTATTGTTTTCTTTTATATTTTTATTTGTTAGTGTGTATATTTGTCAATAAAAAAGGTAAAAAAGCAACTTTCTTTTCAAATAAATGTTGAGGTCTAGAATTTGATACTATTCATGTATCTCTTCACACTTTTTATATATAGTAAAAGATATATTCTTTTATTTTAATGGGACCCACTCCCTTAAATTTATATATATATATATATCTTTGACTGGCCCCACCACCTTTGATTTATATTATTATTAATAAAAAAAATCGCCAACTATCACTGACTTTTCTTATCACATATGTAAATTATCATTTTTATCCCTTACGATATTTTTCCTTTTAATCCAATTTTCTTAATTTCTTTTAAAAATATTATTCAATAGGATATTTATCCACAAATTTCTATATTTCTAAAATTTAAATCAGACCAAATTAATAACAACAAATTGAATTTCAATTAATCTCTTAGGTCTAGTTAGATTGGGGCGCTACAAAAATATTTTTGTATATGTCCTTTGCAATTAAATATAATCATGTCATTTTTAACATCCCATTTTTTATTTTCTTTCCTTCCAATTCAATCACCTAAAAGTTACAATTTAAATCTCAAAATCTACCACACAATCTTTTAAATTCATACTCAATTTATAATTCTCTTATGCCACATGTCACATTTCTATGGTTACTTGCTCCACATGTCTATCATTTCTTGTCTATTTTGCTTTGACTTTTTCGGGACACTCGGATTCAACTTTTCTGAAACTTTTTTGAAATCCTTTCAAAATTCACCGGGGCCTATATTCGGATTGCGTACATACTCCTAGTAACCTCGGTGACTCTTAAAAGTCATTTCATATCCCTTTTTGACTCTCTGCTAAATTCACTAAATCACCTTCAACGATTTCTGGATTAATTCTATTTTCATCCGAATCTCCTTCAAAAGTGACGTTTGAGTTTCTAAAATACTTCTATAGCATTTTAACACTTATTCCGACACTTCTCTAAATTTTTGAATTTTTCAAAAATCTTTCCGGATTTTCGATCGGATCCGAAAATCGCTCCATTTTATCTCAAACGAACTCATTTTTGATCCGTTTCAATTTTCTTAGTGTCCATTACTTATTCCGGAGTTTTCTGACTTTAGGGTTCGTTTTTCGAAAAAATCACTATTCACAAAGATACTATTTCGTCCGAAAACACTATTCCTCTAAAAATTACTATTCACCCTAATATATTTTCATTTCTCTTAAATAGAGAAAATTTGGGATGTTACACAGCTTCTTCTGAACCTAAAACTATTAGTGAAGCTTTAGCCGATAGTAGGTGGAAAACTACTATGGAGGATGAATATACTGCTCTTATCAAGAACAACATTTGGTCTTTAGTACCTTATCACTCCAATATGAATGTCATAGGAAACAAATGGGTGTTTAAAGTCAAATATAATGCAGATGGTAGCATACAAATGTATAAAGTAAGACTTGTTGCCAAGGGTTTTTATCAACATGGTGGTTTTGATTATTTTGAAACTTTTAGTCCAATTGTAAAAGTTTCGACAATAAGGGTGGTACTTTACTTGGTTGTCTCAATGCAGTGGCAAATAGAACAACTAGACATTAATAATGCATTCCTTAATGGTGATCTACAAGAAACAGCGTATATGGTTCAACCAGAGGGTTTCATTCACCCTCAATTGTCTCAACATGTTTGTAAACTAAACAAGTCCTTGGATGAGTTAAAGCAAGCACCTTGTGCATGGTATGATAAGCTGAAAACAGCTCTTCTCTCATGGGGATTTATAATTCAAAGGCTGACAGCTCCTTGTTTATTCAAAGAAGAGCTATAGGTTTGATTCTGGTGTTAGTGTAAGTTGATGATATTTTGGTAACGGGTTCAAGTCAGCTTCTTATTGCAAAGGTCACCTCTCAATTGCAAGCTTCTTTTGCTTTAAAAACACTTGAAAATCCAAGTTATTTTCTTGGTTTTGAAATTATAAGGACAACTTCTAGGTTACATCTGTCACAGATGAAGTATGCCACTGATATTTTGAAAAAGACAAACATGTATCATTCCAAGCCATGTCCAACTCCAATGGTATATGGCAGCAAATTGAGAAAGGATGCAGAAGAGTGTTTTTCTGATCCTAAATTATATTGAAGGACAACAAGAGCATTACAATATCTAACTATTTCTCGTCCTAACTTGTCATATGCAGTAAACAAACTCAGTCAATACTTGGCATCTCCTACAACCTCCTATTGGCTTGCTTACAAACGTATCTTGAGGTACATTAAAGGTACTCTTAATTATGGTCTACATTTCAAACCTTCTTCACAACTTCAGCTTACCTGTTTTGTTGATGCCGACTGGGGTAGTTGTCTAGATGACAGAAAGTCAACTTCAGGACTATGTCTATTTTTAGGTGGTAATATGATCTCATGGAGTGCATAGAAGCAGCGTGTAGTTGCTCGGTCAAGCACAGAAGTCGAATATCGTGCTTTAGCTCAGGCCATAACTGAAATATTATGGACATTATCTCTTTTGTCTGAGCTGCACATGTCTGTTTTCAATATCCCTATTATTTGGTGTGATAATACTGGTGTAACCTCTTTAGCTCATAATCTTGTTTTACATTCTTGAACCAAACATATTGAGCTTGATCTTCATTTCATACGAGATAAAATTACTACTAATGTTCTAGATGTCAGGTATGTCCTGTCTGAAGAACAGGTTGTTGACATTTTTACCAAACCCTTGCCAGCTACTCGGTTTGATAAGCTAAAGAACAAACTGATAATGGATAAATCCACCATCAGTTTAAGGGGGGATGTTAAGGCAAGCGAATACTATGTTCTCTTGTGATACTTTCTATATACTTGTCAACATGTGATTGTTTCTTTTGTAGTCTCTTTAGCTAGCTCTCATTGGTCCACCTCAGCTCAAATTAGTTAGAATCCTAACTAGCGAAACAATGTTAGTATATAAGTTGATGGTTGTTCTAGAGTATTCTAACACAATTACAATATGCAATCTTGAATACAATTTCAGAAATTCTCTATTTTACATTCTCTCGAGTCTTTACATTTCATCTTAAAAGAAAATATTTAGACATTTAATATGTCAAATAAAGAAATATGTTTGCAATAAAAATGAATCTATTTAGTTTAAGAAGAATTTAAGATGTTTTACAGCATACAATTAAAGAAATACACGGAGTAAAAGCACTTCGTCCTAAGCTATTCGTTTACATACTACTTAGTAGATTTTGTCTAAAGTTTTATTCTTTTTAAGATACTACTTGTAGTGAGAACAATTCAAATCAAATACATTATCAAGTTGAATAAAAACTTTTTACCATTAAACTACGTTGGACGGTGGTTTAATTCAGGAAGTTTGTATTTCAAGTACAAACTAATTTGTTTTCTGTTTTACATTCAAGCAAATTTTGCGGAAAAACGGCGAGATCTAAGCGATTGTATTAACCACTATCCGTTAACCATTGATTTGGATCTTCCCAATTTTAACATTATCGTTTTGAGAGCATTTAAGTAGCTCAACTATCACCAAAACCTGAAAAGGGAAAGCATTAAATCAAGTCCAACCATTGAAGCCCCCGTGGCACACATTTAAGTTCTAGTCCACGTAACCCAGTTTGTCGGTGTATAAATACCGTACCGCGGTTAACATCATAGTCAACCACCGATTCCAACAAAGCACTTTTATTCAAAGCAATTTCTCGTCAAGTAATTAATCTTTGCCAACAAACTCAATCAATCATGGCTAGCTCTACGACTTTCAAGCTGACAATTTGTGTTGTGCTTATGTGCATGGTGATGGGTGCACCCATTGCCCAAGCTGCCATAACGTGTGGTTAACAATTTGTGTTGTTTTGTGCTCAAGAATGCATTAAAGAAGAGAGATAAAAGAAAACAAATTTACTTGAGATGTGACATTTTGTGCATATTTAATGATATAAGTTCATCTCAATCATCCATCTCCTTCAAATTTAAAGGTCAACAATTTATGTAAGAAAATATGTAATTTTTAGGAGCTGCTGCCTCATGGTTTTGATATTATATATTAGGTAGACTTTCATTTTAGTCCTTATTATTTGAGAAAATATTTTTTTACTAAATATTACCGAAATAAGGTGTGTGATCCCTTAAATATCAGAAAATACATCACTTTAGTCTAGTTGTCAGTTGATTGTTAATCAAACTTAATAATTCCGGGGGCATTATTGTCTTTAGACATAAGAAGGACATATTTCAACGTGAAATTAAATTATATATAAAAAAACCTTAAAATTTAAATATAAAATAAAAAAATACATTTAAAATTAAAAATTTAAATTTCAAAATTAAAATAAAAATAAAAAAAATTGAAATCTCTACTATCCATTAGGATTATGGATGGTAGAGATTTTGTGTAAAGAAATGAAAAAAAAAATTGGAAAAAAAAATGTGAAGAGGTACTAGTTGAGGAGGATTGGTGGTGAATATGGGATTTTGTTCAAATGAACATTTGTGACGATGAACACTTGCATATGTGAGGGCCTTCAACCAAGTGGTACCTGATTTAGCGAAGGCAGCCAATATTATATCACTATCTTGTGCCTAAAAATGCATCGAGAAGATATCATGCAACAAGAAAATGAGCTCGACACCAAACGCCTTGGTATTGATAGAGAGGTGACGTTGTGGTCTCTAGGAAGGGTCAAAAATAGTTCTTTCATCTCATCGCTTAGATTATCTTCAACTTCACATGAAGCCTTCTGCTACAAGTCTGTTGCCTCCTTCATGGACATTGTTTTTAATTAGACAGAGATAAAGAGAAGTGAGAAGTCATGCTATAAAAAATGAAAAAGAAATCCACATCTTCAACCCTTTCATCTTCATCTTCAAACCCTTCTTCTTCAACTCAACAACCACAATCTTCAACCCCTTCATCTTTAACCCAATAACCGAATCTATCTTCATCTTTAATTAAAAAAAAAACATAAAATCAACCTAAATCTATCATCAATTTGACAACATTTAAAAAAAAAAAAAAAACTCAAAAGAATTCCATTTTTTTTTTTAAATTGAGTTTGGCAATGTGTTTGAAATTCATATCACTGTCGAAGTCGAACAAACCTAAGATAGGCCGCTTAATCTAGTGCAAACCCCTCTGCATTTGTCATCAAATGGACCTAGGTGGGTTTGTTGTTGAAAGAACTCTACTAAGTCTGTCATCAAGCGAACCCAAGTCGGTTTGATGGTTTGGATGAACCCATTTGGGTTCGTTGCCGAGGAAGGGGTGTAGCAATAGTGGTGATGGCAATCACAATGGATGGAGGAAAATGAGGGAAGGAGATAGGTTGGATGGGTTCCCATGGTTGATGTTCAATGGGTTAGGCGGGTTGTCGTGGCTTTCTCCTGTTACTTGACTGGTTAGACTACCGCCGATGCCATCTTTAACAACTCAATGGACATCGTCCAATGATGCCTCCATGAACTCCATCTAGATTCCTAGGTTTGATGAACCTAAATGAACTCATCTTGATTCAAACCCAATGAACATTTGATTATTATTATTTTATTTTTTATTTGGAATTTTAATTTTAAAATTAAATCTTCACCATCCATCACAACTTGATGGACGGTGAAGATTAAAAGTTTTTATTTTGTTTATTAATTTTAATTTTTTAATTTAATTCAATATTTGATAGAAGACAAAAGTATTTTTTTATATTTCAATTATTTTGTTACTGTTATACGTATTTTTCGGACTCAGTGGTTGGGCTGGTAAAAGTCCAATTTAGGCCCATTTAAGACCCGATAAGAAGGTCCGATAAGGTCAACGTAGTCAAAGCCCATCAGACGAGGCCCAGTATTGACTCAAAGACCATCAAGCCTTACAGCTGGCATCAAACAGATTTATAAACACAGCCAGATCGCAGCTCGCCGCTTGCGCAGCTCGTCTCTCAGCGAGCTCGAGCTCGAGGCCACCATGACACGTCAGCTCGCTCAGACACGTGATTAGTCCAGTATCTTCCAGGAAAGGCAGTTACCAAGTTCAACCATGATTCTCTCTCCAAATATGGCAATTGCCCAATCAAACCACGATTTCCTCGTCAGGGATGAAGATCTATTCCAATTCAAATTTAAATCAACATTATCTTGAGATAATTATGGTAATTTCCTGATATTATCTAAATATATTAGGAAGTGTAATTAATTTATAATTCTTTTCCTTATTTTTCTCAATTATTTAAGGAATGTAATTAACTCAGGATTCTTTTCCTAATTTTGCTACAACCAGAATTGTAACTCTTCTTTCCCTATAAATAGGGATTGAAATCATTGTAACATCATCATACAATATTCAATAATATACTGTCACTCTGTAGAGATTAAGAGTTGGACAGTCGTGGACATAGGCCTTTTTATTGCCGAACCACGTAAAAAGCTTCGTGTTCCTCGTTTGATCTTCTGTTTCTGTCTTTGTCTTTTCTTGGTATTCGTGCTTTCTCACATTGATTGCAGGTATTGGGCATTGATTACTCGTCGACTGAATTCCAACGTCGACAGTTATGTTTGACCATTAGTAATATGGTTAAATGGACCAAAGTGATATTTTTAGAAACTTAAGGGACCACAAATCTTATTTCACCATAATTGGTAAAAAAAGAAAAAATCCTCAAACAGTAAAGATTCAATTGAAATTTTTCCTAGTACATTTAAATTGATGGGTAGGAGGATGTTTATACTATAAGATACGAGTCCATCAAATTTATGCATCAACAATATAAATATGAAAAAGATGATAATGAGACTGTGATTTTGATAGCATTATTTATGTTGCTCAACTATAAGCAATACTTGGAAACGAGAGAATTAAGTCAAGTCCAACTCCTAACTAAATCCTTGGACACACTAATGTTCAGGTTCACAACCCAAATATTTTATTAATTTAATTTAATGCAATATTTACTATTTAAGTTATTATTTGATAGAACACAAGGATACTTTTGATATTTAAGTTGTTTTGTTACATTTGACCATTAGCAATTTGGTCAAATGGATCAAAATGATTATTTTCTGAAACTTGAGGGACCACAAATCTTATTACATCAATAGTTGGTTAAAAAAAATTCCTCAAACAATAGGGATCTAGTTGAAATTTTCCCTAGTATATTTAAATTGATAGGTGGAAGGATATATGTAATATAAGATACGCATCGGTCATATTTATGCATCAACAATATAAATACAAATGTTTGACTATCTTACTAGTTGGTTAATGTTATCTATTAATAATAAACCTGAATATTTTTTGATAATTATTTTTATAATCAATCTAAGAATTGTTATTGATAGATGATTTTAGCCAACTAATGAGGTAGTCAAACCCATATGAAAAATATGACAATGACACTGCCATTTTGATAGCATCATTTAAGTTGCTCAACTATAAGCAATACCTGAAAATGAGAGCATTAAATCAAGTCCAACTGCCAACTAATTGATCTTTCTCGGATACACTCATTTTGTTCTCACAACCCAGACATTTCTGTTATAAATAGCAGACCCCACTCTCAAAAGAATTCCCAAGAAGTTCTTATCTCTAAGGCACTTCTCTGTTAATTATCTTCTTTAATTTTATATTTAGTCAATTAATCATGGCTAGCTCTACGGCTCTTAAGCTGGTTTGTGTGGTGCTTGTGTGCATGGTGGTGGGTGCACCCATTGCCCAAGCTGCCGTAACATGTAGTCAAGTGACAAGCAACCTTGGACCGTGCGTCTCGTACCTCAAGTCAGGTGGAGCCGTCCCTCCATCCTGTTGTAGCGGAATTAAGAGCCTTGCTGGGGCGGCCACCACCACTCCCGACCGCCAGCAGACTTGCAAGTGCTTAAAATCCGCCTCTGGGAGCATCTCTGGCATCAACTACGGTCTCGCTGCTGGCCTTCCTGGCAAGTGTGGTGTCAGCATCCCTTACAAGATTAGCCCTTCCACTGACTGCAGCAGGTTCGCCTTTCATCTAACTAAACCTACCTGTCTCCAATAGAATTATGTTATGTTTATAAAATTTAACAACTAACATAGTTGGAAATGGATATACATACATATGACCGGTACTGAAATATTTTTCCTATACTAAATTACACACATGATATTTACTATGGCAATATATAGTGAAAGTTTTCGAAGAAATTGGTATAGTTAGGTTGTGTAACATTAATAATTTCTCTTGTCAAAGAGTTTTGATGGTTTTTTTTTTTTGGAGCGTGTTACAGCGTCAAGTGAAGTTCCTGCAAAGGGATCATTTTCAGCCACTGGCAGAAGATAGCACGAATAGGAATAAAAGTGGGTTCTAAGGACTCTCTTATAGGAGAGTCATCATGAATACAATTATATCATCCGCTATGTTATATATATATATATATATATATTTTGTTGTTAAATATATTATCAACTAAATAACAGTTTGTCTTTCTTACTCTCCCCTTATTTTGCGTGCTAATTATCAATTGAATTACTATTAATTACTCTCTGATATGATATCATTCAATTTCCGTTTCAATTATCAAACTTTACTTAATATGTATTGAAGATGACATATATATATGTATATCAAGCTAGGATGCAAAATGAGGCTAACAAACATATATAAACTATTTTTGGAAGTTAATAATTAATTAAATTATAAGAAAATAAAATATTCAAATTTTTATTATTTGTATTGTGATTCCAATTCCATCAAATGTCAAAGAGGATTGAATATAATAGGCTTATTTATAGGATTACCATCGAGCTTGTATTTAATACAACGATAAAACAAGAAAATCGAAGTGATGAACAATTGACTTATCAGTTATCGCTTCAGTCATCCTTTCACAAAAGAAAGTTATCACTTCAGTCATGGACCTAGAGTTAATTATTCCATTGTCTTGGAAACTAAAAGTATAGATGATGAACAACTATTCCCCTTCCAAAGAAAGAAAAACACAAATAATAGTGAGAATAATATCGTAAGTTCAAGAAAATTAACCTTAATGTTTTATTCTTTGATTTTCAAAATACAAAAAATAAACAAAGGTGTTAAGTTTGAGGATCTTTTATAGACATATATATTATGTGAAAATTTCAAGAAATAACACTGAAAAAAGCGTGAAATTTTTAAACTAACATTGAAAATAAAATAAGCTTTTTTAGTATATTAGTATTAATAAATTATAATTTACGAACAAAAATAATAGTTTTTGATGAATGCTAAATAAATTCATTTTATTTTTTTCGAAACTAGTTTTAAAATCTGTACTACTTTGAATACTAAAAAAAATAACTCCATTGTTTAGAAACCCTCTACAATTAAATGTTATGAAATTTTTAGTAAGCTCATGGTCTCCTTTTCTAAATTGATTTTTGTGCCCAAGAAACCTTGCATTAATTAATTTGTAAGGTAACTTACTCTTCTAATTCTAGATGGTGTTGAGTAATAATTGATCAATATGAAATCATTTTTAAATTCAGATGAGGGCATCCTTTAATGAATAATGATAGATTCCAATGAAGCCAAGAGGAAACCTAATTTCTTCATCAATAGTTATGTGTTAACGTCATGATTTCTAATCCATTAGTTACATATCAATTCCATCCATTTATGAATATTTTTAAGGGATAATCCTAAAAAATCCCTTGACTTTTAACAGATTATCCATTTTCCCCCATACGGTTTCATTTTTATCCAAAATACCGTCTAACTTTAAATTAAACACCCTGTTGCGTGTATTTTTTGAATTCATCAAATGGGCTGGTAAAAACCTGATAAAAACCCATCAAATTAGCCCAATGCAAAGGCCCAGCAGAAAAGACCCAGTTTATCAACTTCAAAGCCCAGCGAGCTACGTAGCTCGCATCAGAGCTCATTTCCCAACTAGGCTGCAGATCGTTATGCAGTTTGCTCTATGCATGACTCGTTACTCAGTGAGGTCCAGCTCGAGGTCGCTCAAAACAATGTACAGCTCGCTCATTGATCAGTTAATACAAAATCTTTCAAAATAAGCAGTTACCCAATTTGATCATGATTCTTTCGCTAGAAATGGAAGTTAATTTAAATTTGAACTCGGTCAACGTGATCTCGAGATTTTCGAAGTAGTTACCTGATTTAGCTCCAACCGATCAAGAAACATAGTTAATTTGTGATTCTTTTCCTATTTTATATCTTCCTAATTTGTAACGTCTCTCTTTCTATAAATAAAGGCTAAATTCATTATAACATACATCTAAGCAATAATATATTGTTACTTTGCCAGATTGTTGAGAGACAGTCGTAGACGTAGGCGCACTCGCTGAACCACATAAAATCTCTGTGTGTTGTTTGGTTCTTGACTTTCTTCTTTCTATTTTATTCTTGGTTTTTGTGTTGTTCGACCTTGGTTGCAGGTATTGGATATTGAATTCTCGTCGACCAGAAAATCATGTCGACATTTTAGCAAGGCAGTAAGGTGCGACCTAGTGGCTTCGTAATCACCTTCTACTCGTGCCAGAGCTTCTTCGGTTGTCTGTTTAGCTATGTTCGTCGCAGCCATCATCGCCTCATGGCCCTGCACGAACTTTCTCCCGTCTTAGGCTCTCTCGGTCAAGGATGTTATCTCCTCCTTAGCTTTCTCCAGCTTTATTATTCGATTTTCAGCAAATCTGGTCTCTCTCCTTTGCTTTATTGATGCGAGAGCGGACTGAAATTCCACAAGTTAATATTTGATAAAGTGAGAGAAACCAGGAGATAAAGGAAAATGAATTACCAGCATGGCATGTCGAGCTACGTATTCATTTAAGTCCATACCCCTGAGGGATCTATTCTCTAAGGCCCTCGTGTGAGTCATCATGATTGTTGGCCAGTTGTCAAGAAAGGAGCTTAGATATCTCCCCCCAAGTCCGTCTTCGGGGTCTGGCATTGTTGGCAATGGAGTCTCCTCAGCCTCTGCGACCTTAGGCTCTTCACTCCTGTAAACATGACATCGCGTGATAGAGGTGCGTTTAGCCCACTTTTTTTTTGTACCCCCACTAGTACCAGCTTGGGTCTCCTAGGGCGGGACCTCGGATGGAGCATCCCCTGCTTCGGGTTACGAGCTGGGAGCTGGAACCTGGGCGAAACCTTAGGATCTATTACTGTTTTTGAAGGTGGCACCTCGTTGGGAGCAGCGACCGAGGGAGCTTTTGCCTTAGCAGGTTGCTTCGAACGCTTCGAATGAGCAGCTGAAGAGGCTGAAGCTTCAGCAGGCTGCTTTGAGGGAGTAGTTGAAGAGGCTGAAGCTTTAGCAGGTTGCTTTGGAGAGTACTCTAGAAGAGTAAGCTTTCTCCTCTTGGTTGGAGCTCGCCTAGAGGCAGAACCAGACGCTGAAGGAACAGCTGTTCGACATGCACCTACTGGTGAGGTACTAGTTGGAGCCAGTGCTGCTTCAGCAGGTGCTGAAACTGTTGGAGTAGGGGCTAAATCTGCTGGAGCAAACGATGGAGTCTCTGGAATAGTTATGCGACTTGGAGAAGGAGACGAATCTATTTGCACAATTGGAGCTGCCCGAGCTGGAGCAAGAGCTGGAGCTGATTAAGGAGCATGTGCATCCTCTTCCTCGACAGGAGTTTCAAGAACAGAAAGGAGATCGAACTCTCCAATTTTTCCTATATCCTTGTTGCTGTCAATTAATGGAGAATCTTCAGGAGGAGCGAGGCTGTGAGCCTGAAGAAGAGCAGTGTCAAATTTGTTACTGATGCTCGCTGCACCCGAGCCTGCGAATACCTCAAGAGCCCTTTTCTCCTCGCTGCTGAGAGGAGACTTGTTCATTTTCAGCTTTGCAAAACAAAAAAAATAAAAAATAAAAAATAAATAAATAAAATAAAATTTTTTTAGCTCGTTGAATATTCCCCTCTACATACCTGGGCTCAGGACAAAGCTAAAATTGTTAAGATTTGCGAGAGAAGGGCATGAGACGACAAATCAGCTCGTCTTGTACGCCCCTACATTGGATTTGTCTTTCACACTTCCTTAGGGCAGGAGGCTCTTATACTTCGACTGACGAGCTGCGAAATAGTAAATATCATCTCGCTTTCCGTCCTTTGAAGTGCTGCCAAGCTTGATGCTGTAGAGGTGTTGGATGATTTTTGGAGTTGAGGGAGGAATATTGTTTCTAAGAAAAGCCAAGGTTAACGAGGTCAGCTGCGAGTATGAGTTCGGTGTCAATTGGAATGGCGCGAGCTTGACCGTGTTCAATAACTCGATTAGGTAAGGATGAATGGAGAACCTTAGTTCATGCTCCAAATGCTCGGTACTGATAACGACATACCCCCATGGAGGTTAGCATGCATAGCTTTTTGGAGCCGGTGTCATCATACGACAGCTCCTGGGGATACGGAATTGAAGAGCAAGTCCCTCCAACTCGAAAGCATCTACTAAAGATTCATAGTGAGCAAACACTTTGCGAGCTTCCCTCTCTTCACGAGCTCGCCGCTCTACTGCAAGTCGACAAGCTGCTTCAAAGACAACCCGAGTTTTAGCTCGTTCTCCATCTTGAGTTGTTTCACTAACGTTGCGAGCTCCGCTTAAAGACATCTGTATAAAAGGGGTATAGTTAGATCGCAATGAACAAATTACTAAGATATCAAAAATTTTCTAAGTTTCCTATTTTACAAAACACTCGTGCAGTGGGGGGCTTAACTTATGAAGAAACGACCTATGAGCTAGTAATCTACAGGGGCCTAATTCTACAGTTCGCATGCATGACAGACCACAAACAGTAATCAGGTTGCAAGCAAACAAGCTACAGGATCAAATCAGTAAAAATCAAAGAATCGTGTTCAACAAGAAACTTAGAATTACAGAAACTTGACATCGAAAATATGAAGTGTTCGTCTCATTTCTAACGCAACAACAATGCAACATCAACTCAACAAAGATAAATCATAAAACGGAAGGCTTAAAGTTGAACGAAAACTTACTATAAATCTCTAATGAAAGTACAAAAAAAAGGCGACTGGAAGTAAAGATTTTGTAGAGAACCAGTGAAATGCGCAGCAACAAAGAGCTTGGTGGCTGAAAGAAAATGACAAGTGAACAGGGCAACGAAGGGCTCTATCAGTTTATATAGGTGATCGAGCTCGAGTCCCAGCATTTCGATTTGGAGAGTATGTAACCGCCCTGCATCTGACAGTACAGCACGAGTAACGACTTTGTAATCATGCAGCTGTCAGTTGAAAGACATGCGCATTAAATGGGCGTGGCCCAAGACGTGCTAGTACTGGTTCAGTTATCTCTTGCATGACTGCCACGTGTCAGAGCTGATAAGAATGAATTTGAAAAGGCGCGAAACGATAGATTCAAGTTAGCTTTTACCAGCGAGCTCGAGTTCCCAATTTACAGAACAAACTGATAGCTAGGGGGCTGATGTTGTGTGTATTTTTTGAATTCATTAAATGGACTGGTAAAAACTCGATAAAAACTTGGCAAATCAGCCCAATGCAATGGCTCAGCAGAAAAGGCCTAGTTATTAACTTCAAAGTCCAGCGAGCTACGTAGCTTGTACCAGTGAGCTCGTTTCCCAACCAGGCTGCAGATCGTTATACAGTTGGCTCTATGTATAACTCGCTACTCAGCGAGGTCCAGCTCGAGGTCGTTTAAGACAGTGTACAGCTCGCTCATTGACCAGTTAATACAAAATCTTTCAGAATAGGCAGTTACCCAATTTGATCACGATTCTCTCGTCAGAAATGAAAGTTAATTCAAATTTAAACTCGGTCAACGTGATCTTGAGATTTTTGGAGCAGTTACCTGATTTAGCTCCAACCAATCAGGAAACATAATTAATTTGTGATTCTTTTTCTATTTTATATCTTTCCAATTTGTAACGTCTCTCTCTCTATAAATAGAGACTAAATTCATTGTAACAGACATCTAAGCAATAATATACTGTCACTCTGTCAGATTGTTGAGAGACAGTCATGGACGTAGGCGTACTCGTTGAACCACGTAAAATCTCTGTATGTTGTTTGGTTCTTGACTTTCTTCTTCCTATTTTGTTCTTGGTTTTTGTGCTGTTCGACATTGATTGCGGGTATTGAGCATTGAATTCTCGTCGACCAAAAAATCACGTCGACACACCCAAAATACCCCCTGAAAGCGTATAAAAGGACAATAATATCCCTAACGGTAACGGATTCCATTAGGTTGTTATAATTGACCGTATGACTTCAGGGGTAAAAAAGGAAATTCAATAAAAATATTAAATAAAAAATAATATTAAATAAGATATTTTTATTAAAAAATAAAAAATATATATTCAATTTTTTTCCCTCTCAGATCGTCTCTCTCTCTCTTCTTCTCCGTCTCTCTCTCTCTCATTTCCTCTCTCTCTCTCTCTCTCTCTCAATCTCCGACCGGTTTTGTGCGAGGGTTGACGACGACGGCGTGGTGGAGACACCGGAGACCCATCTGGGTCCCCACGATGGGTCTCCGATCTCTCCCTCTCTTTTCTCTTTCCTCTCTCTCTCTCTCCATCTCCGACCGACTTTGTATGGGGTTTGACTGTGGCGTGGTGGTGTAGACACCGGAAACTTGAACTGGGTCTCCACGGTCGGAGACCAGAGACCCAAAAGGGTCTCCATCGTTGGAGACCCACCTGTGTCTGTGGAGACCCGAACTAGGTCCTCACCGGTGGAGACCATATGGTTTTTTTTTTTTTTTTTTTTTTTCTGTTATGTGCTGTTGGGCTTTTTTTGTTTTAATTTTTTTGTCTAATGGTGTTTGTTGAAGATTGTGGGAGATTGATGTTTAGTGATTGTGGAAGATTAATCTGAAAACCAGAAATGGGGAGAGAGAAAAAAGGGGATCCAGGAAGGTTGAAGATGGTAAGAATATGGTTTTTTTTTTTTTTCCTGTTATGTTATGTTGGGCTGTTTTTTTTTTTTTTTTTTTTTAATTCTTTTGTCTAATGATGTTTGTTGATGATTGTGGGAGGTTGATGTTTAGTGATTGTGAAATATTGATTTGGAAACCAGAAATGGGGAGAGAGAAGAAAGAGGGGATCCAGGAGTGGAAGGTTGAAGATGATGATGAGGGTTGTGGAGTCCAGATTGGATCTCCACCGTCCATCGGATTGGATGGACGGTGGAGATCCAATCTGGACTCCATTTTTTTTTTAATTTCTTTTATTTTTTAATTTTTAAAACATTATAACAGAGGTATTTTGGTCTTTTTACTTAAGTTTAATATTTCTGTTATTAAAATGACAAAATGATATTTTTTTGGATAAAAATGAAATGACATGGGGGAGAATGGATAATCTTTGAAAAGGTGATTGGGTTTTTAGGATTTTCACTATTTTTAAATAAGAGCAAATTATAATTTAGTTTTTCAGATAAAACGTAATCATAAACAGGGCTAACTTTTTACTTTTATTACAATAAACCCACCTGTTGTTAGTCTATCTTGATTAAAGTCAACAGATTGAGTGGTAAAATTATTTTTTAACAATATTTATATTATTTTTTAATTTTCTTTTAAAATTAATTGTTTTAATCAAATCTCTCTCTCTCTCTCTCTCTCCTCATTCTTCCTCAACGGCTATTGTCATGTCTCTCCCTTGTTCTCCTTGTTTCTTCTTCTTCTTCTCTTCTTCTTCTTTTCTTCTCATTCAAATCCAGATTCATCTAGATTTGAATGAACCCATCTAGGTCTTGGAAAGAACCAAGGTGAACTTGGGTGGGTTCTAAAAGAACCCAAATGAACCTGAGCGGGTTCTTTCCAGAACCCAGATGAATCTGGGTTCCAAAACCCAAGTTCATCCAGGTTCTGAAATGAACTCATTCACATGGGTTCGTTTCAGAACCAGGATGAATCTAGGTCTTTGATATTTTTGGGTTGTTTGTTGATTTTTTTTTTCCTTTTTCGAAGATATTGATGATTGTTTATTAATGGGGTTGAATTGCTGATTGTTGAAGATGTTTTGACTAGTGATTGTTGATGATTTTTTAAACTGGTGATTGCAATGGGTGAATGAGTTTGCAATAGATAGATGGTTAATGATTTTTGTGGGTTGAAGATTGACGATTGCACATTGGGTGGGTATTTTTTTTTTGTCAATTTCTACTGGTGATTTTATTAATGGATGGACTTCCCAGATGAAGAACATCATTTTTTTACTTTTATTTTTAAATAAAATTTTTATTTATTTTTATTTTTTATTATGAGGGTATTTTAGTCTTTTGATTATATTTATGTTGTTGACTGTTAAATTTAATAGAGATTCTCTAATGAAAGAGGGTTAATTATAATAAAATTGAAAGTATCATTCCGTCTGTAGTTATGTTTCAACTTGGTAGCTAAATTACAATTTGCTCATTTAAATAATCACCAAATGTCATAGATATATATTTGACAAAAGGAGCAAGCACTATTCAAACATTTACAGTCTTGCAATTCTGTGGAGTGTGGACAAATGAAAATCAAGATTTCCTAAGTATACATCTACTGTAGAGATTCATTCATTTCTTAGTTTAATTACATTGTTCTATTCTTTCCTTTCTTAGTTTGATTGCATGGTTGACTGTGAGATTGGGTATGATTGCGTACTGATTATGTGGCTGTAAATGAGAGGGATTATAGGGATAGCACAACATAATTGGTGGAACACTTCCTCTATTTATTGGTTGTATATTCACAAACAAAAAACTATGAATGAAAAACATCGTTCATTCATAGATATATATGACTTACAGTTCTTACTCATACAAGATATATATAACTTTAGAAGTACATGGATATAGTTATATTACATTTAATAATGTATACCTTCACAATCATCAATGTCCACCATCAATGGATGTAATTTAGAGGAATCTTAAATGCGGTCTTGATGGGTCTCGGATAGGGTTTTGATTGGGGTGATAAAGCTTGTCTTGATGGATCTCAAATGAAGTTCCGATGGGTCTCAATGCTAGTTGATGTCGTACTATAATTTATAAATATATGCTAATTAAGAAGTGAGGAATTACGTTTGCCATGCACGTTATAGGCTGTAGCTAGCCTGAAGTGAAATTTGCAGTTGTGGACGAAATAAGTGGCATGGCTATGTGATGTCAATATCCCAACCTAGCTATGATCGCAATATCCCAACCTAGCTAGATTGCATGTTGTTCTAGAGAAAATGTTATATTACTTGAGAACAGGACTGATGTCGTACACGATATTATTCAAACTGGACCCAGTGATTTACGCGCAATTCCGGTGAAATATGATTTAGTATGTTTGTTTGGCAATTGAATGGCATTTAACATGCTCAGCAACAACTCATAGCAGCAATAAATTCAATCCAACTACCAAACCACCAAACATGTTTCTGGTTCCTATATTAACCCCAACATTGACAGTAGTCCACATGCACTAAACTAGTGTTTCTCTTCACTTACCCAGAAAAGCTTGAGCTTCTGTTGTGTTCCTATCATAGAGTCATCACCATGGCCGCTAGCTTTGTGGTTCTCAAACTGGCCTGTTTGGTGCTTGTTGTATCAATGACGTCTATAGCACCCAAGTCAACCCAAGCAGCTATAACATGTGGGCAGGTGGTCAACAACCTGACTCCATGCATAACCTACGTCGCAAACGGCGGAAGTGTGCCACCGGAGTGTTGCAACGGGGTCAGGACTCTCTACGATGCGGCCCGGACCACTCCTGACCGCCAGGCTGTCTGCAAATGCTTGAAACAGGCTGTTAGTGGAGTCTCCTACACCGGCTTCAACCTTGGCCTCGCAGCTGGGCTTCCTGGCAAATGTGGTGTCAACATTCCTTACAAGGTCAGCCCTTCTACTGACTGCGACAGGTATGCGATCATCTCTTACATACAAGTCATAAGTACAGTATATGTTGATGCAGAAGTCTATATTTTATTTTTCAGATAATTTTAAAAATTATATGATATCTTTCAGTGAACTCATGAGGTAAAATATGCATATTTTATGATTATTTATTTAAAAAAAAAAAAGATGATTAACTTTTTCTTTGCTTTTACATTGCAGTGTGAAGTGAGATCAGGACGACTGAGATGGATGGTGGAGTGATCAGTGTGTTCTTGTTTTCTGCAGTGTGTAATAGTACTATACTATGAATAAGCTAGTGGTTTTTGTTTGTCCAGTACGTTCTAGCTTATGTGCATCTTAATATGCGTTTAAACTGAAAAATATAATTTCAGTTAGCTGGTGGTGTGGCAATCTGGTTACGATCTGTAACAAAACGACTTTTTAATTAACTATTCAATGTCTCCTACCTCCTTTTTATTTTATTTTTTATTTTTTATTTTTTATAATTTATCTTGATCTGAACTTGAATTAATTTTTAAGTGTCTTTGAGACAGTCCTTAGAAACCCATCGCTAACACAGTTTTTTTACTTCCTTTCTCGCAACTCTTGTACATATCTCATTGTTGTGAGAGTGAATTCAGGATCGCACATAATATATATATATATACACACACATACATATAGTAGAATCTCAATCTCTATCTCTCTCTCATTGTGAGAATATGTATCCTCTTATTATGGAAACAACATTTTAATCACACATATACGGTTAATTTTAAATCATGCACGTAATATTTACTTTATGCAAGTACTAGCAGATATTGCTGGTGTATATAGGAAAAGAGAGAGAGAGAGAGAGAGAGTGTGTATTTGTTTATATATTATTTTTTATTAACCATATATATATAATCAAGCAAGAGGTAATCTACATTCAAGCATTCTGTAGTTATCATGGCTTCAAGCACACGAAGCAAACACACAGATCCATCGGTGCCTAATTAATCATTCCAAAACTAGACTAACTTCCAATGTTAATTAATTACTTTGCCTGCAAGAAGCACAATATCAACAATACCTTCGCAGCAATAGATCGGATCCTGGGTTCTTATGAGTATTATAGAGATAATCAGCTTCTATGATATATACGTTGAATGATATAGTCCGACCATAAATTTTTTGCTCTCACATCAACGAGATTGTACATTATTCTTATTATGTACTTTTTTTTTTATAATTAAAAAAAAAAAAAATTCCCACATACTCCGATAGATCCTCCAACTTCCTTTAGCATCTGCTACAAAGACCATTAAAAATATGGTGAGAATTAGCAAGTAGCAGCACAAGCACTTCAATACCCCAATATATATGTTCTTGAACTTTTTCTGTTGTTGTGTCGGAGTGAATTCCATAGAAATGAGAACTTGCAAAACTAGCTAGCCATGTATCGCAACCATTTTTATAATACAATATCTTCTAGTTTTAAAAGGTCTGTACTGTTCTTGTTTTAATAATATATATGTTCTTGAACTTTTTCTGTTGTTGTGTCGGAGTGAATTCCATAGAAATGAGAACTTGCAAAACTAGCTAGCCATGTATCGCAACCATTTTTATAATACAATATTTTCTAGTTTGAAAAGGTCTGTACTGTTCTTGTTTTCAACTGATTAGTATTCTATATTGTAAAAGCTGGTATGAAGAATTTAATTGAAGCGGCCGCTATGTGTACAACACCGGTGCAAGTTACAAACCATTTTGACTTTCCATTTAATGTATATTTAAGTAATTCTTCTTCTATCCAGGACCATTGAACCGGTAATTAAATTATATCGTCAATAAGCTTTCAACATATCACATGAGGAATTAATGTGAAATATTATAACTAGGTGAAGAAATCTTGTGACTCAATGAACTCCTCACATCCCTTAATCAAATTTGTGTTTATTGAAATTTACCTAAGACTACTCACATGTCTGTCTCAATTTTTTAATTAATGAGGATTTTGATTTTGTTCTGATCAAAATTTATAAGCTTTTAAAAATATGTATCACAAACACTATTAATAATTGAGTACTATGGACTAATTTATATAATTGTTATTCATTACTTTTTATTTTTATTTTTTTGGGGTAAAATTATTCATTTTTTTAGCCAACTAATTACCTTCAATAATCATCTATAGCTCATATGTCAACTTCTGTAATTTCCTCTCGTAAAGCGCATGCCTTTCTTTTTATGTTTACGCTTCCCAATTACACAAGGTTTAGAACTACGTTTGGATCGAAGATATTTCACCTCGTGAGGGAGAGTTTGAGATGATTCGCCTGACATTTTGTAATTGTTTTGTTATTATTAATTTACCTTTGAGTGGCCATATTGACACCCCTCAAAACTTATATGCACACCCATTTCGTAACATGGTTCCTTTAAAAATTTAAAAATCTCTGTTTTGTAAGCAAACCCCATTTAATATAAAAAATATCCCTCCAATTTTTTTTTTTTAATATTATATTTTTGTGTTGACATTCATGGTTTGTGCTTTAGGTATCCAACTCATAACACTGAAAACGTCCTTTTGGAATAGATTCTAACTATGGAATGCAATGTCCAACAAGAGCTTCCAAGCAAGTGAATCCATGGCGGCCAAGGAACTATGAACAAACCAAAATCGTTTCCTTTTTCTTGAGTAATAAACTCAACTTTCTGCTGTTTTGCTTCCAAATCAACTTGAAGAACTTTTGACATATCAGATGCAGCCTGTTTTGCATTCTTGGCAACCAAGGTAGTGTAAACGAGAAACAATAAATGGGTAATCACCTACTGCATAAGTTGGGGCATTATATTTGGCCTTAAAAGCTGAAAAGACGTAACAATTGTAGCCATGCCACCAACCAAAATCCCAAAACTTGCATTGCAAAAACAACAGTAATAAAGCACCCGGAGGTCTTGTTGACACACGTAGACCCGGAGGTCTTGTTGACATACGTAGACATGACTGTAGCAGAGAGTAGGTATCTATTTTCGTTCTTCTAATAAAAATAATAAGAATTAATTTAAAATAGATCATTACTTTCCGTCCCAAACCCGAACTCAATTGGAATGGCTTGCCCGAAACCCTACTTGTTTTATCTTATTTAGTTTTTTAAATTAATATTAAAAAACAAACATATAAATAAAAAATAATAATTTAAAGGTACAATAATTCAATCATAACTCAATAACATCACGTTTAAATAATAATAAAGATAAAATTCAAAACAACATAAATTCTTTAAATACAAATACTAAAACAATTAGTACAAAAAAAAATTATTACAATTATCAGAATGCTGACTATATACATGACAAAGTTTTATTATATACATCAAAATATTACTACTATTTAGTGAAATTCTTCCACAAATACCAAAATAATAACTATTACATAGCAATATAGACATCTATATGATAACGGATCAGATCAGAGTCAGATCGGCTCATCCCAAATCCAACCCAATTTTTTTTTTTAGTGGAGTGTCTTAAATCTAACCCGTATCGTAAACAGATCGTTACTTCATTTCTACCCCAAACCAGCCCCAAATAGATTGGTGCCCCACAAGTTGGGCTGGATAAAATATTTTTGTCACCCCTAATCTTGACCTTTGATACATAAATAATCACGGTTTTTTTTTATTAATTAATTTATTTATTTGGAAGGATATATACTACTAATAATTGTAAAATCATGGCAGTACAATGTAATTTTTAGAGCATTTAAGTTGTTTAGCCATCACTAGAAATTGAAAACGGGAGCTTTAAATTAAATCCAACTGCTAACGGAGTCCTAGTACACATATTTATGTTCCAGTCCACGTAACCCAATTTCTCTCTCTATAAATACCAGACCCCAGTTAACATAATACTCACACACCAATTCCTAGCACTTCCTAATCATCTAGTAAATAATCTTCTTTGTTATCATGGTTGATTATAATCATGGCTATATCTATGGCTTTAATGCTAGCTGCATGTGTTGTGCTTATGTGCATGGTAATGGACGCACCCATTGCCCAATCTGCCGTAACATGTGGTCAAGTGACAAGCAGCGTTGGACCTTGCATCCCTTACCTCAAGGCTGGTGGGGCTGTACCTCTGTCCTACTACAGCGGAATTGAAAGCCTTGCCGGGGCTGCCACCACCACTCCTGATCGCTAGCAGGCTTGCAAGTGCTTAAAATTCGTCGCTTCGAGCATCTCTGGTATCAACTTTAATCTAGCTTCTGGCCTCCCTGGCAAGTGTGGTGTCAGGGTTCCTTTCAAGATCAGCCCTACCATTAACTACGACAGGTTTACTCGCAACTATCTTAGTATAGGTAAGATTTTCCCGTATATTAAAGTACACAATCACATACACAAATATTAATGAATTGGTGACATTTTTTTTAAGACTGAAAATTAAATCGAGATTTGTTTATGTTTAAAAAAGAAGAAAGTTAGGTGAAGTCATAATTTGGTGGTGGAGCCACATGTCATTGAAGTTATGTGAAGCAAAAACAAAATTTGTGACTTTAGTGGTAGAGCGGCATGTTGATCATGATTAGATTAAGTGAAGTAGGAATTTGTGACTTTGGTAATGCAATCGCAATTTAGACAATGAAGCACATTACAATTTGAAGTTTTGAGCCACTTTCATTGATTCATATATATATTTACATATATATTGCTTCAACATGAAACATTTATGTGACTGCCTTGTATTGTCTATATATAGGTATGAGTACTTAGTCATTTAATCATCCAAGTCACAAATCTCAAGTCCTAAATTTTAGGTATATCTAAGTGTTATCTTCTTCCTAATTCTCTCCTAAAATTTTGAATAGAGGTTGTATTGCAGTTGTTGATTTTATAAGATTTTTCTAGTCTTAATCTTTAGATATTTCCCTCACATGGAGAGTTTTACCATGTAAATTTCTTGTCCACTATTTTATTTTATTTCTTTCATTTTTTTTTAATATTATTCTCAAATTTCATATTTACGTTGAGATTAGAATAGTATCGAGTTGTCATAACAATGATATCAAAGTTAGGTTCTTTAGAAAATTCTGAGTATGCTCTATGGTTGTAACATTGTCTGATTTTCCACATTAGAAAATAATTATTCATGATTACTGGAAATAAGTGTGGTGATGTATATCTAAGAAAGGTTCTCGTTAGGAAAGTCTTAGTAGTTAAGTGTGTTTATTGTGACTCACCTCTCCTTCTTGAGAATTGACCTAGGACACTATTCATGGATACGTGCACTATTTCGAAATACGATACTATTCACTATTCACTATTCATGGATATGTACATTATTTTAGAATATGGGTACTATTTATATTACTATTTATTGAATGTCTTGTGAGTATTTAATAAAGATGATGACAAAATTTGAAATTGAGAAGTTTAATGAAAATAATTTTTCATTGTGTAAAATGAAAATGAAGGTTATCTTGAGGAAAGATAATTGCTTACAAGCAATTGAAGAAAGGTCAGCTGAGATTACTGATGACGTCAAATGGAAAGAGATAGATGACAACGCAATTTCCAATATCCATCTGGCTTTAGCAAATAGTTATTATTAAGTGTAGCAGAGAAGAAGACGACTAAAGAGGTATGAGACATTCTGATAAAATTGTATGAATAATCCAAGTTACTACACATGAAGATTTTCTTAAAGAGGAAGCCTAATAATCTTTGAATGGCGGAATCTACAATAATGACCGACCATATCAACACTTTAAATATTATGTTTTCTCAACTTTCAATGTTGAGTCATATAATAGAGACAAATGAACGTATAGAAATTCTACTTCAAAATCTACCCGATTCATATGATCAATCCGTCATCAACTTGACAAACAATATTTTCATAGATTATCTAGTTTTTGATGATGTTGTAACTGGCATCCTAAAAAAAGAAAGTAGTCTAAAGAACAAAGAAGATAGATTGTCAGGTAGTATATAAGAATAGGTTTTGTCAATGACAAGAGGGAGATCAATAAAACGTGGCTCCAATGGGAGTCTCAATTGTGGTAGATCAAAATCAATAAGTAAGAAAAATGTCAGATACTACAACTGTGACGAGAAAATGCATGTCAAAAGTGAGTGTTGGCACAATAACAAGAATAAAACTCCTAAGTCATGAAACTTGCGAGGATGTGTAGCAAGTACTTCAGATGATGATGACATGTTGTACAGCAAAGCAACCACCATTGCAAAAAGCAAATTACGGTTTGCTGACATTTGGATTCTAGATTCAACAACCACCTAGCACATGACCTCTCATAAAAAATGATCCCATACATATGAACCTATCTCGGGAGGATCTGTATTTATGGATGATAATCATGTTTTGAAGATCCCTGGTATCAGCACAATCAAAATAAGGATACACGATAGTACAATTTGACCTATTTAGGAGATACAACATGTGGAGGGTTTGAAGAAGAATTTATTGTCTTTAGGACAATTGGATGATCTTAGATATAAAACTAATATAGAAAATGGAGTCTTGAAAATTGTCAGAGGTGCGCTTGTTATCATGAAAGAAGAAAAGATTGTTGCAAATCTATAGGTGCTTAAAGGAAACACTACTGGAGTCCGATTCATATATTGCATCAACCAACCACGAGGAAGAGTCAACGATGATGTGGCATCACAAATTAGGCCACATATCTGAATGAGGTTTGAAGATTCTTTCCAAATGCAGATTGTTTCCCGGGCCCAAAATTGTAAATCTACCTTTTTGTGAGCATTGTGTGACAAGTAAGCAACATAGATTGAAGTTCAGCAATTCTACTGCTAGAAGCAAATGCATTCTAGACTTGATTTATTCTGATAGTTAGGAATCAACATATGTATCTCTACAAGGAGCAAAATACTTTGTATTATTCATTGATGATTACTCAAGGAGAAATTGGGTGTACTTTATCAAGAGGAAATCATATGTGTTTCCAATGTTCAAGACATTCAAAGCGGGAATAAAACTTAAATCTGAGAAAAAGATTAAGTGTCTAAGGATAGATAATGGAAGAGAATATTTAAAAGGGGAATTTTTTACTTTTTGCAAGTAAGAAGGAATCGAAAGATAATTCACAGTCACATACACTCCTTAACAAAATGGGGTGGCAGCGTGGATGAATAGAACTCTTGCAAAAAGAATTAGAGCTATGTTGAAAACTGCATATTTACCCAAGTTATTTTGGGCAAAAGTAGTGAAGACTACCTATTGTGTAATAAATTAATGTCCATCTATAGCAATTGAGTTGAAAACACTAATGGAGATGTAGACTAGTAAACCCGCTGATTATTTTACTTTATATTTGTTTAGATATCTTGTGTACATAATGTACAATGCCCAAGAAAAAAAAATTGATCCAAAATCAATAAAATATATATTCTTGGGGTATGCTAATGAAGTGAAGGGGTATCGCTTGTAGGATCCGATTGCCCATAAGGTTATCATCAGTAGAGATGTTATCTTTATAGAAAATCAACTTTAAAAAATAAAGATGATAACACTTTGAAAGAAAATTCAGATACTACAATTGTATGGATGAAAAATAAGTCAAAACATTAAAATTCAAGTTCTTCTGAAGTAGAACCAAAGCATGAAGTATACGAATCAGTTGAGATCGAGGGTCCAAAAATTCGACGGTCAACTCGAGAGAGGAGACCACCAGTATGACATTCGAAGTATGTTATGGAGAACAATGTTGCATACTATTTTCTGACAGAGGATGGGGAGCCTTCAACTTCCCATGAAGTTACAAGCAACCTAGATGCACTTTTGTGGATAACAACAATGTAAGAAGAAATTGAAGCTCTACATGAAAACAAGATATGTTACTTCCACCACAAAATCGGAAAGCCATTGAAAATACGTGAGTCATTAAGGTCAAACAGGATGACAATGACTAAGTGGAGAGGTATCATGCAAGATTGATGGTGAAAGGATACGCTCAGAAAGAATGTACTGATTTTAATGAGATATTTTCTTCGGTAGTTCTACTTACAACAGTAAAGGTGGTTCTAACAATATATGCTACATTTAATTTACACTTAGAACAGTTAGATGTGAAAACTACATTTCTTCATAAAGAACTTCAAGAAGAAATTTATATGCTCCAATCAGAAGGTTTTGTTGAAAAAGGTACGGAGAATTTAGTTTGCTAGTTAAAGAAATCTCTGTACGGTTTAAAACAGGTGCCAAGGTATTGGTACAAAAGATTTGATTCTTTCATTATAAGTCTTAGATACAACAGACTTAATTCAGATCATTGTGCATACTACAAGAGGTTTGGAGATAGTGATGACTTCATTATTTTGCTATTGAATGTGAATGATATATTGGTAACAAGCCCCAACAAAGATCGAGTTTAAGAATTAAAGACACAGTTAATTAGGGAGTTTGATATAAAGGATTTGAGTTCAACAAACAAAACTTTAGGGATACAAATCATCAAGACAGAAAAGACAAAAAGATTTGACTTTATTAGAAAAACTACTTTATGTCGTTTCAACATACATAATTGTAAGCCAATTTCTACCACTTTTCTTATAAATCATAAATTATCCTCAGGTATGAACCCTAGCAATGAAGCGGAGAGGATGGAGATGTCTCGAGTAATGTATGTATCAACAGTGGGAAGTTTAATGTTCGCTATGATATGTACAAGATCAGACATTATAACAACAGTGGGAGTGGTCAGTCGATATATGATAAATCTTGGTAGAAAGTATTAGAATACTGTGAAGAAGATTCTAAGATACATCAGAGAAACCTCATATGCTACATTATGTTATGAAGGATCAGAGTTTATTTTCAGAGGTTATGTGGATTCACATTTTACAAGAAATCTCGATTAAAAAAAATCCACTGTAGGCTTTATGAAGGATCGGAGTTTATTTTCAAAGGTTATGTGGATTCACATTTTACAAGAAATCTCGATTAAAAAAAATCCACTGTAGGCTATATGTTTACAATTGCAGGAGGAGCTATGAACTGGATATTCAAGTTACAAATAGTTATAGCTTTATTTACAACAGAAGCAGAATACATGACAACTACACAAGCTTGTAAGGAAGCAATTTGGATTAAAAGGTTATTAGAGGAGCTTGGGCACAAACAACAAAAAGTCTCTTTATTTTGTGATAGCCAAAACGTTTTGCATATTACAAAAAATCCAATTTTTTATTCCAGAACAAAGCACATAGAAGTTTAATATCATTTTGTTTGTGAAGTAGTGGAAAATAGTAATTTGGACATGCAAAAGATACACACCAAGGAGAATCTAGCAGATGTAATGACCAAATCTATCAATATTGATAAATTTATTTGGTGTAGATCCTTATATGGTCTTGCAGAAACATAAACAACATGAACTTGATTAAAGATTAGAATGATAAACCAAATAATGACTTCAAGTGGGAGAACGTTATATTTAAAAAAAAAAAAAAAAAAAAAAAAAAAAAAAAAAAAACCAGAGTTAGATGAAGCTATAATTTGGTCGTAGAGCCGCATGTCATTGAAGTTATGTGAAGAAAAACAAAATTTGTGATTTTAGTGGTGGAGCGGCATATTGATAATGATTAGATTAAGTGAAGCAGGAATTTGTGACTGTGGTAATGCAACCGCAATTTAGACAATGAAGCAAATTACAATTTGAAGTTTGAAGCTACTTTCATTAACTTTTTTTTTTTATTATTAATTGCTTTAACAAGAAGCATTTCTGTGACCGCCTTGTATTGCCTACATATAGGCATGAGTGCTGAGTCGTTTAATCATCCAAGTCACAAGTCCTAAGTCCTAGATATTAGGTACATCTAAGTGTTTTCTTCTCTCTAATTCTCTCATAAAATTTTAGAGAGGGGTTGTATTGCAGTTGTTGGTTTAATATGATTTTCCTAGTCTTGGTCTGTGGATGTTTCCCTCATATTGAGAGTTTTGTCACGTAAATCTTGTGTCAATTATTTTATTTTATTTCTTTTATTTTCTTTCAATATTATTCTCAATTTCATATCTACGCTAATATTATAATTGTTATGAGTATATTTCAGGTCGCATAAATGAGTTGGTAAAAGCCCAACAAGCTGATCTAATGGTAAAAGGCTCGGGAAGCTCAATGCTCAGGTCACAGTCTCGAACTCGCTACCTTCTCTTCCTTCAGCTCACGACTTAGACCACATCTCCCTTAATTTATCTTCAGCTTTCGAGAGTGATATATCCGCTCGTCGAGCTCATGCTATATAATTCAAATAAGGTGGCTATGAGGGAGCAGGTAACGTAATGATGGCTATGGAGGAGCATTTAAATGTAATGATGGTTGTGCAGAAGTAGTTAATGTAATGATGGTTGTGCAGCAGTTGTTAATGTAATGATTATTATGTAAGAACAGTTGATGTAATAATTCATTTCTTAATATGTGGTGCACTCAACTTCTAAATCCTTAAGTTATAAATAAGGGTGAAACTCTTTGTATTAAACAACTTGAACTAGTGAGAAAAATATAGTCACTCTGCTAAATTACTCAAAGGGATGACCATGGACATAGACACACTTACCGAATCACGTAAAACCCTTCTTTGCATTGTTCTTCCTCTTCCTTCTTTACTCCTAATTGTTTTTATCTACCTTTATTGCTCCTTATCGTCAAAACCGTAGTCTGGACTTAGAATCTTTAAGTCGACCGAATCCCCATGTTGACAAGAATAGTATCGGGTTATCATAATAGTTTATCCCTATGTTGACAAGAATAGTATCGGGTTATCATAATAGTTTATCATTCATTAATTTCTCTAACTATGCAAATTGTTTATATATATATATATATTTTGTCTATTTGTTGTCATATATATATATATGTGTATATATCTATTTGGTGTTACAGCGTGAAGTGAAGATCGATCTTGATGAAGAGAGATCGAGCTTAAAAAAAGCAACAAAATTGCGTGTTAGCTGATCATGCATGGTTCTCTTTTGGGAGAGTCATAATAGCAAAACAATAGTACCTGCAAAATGTCATCCACTGGGGTGTTGTAATAAAAAAAGGAAATTTAATGATATCTTATTGTTCTTATACTCCTCTCATCTTTTCTAGCTAACTCAATTTCTTTAGATAGAATGAATATATATATATATATATATATATGTATGTATGTATGTATGTTTGTATGTATTGAAAGGGAGAAATAGTATAATTTGACGAATTTGAGGCACTCTTCAAGAGTTATGAAATGTAGCTCTTTATGGATAAACAAATGAGAGGAATTAATCCCACTAGTGGCATTTATGGAAATCCATTATTTTGTTACCCTCTCTGTAAACTTATTATAACAGGTTTACAGGTGTTATGTGTGCAGCAATTAATAAATACGGAGAGAAAGAGTATAGACGGTAGGAAATTTGTTAACACAAGTTGTTGACATTAATGAGATAAATAGTTAAGATGCACTTATATCCTTAAATTTGTACACATTAATACATTCCAAATAAATTTGTTTTCTTTTTCTCTATTTTGTTTAATACAATATCTTGTCTTTCATTATTAATAAAAAAAATCAATTAATTAATTAGTTTTTTCCATTATGTGTACATATTTGTATGATTTTAATATTTATTTCAAAATTTAATTGTTTGACAATAGATTTTGGCAGTAATTTTGTTGGCGTGTTTGCCTTATAGTTTATCCTACTGTAACATAATTTTGAAGGAGAAGCTATTAAACGAATCTAAACACAGTTTTTCCTTGTAATTTTATAACTATGTGCCTCGGTTTATGGTTAAATTTAATTGCATTTACATACCCTCAATTAGTTTTTATTGAAGCTAGCAGGATTTCAAATATATCAATGAAACTACACAAGCTTCCCATATATGGCTAGTTAATGATCCATGTACTGGAGGAGATTGGCAATCAGAACATGTGGTGTAAATTTATTAACTTATTAATTTGTTTGGTTAGTATCGATCATGACTAGTAGAGCAAATAAACGTATAATGAGCAAATCAATTCCTTTATGCCCTGATCACAAACTATGCCATTGATCTTTTATTTGAAAAAAAAAAATCACAAATAATTAATTATAAAACATGAAAAAAAATTAAAAACAAAAAAAGAAGGCGCACCTCCTCCTCCCATATTTGGGAGGACCTTCTTGAGTTTTCAATTTGGTGCCTCCTCCAACATTTTTTTTGTCCCCTATACACCATCCTTTTAGGTTTTGAAAGGTAGTGGACTCCTCTAAATTTGATTTTTATTTTTATCTTATCTTACGTTTATTACTTTTTTAATTTAGTTTAATTTATCAAAAAATTAGGAAAAGTAAAATAATTAATAAATATAATATCTTTTAATTAAAATATAATAATTTAAATTAAGAGTATTGATGAAATTTGAAAATATGTAAGGGATGTGAATACAATTTCAGAGGGTTGCAAATATTTCCAATCCATTTTGAAAGTGTCTGCAAAAAGTGGCAATCTTTCCACCCCTTAAATATTGTGTGTACACCCCTTTTCCACACATACCCCATTAAAGACTGTTTTAAAATATTATTAATTATGGACTTAATTACAATAATATTCTCCAAGCATCTCAAAACACATTCAAATTTCAATGATAATTTTAACATTTATTGCACCAACATACCCTAAAAAATATTAACCACCATTAAAACAAACTATTGACTAACTATTTATTGTGAAAAGTAAAAAATACCCATAGTATTTATTTTATTACATTATTTTTAATTATTATATATATTTCAAAAAATTATTATATATATTTATATAATAAAAAATAAATAAATTAATAAAAAATCATATCAAGATAAATATATAAATTTATTGTCATATAAAAAGTTAATAAAAGAAATCATATCTTGATAAATTAATAAAAACTTGTTATATATATTTCCAGAACATAAGCATGTGAGACCGGGTAAATCATTGTGTCAAAGTCCTCGGTTTAGTGAAAATAATGTTGTCCTCTGTTTCATATTCCTACTTTGCTACTATTTCTATCATTGAATCGTAGCGAATTAATTTTCATTTCCCTAAGTTGCACCAAGCTTTTGGCTGTTGAGGACATCACTAGGTTCTTCAATCTATCGCAACAATATACATTCAAAAATGTTAGATTTTGGAAAGACACAAACGATGGCACCAGCTAGATCAAGTTGATAAAAGATTTTATTTTATTTTATTTTATTTTTCTATTTTGAAAACAAGATTTTAGTCTTAAACTCTCAATTTTATAAAGAACTATATCTATTTTGGAGTCGCATTTCAACACTGAAGGATCCAAAATCTTAACCACTTCGTATGACTATAACATTTGCTATGAACAAAAACGAAAACGAAGCTTCTATAGATTGTGAAATCTTTTAAGCATACCAAGTGAGAAGACTACCGATTCATTAATTCAACTTCAATAAATTTAATATTGCAACGGAGTTGTTTCGGAAAATGGCACTACAATAGCAACTTTTTGCTCCTAAATTATAATTATGATATATTTTTTATTATTTTTATTATATAAATATATATAAAAATGTTCAAAAAAATATAGTAATTAAAAATAAAATAATAAAATATATACTAAGGGCATTTTGAACTTGCTACAATAAATGATTAATCAATAGTAAGTTTTAGTGGTAGTCAATATCTTTTTGGGTATGTTAATGCAATAAATATTAAAGTTGCCATTGAATTCAATTTTGAGATGTTTGGGAACTATTAGTGTAATTAACCTTCTGATTAATAATATTTTAAAACAGGCTTTAATGGGGGTATGTAGAAAAGGGGTGCACATACAATGCTTAAGGGGTGGAAACACCGCCGCTCGTCTGCAAACTAGATCTTACTCGTTGAGCCCACATCAATGGGCCTAAAATTGATCGACATCTAATCCTAAAGTAGCCGAACCCATTTCTTCTTCCGGACCCTTCGTGTCAAGCCTTACAATATCAAATCGTTACACTAACCCAGTACATCAAAGTAGTTCCCAAGGCCGAAAAAGATTATTTAAAAAAAAAAAAAAAAAAAAAAAAAAAAAAAAAAACCCCACTCGTATCCCACATTTTAAAAAAATTGTAACACATCAAAATTATTTACAATAGATTATCTAGCTTTACTCTCTCTTCTTCGTTCATGCTTTTATAAACAACTAGACAAAAGATTAATTTGATGAAGATAAGGTGCTTTCCTAGATTTGATATCGAATACACATAATTTAGATGATGAGATTACTATTTAAAAAAGAAGAGAAAAAAGCAAAAAGAAGGACCATCTTAATATTAATTATGAAACAATGATGGAACACAAAGTTTGGTAAAATTTTTAGATAGTCCATTCGCATAAAAATTCACAACTTTGGATTGAAAATAAGTTTATGTGGGACTGGTGCAACTGCCAACAGCTTTTCATTCTAATTTTCCTACCTAATTCGATAAAATCCCGTGTTGATCAGTTAATGGCTTTTGATGTAACGTGAGACAAAACCAAGCAGCCTACCATGACACCACACGTTGTTAATTCTTTTGAAGGTCTCACAATCAATAAAACCGATGAATCTGATATCAACTTATTGTTTGTAAACCAAAACCAGGCATTACTGGACCCATCAACGTGTCCCCGGTCGTCACGGAGCTGTCTTCTTTCTTCACACACTGACATCTTGTGATTGGGCCACGAATTACAGTCGCCACACAACACACTGCATCGTCTGTTCCTTCTCGTGTCGGCTCTCCAATCCATTTTTTTTTTAATATTTATTTATTTGGATATTTTGAGGATGTTTGTGTAATTTGGTCTGAATAGAATTATTATTATTATTATTTAGAATTGAGTATAATCAATTTGATAGATTAAGTGTTTCACTTTAGTAAAAAAACTAATAAAATTATGTTCGACTTTAATCGCATAATTGTGCATTTCTTCTCCTGTTCTGATTACCGTGGTCCGAATTTTATATTATTCACAACCATTTCTTGAATATTTATGCACTTGCTCATTAAAAAAATAAGGAGAATTTTTTCTATATTATAAGAATAACTATCTAGTGTCTAAATTCATACGAGAGAGAAGAAAACAAGTATAAAGATACCTTTTCGATGGTGTTTAGGTCATATTAATAGTGTTCAATTTTATTAAACACAACAATCAATTTTTCAACGATCTTGTTTCTATTTTTTTTTTCAAAAAATCAAATAAAAATAAACAATTTTTTTCTTATGTGTATAGTATTTGATTTTCACAAATACTACGAATAATTTTTCAACAATCTTAGATGCCTTTTTCCTTCTTCTTTTAAAAAGTGGATAAAATTAAACAAATGTTTTATCTTATGTACACTTGATGACTAAGAATCAAAATTTGTCTAGCCAATAATTGTTTATTGGAGTTTCTTTATTACATTTTATTTACATTTTTTATAATTGGTTTAATTATACACGGTTTCAACCTTTCAAGTTTTGAAGAGAATGTACAAATGCTATGAAACTACCTAAAATCTAATAGAACCCATGACAATTTTGGGAACATGAAGAGAAGTTTCTCACAAACTTCATCATCATTAAATGTTAATTTGTCTTATATTTCACCAAAACGTCCAGGTAAATTAATAAACCTTCCAATACTTCAAAATTGCAAGGAACCTTCACTTCACGTGTAACCTCTAAAAGGGAGACACAGTAGAGGTTTTTGAAGTCTTTTTCTATTAATTAAAAAAAAAAAAAGGTGATAGATATTTTGTGGTGGATGGAAGATTTTCTTTTTGACCTAATCATAGTACTTATCTGCTCAGAATGATCTCAAAAGCTAGACATGACCAATTCAGAAAGCTAGACAAGCCCTAATCAGAGAACTCACCTGCCCTAATCATATCACCTTTTGTAATTGGTTTAATTTCAAACTTTCAGATATTGAAGGGATACTTACAGATACTATGAACTTCCTAAAGTCTAAGAGAATCTATGACAACTTTGGGAACATGAGGAGAAGTTTCTCACAAACTTCATCATCATTAAATGTTAATTTGTCTTATATTTCACATAATCGTCTAGGTAAATTAATTAACTTTCCAATAATTTAAAATTGCAAGGATCCTTCACCTCATGTGTAACAACCAAAAGGGGCAAGCAGTTGAGATACTTGAAGTCTTTTTTTATTAATAAAAAAAGGAAAGGTGGATAGATATTTTGTGGAAGATGGAAGATTTTCTTTATGCACTAATCATAGTACTTATCTGCCTAGAATGATGTCAAAAGCTAGACATGACCAATCCAGAAAGTGGCAACACATTTTCCACTCATTCAAGCCTGTAGATATCTTTTAGATTAAAAAAAAAAATCGCAGACACCAAACTGTTCGGGATTGGTCCAAACCGTTCGGGATTGGTCCAAACCACGCTGGAATTATTATTCGGGTTTTAGAACAACTGTTACAATCAAGGATAATGCTAGGATTTGGCACCAAGATTTTAACAAAGTGTTTTGATGATGTTTCGTTTGGCAAATCTGATACACAACCTTTTATCTCAAACTTTTCTAATCAAGATTTTGTTATTCGACCCCTCTTCGGACTACAAGAACAATCAATTTGATGTATAAATTTATACTCCTATCTACCTGTCTTAGCTTCCCACTAACTCTTATGAGCACCACAAAAGTCACTTTTCAAACACCTGGATAATGATATGGAGATATACATTTACCCACTTGAGACAGTTCTAGTCACTTGCTGAAGATGAATTCTACCACAACAAATCAAGGCTCTTCATCATGTTGAGGTAAGTCCGAAGATTAAAAATTTTCTTCTCCAAGTGTATAGAAGCTTATCCGATTTTTATACATAGAGAGAGAGGACCATTTTCTGATTAAGAAATTGGAATCAATTTGCAGCAAAACGGTCCCGGATTCTAATACCCGAGCCGCCCACAGTAACAAAAATAACTTCCCATCCCTTTTTAGGCTTATATGTAATTTTCTCCTTATCTTGGACACAAGCAAGATGCTTTTTCTCTGTCTTTTTCTAGTTGGAATTATGACAACATTCCTGTAGGCGCTCAAAAGAAAAGAAAAGAAAATTAAACCACACCCTTTTGCAGCTAGATTTCAACTGTCAAAAATCCTTCTCTTTCTCTGATTTTTCGACTTGTATTACTTATATTACTTTCTAGTCAAACACTCCAACATTTTGTAACCCGTTATTGGTTTGCATATTCACAAGCTTGAAACCCTTCTCTTCCAATATGCATATGCATCGGCGGTTGCTCGAGACCGACCTAAGTCATGTGGCTCCGGCAAGTGAAAACAGAACTCATGATGCTTATCTAAACGAGACTAGTTTCGACACCAACATGGTGATCATACTAGCGGCTCTATTGTGTGCGTTGATATGTGCACTAGGGTTGAACTCGATAGTCCGCTGTGCTTTGCGTTGTAGTCACAGGTTTGTCATGGAGACTCCCGAGCAGGCTGCAGCCCGCCTGGCGGCAACTGGCCTCAAGAAGCGTGACCTGAGGCAGATTCCCGTTGCGGTCTACGGGGAAGGCGTGGATATTCCAGGCACCGAGTGCCCGATCTGCTTAGGTGAGTTTGTAGATGGAGAAAAAGTCCGGGTGCTACCAAAGTGTAATCATGGTTTCCATGTGAGGTGTATAGACACATGGTTGTTGTCACATTCTTCGTGCCCCAATTGTCGCCATTCCTTGCTGGAAAAGACCGCAACTTCAGGCACCGCGGAGGAGGTCGCCGGAGATAGACCGCCGGAAAATAGAGCCGGTCCGGCAAGTGGGGCGGTTGTAGTTAATATTAATGAAGCTGGTTAAGGTAACACATGACTTGAATTTAAGTTTCCACTATATGTGATCATGTGGGTGTTACAAATTCAGGTTATCACTGAATTAATCTCAATTTTCGTTAAAGCAGGTTAAATTAATAATACGAACAGATCTTGGTAGGTATAAATGAAAAGTTTCAAGTTTGGTTTAATTAGTGTTTCTTTTTCTAGGAGAAGTTACTTTTAAATGGAGGGAGTTACTGAGATTAATGTATGAAATATTTAGTTTTGTAGATCTAAAGAAATCATTGACAATAGCAAGCAAGCTTTGTACTTATCCAATATCTTATCCGATTCTGCATATGCAACTTCTCAATCAATTATGGGTTGTTTGTTTCGAAAATGTTCAGTATTATACAGTATACGACAAACTATACATGAGTTACTCAATTATTTATTGCTTGGAGTGGTATTGTTTTGCTTGGACCAAACCTTTGCCCATAATTGGTTGATATTTACATCGGTCCCGAATTTTGGGTTTGAAAGTTTGGCACACGAGCCCAAATTTGGGGTTTGAAAGTTGAGGAGTCTTTCTACCAACTAGTAATATTATATGAGCAGTCTTTCCACCAACTAGTAATATTTTAAATAGGGCTGGACCAAAAAAAACGACCCGAATTGAACATCCGGACCCCAATTGGATTTTGGGTGTTCAATTTGAATCATATGACCCGTAGAGAGGCTGCTTGATTTTATATTTACAGAACTGACCTTTTTTCGGTTCAGTTCTGGGTATCAGAACCAAACGAATCAAAAACCAACCATCATATTTTTATTTTTTTATAAAACACATCTACACATATGCTCTTCATGTAATTCAAATTTTTTGTTTGTCTAAAGGGCACATGCATAAGTTCACGTCCCTCATTAACTCTAAACATAAATCTCAGTCAGAACAGAACCCCTCATTCCCATTTTGCATTTTCCTCTTCTTCTTCCTAAAGCCGCAGCCAGTCGCCGTCATGTCGACACGCCTGCAGTTCGTTGTTCGCTGATTCCATCACTTATACTGTTGTTGTATGCTTGTCCTCACCAGGCTTCTTTGCTATTTTATTTCCTATTTTATTTTCTAGATTCTTGGCCAGTTTTCTTGCTGATTCAATTTTATTTCTTCCATTTTTGGCTAAAAGAGTCACCCCTGTCTATTGTCACCGTCGGATCGTTCATCGATCTATCGCTGTACTTCAACATTGGCGTGCCTCTGTCGTCTCCTGTAACTATAAGCAGATCTCTGTAACAACAGGAGCAACAGATCGATTCAGTTGCATAAGGGTCCAAACTTGAGCGTAGAACTGAGAGGACCGAACCGATAGTGTTCGTTTCAGGTTGTTTCTAGCCTTCATGTTCTGCATGTGTAATTCTTCATGTTGAGAATTGAACAAAAATCGGTTCAGTTCAGCTACAACATGAACCGAGTCGAACGCTATGTTGCTCTCCCCTAATTTTAAAAGTTTGGCATGTAAGTACTAGTCTCTTTACCAATTATTACCGGTTAATGTTAGCTTAATGGTTGACCAGACTAGTTGCCGAGAAATTTAAAGGAATTATCAATTGGTAGCATTGAAAATGATGTCCGTTAATTTAATGAGTCCAGAATAGTTATAAAACAATCAAGGATAAACTAATGAGTCTACATATAAACTTTTGATGTTGTTCATTAGTTTGATAGAATTAGGGGTGGGCATTTTCGGTTTCGGGTTGGGTTGAAAATCTCTCAACCTAACATGGGTTGGGTTAAAAAATTTTCAACTCAACCCAACCCAATTTAATTTTCAACCCAATCCATTTAATTTTTTTTAAAGATGTAACCCAATCCAATCCGATTAAAAATTATCCCAACCCAACCCGATTAAAAATTATCGGGTTGGGTTCGGTCTGTCAGGTTGAATTTATAAATACTCTAGATTTATAAACCACTTGAGGTTTCTGATTTTTTCTCTTGTATCTTCATTCTTTTACTCTAGATTTATAAATCCTCTGTGATGGATTTCATATAGTAGCGTAAAAGTGTATGTCTAGGAAAGATTCTAGATAGGAAAGATTTGATTAGGGGTGGACGTTTTTGGGTTCAGGTTGGATTGGGTTGAAAATCTCATAACCCAACGTGGGTTGGGTTAAAAATTTTTCAACCCAACCCATTCATTTTTTTTAAGATGTAACCCAACCCAACCCAATAAAAAATAATCGGATTGAGTTGAAGATGCCCACCCCTAGATAGAACCATATTATATTAGCATGTAGTGTGAAATTACAATGGAAATTCACTTCCTCAGTTACATCAGTAATGGCTTCCTCTATTTCAAAAAAAAAAAAAGTAGTGGCTTCCTCTACAAGCTGTTTATTCAAGTTGCCAAAATGGTAAATTTTGATGGCTATAAATTTCTGAAAAGACATCATTATTAATTGTAAATCCACTGTCTTGTGGTCAATTGGTTTGAATTTTCATAATTCACAATGATTATACTGGTAAAAGGTACAATATTTTTTATTTTTAATTACTATAAATCTAGAAGATATAGGATATAACTTAAACTCATAATTTTATTAATATAATTGTAAAGAGAAGATATAGGATATGACTTAAACTCATAGTTTTATTAATATAATTGTAAAGAGTTTACTGCTGATCCACACCTATTTTCGTCATAAATATAATTTTAGTAAGCAATGAAAATGCACAATCTTTTAGCACTTAAAGTGATTAACAAACTTCCCATTCATATCTAGAATTGATATTAAAGTTATATCACATGTATTTATCAATAAATATGGAGAATTGTATCTTTTTATTACGAGAATATGTATTTTTTTTTAATTTTATAAAAATAAATTTTAGGATCTCAAAAATCTTCACATCAGAAGGCTAAGAAGGCTTCTAAAAACCATCTAGAAATTATAGGAGTTTTTAAAACTATCACAATTTGATATCATTAATCAACATTTTTCTTGTAGTGCCATGATCGATAAGTAACGAAAACTTATTAATTATGGTCAGTTGAATATTGTTCTAGGATAAGAATCACATTAATGAGGGATCAACTTCCCCTCTCATTAATGCCATTCTCTTCCCTCTGACGATACAATCATTTAATTCCTTATTAATTAGCCACAAGAAATAAGAAAGCACTGAACCAAACCAAGATTAGTTAATGGAGGTGTAATATGGGCTTGAAATTCCAGGAGCCCATTGTCTGGTAGAGCCAACCTTGACTGATAGCTACTGTGATGGGCCTCGTCAGCTGACCAGTCGATCAGTGAGCGTAGTTTGGGTCTAATATATAGCCAGGCCACCTATTTAACACCGCAATAAATTTTCAAAATTAGGAACAATTTGATTCTGATTTTCACTTCTTTTTTTTTTCTTCAAATATCAAAATAAAATGAAAGTTTTGTACTTTTGTAGATTTGCCTTTCAAAAAAAAGTTCTGTAGATTTGAGCTACATTAAAAACAATTATAGATGAATTTGGAAATAAATAAATAAATATATATATATGATGTCGGGTGTTTCCCGATGAACTGGATTGCAACAAAGGGGTGTCAATCGGCTTTGTACGAGAAAAAAGAAAATTGTGAATTTCTTTTCGGATTTCAGGTTTGTCTAATATCGACTTCAATAGTAATCACATTAGACTTTTTTTCTTTTCTTTTTTAAATATCATTATGATACAACAATTTAAGTGTGATATCTACACTAAATCAATTTTCTTTATCATCAATCAATCCATATTAATGGTATCAAATTAGATCCTTTTTTTTTTTTTAAAGGATTTAATCTGGTTTTAATATGCAATTCTAACGGATCCAAACCATTATTACTTTAAAGAATTTATAGATAAACTTCCATTTAATTATTCATTCAAATCGAACTGAATCTAAATAATAAAATCTGAAAGTAAAAGTCAAAATTAAAATCTGAACATAAAAGTCAAATTAAAATCCTCAAATAAGTGGCCCAAAAGCAATTGAATTCTACACATTTAGACTTGGATCGTGGAATGAGTCCCAGAGACAATCAACCTAAAACCCTACTCAAACGGCATCATGGATTGGTTTCTTTTCTACCGATAATGAAAACACAACGGCTAGTAAAGTAAAAAGAGTCCTCCCTCTTGGCAACCCACCTTCCCCTCCACTCTACACAATGCAAGCTGAATCTGAGAAGCAGCAGTCCTGGAAAATCAATGTCCATGCCAGATCCAAAAGCTGCCATTTCAAATTCAAAGCAACAACCACCCTACCCACCTCCAAGTTCCATCGAATGTCGCTCTTCTTCAGGCTCCATAACTTCTTCCTCCAAGTCAAATCAAAGCCTCGAAGTCAAACCTACTTCTTCATTAGGCAGCAACAACAACACCACCACCAACAACGACCAACTGTCAAATCCAGAATCCTCACAGCTTTTGAAAAACTACGTGCTCGTCGTGTCAAGAGCCGCAACCCAGATATTAAATTCTCCCTTCACCGATTAAAACGCTATGCTTATGAGGTATGTATGCAGATTTAACGTTCGGCTTCACATTTATTTACACTCAGATCGATTCTTGTTTTATTATCTTAACGATTTTTTATTTTTCATTTTTTTAGGAACCGATCCGCGTTAGTTCATTAATTATAGGGATTCTTTCATATGTGTTTCGAATAATTTTAGAGGTTGAATACAAGAGAATTGTCATTCTTGGCTCAGGTTTATTGCTGTACTTGGCTATATTGTTCAGGAAATACGTGACAGAAAAATCAACCACCGTGCTGATATTTTCAGTGGTTGCAGCATTGGTTTGTTTAGTGGTAGGGCTTCGTTTGGATACCTTCGTGTATTGTTATCAAGGCTATGTCTCAGAATTTGTTTTCAAGGCCTGGAATTATATACATGCTGTATCTTCTAGTTATGTGAAATTTTTGTAAATAAATGGACAATTTCACTCTATTTTATCCGTGGTTTCATTGTTTGTTGGATATTGTTCAACATTATCCCCCTTTTTGTTTCCTGATATAGTGAATTCAGATATGCGCATATACAGGAAAAACTGGAGATTCTTTTTTTTCCCCTATTAATTTGCAATGACCAGTTATTGAGTGAAGGGTAAATTTCATCAACTGAAATCTACATTTGATTGAATACAAATAGAAGTTCACATTATTGGTTTCGAAGTTCATCAAGATATTACATATAGCCACAGGTGTCAATAGACTTGTTTGATTTGCATTCCTTCTGATACACATTGAATCTGAATTGATTTGAGAATTTAGATTTCAAGATTCGAATTTGGATTGGATTGGATCTTTAGGATTTTGAATAAGTATTGAGAAACAATAGTTTTAATTCAATTCAATTTATTGGAATTAAATATATGAACTGGATTTAGACCATTTGAAAATTTTTGAGATATAGTTCAACTACAGTTTCAGAAGAGCATATTTACTAAGAGTAATCCTATATTGCTAAAAAATTTAATCAAATTTATTGTTTAAATGATATAATAAGACTATGTGTAATTAACAATTATCATATCGTGAATACGTCATTCTAAAATTAATATGGTAGCTATAAATCAATTTATCACATAATTTAGATAAAATTTTTAGATAATTTTTTGGAAAATATGATATTATTCATTTACAAATAAGAGATCCTTATGAGATAAAAGAAGCTAATTACCATTTTGTGACTACAAGTTTACTAAAAGTCAGTTGAAACTTGAGAATCAATTTACATGAATTTCGTACATAAATTCTAAATTAAGTTTTCGCATTAAATAGAACATAATTTCCTGTCCCACCTAAAAATTTAAGGTGTGTATATTTTTTTTTTTCCAATGAAACTTGATTTACTTTCATATTCATTTTCAACTAATAAATGTTCAGTTAATTTCAAATGAATGAATTCGATTGTCATTTGACGAAAAGAAGAGCAACTTTGAGCCCATTTGTCCCTACCACATTCTCAATTGGGCTCGGGATCATTCAGGGCCATCTAGTCTGGAAGCTAAACGGTCCAGTCTACATATGATTGTTGAATTGAAACTTTGAACCCCACGAGGAATAAGAGTGAGAAATGAAAAAATTCACGCTTGAAAAGAAACAAAAACAGTATAAAGCGAAGGAGCGTCCGGGCCCCACGTGCTGGCTGGCTTGTTGAGAAACAAAATAAGAAATTCCTCTCCACGCGTACGAGGCGCGTGGAGACACTATTATATTAATAATAATAATATTACTTTAAATGATATGATGTAGACAAAGTTGTTGATGCCAGTGGGTCCCACCAGACACTTTAAATGGATGAGAGGTGGCCGTCGATGTTCTCGCCACTCTCAGATCGGACGGATCAGGTTCTCAGTCAAAGAGCTATCTTGATAGGCCTCTTTGACCACACCGGAAACATGCCTTTTGAAAAAAAATAATAATAATTTAAAAAGAAACTAATTTCCAAACTTTGACTGGATTGTCACTTCAATCGAGGTGCCCTTCGTTGAATATCGAGGTACAGCTGTAAATTACCTTTTTAGTCATCAAATCTTCAAAATATTACATTTTCGCCCTTCATTGACCCGGATCCGACGTGCCCTACCCAAAATTTATCTTGTAATTGTACTTTAAATGTTTACTAACCTCTAACAAGGTAGTTGCATAGAGTTAAAAAAAAAAAAAAAAAACCAAGGTAGTTATATTGTATAATATTTATTTGCTTAATAAATATTATAAATCTTATGTAAGAGTTATACATTTCATTATGACATGGAAATTGTACAATTCTTTTAATAAAATCTATTGATCATGTTTTGTTGTTAAAAAACAAAAATTCATTATTTTGGTTTAAAATTGTTAAAGTTGTTAAGATCAACTTTTACTAATAAAAGCTTAAGATATTTAAAAGGATTTCATAATATTCATTGCAAATTCATAAAAAAAGGCATATACACACTTTTCATATTAGACGAATTTTATTAATTCCATGTTGTAATTAATATATTATATAAATAATTAACAAATATAACAAAACGAGCAAATTTGGTACTTAATTCGACACCGTCTGCAAATGATTAAATAGAAACATGATTATATACTTTTATTTTATATTCATCCATTTAACAAAATTTGGTCAAAGGCAGACTGTAATTGCTGACCCGAATAAAAAACATGCGCACACCTATCCAACCGACGATAAGCTGGAAAAAAAGACCTGAAAGCAAACCAAAAAAAAAAGAGGAAGAAAATGGCAAGAACATGAAATAAAACAGGAATTCAAAGGGCAAAATTAGGAAAGAATGGGGAAGTATGCATATATATATGTGCATTAAAATATATAATCCCTTAATAAGGATGGTTGGGATTTCTTTTAACTTTAAATAGTTTTATGATATATAAGATATTGATGAAAAAAGGAAAGTATACGTCTAATAGTCGAAACTTAATTAAATAATTTATATTTACTTTAAAATATGTTGAAGCACATATTTTTTTATATTAAAAAATAAATATATAACTTTTATTTATATTTTCGAATCTTAACATATATCTTAAAAGTAAGCAAATGTATTAAAATTCCGTATTATAAAATATACCTGATGCAAAAAATTTAATACAAATCGATGTAAATTGAATTCCTTATGGTTTATATCTGTTCAGATTGAAGTGCACAACGTGAAATTGAATTCGCTTTGATTTACGTCGTTCCAAATTAAGGCGTAAATCGAGTTGATTTCAATTTTACATATCAAACAAAGGGAAGTGACTTCAATTCCATGTATATCAAGTTTTTTAAATATAAAATTGTGTGGAGTCCGGTTTCTGATAAATACGAGCATTGATTGGTTTGACCAGTGTTTATTGGGCCTCCATTTGTCTCTCTCTCTCTGCGTCATAATAATAATAATAATATTATTATTATTATTCTTCACATCTTCTGTTTACTTTTCTCTGTCTCTCACTTCTCTTCTTTGACTTGTGAAAGGTTTTTCTTTTCTCTGCTTTTCTTTTCATCTAATCAAAACCCACCCACAAACCTTCTCTGCTTTTCTTCGTTCCACCATTTTTGTTTTGAGAGACACCTTGTATGAGCTGCTATAATCAGGTACCCATCACCAGTTTTTATTTTCAATTTTTTTGGTTAAAATTTGAAATTCCTTATATGTTTTTTTTTTTTCCTTAAAGAATTCATTGATTATTGTGTATTGTGTTTTTGTTTATTGACATGGGGTTTTCATTTTTTATTTTAATATTTTTTTTTTTATATTATTACGTAGATATTTATGTCTGTTTGTGGTGATTTGTCGAAATATACAAGTTTTTTTTTTTTTTTTTTCTCAACTAGCCGATTGGTTGATGTATTAAGTCTTGTATTTCTGTTTATTTTGGATCTGGGTTTGTGTTTTTTATATATAAAAAATTTCTGGGTTCAGACTTTTTTGTTGGTAGGGTACTGGTTTATAAAGTTGTTGTCTTTTTTTGATAGAGCATTAATGGTTTATGCGGCTCAATCCTGAGTTGTTGTAATATGTTGTCTTTGATTTGTGTATTTGATGATGTGGCAGAAATTGGATTCAAGCTCTTTTTTTTCTAAATAAATATTCATTTTTGTATGGAAAAGTTGGTTATTTGATTAGGGTTTTAGTTGTGTAAGAATTTATTGTAATTGTGATCCAAATTATTTAATTATTGTACTTAGGTGGAATTTTATCTATCTACTGATCAGTTGTGGTCTTTGGAGTGTAATAAGGTTGTAATTACTTTGATTTGAATTGTTTGTGTAGGTCTATAATTGAAATTTTTTAATAATTGTTTTTGGGGTTCCGGTTTTGTGTAGTTTGGTAAAGGGTTGGACTTGTAGGGTTTATGTAAAATGTAAAATGATACTAGAGCTATGTATTAATGTAGATTGCTTGTTGGATGACGATATGCCTGCAAATTATTAATGCTCACTAAATGGGCATTAATGTTTGAGGTTTTGATTGATACGTACTCTCTTTGTTTTTCTTTTTGGCAGAAACACTGTGAGTCTTGTTACGACTTTGGAGTTTTGGATATAAGATGGGTTGTTTCACAGTTTTGAAGGGTAAGAAGAAAAAACCTGAGCAGGCAGTTCACTTAAAGCGAGTCAATCCGCAGGAGCAGACCCCCACCATACTGCCTGAACCCCAACTACCTACCCGCTCACTGCAATCGGCACCCCCAAGTTTTAGGACAAGAGTGAAGCCTATTCAACAAAACAACGCAGTTACTACCAATAGGGAACGAGCGTTATCTGCCCCATCGAGTCTTGATGCGGCTGAACAAGATGTTCTTGCATCGGTTGAATACGATGAACGAGAAGAATCAAAGAGGCGGGTTGGATTGATGAAGGAACAACAACGGTCGTCAAGTCCACAACCTCTTCCGCTGCCTTCACCTCATGGTGCTGCTGCACTTAAGCCTGTAGGAAGCTTTAAGGGGAATGTTAGTGGACCATTGTTTGCGTCTGGACCATTGTTTGTGTCTGGACCTTTGCCGCTGCCTCCTACTGGCACTGGAACACTCCGGAACTTTCCTTATGAAGAAGTCGCAGCTGCTTGTCTCAATTTCTATTCAGATCGATGTGTGTCAGAAAGTCTTTCTTCGGTAATGTATAGAGCTTCCTTCGGAGATGATGCTTCAAGTTCAAAGAAGTTTGACGCTACTGTTACTTGCCTTAACCCGTCTACTCAGGTAACGTATGCGCATATGGTTTATATGGATGTGTAATCAAGCATGTCCTCATGATTTTTCTTTTGTATATTCTTTGCCTCTTGATTATATGTCCCATTGGAGACAGTATTGTTTTAACATTTTAGTTGATCATATTTGCTGAATAGTGAATGTTTGACGTGACAGAATTGATATAGTTATATAACATAGAACATGAATGCGATTGAGCACTTAATATGATGATGATTCTTTGGTATGTGAAATATGTTAGGAATGCAATATGTGAAGCAGTTGAAAGTACAGTTCTGTTCACTTGGCGGTTTAACCGAACAGGATTGTAACAAATAATTCAATATTGCACCTTCATTGCATGAGTACTTCATTAAACAGCATTTTTTTGGTTCATAAAATTCTGGAATGTCTTAGTGTTTTATCTTATATCTCATGGTTTTTGTGTGAAACAGGGTCTGAAAGAATTTATAAGTGAAGTAAACACAATTGCATCTTTGCAACATCCAAACCTCTGTAAATTGCTTGGTTATCATGCACGTGATGGTTCAGAACAGCGAATGTTGATCTACGAGAGGCTTTTTCATGGAAGCTTGGACCGGCTTCTGTATGGGAGGTCAGATGGGCCTCCTCTAGATTGGAACACTAGAATGAAAATAGCATTATGTGCTGCTCAGGGTCTTACTTTCTTGCATGAAGAAGGTCCTTTTCAGGTAATTGGAAATTTTTGCTTCATTTTTGAGATTCGTAGAACTGAATAACAAAATGCTCATGGGTCTTACTTTCTTGCATGAAGAAGGTCCTTTTCAGGTAATTGGAAATTTTTACTTCATTTTTGAGATTCGTAGAACTGAATAACAGAATGCTCATGTAGGGTTTTTTTTTTTTTTTAATATATACTTAAAAATAATCTAAGATTGGTTCTTGTTTGTGGTTATTGAATACACATTACATTTGTTTACAGGCGATGTACAATGAATTTTCAACTGCCAATATACAAATTGACAAAGATTTCAGTGCAAAGCTTTCTGGGTATGGTTGTGTGGGTCATATTCCTGAGACAGAAATCTCCAATAGTTCAATTGTAAGTATTTTTATGTTTGTGCTTATATTGTTGTATGATACACTTAAATTTGGAAATCATATACATAGTTCGTGGGAGTTGATTATATTCTCATTTTTTTGGTCTTTAAAGGCTGCGGCGAATCTTTCAGTAGAGACATTGGAAAGAGGATTGCTGACTCCTAAGAGCAATGTTTGGAGTTTTGGAATTGTGCTACTTGAACTGCTAACTGGTCGGAAAAACCTTGATAGCCGTCGTCCCAAGGAAGAGAAGAACTTGGTTAAGTGGAGCAAGCCTTTCTTGGCTGATGATTGTCGACTCTCACTAATTATGGATCCTCAGCTAAAAGGTCGCTTCCCAGCCAAAGCAGCCCGGACAGTGGCAGACATAGCTCAAAAGTGTCTTCAAAAGGATCCATCAGAAAGACCGACCATGAGAACAATCGTTGAGCATCTCAAAACCATACAGGACCTGAAATACCCTAGTCGATATCCTCTGCAAGAGCCAGTTGGAATTGCTGGTAAACATATGACAAGATCACCAAGTCTTAATGGAATCATCACCCCTGCACCACGGTTAAGTTTTTCGCCATCCCCACCATCTGCAGCCCGACTGTCCGTTTCTCCTACAAGGCCACTTGCTGTGCCCTTAACTCTTCCACCGCGTGCTTGTTCTACCAACATCACCCTGGAGGAACTTGAACGGCAGGGAAGTCGGAAGTCATCATCATCATCATCAACTATTAGAAGAGCTAGTGTAGAAGGATTTTGAGTGTTTATAGTATGCATTTTTTCATTTCTTTCTGGTGTACCTTTTTTTTTTTTTTTTTTTGTATTTTCTTTTCTTTTTTGTGATTCAACACATATATAGAAAGATAAAAGATGTGGTGCTTCCACCGTTACCATCTCTCAAGATGATGAAACTGTGAGGATGGTATTTTGTAGATAAAGAGTGCAAGCCTGGTTGGAGAGGGGTTCAATCACTTACCTTCAATCCAGATGCCTTTTACACAAAACAACCTGCAGATTCTTCCTTCCAAATCCTCCTCTTTGGACTATGATATACTAGATTTTGCTACCGCAGGTTTCGTTTGGCAGGAATTTTTAGTTCAATCATTGATATTAATTCTGTATTCAATTTTGTCTGTATCACCCATCAACAGTTCTATGTTGTCCTCTTAGCACAATCTGCATGTCAAGAAGTTAACAAAGCAGCAATATTTGGGGAAATCTTACATGTTATATAGTTTATAAGTTTGATGTTTATAGATTCTATCAACTTAGTATACTATAAAATTATAGTTTCTAGAAGAAAGCGGATTAAAATAGGCGTATGGTCCCATAAAGTTGTATTTATACTTCAACTCAATATTTTTTTAAATTTAAAAAATAGACAAAGGGAAATTGTTACAATAGTTTTAAATGCATTTTACATGTCATATTAATATGGTAATTAATTTTAGTTGGGCTGGTCCACTAAATGGGCTCTCTTGCGTGACCCAAAGATTAAGAGCCGACTCTTCAAAGCCAGATAATCTTCACTTAACGACGCCGTATTAATTTCCTACATAGAGAGTCGGAAACCGTCTGCCCTTTTCATCTTCACTTGACTACACTTGCAAAATCAGGTTCGTTCCGTGTCCTTTGCTCTTCTATTGTTTGTCTATTCAATCTTCAGATTTCTCATGTTTGATTTCTGAGATAATTATGGTTGTGAGTGGAAAAGCTACCATCTATTTTATCTTTTCACAGTAGTTTACAGTTTTTGAAATAATATAACTTCAAAATCCATGCTTTGTACATCAAAGAATCTAATTTTCGATTGGTTTCACTAGAGAACCAGCCAACAAGCCACGATATTGAATATTTCATGTGGGGTCTACTTATTTTTGAAGGGATTTCATTTTTTGCAGCATGTTTATGTCTCTGTCTTGCCCTGTTTTTAACATATCCATATGTGCTTATGATTGTGTACTTATTTTATTGACTTAGGGGGAGATGGGATTTGAACTTTGAATGTCAATATTTGCTGAGAGGTGTATTTACGAATTGTGTTTTTAATAATGTAGCATCGTGAAAGAATCATGAAGTTGAAGAATAGTAAGAAACTGGAAGGAGGGAAAGACATCATCAGCAGATTGCCAGATGATGTTCTTATTCACATCCTATCACGTCTCGAAACTGTACATGCTGTTAGAACCTGCATTTTATCATCCAGATGGAAGAATCTCTGGAAGTCAATCTACAACCTTGACTTCAAATTCGGATTTGGTAGGGTTGAGAAGCATATTTCATTTATCAACCGAGTACTTAGCCTTTTTCAATCCAAAGATATTCGAGGTTTTCATCTCAATTTTGTTCTTTCTAATATAGAGTTAGGTCATATCAGCAAGTGGGTACACTATGCAGCTGAACGCAATGTTTGTGAACTTACTTTGAATATTTATTATGATTACCTGGGATGTATTAGATTGCCTCAAAGCATTTTTACGTGCAAATCACTCGTGAAGCTAACTGTGCGTTATCTGCATTTCGGTTATGATATTCCTGACTCTGTGGTGTGTTTTCCAAGTCTTAAAAGCTTATATATTACTGTTTGCGTCTGTTCTGATAATCCAGCTGACCAAATGCTAAAACTGTTTCATAGCTGCCCTGTTCTTGAAGATTTGACAATTGATGGAATAAGTGACTATAATGTAAAGACTTTTGAAATTACTTTGCCAACTCTTAGAACACTAAGTATATATAAGGATACTTGCGACATTGGATTTTATTCTGAGCCAAACAAATTTGTGGTTAAAGCCCATAATCTTGAATACCTCAATATTCACGGAAATGATACCTTTTCATTTTTCATATTGGGCGAGACTCCCTTCCTAAGTAAGGTGGCTCTGGTTAGTAAAATATGGGATATCCCAAAGTATGTTTCTAAGAGTGAAGGTAAACAGACAATGGAGTTTTTGAGTGGAATCAAGAATACAAGGTCTCTATCATTGTCTACTCCCACATCGAGAGTAAGCTTTCTTCCTTTAACATTTTTCTGATATTCAGTTTTAAGTTTATATATTTTATATATCTTAATATTTGGTTTTTCCTTGGAGCTCACAAGATATTTACATCATAAAATGTTGACTTTTTAAAAATTTATCATTGACTGTTATTATCATTTCAATGAAGGTTTTAAGCTTCGCTTTTAATGGTAATTTGCCAAGCTTTTCCAATTTGATTCATCTGGAATTGGGAATTGAATCTTGTTTTGGCTGGAAACTCCTTCCACACTTCCTCACAAATTCACCTAATCTACAGGTCCTTCATTTGAAGCAAGTGAGTTAGAATTACTGAACAAATATATTTTTTATAATTTGTTGGTTATTTTGTTTCTAATATGTGCAATATTCATGAAAATAAATACTGTTGACATTGAGACTTAGGTTCTTCAGTCAACACCAATAGATGCTTAAAACCTATATACACAAAACGAATAACTATCATAAAGGGTGCCGGCGTTTATTCCAGCATGGTCTCTCCAACATTCAAGTTAAAATTTGGTGGTGTTGAGGCCACGCGGGAACCAACGCCAGCGCCCTTTTGTGATAGCTTTTCCTTTTTTGTTTGCAGGTTTTAAGGATCCGTTGGCTTCTATTGAAGAACCTGATTCTCGAAGTCAACAAATACATTTCATCTATATTTATTCATATACATTACAAAAACAAGTGATCAACTTGAAAATTGTTTGGAAGATATATTACTCAAAATAAGTGATTGTGGTTAGCTCAGCACTTGTATTTAACATTTGAATCTTCATTGTTATAAGGATCATAAAGAATTTGAGCTGGATGAACGACTTGGGCTGGATGATTTTGTTTGGTTTGACTTGGAGAGTGTCCCATCCTGTTTGTTGTTGCACGTCAAAAGGATTCAAATAAAAAATGTGGTAGGGGAGTATGACGAGCTAGAAGTGATCAAGTATCTATTGAAAAATAGCAAAATCTTGGAGAGCTTTTTGGTTCAGATTAAACTTTCTAATTTTCAGCGTGCGGAAAAGATCCGGAAACTAGTTCTAAAGTTTCCAAGGGGTTCCACCCTTTGTGAAATTAAATTTCTTTGATACCTGTGAGAAGATGGATCTTGCAATGTTAGCTAAAGGGAAGCCATTTTTTTATCAGGATGCTTCTTTGTGTTGGAATTTTAGCTAAAGTGAAGCCATTTTTTTCATCAGGATGCTTTTTGTGCTATAGGCATGTGCAATGTGTTGTATACATTCTGAAACCGAAAATGTAAGTAGTCTTACACGAAATGATTACATGATAGATCTTGTAAGCACTGGATTGTTAAGATACGTGACGAGATTTTATAAATATATGGAAGTAACTTTTTTATTTGGGCAGAATGAAATGGTTTCATTCGTTGTTCTTGTTGCCGCATTTTTCATACATTAGGTATCCCAGGTTGTATAAAAAAAGAGTCAAGTATTTATATTTATCAACTTCCAGTCTTTTAAGTTCACTCTGCAATATCTACCTCTTCCATGTTATGCTGTTAATATAATGGATCCCTCAGGAGACAATCAACTAATAATATCATGTCAAATGCATGCACAGAACAATGCAAAGACAGTATAACACATCATATCTAGAATTTTCTGTCAGACGGTGGAAATTCAAGATATGTTATCTCTCGCTACTGGAATGTCAAAATCTGTACAATCTTTAACATTGAAATCATTTGATAACTTAATAGTGGCTACTTAAGTTAATTTTGTTAAACCTTATAGGTGGTTCAATATATAATGTGTATACATTGACTTATTTGATTTGTTAAATTTGCCTTGCTATGACATGCAGCCATTTGTTGTGAATTGTGATGATTTCTTGATACATCATCTCATTAGCAGCAGCAATATGTGATTGAATTAATGCAATTGCCCTTCGGCTCTACAGTAGGCCCTTTAATTGTCAATTGTTTCACGAGGAAATGTATTTTTGAAGAAAGGGACTCTCCTTGAGTGCTGCTCATCCTAGTTGTTTAGTGAGTACCACAACACGGCGGCAAGGTCCATTTCACAATCACAGAGGCTCAGTCAACTGATCAAGCAAGTACCTCATTGTTGGGTGATTACTCCTCTCTTACAAGCCATAGTCATTAAGACATATCACCACAATCTGATTTATCATCTTATAATTAAGAATAATCCCAAAAAACCTACTATAGTTTGCAAAAATATAAATTTTATTATTTATAGTTTTATTTTTATTCAAAGTACTCTCCGACATAAATAAAAACACTCAAAATACCTCTTGAAAGAGTGTGAAAGGATGACAATAATCCTAACGGTCACAGATTCCATTAGGTTAACATGGTTGACCGTTTGACTTTAAGGATAAAAACGAAAATGCGATAAAAAAATTATTAAAATTGATTAAAATAAATTGATAAAAATAAATAATATAAAAATATAATTTTTTTGAGAATATAAAAATATAATATTAAAATTGAAAATAAATAAACATTTTAAATATAATACTATAATACTAAAATTAATAAAATAAATCTCTCAAAAAATTAATAAAATTAATAAATAAAATAATATTATAATAAAAAAATTAAAATAAGAAAACCAAAACTAAGCTAGATTAATTAGTAAAAATGAAAACTAGAAACTAGATTGTGTTTTCTTTATCTTCTTCTTCTTCTCATCACCACTGCCCCCCTCTCCACCTGTCTTCTTCTTCTTCTTCCCTTCTCTTTTCCTCTTCTTTTTCTTTTTCTTCCATTGATCGGATTCCCACCACCACCCATCTCCACCGCTGATGATTGTGGTGCACCCATCTCCATCGTCGTTGAGCCGATGCACTCCCCTGTTACAACCAGATCAAACCTCACCATCCCCTTACCCACTTTTATCCTCTCGTCAAGTTTTCATCCTTCTCCAGAGTCTCTCCTCGTCATTGCCGATCCCTCACACAAACGACTCCCTCTCTCTCGCTTACCCCTCGCCGATCCATCACTCGAATGCACTTTCTTCCTCTTATTCTCCTCTCGTCGTGCTTCTTCTAGTTAGTAGTTAGCTGGTTACAGTGTGATGCTTCTTCTTGATTGATTTTGGTTGCTCATTTTGATTGATTTTGGCTGATAATTGTGTTGATCATTGATAATAATGGTGTTGATGATCGATAATGGATGATTGGGTTAATGTGCAAGACTTTTTTTGGGTTAATGATAACTGGGTTTCCAATCAATGGAATAGAGAGAAAAAATAAAGGGAGAGAGAAAGAAATGGGGAAGAAGAAAAAGAAAGAAGTGGCAGTTGGTGACGTGTAACACCCTTCCCTCAATCCTCGTCGTATGGGAACTGAAGCGAAAGATGTTACTAGAGCTTACGAAAATTCATTATTTCGTATATTTTGATATACAAAAAATCTAGTAGAGTTTCCCTTATTTTATTGATAACCCACAAATTTAAAACATGTAACATTCAGAAGGAAACACTTCTAAAATATATTCGTTTTCTCAAATCTTAAGTTCGGACCCTCCGTCCTACTCAAAACCACGTCACCACACAAACTTTAATAAAATTATACATTTGCAAATAAAGTTCCATCAAATGGAAATAAACACAAAACTTTAAAAGCACAGTGACACTAATTGTAACATCCCGATAATTGCTTCCGTATAAATAATATTATTAATTCTCAAATATAATTGCATTAAGTGGGATTAAAAATTTAGTTTATTTATAATTAATATAAGTAGTGAATTAAAATAGTTAATTGTTAGAAAATTTAATGGTTTCTTTAATAATTTAGTTTGAAAGTATTTTTTTTTTTTTTTTTTAGCAAAATATTTAATTTAGAATTTAATGGGAAAGATTTGATGATGAAAATTTATTATTGGTGAGTTGTTAGTATTGTTCAATAGGAGAGGGGTGTGTGTCAGAATTTTTGGGCCAAAATAAAATTTTAGAAAGTTGTGGAGTCAAAGTATAATTTTTGAAAAATATATTAGTATAAAAAGGGCAGCAAAATCTGAAAAATTTCAGATCTTCTTCTTCCTCTAGCTGAACAGGTCTACAACACTTTTCTCTCAATTTTTTTTTTCTTTTCAAGCTAAAAATCACTCAAATCTTCTTCCATTTAAGTCTCCTATATATCTATAATCTCATTTCTTGCAAAAACCCCATAAAATTCAAGTTATATTTTCGGATTTATAATGTTTTAATGAGGTAAGTGCTGTTTTGTTTATCTTATCTTAAAAACTCATTTTTATTTATAGAGGTTTTGTTTAATTTAATATATGATTTTATTATATTTTATTTACATAAATTTCATGAATATGTGTAAATTATGTTACGAATGATTTTTGTAGTATGTGATAATTAAAATTTTGAAAAGTTTGTGAAAAAAAATAGCAAGGGTAAGGAGAAGCTTTGAGCTTCTATTTGGAGTGCTAGGAGCTTGGGTATAAGCTCTAAAAGGTTGGTTTACATTTATTTTCGAAATTTATTTTTTTTTAAATAGAGAAAATTTAATATATTGTTTCGTAACTTTGCGATAATGTGATTTTTATGTGATGAGTTATTATTTATGATATATATATATGTGTTGGTAGTGTGGTGATGGAAGAGATTTTATGGGTTAAAACAAAGTGAAATAACGTTTTCGCATAAAATTCCCTTTATGTTCGAATTTGGATTAAATAAGGGTATAGGAGTATTTTCGTCTTTTTAAATTTATTCACGTGTTTAACGAATGATATTAAATTGATTTGTGACGTGACTTTTGAATACGAAATCAATTTTTGAAAAATATACCCCTTTAGTCGAATGGGAAGACATAGAGAAACCAAGGGGCATTTTTGTTGTTTCGTTTATAATTACATGCTATTTATATCATGTTGCGATAAGATGTGTGATGAATGATGATTTCGAAGAGAAAAATTGAAAAACCATTATTTGGAATCAAGAGGAAATGTGAAACGAATGTAATTATGTAATAAAATTTAATTGAAAATGGTAATTTTCGTTATTAATAAAATTATAGAGAGTCTGAGTAAACATGTACATTGGTAGGTGGGGATTGGTGTTTGGCATGCCAATAGGATATTATTAGTAGTACTGCGCCGTTATGTTTATATATGATATGATTAACGGACTTTCAGAGGTATCGAGTATTCGGTTCAGAATATAAAACGAATGTGAAATTGAGCTTCGGCAGGTAGGCACCAAGTACCCGATGTCGGAGATAGATGTGAAATCTGTACCGATCCATGGTATCGTGACAGTAGTTACGAAAAGCTCTTACAATACTATAACAGTTGATAAACGACTTATCTTGAAAATATACGCTCAAAAAGTGTTTTACATAATTTGGGAATTGTTGTATATTTTATATGTTATGTTAAACATCAATTAAATTGTGAAATGATATATTTTATATGCTATGTTTGTGGAAATTTTGTGATTGATATTATTATGTGTATGCCAACTGAGCTATTTTGCTTAGCGTGTTGGATTTTTCACGCGCAGATAATTGAGAGGAGTTGAGTTTTTGAGTAGAGTCAATTGGGAAGATAGTCTCCAGTGTGATCCGCGAGTCACAGCTATTCTCCAATCTTTTTGATAAACATCTTTGAGGTGTATATATATTTGGTAGACTAAAAAAATATATATATATAGTTTTTGAAATTATATTTTGTAATTGCATTTGCATGTTTATGGGAGATTTAGAAAAAGTTTAAATGTATATGGTTTGTATTATGTTTTAAATGTTTTCTTAAAGATTGAGGAAATTGGAAGTTGTATTTTAAAGTAATTGTATTTATTTTGTTTCGAAATTTTATGTGAGGAAAATGTATGATTACTTTAAATTTGTGTGTTGAAGTGATTTGAGGATGGACGGAGTATCCAATTATTGCAGTTGAGAAAGTGAAAATATTTTAGAAGTGTTTCTTTTGATTATACAGGTTTTAAAGATTTTGATTTTCTCAATAAAATAGGGGAAACTCTGCCGGATTTTCAATAAATTATATTAAATTAGTAAATGGATTTTCGTAAATAAGTACTGAAAATATTGTAACGTCTTCCGCCTCGGTTATCAGTGTCTAGGATGCCGAAGATCGAGGGAAGGATGTTACACTAATTTTCACCAGCTCACTTGGCTATGTTCAAAAACATTTCCACAAAGTTATATACATAACAATTTACAAATCTTCACGCATACATTTAAATGTGCATACATAAGTTCATATAATTGCATTTTAACAAAAATATGTATATGCAAAAAGGATGTCTATCAAAATGGAGATCGATGTGACTCGCAAGACGCGTGCGCGGGATATCTCTTTGTCAGTCCCTCTCTATCTACATGGCCCAACTCAATTACTTGTATGTGGGAAGTCCAACGCGTTAAGTATTTTTATTTTACGGGTATACACATATAATATTGAAATTGTAACTATTTTCAAACACCACATTAAAATATGATAAATTACTCAATTGTCAAATTGTAATCATAAACAAGTAAAAATCAAACAAGTTGGGATTTATATAATTTAACCAATCAAACTACATATCAATTGTAATTATGTTATTACCCCAATGAGATGTTAAAGCCTTTTGTAAATTCTGATACGATATCTTGGATTGGTAATGAGTTTCCTCGATATCGAACACTCGGTGCCTACCCGTGGGATCTCATTTTACAAACTTTTCAATTTCTGGATCGGACACTTGATGTCTCTTACGTGAATCAAAGTCAATATGCAATCGTAACGTTAAAGTACTGTTAATAATTCCCCTATTGGCATGTCAACTATCAATTCCCTCCTATCAATGTCCAGGTTTACTCGGATCCTTACTATTTTTCGATAATTAGAAAATTATCAATTCAAATGAAATTTTTTAATCGTGTAAATATTTAATCACACTTTTGTATATATTTTTCAAAATATTTCGAAGCTTTATCCTTGATCATTTCCAAATGATCATTTTACCTCTAGTTATAACCTCAAATTTAACAACACCACCCTTTTTTTTTTTCTTGCACAAATTCGATCAAAAGAGAGAATTCTTAAATTTTTATTTTCCCATTCTTAGTTTATCATATATATCATCAAATCATCGTATAATTAACACAGAAATAGGTGTGAATTGACAAAAATACCCCTTGATGCTTCTCTAGCTTACATTCGGTGAAGGGTATGAATTTTTTTAAAATTTGTTTTCAACTTGATAAGTCATCACGTATATCATTCAAATATCATTCTTTTAATATATAAATAAGTTTGAAATGATAAAAATGCCCCTAGGTTTCTCTCTACTGTACATTTGACCTAGGGGTCTAATTTTTATGCATTCTTGCTCCAGTTGGTTTTTCATCCCAAAATTCATTCCAACAACACCCTAATGACACATAAATATCATCCATATCAAGATATCACATCAAAGGAATAAAATCAACAAGTTATAAAAAAAATTTCCTTTTATTTGCTTACTGATAAAATCAAAAATTTAATGTGTATACCAACCTTTTTGGGCTTGCTATTAGCTTTCTAGTACTTCCAAATGAAGTTCAAAGCTTCTCTTTACCCTTGTTTAGCTCACCTCTCTCCAATTGATCACCTAGGGTTTGTCAAGAGAACATTTTTCATCATAAAAATCACCCCAACGAATTTAAATGCATAAACAACCACACTTACATGCTCTTGTATGCTCCTACATCATTTCTAACCAAAACCCATCACAAAAATCAAAACTCACACCAACCTACCTTGTTTGAACCCTTTCTAATGAAAATCTTTTTGTAAATCTAAAGGGGTTTGAACGAAATTAAAACTTTGGACGGGTAGATAATGTGTAGAATAAGGTTTATGAGGGATTTGTTGGCTTAAAGTTGAAGAAAAAGTGAGAGGAAAATGAGAAGAGAGTGACGACAAGAAGAAAGGAAGAAGAAGAAAACCAAATCTTGTCTTGCAACTTTAACTTTATATAGGCTCATATTCTCTTGACCAAATTACCCTTCAATCAATCTCATAATTATCATTTCATCCTTTGTTATAAAAGCTTGCATTTCATTGGTTAAATCTCTAACTATTCATCCCATTAACTAACTAATCATCATTCTAATTAATATACAACTAAACGGCATTAATTTTTATTCACGTTTTGACTTTATTATTGGTTAACTTTGATTGGTCAAGGATTTAATCACATGTAATGTCTCCTACTTCCATTTCCTTTCTTGACCAATCACATTTTTTCTAATATTCCAATGTCTCCATTTAATTCCTAAAATAAATTCTCATTTATAACTTATTTCTCAAAATTAATAAATCCCCTAAATAATTAATAAAATATATATCTACCTAAAATTCATAAATTCCAAATTCAATCCATCTTTTTTTTACTAACTTTAAATTAAAGAGCACTAATCCAACTGAAATGAGAATTTGGGACGTTATAAATGAGAATTCACATTTTTTCTAATATTCCAATGTCCCCATTCAATTCCTAAAATAAATTCTCATTTATAACTTATTTCTCAAAATTAATAAATCCCCTAAATAATTAATAAAAAATATATATCTACCTAAAATTCATAAATTCCAAATTTAATTCACATTTTTCTTACTAACTTTAAATTAAAGAGCACTAATCCAATTGAAATGAGAATTCGGGACATTACAAGACGGTGGTCTGGTGGAGTGGTTGGGGTGTTGAAGATTAATAATGATGAAGATTGGTGACGATGAAGAAGGAGGTTAAAGTTGAAGACGAAGATGGTCCACAACTAATGGAGCTTTGCTTTTTCAATCACCTTTTTTTTTTTTAGTTTTTATTTTATTTTAAAATATTATTTAATAATTATTTTATTTATTAAAATGTTTTTATCAAAGTTAAAATTGTCTTTCTATAAATTTTCCAATGTTTCTATTAACTTAGTAACAATAGGGGGATTTTGGACAACAATAAAATCTAAATGGTAAAATTGATATTTTTATAAACTAGAGTAAGTTTTTTGAGATTATCCCTATAATATAATTAATCATAAATCATTGTTCCATTTACTTTTCCTAAAAATATCGTTACAATTCATAGCCCCGGTTGTTTTTTCAACTATAGGATCATCATATAATTAAAAGGTAGACTGAGAAGAAGCAGCAGTTCTCATTATTAAATCACCCATACATACATACATACATATATATATATATATATATATATATATTAGTTCTTTTCTTCTCGGTATACGTTAATATAGTATTTTTAATTTCTCAATTATTAGTAATTAGATTTAATTATTTTCATTTGCTTTTACCTAATCAATAGTCTTTTTTTTTTAATAAAATCAATAATAATTTATAATTAATTAATAGTCCATAAATAATACATTGATTTTTTAATTTCATTACATATTGAGGTGAAAATTATATTTATATATATACGCTAATATAGTAATTTTAATTTCTCAATTGTTAGTAGTTAGATTTAATTATTTTCATTTGCTTTTACTTCATCAATAGTCTTTTTTTTTTTAAATAAAATCAATAGTCATTTATAATTGATTAATAGTCCATAAATAATACATTGATTTAATCAATTTCATTGCATATTGCGGGGAAAATTATATATATATATATATTTATATGATCGTGTGATTGTTATAGGGAGTAATTTTATAGTGATTGAAATTAGGAAGAATATATGGGCCGAGTTAAAATCGCAGGCAACAAAATCGTGAAAGAGGAAAAGCGAAAAATGGAGGAAGGGGAATTTCGAACTCTAAATTAAATTCTGCTCAAAATTGATATGTGGGCCTAGTGGGCTTTTCATATTTGGTTATCCAAAATGGACAAAGCCCGTAAAATAGTTTGCGTTTGGGCCCTTTGGACCGTGACCCATAGTTTGCAGTTAACCTTTTTGTATTTTTTTTGAAATAGTAGTTAACTTTTGAATTATACGAATTTGAGATAGTTTTACTTTTCGAAATCGAATTATCGAAAGTAGTCTGCAAGAGAGAGAGGGAGAGACATGGTGGTCTGTTTGCATATGATCAAGGTCGAAGAGAGAGATGGGAATTGTAAAGGAGCCATTTTTTTTCTTTTCTTTTTTTTTTTCAAATTGCTAAGGCGAGACTAACAACTGGTTAGTATTGGACACATGCTAGATTACATATTCTTATATCTATGTCTAAGGTTTGAGTTATTATATGGTAGATGGTTTTTATTAAAAAAAAAAAAAAAAAAAACTCTTAAATTCATGACATATGAATCAGTTGAATGTGGATGAATATCATGAATTTGGTTCCTCTGTTAAACAATTAGTGATTTTTTTTTTTTTGAAATAGTAAACAATTAGTGATTAATTATTAATAAAGTGTAAAAATTGAGATAGGTTCTAAACATTCATTGTGTTACCGTATTGTTAAAAATTCAATTGACAATTCATTTCAATAGGGGATGGGGTTCAAATTCAACATATTTTAAATGAAACAATAAGTTGATTTAATTTTAAGGAATGGGGAATGCCAATATATTTTGTATAGATAGACAAATGTTGGCAACTTGAGAAAGAGGCTGTGGTGTGGCGGTTAACCACAGTCCACCTATGTTGAGGTTATGGAATTTACTCGTATAAGTCTAACTTATATGGGCATTTTTCTTACGCATGTGGATTATTCTTATCTATCTTCCAAGCGTTTATTTTAGACCTACGCTTTAGAGTCAAATCATTTTACCATTTTACCATAAAGTGCTCAGCAAAACAACCAAATTGCATGTCTGGCGTGGGAAGATTTGAAAAGATCTTGGATGCATTAGAATGCACCATACCTTTTCTATTATGGTCATGCAACATTCGAAATTTATCATAATAGATTATTCAAATTATATTTGATGTGCATTATGCTATATGTATATGTGAGAATTCAACCATCTATATGATTTCTCTCCTTTTAGTGGACTACAGCACCATCTCTCACTCAAGGTTAGGGTGGGCAAAAAAACCGAGACTGATTCTATCCGATCAGACTTGAAAATGTTAGTTTTCAACTTATCTTCGGATTGGGCCAGTTTTATAAATCATAGACTGATTATTTTCTATTTCAGATTAAAAAACGGGTCTAACCCGAAAAACAGACTTAATAAAAAAATAAAAATATATATATATCATTGAATCAAATCAACATACACCAACACCACGTATAGAAACCCAGGCGGTCACTCACTCCATCATCAGCTCTTTCCCTTTTAGCGTGCGGATCAACTATTAACGTTCTATGTTTATAAACTTCCAGTCTTTTATCTTCAGTCTGCAACATCTACCTCGTCCATGTTATGCTAATATAATGAACCCCCTAGGAGACAATCAACTAATAATACTGTTATGCCCATTTTCTGGTTCGGCCCAACTAGCAACAGTACACGCCCATTTAATTTGAACAGAAGCAAGGGCCCAGAAAGCCCAAAGACAGAGCCAACAGTTGCAAGCCCAGCTCGCGAGGCCATCCAGGCCGCGAGCTAGCAACAGTTCTTCAGCATGTCACCTGCCAATGCTTCCAGCCCGAGAAGCCCGCGAGGTCGCACCAACCGCGAGCTCGCGAGGTCGCGCTGACCTCCAGATCGCCTCACCTCCTCTCCAGCATACATCTGGCTGACCAGAAAGTCCACCTATAAGAAACCGTGTGCAGCAAGTTGTCAGAACTGCCAACCCCCATGATTTCCAGCAAGACACTGTTTACACAATTACCCAAGAGCATTTAATGAAGTGAAGACTTCTTCAGGTGTAATTAATGCAGACTTGTGCAGGGAGGAAATCATCATTACCTTTACAATTAATGCAGCATGGCAATGTCAGGATTAGTTGAAACTAGCCATTGCCTATAACGTGTAAACTTTTCCTTTGTATTATTTTATTGTGAGCTCCCTTCCTCTATAAAGAGGGGAGACATTTTCACTGTACAACAAGCTTAAGACTAGAGAACCATCACTCTGCCGGAATTATTCCAGAGTGACCGTGGACGTAGGTGCAGTCACCGAACCACGTGAAAACCCTTGTGTTTTCTCTCTTTCTTTCTCTCATTTCCTTTAATTACTTGTTCGTCAGTTTATTAACTCCGACCAACTACCACTAACAACATTCCTCCACCCGAATTAATTATCACCAACCTAGCATCCCATTAATACACCATTTACTACCCTTCGACCAGTACCAATCAATCCTTAATTACCAAGTCCGCCGTCTGGGCCCCAGAATCTCTGGTTGACCGTTTCCGGACGTCAACATCTTTTGGCGCTAGAAGGAGGGCCCAACAGCGACCTGGTAATCTCCAGTTAGTTATTACGTCATTTTCATCTGTACTTGTTTGCTATGGCTAGGATCAAAGCAACGAGGAGTGTTGGAGTAGCAGAGGAGCGACGTGAGATTCAAGAAGAACAGAGCGTTTCGCCCTCTAGAAACGAGGTCTCTCCAGAATGGCAGCAACGCCAGCGAGCTCTGGAGGATGCAGTGAGGGAGTTGACAACAACAGTGAGGGCGTTGGTGGAAGTCCAAGCCCACGCGGCGCCGAGGCAGGCAAATGCAGCACCCCCAGGCAGAGCTCGCCGCCGACCTTCAGAAGAGATACCAACTCCAGAAGGGGTAGCCGCAAGGGAAAGGTCGCTTACCGAAGGATCAGCCCGCTCTTCGAACTTGCACCCAAGGAGAATCAGAGAGCGGAACCAAGAGCGGGGAATCCCACCTCGCCAGAACGAGATAAGGGCGAGGGCAAGTATCGAGGGCGCCAGGCGCGAAGAGGATGGCCGTGGGCCCGAGCGAGTACGTGCACATCGCGCAGGTTACGAGCCCGAGCCAAGAAGGGCTGCCAGACAGGCAGAAGCGCTCGGTGAAGAAGGCAGGTCGCAGAACCGCTACTTTGGGGAGCAGGAGAGTACCAGTAGATGGAACCCCAGTCAGCGGTCATTGACCCAGGACCCAGTAGTCGAAGAGTTGTTGCAGAGGGTTCAGCAGTTGGAAGCCCGACCTGGAGGCCAGACTGGGGGAGAGCGAGACAACCGCCGAGCACCATTCACTCGGGAGATCGAGACAGTGCCTTTACCAGCAAAGTTCAAGCTCCCCAGTATCCCTCAATATGACGGCAGGACGGACCCCTATGACCATTTGGATGCTTTCAATGTGCAGATGGATCTTCAGACAGATGACCCGCTGGTCAAATACCGGGTATTCCCAGCTACTCTAGGGGACGCCCCGCGAGCTTGGTTCAACCGCCTTCCAGCCCGCAGCATCGGAAGCTGGAGAGAATGTCAGAAGAGGTTTCTGGACCAGTATAAGGCATTAAGGAAACAGCTCGCGCCAGCCTGCCACCTCGCAACCATTTTTCAGAGACAAAATGAATCCCTTAAAGACTATATTACTCGATTCAGAGAGGAGGTGAGTAATGTGGAAACACCCTCTGACGAGAGTATTTTAACAGCTATCTCTGCAGGGCTCAGGAAAGATGGGAAGCTGTATGAAAGCATATACAAGTCCCCTGTGAAGGATCTGAGGGAGTTCTACGACAGGGCAGCTAAAGAAGTCAGATGGGAAGAAGCCTTTGGGGCTAAGAAACCCAGTGGTCAGCGGGGTGAAGCAAGTGGTTCCCATCGTGAGAAAAGGAAGAATCCTGGTGGTGATAGGCCAGGGGAGCCGAGGAACCAGTCGGCCAATGTAGTGGCGAAGCGAGCTAGGCCAGGGCCAAGGATGGAGAGGCCCAGGCGCCAGAACAGATATGACAGCTATAGTCTGTTATCGGACAGGCAGGACAGGATCTTCGCCGCAGAAAGAAACAGGGAGAACTTTGGGAAGCCACCTCCAACCGGACCCCCTAACCGACGTCGGGATCCGAAGAAATACTGTGCCTACCACAACGAGAACGGGCACAATACATCAGACTGTTGGCGGTTGAAGGATGCCATCGAAGAACTCATAAGACGAGGCCGCCTAGGAGAATATGTAATACAGCCCGCTGGAAGGCGACCTCAGAACCAACGACCTCAGGGGCAAGATCAGCAGCTCGAGCAGCAGCAATCTCAGCGAGCTCAAGAACCAGAACGCGAGCCTGCTGTAAGAACAATCTTTACCATTTACGGTGGACCTCATGTCGCAGGTACATCTAACAGGTCACACCAGAGGTATATCCGAGAAGCCAACCATACCCTACTGGCAGAATATGGAGGAGTCGAGGGACCCAACAAAAGGGCAAAGGCGTCCTCAGATAGCATTGTGTTCACGGAGGAGGACGAGAGGGGAGTACGCTGGCCCCATAACGATGCCATTGTAATCAGAGCTCAGATCAGTAATGTCGAGGTGCGGAGGATAATGATAGACACTGGCAGCTCAGTCAACGTCATGTATAAGGACTGCTATGACCAGTTGGGTTTAGGAGCTGAGCAGTTGATACCTTCGCCCGAGCCTCTCTATGGGTTCACGGGAGATGCAGTGGTACCAATCGGCCAGATCAAGTTGCCCCTCACCCTCGGGGAGCCAGGACGACAAGCTACAGTTCTTGCAGACTTCCTTATTATCAGTAGCCCTTCAGCATACAACGTAGTATTGGGGCGACCTTCGATGAACGAACTGGATATGGTCACCTCCACCAGAACGCTGACAGTTAAGTTCCCGACTCCCAATGGAGTAGGCTGTGTCAAAGGCGAGCAGCAACTAGCCAGGAGATGTTATGAGGATGCAGTAAAGATGGGAGTTCGGGGAAAGAAAGTAAATGTGGTCTCGGGTGGCCAACCGCGAGCTGCCTCTGAAAGCGGGGTAAGTGATGACCTCGACCCTCGCGAGGTGGATGCAGACAGGGCCACAGGACCCGTCGAGGAGTTAGAGGATGTACGAGTCAGTGAGGCGGACTCAGAAAGATATGTGAAGATAGGAAAAGATCTGCTGCCAGAAGTGAAGTCCGAACTCGTAGAATCCCTGAAGAGAAACCTTGATGTCTTCGCCTGGAACCATGAAGATATGGTGGGGATAGACCCTGGTGTTATGTGTCACCGACTGAATATAGATCCCCAGCACAAGCCAGTCCGGCAGAAGAGGAGGCCGATGACACCAGAACGCTATGCAGCTCTGAAGGAGGAGGTTGAGAAGTTGCTAGCTAACGGGTTCGTTAGAGAAGCTCGTTATCCTGTTTGGGTTGCCAATCCAGTCCTCGTGAAGAAGAAGAACGGAAAGTGGAGGACTTGTATTGACTTCACCGACCTGAACAAGGCCTGCCCGAAGGACAGTTTCCCATTACCCAGGATTGACCAGCTGGTAGATGCAACATCGGGACATCAACTCCTAAGTTTCATGGACGCCTACTCAGGATACAACCAAATTCCCATGAGCCCGTAAGACGAGGAACACACCTCTTTTGTCACCGATAGGGGCTTGTATTGTTACAGGGTGATGCCATTCGGACTGAAGAATGCAGGAGCAACCTACCAGCGTCTAGTCAACGCCATGTTTCAGGACCTGATTGGGAAAACTATGGAGGTGTACGTAGATGATATGCTGGTGAAGTCCCAGAAAGCAGCAGATCATGTCCGCGATCTGGATGAGACGTTCAGAGTCCTCAGAAAATACCAGATGAAGTTGAACCCGCTGAAGTGTGCATTTGGGGTAGCATCTGGTAAGTTCCTTGGCTTCATGGTGAACAGCAGAGGGATAGAGGCCAATCCGGAGAAGATCAGGGCGCTCGTGGAAATGAGGTCCCCGTCCAGAATCAAGGACGTGCAGAGCCTTACTGGCCAGGTCGCGGCTCTCAGCCGCTTCGTCTCAAAAGCCACTGACAAGTGTGTACCATTCTTTGAAGCCATAAAGAAAGCCAAGAACTTTGAATGGAATGAGCATTGCGAGGAGGCATTCCAGAAGCTAAAAGAATATATGGGCCAAGCCCCTCTCCTATCCAAACCCAAGGAGGGGGAGAGACTGTTCTTGTATTTGGGAGTCTCTGAGCACGCACTAAGCGCGGCCTTGGTAAGAGAAGAGGATAAGACGCAGTTGCCCGTATATTATATCAGTAAAAGACTGGTTGACGCGGAAACCAGGTATTCACGAATGGAGAAGCTTGCGTACTGTCTGGTAACTGCCTCCAGAAGCTACGTCCCTACTTCCAAGCTCATCAGATTGAGGTCCTCACGCAATACCCTCTCAGGCAAGTCCTTCAGAAAGCAGATACTTCTGGCAGACTCCTCAAGTGGGCCATCGAGCTCGCTCAGTTCGACATGGAGTTCAAGCCTAGAACGGCGTTCAAGGCTCAGGCACTTGCAGACTTCATTGTGGAATTCACGGGGCCAGTACCAGAGTACGAGGAGCTAACAGGTGACCAGGTTTGGGAGCTTTATGTAGACGGATCTTCTAACGAGCGAAGCTCAGGGGCTGGAATAATGCTGATCAGCCCGGAAGGCCATAAGATCCTGAGTGCCATAAGGTTTCAATTTCCAACTACCAATAACGAGGCCGAGTACGAAGCATTGCTCGCCGGACTTCGCCTAGCAAGGGAGGTGCGAGCTGAACAGGTAAAGATTTTCAGTGACTCTCAACTTATCGTTTGTCATGTCAGGGGAGAATATCAGACCAAGGGGAAAAGGATGTCAAAGTATTTCCAAAAGGTCAAGGAATTACTGGGGGCTTTCCAGAGGTTTGAAGTGAACCAAATTCCCAGAGCGCAGAACGTCAATGCGGACGCCCTCGCCCGCTTGGCGACCTCCCAAGACGCAGATCTCCTTGAGTCCTTCCCTATGGAATTCCTACCAGCTCCGAGCATCGACGGCGAAGGTGCAATGATGACCATACAGGTTCGGCCTAACTCCTGGATGAGCTCGTTAATCAATTACTTGCAGGAAGGGAAGCTGCCAAGAGACAAGCTGGAAGCTCGCCGCATCCGAGCTAGAGCAGCCCGGTACTGCATTTACGACGACAGGCTGTACAAGAAAGGATTCTCAACCCCGCTGCTACGATGTATAGATGATGAAGACTGTGAGGTAGTGCTAAACGATATCCATGCAGGTCATTGCGGGAACCACGCGGGAGCATTGTCCTTGGCCCAGAAGGCTCTCAGACAGGGGTTCTACTGGCCAACTATGAAGCAAGATGCCTTAGACCTGGTAAAGAAGTGTGATAAGTGCCAGAGATTTGCTAAAGTCCCGCGAGCTCCACCAGCCTACCTCCAGCAGATGGTGAGTCCATGGCCGTTCGCGATCTGGGGAATGGACCTGATCGGACCTTTGCCCGCAGCTCGAGGAAACTGCAAGCACGCTGTAGTCGCTGTTGACTACTTTACTAAATGGGCCGAAGCTAAGGAATTAGCAGAAATCTCCACAACGAAGATAGAAAAGTTTGTGTGGGACAATATCATCTGCAGGTTCGGGGTCCCTCAGCAGCTCGTCACGGACAATGGGACCCAATTCACCAGCGAACAGTTCATAGGTTTCTGTAATGAGCTCGGAATCGTGAAGAGCTTCTCGGCTGTAGACCATCCTCAAGCCAATGGTCAGGTCGAGGCCGTGAACAGGATCATCAAACAGAATCTGAAGACCAAGTTAGAAGCAAGAAAGGGGGCTTGGGCTGATGAGCTACAGAAAGTCCTCTGGGCTTATAGGACGACGGTCCGCAACTCCACAGGTGAGACCCCGTTTTCTATGGTCTACGGAACGGAAGCCATGATACCGGCAGAATTTGAAGTGACCAGCCAGCGAAGGGCCTCGTTCCGACCTGGGGACAATGACCAGCTTCTCGCGACCAGTCTGGACTTAGCCGAGGAAGCAAGGGAGACAGCTCGCCTAAGGGTAGCAGTATACCAGCAAAGAGTTGCCAGGTATTACAACAAAAAGGTGCGAGCTCGAAGCTACAAAGCCGGAGACCTCGTGCTCAGGTTAGTCCTTCCTGGAGCTCGCAAAGCAAGCGAATGAGTACTTGGGCCCAACTGGGAGGGACCATACTTCATCAAGCAGGACTTGAGGAACGGAGCCTATCATTTAGCCAGCATGGATGGGGCTGAGTTACCGCGCGCCTGGAATGCTGAACACTTGCGGCCATATTACACCTAAGAACTGTCAGCTCGCTCTAACCTTGTACATGATTCTTTCTTGACGATTGTCTGTAAACATGCTTTCACTTGTTTTCTGTTGTATATGTCAATGTGATGCAGAAAGCGGGCTGGATAAGCCAGCAAATGTACATGTTAAAAGAGCAAAGCTAATGAAATTTCTTTCTCAAAGTAATCAAGCTGCGATCTATTATCATAAATGTTTATATACATATTTTTATTCCTTGAAGACATCTGTATAAATTCCAAGGAATCTTTCGCTAACCGGAGTTCTCACATGAAATGGCCTGCCAAAGTCACGACCATGTTCTGGCAATAAATCTCCACAAAAGGCCTCAATTGAGAACGCCTCATCAACTGATGCTTAATTCATCCGTGTTACCCTCATTAACGGAGGTTCACATCAGGCATCGAGTTCATTTACTAGCTCGCAGCCATAATTGCCCCGCGACCTCGCGGGAGGGGGTAAGGCCACGCCTCTCATATATAAAGCTGCCCGCGGACTCGCGTATTAATTGCCCCGCGACCTCGCGGGAGGGGGTAAGGCCACGCCTCTCATATATAAAGCTGCCCGCGGACTCGCGTATTAATTGCCCCGCGACCTCGCGGGAGGGGGTAAGGCCACGCCTCTCATATATAAAGCTGCCCGCGGACTCGCGTATTAATTGCCCCGCGACCTCGCGGGAGGGGGTAAGGCTACGCCTCTCATATATAAAGCTGCCCGCGGACTCGCGTATTAATTGCCCCGCGACCTCGCGGGAGGGGGTAAGGCTACGCCTCTCATATATAAAGCTGCCCGCGGATTCACCAAATTGGCTCACTCCTGGACTGTGAATGAAGCGACGAGTTAAACTCTCAAAGTTTGGGAAAATGCTGCTGACAAGCACGCTCTATATCATTAAAACATGGAGGACAAGGAAATTCCGAGCTCCTCACTAACAGTAAGTCCCTGCCAATCTTCTAAGGCTTACAAAACGTCTTATTCAGCCAAGTTGTTTGCTGAGCCCAAGCCCTTACGAGCTAGCTTGAGTAAAATTGCTTATTGCAGTTAGCAGGTTTGAAAGTTAATATAATTTTCGCGATTGTGATCTCCTTAACAAAATTTTAACACTTTAAAATTGTGTTATTATTACCTGCTCGCTACCTATTATGTAACTAAATATACATATATATGCTTGGACAAAATATCGAGATTGTGCAGGAAATTTAGTCTTATAAATCCGAGCTTCAAGCTCGTCATATGAATTCCAACAAATGAAGGAAAGTTACAAAAATTTAAAGGAGAAAATAAAATAAAAGTGCTTTAGATATCAGCAGGTGCGTCTGAAGGAGCAGGACCAACTACTGCTTCTGCTGGGGGCTCTGCCTCAGGAACGGACTCAGAAGCTGGTAAATCAAAAGGAGCTTCTGCTGTGGGTTCAGACATGGGAGGATTCTCTAAAACTGGAGGTACCTCGGGGACCTGCTCTGGCGAAGGGGTTGAGTCAGCAGGTAGATTATCTGGAGGGGCAGAGGAAGTATCAGCATGTTGCGTGCTCTGAGCACCTGCAGCCAGCTCCACGAACTCTTGGATCATTTTGACCCCTTCTGACCCAAAGAAGGAATAGTCCAAGTTCGGATAGTGCTCCCACATGCTATACAGGAACTCCCTCTCGACCTCTTCTTCGATCTTATCCCGCTCCCGAGCTACCCTAGCTTCAATACCCTCCGCAGTTTGGGTCAGCTTCTCCCTAGTCTGAGCCAAGCTCGCCTCTGCCTCAGCCCGCTTCTCCTCAGACTTCGCGAGCATCCCTCTGGCTGCTGCCAAGTCCCATGAGTGCTGGCTCACTTTATCTTCAGCGACCTGCAGCTTTACCTTTACACCAGCAAGCTCTCCCTTCAGCTTATTTATTTCTGTTTGGGCTTTGCCGACTTCAGTTTCCCTGCGAGCAGTCTCCTGCGACAAGGCCGCGTCAGCGTCTTTGAGCTTGGCAGAAAGCTCACTATAGTTCTTCTGAAGGAGATTGATTTCTCCCTGCAGCAGCTTCTTCTCCTCATCAAACTGTACCTGAGAAATCCTGAAGGCCTCTTCCTCGTTGATATGAATGTCTGCCTCCCTTACTAACTTTGCAGACGCCATACCGAGCTGAAACAACAAAAGAAATGGTACAAGATCCTTTTAAGAAGGAAGGGAAAAATCAGAATCGAAGTATGACAGGATATGAACCTTACCAGCGCAACTTGGCGAGCTATATAGGTCGCTAAAGTACGGCCTGAAAGCTCTTTTTTCTGTAGCTGCGGGCTGCGTTTTCCCATCACTTCAGGAACGAGCTCAACGAAGCTGTTAAAGAATTCCATCTCCTTGACTGCATCAGGAGGAGGGCCAGAATCTGCCTGTTCAACTGTTGCAGACCTCGCCGGTCGTGCTGGCGCTCCAGTACCTGGCTCCCGTCCGATGACGACCCCACCGACCGAAGGGACGGCAACGAAGCCCTTCTGCTTTGGAGGTGGTGGAGGAGCTATGGCCTTTCCTTTCCTCTTCCTGGTCAAGGCCTCGGACTCTGGCCCCGAAGGTAAGTCCCCCCCGGCAGAGACTGCGGCCCTCTTGGCTGGAGGAGAAGCTCCGTCCTGTAGCTGGGGCAGCCCGTTTTTGAGGAGCTGCAGCTGCCCTGGTAGGAGAGGGGGCAACTGCAGCAGCTGTGAGGGCGCTCTTTGAGAGCGGTCTGAGGAGGTGTCGTCCACGTTGACGACCTCGGCCGGCTTAGCAGGTGGAACTGACCTGAGGGGAGGGACGGACATGGTGAGCTTTCTTCCCATATTATCCGAAGAAGTGCTGGTGGTGAAGCTCGTGCTCGGTGATCTTTGTTGAAGAGGTTGTGGTTCTGACTCTGATTGGGTAGGATCAACAAGGGCAGAAGCGACCTCGTTCGCTCTCCCCCTTATTCCCAGGTCCCGAGCTGTATTCAAGAGAGGGTTTGAAGCAGATGGTGATAGACCCCGAGCTACCAGCTCGCTGCCGGAAGGGAAATTGTCCTCCTCTGGCTCCTTGGCAGCTGCGAAAGAGTTCAGAATAGCGAGCTCGTCCTGCCTGGGTTTACCCTTAGGAGCTGTGACGTCTGCACAGTAAAAGTCAGCTCGTAAATAAATAAATAAATAAGTAAATAAACATTATTGCATGTTTGCACATATGAATAGTGCTACTGATGTTGTTTTGAGTACTCATGTCCCTACTAGGTTCCTCCACGAAACTCGTGTTATTCAGTCCAGCAATCGAGGGGCACGTGAACCAGGCCCAGTTGGACTTGTACTCCCCTACGTTTGACTTAGTACATCTCTGAGGCAGAAACGCCCTATAGTCAGAAGACTGGCGAGGGGTGGCGTAGTACAACCCTTCCTTTCCAGTGATCGCTTTGAAGCTGTAAAGGCTGCGGATGATGCGGGGTGTGGGAAATCCTAGTGCGTGCTTACGGAACGCCGCAGCCAGGGTGGTCAAATGAGCGTATGAGTTTGGGGTCAGCTGGAACGGTGCGAGATTGAGGCTGTTTAGCAAATCCCTGAGGTATCCAGGGATAGGGAACCTGAAGCCGAGCTCCATATGCTCTCTGCTGATCGCAATAAAGCCCGTAGGGGGATAAGCGGCTTGATCAGTGTCCGCGGGAACGTTAGCCCTGCACCCCAAGGGGATGGTTACTTCCCGGCCCAAGCCTCCAACTTTTCAAAGGTGAGCGACGAGAACATGGGTTTAAAGGGAGGGGTGTCCGTTTCCTCAGTGACCTCGTCCCCTCCTGCGATCTCCTCGCTCGACGGACCAGCTCGCGAGGTCGTAGCCTCAGCCTCGCTATCCTGGCGACCTGCCTGCCTCCTGGAAGCAGCAGTCCTGCCCCGACCTGTGCGCGAACGACCTGACATCTACAACACAGAAGGAATGACATCAGGACGCCTACAGCATACTGATCCTAACAAGACACAGAAAAAGAACTCCTAAGACAGCTGTCCTACTTGTCAGGTCGCGCACTTGGTCTCTAAAGGACCAGAAAAGGCCCAGAGACACGAATCTGCCAGGTACAATATCACCTCAAGTCTACATATTTCTAATCCTATGTTTACAGGTCGCCCCTAGCGTACACAGATACCCAGGCAACCGACACAGTAACTCCCTAAGGGCCAAACAAGCTCACAGGGACCAACAGATGTGTTACGAAGGCAGAAAGCGACAATCCTAACAAGAAACAGACCATGTCACAACACAAAAAGACAAAGCGAGAAGAGGACTACCTTGCTCGAACCGAGTGCGATATGCTGAGCACGGTGGCTAATCCTCGTAGTGGCGGAGTCCGAAGGGGTTGTCCAGTGACGAACAGTAGACCAGAAGAAGCAGAAGTGAAGAAAAAATGGAAAATAGAAAGAAAAAGTATTGTAGTCGTATCAAGAAAGCAAAAAGAAGAAGATGAGGAGACCCGTGGGTTATATAGGCCAGCTCGTCCATCCCTAGCCATCCGATCCAGCATAAAGGTGTAACCGCCAAAGATCCAACGGCTGAGCATCGATCTCGGTCACGTGCCATCACGTCTGTCAGTTACAAGACGTGCGCATTTAATGCGTACGGTCCCGAGACACGTTTTTTCGGCTCCAACGCCTGAATGGACGCCACGTGTCAGCAGTTACAGTACGAAAATTGAAACGAAACCAGAAGATTTGAAAATGGGCGCCATTTGTGTGTTTATTTCAGCTCCCAGTCCGCAAAACGCACAGAGAGCTGGGGGGCTTGATGTTATGCCCATTTTCTGGTTCGGCCCAACTAGCAACAGTACACGCCCATTTAATTTGAACAGAAGCAAGGGCCCAGAAAGCCCAAAGACAGAGCCAACAGTTGCAAGCCCAGCTCGCGAGGCCATCCAGGTCGCGAGCTAGCAACAGTTCTTCAGCATGTCACCTGCCAATGCTTTCAGCCCGAGAAGCCCGCGAGGTCGCACCAACCGCGAGCTCGCGAGGTCGCGCTGACCTCCAGATCGCCTCACCTCCTCTCCAGCATACATCTGGCTGACCAGAAAGTCCACCTATAAGAAACCGTGTGCAGCAAGTTGTCAGAACTGCCAACCCCCATGATTTCCAGCAAGACACTGTTTACACAATTACCCAGGAGCATTTAATGAAGTGAAGACTTCTTCAGGTGTAATTAATGCAGACTTGTGCAGGGAGGAAATCATCATTACCTTTACAATTAATGCAGCATGGCAATGTCAGGATTAGTTGAAACTAGCCATTGCCTATAACGTGTAAACTTTTCCTTTGTATTATTTTATTGTGAGCTCCCTTCCTCTATAAAGAGGGGAGACATTTTCACTGTACAACAAGCTTAAGACTAGAGAACCATCACTCTGTCGGAATTATTCCAGAGTGACCGTGGACGTAGGTGCAGTCACCGAACCACGTGAAAACCCTTGTGTTTTCTCTCTTTCTTTCTCTCATTTCCTTTAATTACTTGTTCGTCAGTTTATTAACTCCGACCAACTACCACTAACAACATTCCTCCACCCGAATTAATTATCACCAACCTAGCATCCCATTAATACACCATTTACTACCCTTCGACCAGTACCAATCAATCCTTAATTACCAAGTCCGCCGTCTGGGCCCCAGAATCTCTGGTTGACCGTTTCCGGACGTCAACAAATACCATGTCAAATGCATGCACAGATCAATGCAAACATAGCATACCTAGTATTTTCTATTAGACAATGGAAATATGAATTCAAGATATGTTCTCTCTAGCTACTGCATTGTCAAAATCTGCACAATCTGTAACATTTAAGCATTTGATAACTTAATAGTGTCTACTTCAGTTGATTTTGTTAAACCTTATCAGTAGCTCAATATATGATGTACGTATATTGACTTTCTAATTTGTTAAATTTGCCTTGCTATGACATGCAACCATTTGTTGTGAATTGTGATGATTTCTTGATATATCATCTCATTACCAGCAGCAATATGTGATTGAATTAATGCAATTGCCTTTTGGCTCTACGGTAGGCCCTTTAATTGTCAATTGTTACATGAAGGAAATGTATTATCGAAGAAAAGGACTCTCCTTGAGTGCTTCTTATCCTAGTTGTTTAGTGAGTACCACAACACACAGGCAATGTCCCTCACACAATCACAAAGGTTCAATCAGGTACCTCATTGTTGTGTGATTGCTCCTCTCTTACAAGCCATAGTCATTAAGACATATTACCACAATCTGATTTGTCATCTTATAATTAAACATAAACGGTTGTTTCATTTACTTTTCCTAAAAAATATCATCACAATTCATAGTCCCAGTTGTATATTTAGCTATAGGATCATCGTACAATTTAAAAGTAGACTGGGAAGAAGCGGCAATCATTATCAAATCACCCAACTATATATATATATATATATATATATAGAGAGAGAGAGAGAGAGACACACACACACACACACACACTTACGCACACACACACAAAACTTCAATGGTTACGTTATAATTTTTAAATTATTAGGACCACGAAAGGACAGTAGGTACACATACACATACAAAACTTTAATGGTTACGTTCTAATTTTAAATTATTAAGACCATTAGAGGACAGTAGGTAGCCTTAGTGAAAAGGCATGCCCCACCTGCCTTTGAAGGCAGGGTTCGACCCTCACCTAGCCACAATACGTACAATTTTTTCATTTATTTGTGGGTAGCCCTCACTTGGTTTTGGGAGTAGATTTTGAGTTGCTCACTAATTAGACTCTATCAGTGGGTCCCAGTAGACATTTGACCTAGTGTCGAGAGATGTAATTTCAAAAAAAAAAAAATTGTTAGAATCACTAATTTCAATTATTCATTAGATTCTCTATCCTAAAAATATTTTTCTCTTCTATTTAATTCAAATGTAATAAATGATTGAGATTAATTATCCTTACAATTTAAAAGATAGTACACACTAATCATAGAAATTTTATATATTATATCAGCTTTTATGGTCATTGTATTCTAAGTTTCTCTTTAGTACGCACTAATATATCAATTATTTTCTCTTCAATAAACACTAATATAGTATTTTCACTTCACAATTATTAGTAGTTAGATTTAATTGCTTTCAGTTGCTTTGACTAGTAGTCATTTATGATTAACTCATGGTCCACAAATAATACACTAATTTAATTAATTTCCTTGTGTATTGAGGTGAAAATTATATATATAGTGTTTTTATAATACAAATAATACACTAATTTAATTAATTTCCTTGTGTATTGATTATATATATATATAATGTTTTATAATAGTATCTCTTAACTTTAAAAATTAGGACGAATCAATTAAATTTATCAATTACATTTTATCTCCTAAAAAAAATTCTCTCTCCTATTTAATTCAAATTCAATGGAAGAATTTGATTGATTCATCTTAACTTAAAAAAGTTAGGAGATACTGACCATAGAAGTTATATAGAGAAAGCTTTTACCATTAGTGCTCATAACTTTAAAAAGTTAGGATAAACTAATCAAATTCATCTATTATATTTTCTCTCACAAAATAAATTCTCTCTCTATTAAAAAGTTAGAAGATACTAATGGTAGCATTAAATAGAATGATATATATATAGTGTTTTTACCATCAGTGTCTTATAACTTTAATTCCATCTTCTATTTAATTCAAATACAATATATAAATTTGATTAATTTATTCTAATTTTTTAAAGTTAGAAAACACTGGTATTAGAAATAATATATATATATATATGTGTGTGTGTATGTGTGCGTGTGTGTTCACGTGATTGTTGTAGGGAGGGAGTAAATTTACAGTGATGATTGTTGTAGGGAGGGAGTAATTTTACAGTGATTGAAATTAGGAAGACTATATGGTCCGAATTAAAATCGCTGGCAAAATCGTGAAAGAGGAATAGCGAAAAATGGAGGCAGAGCAATTTCGAACCCTAAATTAAATTCTACTTAAAATTGATGTATGGGTCTAGTGGGCTTTTCATCTTTTGTTATCCAAAATGGACGAAGCCCGTAAAATAGATTGCGTTTGGGCCCTTTGGACCCTGACCCATAGTTTGTGGTTAACTTTTGAATTATACCATTTTGCGATGGGTTTACTCTTCGAAATCGAAAGTGGTCTGCAAGAGACGAGATGGGAATTGTTAAGGAGCCCTCTTTTTCCAAAATTAATTTTTTTTTTTTAATTGCTAAGGCGAACCTAACAAATGGTTAGTATATTAAATGGACACATGCTAAATTACATATTCTTATATTTATGTCTAAGGTTTGAGTTATTGAATGGTAGACGGTATTTAAAAAAAAAAAAAAAAACACAATTCTTAGATTCATATGACATGTGACATTAGTTGAACGTGGATGAATTTTGTTCCTATGTCAAAAAATTAGTGATTAATTATTAATAAAGTGTAAAAATTAAGATAGGTTCTAAACATTCATTGTGTTACCATATTATTAAAAATTCAATCAAGAATTCGTTTCAATAGGGGATGAGGTTCAAATTCAACATATTCTAAATGAAACAATAAGTTGATTTAATTTTAAGGAATGAGTAATGCCAAGATATTTATCATAGACAAAAGTTGGCAACTTGTTATGTCTGGTCATAGTAAACATCATTGAACTTGAGAATCACTACTCATTGTACCATAAATGACCAAAAGTGCTTAGTGAAACAACCAAATTACATGTCCTACTTGGGAAGATTGGAAAAGATTTTGGATGCATCAGAATGCAACATGCCTTTTCTGTTATGAACATGTGAAATTCGAAATTTGTCATAATAGACACTTTTTCTGTTATGACCGTATAACATTCGAAATTTATCATAATAGACAATTCAAATGATATACAATATGCGTTATGCTGTATGCATATGTGGGGATTCAGCCTTTTATATGATTTCTCTCCTTTTAGTGGACTACAGCACCATCTCTCACCCAAGGCAAATATAAAGCGAAAAAAAAATTAAACATATCATGTTGTCAAGCACTATTAAAAAAAAAAAAAAAGAAGAAAAGAAGTATTTATTATTGCTTTCATCAACTTCTTCTCTTACATGTTTCAAGAAGTAATTTTTCTTTTCTTTTCTTTTTTTTTTTAAAATTCGAGAAGTAATTTTTTGAATGGTCTCTTTACCAGATTTGGTTGGAATATAATTTTAAATTAATTCAAACTATAGTTGTAATAATTTGAATTTAAGCATCATTAGCTATTGATAGTCTGATCAAATTAAAGGACAATCCATTTTGTATATCTCAAGAAAAGGCACTTTATGTTTTCGTTTATGTTATTCTACAAGATTAGGTGACTTTTAGGCGTTTTGTAAGAGTAAATACCAAGAAAATTAATTGAGTTTACTTGTGCATGTGCAAGTGGGTTCAGTGAAACCACAACATATGGCCACCTGATTTTGAGTACCCATTTGAAAATTGTCAAAACTTAATTTTAGTTATAACCAAGAGTTGGCTGATAATGACTTTGTAACGAGTAATCTTATAATTGAAGACTCTCAAAATTCTCTGTAAAGTTATACAATTAATTAACTGTTGGCATGATACCTGTTGGATTATGTCAAGAAATGGGAACTTGGGGTTGATGAAAAGTAAGCATCACTTATTCAACCAAAAAATTAAAAAAAAAAAAAAAAAAAAAAAGTAAGCATCACTCATGAGTCATGACCTTCATCTGAATGTCTCATTTCCCACGCTTCAATGTTCGATAGACATTGAAACAATTCAACAGTAAGTTCATCAATAACATTACGAAATCAAACCATGCCTTTCTCATCCTTCTTTTAAATTTACAATAATTTTTAAAAAATTAAAAATAAAAAAATCCCTCAATTTATAATAATTTTTTTAAATTATAAGATTACGAAATAAAACATGATTTTTCATCCTTCTTTTAAATTTATAATATTTTTTTAAAAAAAAATAAAAAAAAATCCCTCAATTTGCTTAGTCTCCTGGTTTCAAAACTACTTTATAACCTTATTCAGTTTTTCATTTAATTAGTCATTAAAGATATGCACGTTTAGGTAGGAGAAATTCTCTTCAATTATTAAATAGATTATTTTGAATACATGAACTGTATTTGGGACAGACCCATGAGATATCTAGGATCAACCGAGATAGGACACTAGTGGTACGATCCGGTAGACTACTCCCAATTACAAGACCACTACCTACACGAAGAAAAATCCACACTAGGATGAAAGAACTACCCACATAATTAGTGGGAGACTAAATACTATTATATATATAATTATTATTATGATTATATATATTATTATATTATTTAATATTATACATACAGGGTGTCGAACCCTGCCCCTTACAAAGGGAGGTAGGGTGGCTGCTGGCGCTACCACTGCACCAGCAGCCAGTTGATATTATTAAATAGATTATTGATAGTGAGTATTTATATATATATATATGTATATTTATATTTATATAACTGCTAGAAAGAGGTTATCCAATTATATCTCGACAGATAATGGATTATGCTCCCCAAATTAACAGTTTAGTTGGTTGAACAGCCAATCATTTTTTGACATATCAACTTGGTCAAATATGAACGCTGCTTCTTTTGACTTACCCTCCAATATAAATTAAAATTTAAATAAATTCTAATAATTTCAAATTTGATTATAAAGTCGTTTGCAAAATTCTTCAAGATATGGTATTATTTTGTGAGATTTTTTGATGAATTTTTATTTCAGACAATCAATTTATGTACTTAAATTTGATACATAATATTTGATAAATATTCATAGACATATATCTATTTTCTCTTTTTCTATTTGTTATCCAGTTTTGATCTCATAGCTGCGTGTTCAAATGATGATTTATACACCTAATTTACAATCAATATCACGAAAAATGTGGGGAGTACCACAGGTTAGGTAAGCCTAGTGATCTTTAGCACTAATAATATTTATTTGGTGAGAACAAAGAGATCCAAGAACCAAGCTCAAAGGGACCTTGAACACCATGGTCACATTTTATATATCCTTGTAAACCCTGTCATAGTTGGTTCTTATCAACGTCAAGCACAGTGGTGGAGCTAAAAATTTAATTTGATAAGAGCTTGGTTATAATGGTACTATATATAAAAATCTTAGCAAAAGTAACACCCACATGATTTACAATCATTTTCTTACACCTACGTAAACGGAAATATGAATCATAATTATACCTCTCCAGACTCCAATTATCAAATTTGTAATAATATAATATATATTTTATTTTTTTTAAAAAAAAAAACTCAGTCACGTTTGGTTTATATACTGGCCTAATTTGAGTCCCTTACAAGTCCCACTGTAGTGGTGTATATTTGAGGAAGATACATATTGTGAGGGTCGCATGCACTTCATCAAAATATATAATGAAATTTGACACTCTTATAAAAAAATATCTTTAGAATAATAATCAATGCATTTGCAGGCTATCATAGTCTTAGAACAATATATTTAGCATGTATTCTCTTGAATAGGTAAAATATATGTAGCGTAACCATTATTGCTGCATGATTCGTGCCAACTTAGAAAGTGTTCTTGATTTGGTTTAGAAAAAAAGACACAGAGTGTTCTTGACAATTATTAATGCAGTGAACTTTAAATGAATATTGAATTTTTGTTGATCTAGTTTTTAATTTTCATTATAGCACATTAAAAATTTAAGATTGATTGAAAACGAACAACTAAAAATGAAAAAAAAATGATAATTAATTATCATTTATAATTAATGTCAATATATATGTATCACATGCAACTTAAAAACTCAACAAAGTGAAAAATTAAACCATTCACATGGAGATTGACCAGATTCACGAAGATCGTTTTCACATCCTTTTTTTTATTAATTTTCCAAATCCAAAGAGAGCAGCAATGGGACTAGCTAGTTGACATTGAATTATGATTTTTTTTTTTTTTTTTTTAAATGCTCCACTTGCTGCAAAGGTTTATGTACAAAAAATAGTTAAAAGGTGCGAGCAAAGGACACTTCGGATGATCCCAACTACAATAAAATAAGGAGATCGATGAACCTGTCAAAAAATGAATATAGATACAAAAATCTTGGTAATATACTTATTTTTTTCTTTTTGTCATTAAAGCTTACTCAGGAAGGGACGCCATCCTTATTCCTTAACATAAATCTTATTAACCAATATGCACATAATATATTATTCTATTTAAAATTAATTTTTAGTGATTGTATATCTCATTTTTTATCTGTACATGAAAAGTCTCACATTTTCAATGAAAATATTAAATATGATAAGTTATCTTTCTATTTATTGGATAATTAGCTATCTCTTTATTTGTAGGAGCTACACATCCTAAAACTAGGAATGTTTTTGACATTTTTACATCAATTGTAATATATATACAAGATAATTATTATGTGTAAGATTTTTGTACTTTTTCATATAAAATTTCAATTTTGTAATATTATAAAATCAATTTTATTAAAAAAAAAAACTAATATAATAAACTTCTTATATGATCAACTCACAAGTGGATTGGTGTGATGGTTCCAATCCCCTTGCCCATTTCATCACAAAACATTGGCGAATTCGAGTACTTTTTTTCTATAAAAAATGGATAATTACATTTATCTCATATTATGTGGACAAATTTGTAACATAATCTTCTAGTTAGAGGACAGTTTTTCCACTTAATGTGGATCTCTTTCTCGTCTATTAAAGAGTAGAAAGAAATAAAGTATCGTGTTCCTATAGAGTTCAAATTTAGATGATTTCAATAGTTGTAAATGTATTAATAGTGTAAAAAAATAAATAAATAAACTTCCTCTATTATCCGTCCATTATAATATGTATTACAACTGCATATATTAAATTTCATATGACTTCAATGAGTGGCCCTTTACTATAACCCATAAAATATCAAATCCAAAGTTGTGTCTTCTTCTCTCCTCTCCATCTCTCTCCATAAAGTGAAGTGATCACCGCCACACCCCAAAATATAACTCCAATCCAATCTAAATCAATCAATCCAAAATGTTTAATAAAAGCCCTGATCTTGTCCAAAACTCACTCCAAATCAAGAAGGAAGACAAGTTCTTGTCAAGAATTCTCTCCAAAGACACCTCCAACCCTTCTTTCAGATTCTACAACTATGACGGAAAACCTGGTGCAATTCCATTCTTGTGGGAGTCTCGACCAGGCACACCAAAATGTGCTTTCCATGAATCCACACTCGTCCCTCCGCTCACTCCTCCTCCTTCCTACTATTTCAATTCCAACAAAAACCCCATCAAGAAAACCTCCTCATCAAGAGCCTCCAAGCTCTTGCATGTCTTGTTCCCGAAGATGTTGAATCTCAAGAAAACCAACAGCAGTAGTGTCTCATCATCATCATCTTTGTCATCCTCCTCATCACGGTCGTCCTCGAATTTCGCAACTGTCGTTCCTGTAGCCAGTCCTAAGAAGTACCAAAACCGCCTCCGAGGTACGAGAAGATTGTCGTTTGATTCAAGGGTGGATTATCATAACGAAGAAGATCAAGCTGAGATGGGATCGTCACCTACTTCAACTTTGTGTTTTGGTATTGGAAAAGGAAGCTGTAGTAAGTAGTAGTAATAGTAGTGGCGGGCTGCTTCGAGGACGTTGATCGATCTTTGATCATTAAATCGAACGGTGGTGATTGGAATTCGTAAACAATGCCTTGAGCTACATCAAATAAAAAATCAATAGCTGGCATTGGATCTATACATACATATATATATATATATTTGTTCTAGTTATTTTGTCAATGTCTTGTTTTATGTATGGTTTATGATGTAATTGGAAAATAACTAGACTTCTCTTAAGTTGTATTATTGTCATCTATAGTACTATTTTTACGCACCTTTAATTCTTAAGAAAAAGAAATTTTTGTTTTTTGTTTTTTGTTTTAAGATTTGCTTTTTCTCTTCTTAAATTCTCTTCTATTATCATGGACTTAATTGCATATTAAAGAAAATAGAAAAGCATTTATCACTTGAATACTAGATATTTTTAAAACTTCAATTCATGATCAATTAATAGCTTAAATATAAAGTTTTATTTGTTAATACTGTATTGATCGAATTTGGATTTTCTTCTAATCTAATTTTTTTCTTAGCCTTAACTAATGTCATAATATATAAATATCGGAATCAATGAACAGTTGAGATTCGACTTACAAATAGAAATTAAGTTGGGACATGTAAACATCTACTGATCCACACTAAAAGGAGGGATCCCTCCTCCTAGATTGCGTTTTTTGTTTGCTTTGATGGGTGGTAGTACTCTGTAATGGTAATGTTTTATTTAAGATTCCTTTGATCGTTGAACACATCACGCATCCCATGGCATAACATAGCAAATGATATCAAAATGAGAACACATTGACCTCAACTTTGAGATATTCACAATAGGACACTGACAGTTTAGTTGAGCAATTAATGTTTGAAAGTGACATAGATTAAGTAGGGAATGTACATTGGCTGTTGATGACTTGCTTAAAACATGTTGTGTTTTAATTGTTTTCTTTCTCAGTTTCATCGATCATTTATTTGTTTAATGCCAAAAAGGAAAGATCGGTAGAATTTCCCTCCACAATATTAAATTTTTGGCTCTTACTATTGTTTTTTTTTGGAATCTTCTGGCTCTCTCACTGTTGTCCTGTCCTTCTTATCCATTTAAAGCTTGTCAATTGTCACCTTTCTCAAAAGAGGAAAAGCTCCGGTTTGTTTTTAATCAATCTTTCATTTAACTAAGCCGTGTTAGCTTTGTATTTTGAGTGGTTCCTATCAATACTCTTTCTAATTTAATTTCTCCATTTAAGAGTTCAGTTGCCTTCAATAGAAGTGTAGAATTCGAAGTGGTTGAACAAGTAGAGATCTAGATTACGTCTGAAGTGTGACTTGGCCTGGTTTCAGAAGTTGTGTGGTCACTTGTTCAAAATTTGATTATGTTTTTATGCATTCGTTGCACGTTTAAACAAACAAATGTTTAACTAGTAAATATAACATGTATGATCATTTAAAATTGTATTCTGAAATTTAGTACGAAAATTTTACAAAAATTTAAATCTTATAAATCAAATTATATAATCAAAGCATTAAAAAAGTTAACAACAATGTACTTTAAAATCACCAATATTCATCTTCGTAATAATTTCCAATTAGCAGTCAGAGAACATAAGACTTCTTTTTTTTTTTTTTTTTTGTTTCTTTTTCTTTTTGTCGTTTCTAAGATGTACCAAAAAGTTTATTAAAACAAAGGAAGACATGTAACAAGAACTGATTCTCTTTGCTTTAATAACCAACGAAGACTAGCTTGAAGACAGGGAGACAACTGACAGGGAGATTAACTATTTAACAAACCCAAGTTACCCAACACTTTGGTTGAACTACTGTTCTTGTGTCAAGTTTGTCGGCAGTTCTGATTTGAGAGATTGTCTTCACAGGCTCACAGCTGCCTCCACGCGGGCGTGGGCCATTCTCTTTCTTGGTTTAATTTTTATACAAAAATTGATGCTTCTTCCTCTTGTGTCCACTCTTTCTTTATATTTATAATTTTCAATAATTCAACCAAGTTCCAAATCCACATAGTGTGTTATCTACATTTAACGATTGACAAATATTTAATTCTATATATTTATATAAACTTGAGCAAGTATATCAAAATGATCTCAACCTGTTACATGTACCTAATCGCTGAGAAATTTATATCTATTGAATGCTAAAATCTAATCATTTGTATTTGAGAATCATATTGTTGACGGGGTATGGTAGAGATATTATGGTTCTAGTTTCTCTCTATTAAATATTTGAGGGAAACTAAGTACCAATTACATTTTGGTATGGCATCTATACACTAACATTATAAAGAATCTTGGCTTCCTGCTCTGATCTGGTGACTTCATTTATGGCATTTGCTAGATAACTGACATTGCCAGTAGTCACACCAGCCAAGCTGTCCACATAACAAAACAGTTCATAGTAAGAGCAAAATCTAAGTTTTATTTTTGTGAAAATAGATCTAGTGATGTTTAGAAGATGAATTTACCTGATTCGCCCATCGCGAGTCAAGTATATATGGAATTCACTTGCTAGCTGATCAACCTGATCAGGGGTTAAGCCAGAAAAGCAAAACATCCCAACCTACATTGTCAAAAGTTCAGAGTTAGTTACTGAACTAATTTATCTTGTGTTCAAATGTTCAAATCTTTATATGTATCCATGTATATAGCATATGTATGCATAGACTGAATGAACTGGACTTCAATGTTAGCTACCAACCTGATTGGTTATATGTTCCCAGTTGAGAGGAGAATCCAATCTTTCAAGACTATCTTGTAGGGTAGCGCGCATTCTGCGAATGCGATTTGCCATGGACTTACGTGTGGATATAAATTGGAATTGAAGGCATATTAGAATCAGTCTTACAGTAATATAAAATGAAAACATGGAAAATCATATTATATATTACCTTCACCTCTTCAATCCATAACGACTTAAGATATGGATCACTAAGAATTGTTGAGACCAATAACACACCATGAACAGGAGGGCTGCTGTACATTGCCCTGGCAATCCGCTGCAATTGGCTTTTTATAGAACCCGCTTGCTTTGAATCAGCACAGAGAATGCTGTAGACATGAAATTGGGGTTAAATGAAACAGAAAAATGATATGGATAGAACCAAACCAGAAGACAAATTGTGATCATGGAGCATAAAATGTGGCAACATGTTGTGGCTCAGTGTTTGAGTTTAAACTTCTGGCCACCAATGACTATAAACGTATTATGGCTATGATGTTAATTAATTTTGTTTGAATCTGGGTCCCAAACATGAGTTTTAGAAACACATTGTATAAAAATATTAATCTTCATTCATGTATTTAACCCAACTATGTGAACTAGCGCCAACAGCACGATGTACTGATGGAGTTTCTGCTCCTCATCAATAGTCTCCTCCTAGGAAAGGTCAATTAAAAACACTGAAAAGATAGGTATAGATTCAATTGTGGAAAATAAACCGTTGATAGCTCCATACCTGAGACAACCAACTCTGTGTCCATACAATCCCATGTTCTTTGCAAAGGATTGAGCGCAACCTACTAAATGATCATCACCCAGAAAAATCTGAATTGCTTGGGCATCCTTATCGAGATTTCCACTTGCAAAACCTTGATAAGCCATGTCAAAGAAAGGAAAATGATTCTTCACCTAAAAGATATTTCGAGAAAGGATTAAAAGCAATTACATAATGAAGAAATGTCGTAGCGAAAATACTACATAGAATGCCAAATTACCTTGAACTGATATGAGATCTCTCTCCACTGTTCTTCAGTTGGGTCAACCCCAGTTGGGTTGTGGGCACAAGGATGGAGTAAGAAAAAAGAACCATCCGGTGCATTCTGCAGAACAACAAAAAACATAAAATGAAGACATTATATAATCTTTCATGGTTCAGTATTCTATAGCATGTTCAAAAGATTGGAGGAACAATGATTCGTTGATTAATTATTCAAGAATCAAGATAATGTGCACAAAAAGAAAACATATGCATAAGCTTGTGCTCGTTTATAATCCTGGAGAAAAGAACAAGGTTGACCTCTTCTTTTATATGAGTATACATATAAAGATTCACATTCCTTCTAATATACCTCAAGGAAATTAGAAACAGGAGATGGCATTGCACTACCTGTTCTTTTGAATCATTCAAAATAGTACATCCTTTAGTTCATAACAATCCAATCCTAAAGAGTGAAGATTCTACCTTGACATCATCTATGAGTGCTGAAAAGTTTAGACCCTTCGAAGCAGGATCATAGTAATGGAAGGTTCTCTGTGGAACTTGGGCATCTCTCCAGATGTTGTGGTGACTGTGTAAATGAATACAAATGAATTTCATCAATATAATAAAGAAGAGATTCAAGCATTAGATAGTGTACTTGGGACAAAACTGTGAGGATATAAAAAGTGGAATCGTACTTGGACCAAGTTGGATTTGGCAAATAAATACATGATTCAGGATGAAAATGCCTCTGAAATTCAGCAAAAAGACGGCATGCGCCTGTGCCAGAAAGAGCTTGCACTCCCGCAACCCTTCCTTCTTTGACAACATCCGAATCCTTCCCATAAACCAACTTCACACTCTCGTCAACCATTTTTGAACTAACTGCAGCAGAAACTGACTCCCTGCCAATGTCTCTCAAAGGATCAAACTACATTACACTTCAAAAGATACTCAAAGAAGTATTCAGCCAAAGGAAAACCAACATTTTACAGCCAAATATCTCAGGAAAATAATAGCAGTTCTCATTTTGCAATCACGTAATGCCTAGCAAGGTTGCTCCTATAAATGTAGGTACACATATGATTTGCACTGGAACCAAAACGATTTTGAAATCACTAGCAAAAAACCAGTTTTGTACATAATTTGCATTGGAACCAAAAAGAATATGAAATTGCAAGCAAAAATAAAAAAGCTTTACACAAATGATTTGCATTGGAACCAAATTTCGGTACAAGAAAAACTAATGGGATATAGAAAACATGTTCAAACTACAATGAAAAAAACCTATAAACATGATCAGCATTATTTATGTGGCACCAAGAGAGGAATGCAACAAAACTCACAAGAACTCACTGCCTGCAATTCTGGCCTCTGCTTCTCGAACACATCGAAGCACCACTGGTCTCCCTTCATCATCCCTATAAGCTCCCTACAAGTACGAAACCATTTCAAACAAGGGAAAACAAAAACACTTCTAGTTCATCTTCTTTTTTAATACCAAATTATTGAAGACAGAACAGAGAACACGAAATTAGAACATTGAGAAAAGGATTGGTAAGAAATGCGATGGTGATTATCTGGTACTCCTTCAAATTATTTAGTCGAGAGATTGAAATCAAAATCTTGACAGTCATGTTGATTGCATGGATAGTATTACTATCTGGTATCAACATGTTTAACTCAATAGTTAACATAAATGAATATAACAGAGACTATTTGGAAGCTGTCTCGATCAGACTCGATACCCGGTTTTTACGTCACTCCATAGTCAGTGACTCATTGCCTGGTACTGTTTCTTCAAAATTAACATAAATGAATAGTCTACTAATCCTCTGATACATTCAATATCCACCAATACATATTAACTTACAGCCTTTTAATAAAGACATTATATATCAAGTTGAATATCGAAAAGAATTTCGTAACAAATAATCGTCTGTTCTACTTGAAAAAATGTGCAGAATTCCTGAAGATAATCTACATATATATATATAGAGAGAGAGAGAGAGAGATTATTTTTGTTACCACTCCAAGATTGATCTTGTTGGGTGAGGAATCTGCACCAAAGGCCTCGGTGACACTAGTGATGGGGTCCTTTGTCGCGCAGCCGACACGGTCCCACCATCCCAGGCTCCTTGCTGAGCTTGTTGAGATGCTGCATCTCCTCATCATATATTTCCACAACATCGTGAATGATCGATTAAATGTGATTCTCCAATCTCAATCAGCCGCCGTGAAAAGCTGCTTCCTCCGCCGCTGTTGTTGTTGCTGCTGCTGCGCTGCCCCCACTTCCTTCGTTATTTGCATTCTAATGAAGGGTCAGAGAGGTGGAGCTTTTAAAAAATGAGAATCCATGTATCTGTTTCCAAAACCATGCATGTTTGTCTATTGTTTCAGTTCCAGTGTGCTGGGTTTTGGGGTTCCTTGTACAGCCAACAGAAAAAAAAACGACAATTTGACTCATCTTTCTTTCTCTTGTTTCAACTTTCAACGTCAAAGTCCTTAGTGGACCCGGTTTGAGTTTTTGAGATGGTAGAATTCAATCGATGGCCCACGGTTTCTCATTTTTAGACACCGTAATCACTTAAGTACAAAATACCTCCGTAAAGTATTTCAAAAAAAAAAAAAAACCTACATAAACTAAGATCTAAAATAAACAGACATACTTTTTAATTTATTAACCGTTATACTAAATATTTAATATTAAGGCTAATAATTATCAAATATGTATAAAGATCCAAAGGCCCTTAAGATTTGAAAAAATAGTTGAATGATAAACTAGACTTTATAAAAGAACAAATAAATTTACCAATTGTGAGAATATATGAGAGAAAATTTTTTATTAAATTCAAGTATATATTAGATCTTGTAACAACCATAAATAGTCCATGTGGACAATTTTTTTTTTTTTAAAAAAAATGAGGAAATATTGGTTTTAAATATAATATATTGGTAATATAAATTATGTTTCTAAATTAGAAAAAGTGAAATTAAAATAAATGATTATAAAATCAAATTCTATATATCTATACTTATTATTTCAGATCACTTATTGAAAATTCTATATTTTAATTCGGATCAATTTTTTTATTAGAATCTGTGAACAATTTTTAAGCATTAGTAAATTCATTCTTTTTTTGTTTATAAAATCATAAACAATTATTTTATTATTATTTTCAAAGTCAAGGTTACTCGCAACCTGACAAAATCAACGCTCAAAAATTAGAAGTGTGGTAAGATGTAGTTTCACTAGACTTGATGATTTTATGAATAAATATGAGATTGAGGACCCTCGATTTATAAAATTTCATACACATTTTATCTTATTTATAAGACTTTTGAAAACATTTATAACCTATTCTTCATGTAACATGTGAACTTAAATCTTAGAGGTGATATAATGAATTTAATTTCTAAAATTAACATTATAGTTAATAATATAATTAATATTTTAATTTATTAATAATCAACAAATTTTGGTTTGGGGTCTTAAAAAATATTTACAACTCCCACATCATTCTCATATATAATCGCATCATTGAATATTTTTTGTCCATTTTCAAGGTCTAATTGGTCAATCTAATTCTTTATTTAAACTTGAAAGATCTTTTGGTTTTTATACATATTTGATAATTATTGTCTTTAATATTAAGAGTTTAGTGTAACAGTGTGGGGATTGATTGTTAATAAATTAAAAAGCTAGATCTATTTGTTTTACGTCATGCTTCGTGTAGGTAATTTGTATAATAATCTGGTTTGCAAGTTTTTTATTTTATTTTATTTTTATATACAAGACACGTGACAAAATTTTTATAGGGTACGGGTTGGATATTGACTGATGGGGGTTGGACAAGTCCAATAGCCCTTTATAAGGGGTACAATTCTGAATTGGATTGGGACCAATGAATAGTTTTAGATCTGGCTGTAACATACAAGGTCCAATCCATTGGGAAAATAAAATGTTATTTATCTTTTAACTCTAGACGAAATTGTAGTTACTCACAATTATTCATTTAAAAGGAAGAAAATTCTTATACATGGAGTCATAGACAGAAACAATTCCAAGAATACAATTATAATCACTCAGAAATCACAAATGACATTTAACTTTTTCAACAATTTTGGTGTCTCAAACAATTTGAACTTCGCTTGAACAGATTCAATAACGAACGTAAAAATCCAAAACAACAAAAAATCGAACAATAACGAAGTTAATTAGCGTTCACTTTCCTGCAATTCGAACGAATCTGACCTTGTTTACCGGTCAAAACTTTGATGTTTCCCATTTTGACCATGGACTTGGCAAAATCACCAGAGAATGCCTTGGCATTGTTGCTATATGTCTTCACCAGCCCATCTGTGGAGCCACCATTGAAAAGTGCCTGATCAGAGTGAAGCAGTCCCTTGTGCGTCACCAAGTTAGAGAAGTAGGCTGTGTCAAAACGTGCCGGTGAGGGGTCCAGCGGAGCCAGGTTGGTGTCGCCACCGTTACGTGGACAGGTCTTTCTACGCTCCTTAGCGAAGTCAGGGTCGATGTTGGTTTCGTTGTAGATATGGTTTTTGAATGTGCGGCATTGAGCAAATCCTAGGGTGTGACCGCCTGAGAGAGCCACCAAGTCTCTCTCGTTGAGGCCTTGTGTTTTGTAGTTTTGGATCAGTGCTGGGAGGTCCATGAGTGGTGATGGAATGTCTCTGTTGGCTTGGGTCCTGCTAGCTGTGGTTGAGTCCCTTCTTCCTAGCGGCACATTCCATGAAGGCCCTCCAAGCTGTACAATAATTTGTAGTGTAGAGTATTTAGTTAAAGAAATCATGTATAAAAAAATGTAGTGATTATAATTTATAAGTCCTAGATACAAAAAGAAAGAGAAAATTTCAAAGTTTTTTTTTTTTTTTAAACATCATTTATATTTACGAACTGTATTTTAGAAATAACCGAAATAGTTCATTAATGAAGATTGTAAAAATTATGAAAATTATGTGAATTATATTCTTTATTCCCGAACTATAATTCGTGAATATTGATGATCCCAAAAAAAATATTTTAATTTTTTCATTCTATTTTGAAAACTCTTTTTTATTAGAATAAAAAAGATTTAAGGGTTTGATTTGTATGTTACTTAATATTAATATGTTGATTTTTTTTTTTTTTGGTAGTTTATCAAAGATTGTAGGGCTTGGTGAGTACTATGATGATTTTGAACGTGAGTTCATGGAGTTGGATAGATCATGATTATAAATAATAGAAGAGTTAGTAGACACATACCGCAACAACAGAATCACGAGCTGCGACAGCCAAAATGTCAGCACAAGAAACAACCGGGCGTCCACAAATTTTGTCGACCTCTCTTTTGATTTGGTCAATGACTTCGAATCCCCTTGCGGAGTTTTGATTAGCAAGTGAATTCTTTTCACTATCTATGGTGGATGTGGAATCCAGAAGAATCGAGGCATCACAACCCTACATAATCACAAACGTATATATAATATATATTAGAATTCATGCCCATTAAAACCAAGAATAATTATGCCAGCTTCATGAAAGAAACATAATTAGTGCATTACGTTAACGAAACAATCGTGGAAGTGAAGGCGAAGCAGAGAAGCCCCCATGCGTCGTTCTCTGTAGACTGCAGCCTCGACCACTCGCTTGATGGTAGGCAAAGCTTGGGGACACACATGTTCGTAGTAATAAGGAGACAATGTTGAGAAAGCTGTGGCCGTGAAGGCCAATATGAGGAAGACGTTAAACTGGAATGCATTACGTGAAGCCATTGATGAGTTAGCTAACTATTAAGCTTGAACTCTTTATCTTGAAGTGGTACATGCTTCTTGGTTTTTAGCTTATTTATAGTACTACGCTCTATGTCATCCTTGGACTTGGCCAATCATTAAGACTACTTCTGCTTATCGGAAGTCTTCTTCCATTTTTTAAGCTCGAATGGTGTAGGCGTGTAGTCCATTTTTGCAAGGAACCCATAGGAGAGAACGCATATTTAAAGTCTCATTAATTATTGATAGGATTAATTAAATTATATATATTAGTGATGATCACCTTGAGAGAAACATGCATTTGCCATTTCGATAGAATAGGTAACCCAAAATAATTAAAAAAGGCTAGAGCCGATTAAAATAAACCTTTTAACTCTTTTGGCAAGTCAATGAAATTATAATCTATAGGAGCAAGTGTCCCTTACTTTAATTCTCTATTAGGTGAAAACAAAGAATTATATGTATGTCAAGCGATATTGTTGACAAAGTCCCATTACGCTCAAGGCCGTACATAGCTAATTTATAGCTAAAATTCTAATGGGAACAACTGTAAATGAACGCTTAATTAATAATCTTATTTATGACAACTGTAAATGAACTGCTTAATTAATAATCTTATTTATAGTTGTAAATGAGCATGCATTTTCATAATTGTTGTTGCATAATTAAACACTTGTCACGGGCTCTATGTTTTACTATGATTTGCATGCAGCTATTTAAAACGAATAAAATAAAAGTAATGTTATGCTACAATAAAATTTGTTAAAATGATATAGTAAATTTATATATAATTATTACATCATCAATACATTATTATTTTAAAATTAATGTATGTGATAGCCACAAATAAATTGGACACATCATTTAGATAAAATTTTAAATAAATTTTTGAAAAGTGTTAATATTGTTTATAACATGAACTGTTTTCCAAAGTCAATCATTATGTTTAGAAGGTAAAAATTTTATGTAATATATCGCATGTACCATTGATTCATTCCAATAATATCAACATCATTTTGTGTTGACTGCATCAAAAGCGTACCTACTCATTTTAATATTATGACAAACTTCAAAATCAAGACACATCGTTGTAATCATTAATAATATGATTAGATCGAAGCTAGTAACAATATTTGTTTTTCTATATAAATTTTCTTGAATTTTAAGCTAAGTTGAGAGGTCAAAATTTCATGGTTCATCGTTGATTCTTTCTCTGCAGCATTAAGTTGATCTACTAACATGTCTACTTCTTATGTATGTTCTACTTCATGAGCTCAGGATTGAAATAAAAACTCATTTTTACCGTGTATGTGTAAAAGTTTTTCCTGTAAACCAGTTATTAAACTTCATTCAATCAACAACTAAAATTAATAAGTTTAATTATTAGGGTTTTAGAACTCAATAAAACTTATATAATTTACTAAAAGAAAAGCATTTTAATTGCAGCTCAGTAAGTCTGAATAAATTTTAAAAATGATCATCCAGAACCCATGCCTTATATGGCGTGGGTTATACACCCACAAATAACACCCTCCACCAACTTGTGTGGGCAGCCCCTCCAACCTCATGTGGGCCACTCTCCCATCTCCATGTGAGCCGATTTCTCCCATATCAAAGCAATTCCTGAACCGTGAACTAGTGTCTCATCCCGATTGATCCAGACAGTCCACTAAGCCATTGTTTATTAGACTAATTAAAGCCAAAAGGTTGATACAAAACTCATTCCCATTAGCATGAAACTAAAATAAGTTGCAAGTTGACATATGGGCTTGGGTTGGATCGGGCTTGAATCCTACAGTGGGCCAATGACTTTAAAAATGGGAAGAGTACGTTACTGACAAATTTATGTTTAAAAATTTAATAAAATAAATTCTCCGTTAATATGGTTTGTTACTACTATATCTATATTCAATTTAACAACATTTTAGATTTAAATTACTATATGGTAGATCATATTTTCTTCGAAGAAAGAAATTTTATTAAATGAATTGAATCTACTGTTCTTCTATTAATTTGATATTTGAAATTAATGTGTTTCAAAACCAATGAAACAAAATAAAATATAATAATCCTCTTATCATTCTTCTTTCGGTGTTCTACTAAAATTTCTTCTTGTGCTATTTAAAAAGTTCGATAGTTTCTTATGTGTAGTGTTGGAGTAATTACTAGAAGCTTACACTTTTCCAGCTATAGCTTATTTTAATTGTAAATAAAAAAAAAATGGTGCACACAAAAATAAGAAGGGTGATATTACCACTCATTTAGATCAGGCTAGCACCTATGATGATTCAATTCAACCCCTGGTGACTCAGCCCAAATTTTATCGTCATAAAGGGAAATAAGAAATGTTTTAGACATAATAAAAATTAAATAATATAATATTCTAGTTAAAAATTTCTCCTTTATTTTCAATTTTTCTTAGAAACATTGTCCTTTATCTTCATTTATTTTTTACTATTGGTATGAAATAATCTCACACATTCTCTCTTACTTTTCACTTATTTTTCATTGTATATTATATTAAAATATGTATAAAATAAATCTTATATAAATACAATTCCAAGAATAGAAATATTACTTACAACTCACAAATAACATCTTTTACACTTTACAGGCTCTATATCAAGAAAGATATAAAAAGCCTCAAATGTTGTAAAAGTAGATGAATATTCACCATTATTTATTTTATGAAATAAATTACAAGTGGTCCATGATGAGGCAATTGTCATTGGATGATATATTAGAAAGGTAATAATTGTGGTTTAGTGGACAACTTGCTTGTCTAATTGTTTTGTGTATAAATAGGTACAATATGTAATCAATTGTGAACACACTTAATTCAAGAGCATCCTCCATTTATGCTCTTTCTCTCTCTCTCTCTCCATATTCTTTTACTTCATATTTTTTTTGTTGCCTCCATCCTTTATATTCCTACATAAAATTTAGTTCATTTTCTTTTGGTTTACAACACTTCATTTATTTTGATTTATAACACATTATTAGTATGATTCAAGCAAGTAAACAAATTCTCATTATGAACTATTTACTTATTGCTCATATTTATTTACATACTATTATTCGTGTAACTTTGATTATGCTAACTCAATTAATGTATGTCTTTGCCTACTCAATGTAATGACGTTATTTATACTAATATTATTTATTGTTATGTATTATATGTACGGCTCTATCAACTGTATATGTGATTATACTATATTATTTATTGTTATACATTATATGTGCAACTCTACAAATTTTATTCACTATTATTATTATTATATATTATCAGAATATGAAGTTTTGAACAAATTTAATCAAAACCTAAAGTTTTGGATTTCAATTAATAGAACTTGAAGTTCTAGATTAAACTTGAAGTTGTCATGATTTTAGATATAAAATTCTAAAAATATATATGAAATTTTTGATAACCTGAAGTTCTAGATATATTCATAAAGGAATTTATTATATATAAATTTCCTTTGAATATAATGTTAATGATTATGAGGCGAAAAATCATTTATCTTGCATGACTAAATTAATTAATATCACTCTCTGAAGTGAATGATAAATCATCTAATAGTCATGACGATGATTATGGTCAATAAAATCTTGGTGATTATAATAAATTTTAACCACCGGAAGTGGAATTCACACCAAAGCAAAGAAAAGTGTTTGCTATTGGTGAAATATGAAATTACAATAGTTGTACACCTAAAGTATACACAAATATTATATTAATCTTTTACCAATTATATATGAAGACTCCAGAAGAGTAAATTGTATATTATAAAGTGAAAAACAACAATGTTATATAAATGATACTTTGTTAGTTTAATAGATCCTAAAAGGATCTATATATATTAAGAAAATTATATTATATTATTTATATTGTCATATTTTAGAAGTATATTTTACAATCGAAACTATCATATGATCATAAGAATAATAAGAACAAAAATTATTAAAATAATATGAATATCCATTATAAGAACTTGAAGTTTCTTACTTAGTAAATGTCCATGAAGGATAATAGTTGATATTATAATTTGGTCCTTGAAAGACATTATTTGGTTCTTAAAAGATATTATGTGATATTTTAACAATTAAAAAATAATATTATAGTTTAATATATCCTTGAAAAATAGTAAAATAGTATAATTAAATCCCAAAAAGGCATTATGATAGTATAATTAAGTCCCAGATGGACATTATAGTGATGCAAATAAGTTCATAAGGCCAATAAATAAGTTTTCTCATCATTAAGGGGAGAATAAGGATAAAATTCTTAACGACATAAAATTACAAATGACATGCATAATTCATTATGACGATTATTGCATAAGTTATATGAATATGAACTTCAAAAAATTGTTTACTTGAAAATTACATATCCGAATGATTTTATATTCATTGCCTATATATTAACTTAGGTGATTGTTCTTAAAGGATAATTTACATAAATAATAGTAAATAAATAATATGTTATATATAGATATGTGAAAAATAAATTTCATTGTAAAGTTATTATTCCTTGAAGTGAATAATAAAAAATCATGATCATTTTAAAGATTACCTTCGAGCTATATAATCCTCATCATATAAATAACGACTCTTGAAGAGTTAAATATTTTGAAAGAAATAGAATTGTTTTCATTAGTGATAGAAATATCAATACTGATTAGGAAGTTGCCTATTTAGAATTATCATGTTTATTTTTGTATCTTTTTCTTTTTACTTGGAAATTATGTAGTACTCACTTTTGAACCCTACTAGAAGAAAGATAACTTTTTACTTTATATTTTATCATATTGCACTAACATATGACTTCTTTTATAAAGATATGTCTATTTTCAAAAGGGAATGTGAAGATATATGTATTGTTGATAGTGCAACAACACATACTATTCTTCAGAATAAAAAATATTTCTCAAATTTGTCTGTGATCAAAACTAAGGTAAATACTATATTAAGTCCTGTAGACTTGATAGAAGGTTCTGAAAGAGCCATTATCTTGTTAACAAATTGTACCAAGTTATGTATAAATAGTGCATTATACTCAAGTAGATTCAGAAGAAATATACTCAGTTTCAAAGATATACATAATAACGGATATCATATTGAAACTACAAATGAGAAGAATATAAAATATTTATGCATCACTAAAATCATTTCAGGCCAGAAGCTTATTTTAAAAAAGCTCAAAGGTTTCTCATCTGAATTGTATTATACAATTATAAAATCAATTGAAACATATATAATTTTGAGCCAAAAGCTTTCAAAACCAATAATGTTTTAACTTTGGCACGACCATCTTGGTCATCCAGGATCAACAATGATACATAAAATTATTGAAAATTCTCATGGACACCCATTAAAGAACTTAAAGATTCTATCATCCAATGAGAATATATGTATTGCTTGTTCACAAGCAAAATTAGTGGTTAAACCATCCATTTCTAAGGTTGATTTTGAGTCTCTATCTTTTCTATAAAGAATTCAAAGAGACATATATGAACCTATCCATTAATCAAACGAACCATTTCATTATTCATGATATTAATTGATGCATCTGCAAAATGGTCACATGTATTTTTGTTGTCTATTCATAACATTACTTTTGCTAGATTGCTTGCTCAGATTATTAGACGTCGAGCATAATTCCCAGATTATCAAATTAAAAACATACACCTAGATAATGCGGGTGAATTTACAAAAAAAAAAAAAAAAAATTCATGATTACTACGCATAAATTGGAATGGATGTTGAACATTCAGTTATATATATATATATATATATATACCCAGAATGGTCTAGCAAAATCATTCATCCTACGCATTTAGTTAATTGCAAGAACTTTTTTATTACAATACCGGTTTCTGTCTAGGGACATGCCGTTTTACATATAACAACATTAATTTGTCTTAGGCTTGCAACTTATCACCAATAGTCTCTATTACAACTTGTGCTTCGATATCAACTTGATATTTCGCATTTACATATTTTTGGTTATGCTATATAAGTTCTTGTTGCTCCTCCTCAACAAACCAAAATGGAACCACAATATCGTTTGGAGATATATGTTGGCTTTAATACACCTTTAATTATCAGATATCTTGAATCATTGACAAGTGATCTTTTTACTACTTATTTTACAGATTATTATTTTGATGAGACAACTTTTTCACTATTAGGAGGAGGAAAAATTTCTCCTAAAAAGAAACATGAGAAAAATGTCACTATTAGAGAGAAAAATAAACTCTCATAGAATGTGATAACAATATCTCATCTAGATCCTCGTATCACCCATTATAACAATGAAGTACGATGGATAGTTAACTTTAGATGATTATGAATCAGTTGTCAGATGCATTTACAGATATAGCTAGAATAATAAAATCATATATACCAGTTGTCAATGTACCAGTTAGAATAATTGTTATTCTAGAACAATGTAATCAAAATGTAGCAAATGAATCATCTACTGTATATCAGAAGTGCGGTAGACTAGCTGGTTTAAAAAACAGTATTCCTTGAAAGTAGAGAGTGAAAAATTATGATTCTATTGAAAATAATACTCAAGCTACAAAATCTACATCTTTTGAAAAATCATCTCCAAAAGAGTTACCAGCCCCCGAGGAAATCGAAACCCTCAAGAGGTATAAGCCCCGTAGGGCTGCAAAATTGCAAAAATGAAGAAATTTCATTGAATTTTGCAAAAGATATATGGAATCATGATGAAACAATCATCAACAATATATTTCCATATATGGTTGTTATTTAAATTATGAATATTGATTGTAAACCATATACGGTTGATGAATGTTGATAAAGAAATGATTGATCTAAATGGAAAGATGCAATTCAAACATAATTAAATCCTTTAGCCAAATAAAAGTATTTGGACCTATAGTCTAAATGCCTTAAGACATCAAACTTGTGGGTGCAAATAGATATTTGTACGAAAATGCAATGAAAAAAAAAAAGAGATTGTAAGATATAAAGCAAGACTTTTTACATAAGATTTCTCGCAAGGATCAAAAATTGATTATGATGAAATGTATTCACCTATAATGGATACAATTATTTTTAGATTTTTAATAAGTTTGACATTCTTAGAAGGACTCCCAATGCATATTATGGATGTAGTGACAATATATTTATATGGGTCACTTGATATTGATATCTACATGAAAATTTGAAGGATTTAAAATGCCTAAAACATATAAATCAAAAGCCAACCATATTTATTCAAATAAGTTGTAACTGCCTTTGTATGGATTGAAACAATCTGAGCGCATGTGGTATAATCGTCTTAACGAATACTTGATAAATGGAGATATATTAATAATCCTATATGTCCATATATTCATAAATGAAATCAAAATCTATATTTACAGTATATGTTGATGCTATGAATTTAATTGGAACTCCTGAAAAACTCCTAAAAACTGCTGAATATTTAAAAAAAAAAAAAGAATTTAAGATAAAAGACTTGAGGTAAACAAAATATTGTCTAAGCCTAGAGATCGAGCATAAATCACATGGAGTACTTATCCATCAAAGAGCATATATTGAAAAAAATCTTAAAACATTTCAATATAGATAAAATTCATCATTTGAGTACCTTTATGATTGTTCTGTCTCTTAATCCTAAAAAGTATCAATTTTGATCTAAAAAAGCTAATGAACAGATACTTAGTTCAAAAGTACTATATCTAAGTGCAATTGATGATTTATTATATTTATCACAATGTACTAGGTTTGATATTGCTTTTTTAATAAATCTATTGGCCAGGTTTAGCTCTGAACCAACATGACGTCACTAGAATGAGATCAAACATTTTTTTCGTTATCTTCGTAGAACAACAAATTTGGGATTATTCTATTCAAAATCTGCTAGTGGTTCAAATTTGATCAGTTATGCTGATACTAGATATCTTTCAGATCCCCACAAAGCTCGTTCACAAACTAGATTTTTTTTTTTTTTTTTTTTAGAATGATATAACAATTTCATAATGCTCCATAAAATAGACTTTTGTTGCTACATCATCCAACAATTTTGAGATTCTTGCACTTCATGAAGCAAATCGAGAATGTATATGGTTAAGATCTATCATTTATCATATTTAGCGCACATGTAAACTATCTACCATGTCAAATTCTCCCGCAATCATATATGAAAATAATGTTACATGTATCGCTCAATTTAGAGGAGAATATGTCAAAAGAGATAAAACCAAACATATCTCACCAAAATTTTTTTATACTCATGAACTCCAATAAAGTCAACAGATTGATGTTAAGCAAGTTCTCTTCGCAAATAATCTTGTGGACTTATTCACCAAAACATTGCCAACATCAACATTTGATAAATCAATTTATGACATTAAAATGCATCGATTATATTAGTTACATGATTGACTATGAAGCATTCTTTTAAGGGGAGTATATTAAGTCAATATGGACATATGTACACTGCACTCTTTTTATTTTTTATCAAGTTTGTCTCATGGGTTTTTTTGACAAGTTTTTTAACGAGACAGTCTCTTGAAAACACATTCAATACTATTGAATCTAGAAAATTATAATATTTTTGATCCAGTAGATCATAAAATATTTTTTGTTTAGGTTTTTATCTTATTGGGTTCTTACTAACAAATTTTAAAAATTTTAAAAATAATAGTGTCATTCAAGGGGGAGTGATGTAAAGTGGATGAATATCCACTATTATTTATTTTATAAGATGAATTACAGATGGTCCATGATGAGGCAATTGTCATTAGATAATATATTAGAGAGGTCAATAATTGTGACTTAATGGACAACTTGCTTGCCTAATCATGGCTTAGTGGACAACTTGTTTGCCTAATTGTTTTGTGTATAAATTGATACAATATGTAATCAATTGAACACACTCAATTCAAGAGCATCCTCCATTTACGCTCTCTCTTTTTCTCTCCATATTATTTTACTTTAGTTCATATTTCTTTTGTTGTCTCTATCCTTTATATTCCTACATAAAATTTATTTATTTATTTATTTATTCGGTTTACAATGCTTCATTTCTTTTGATTTACAACATCAAATTAATTATTGTTTTCCGACACATATTGAGGTAAACAATTTAACTCACTTTTCAATTACTATTTGAATAAAAGTAATAAACACAAAAACCCAAAACAATAATCAACCAGTTTAGTTTTTTTTTTTTTTTTTTTTTTCTATCTTTTTTCTAATACAAAAGCGGGGCAAAAGCCTAAAAAGAGGGGGGAAAAAAAAAAGACACTAACGAAGAGTTTGAGTTTTCTGAAGATCAGAGTTGACAAGAAACTCCAATTCAGAAAAGATAGTCAATATGTCTATATCTTATATCATCAAAGCAAGAGCTATTTTTGCTAGCCAAGAAGCAACCCAGTTAGCATCTTGTGGCACATAAAAAAGTTTGAGACGTCAATCCTTCTTCATAGTATTTCAAATATTCAAGATAAAAGACCCATAACAGATGGGATGAGGGTCCAAATGAAGAATTAAATTAATAATTTCCTTACTATCCGATTCTACCAAAACTACAAGTAGTCATAAATCCCAAACCATACAAAGACCTTTTTCAATCACCCTTAACTCAGCTTTTAGAATAGAGCAAACACCCAGAGAACTCATAAAACCCCCTTTGAAAATGTCTTGATTTTGAGATTTTTAAAGTGTAAGACCATGTGTCATTAATTAGCTATATTATTTATTTTTATTATTAGTTATATCTTTATTATGTTGGAGATGAATAAAAATAAACTAATTTCTTTTGTTATTATCATTAATTTATTAAATTACCCATTCTCACATAAATATTTGCTCGGCCACTGAGTCTAGTAGCTGTTCACTTTCTGCAGTTACAACGAATTTGACCTTGTTCACCGGTCAAAACTTTGATGTTGCCCATTTTGACCATGGAGTTGGCAAAATCACCAGAGAATGCCTTGGCATTGTTGCTATATGTCTTCACCAGCCCATCTGTGAAGCCACCATTGACAAGTGCCTGATCAGAGTGAAGCAGTCCCTTGTACTTCACCAAGTTAGAGAAGTAGGCTGTGTCAAAACTTGCCGGTGAGGGGTCCAGCGGAGCCAGGTTGGTGTCGCCACCGTTACGTGGACATGTCTTCCTACGCTTCTTAGCGAAGTCAGGTTCGACGTTGGTTTCGTTGTAGATACGGCCTTTGAATGTCCGGCATTGAGCAAATCCTAGGGTGTGACTGCCTGAGAGCGCCACCAATTCACTCTCGTTGAGGCCTTGTCTTTTGAAGCTTTGGATCAGTGCAGGGAGGTCCATGAATGGTGTTGGAAGGTCTCTATTGGCTTGGGTCCTGCTAGCTGTGGTCGAGTCCCTTCTTCCTAGTGGCACATTCCAGTAAGGCCCTCCTAGCCGCACCATTAATTTGTAGTGTACAATACTTATGTAAAGCAAATCATTTACCAACAAAATATAGTGAATACGAGTCCTAGATAGAAAATGCGGTTTGGAAGGCCCTATTTTTGAACTCAAGCTCACGGAAACGTTTAAATAAAACAAGAAATTGAATTAAAAGTTTGATATTTAATGTTACTTATAAAAATGTGTGTGTGTGTGTGTTTTTTTTTTTGGCTTTATTAAAAGTTGTAAGATTTGGTGATGCTATGATTTTGAACTTGCGTTCGCAAATTTGGATAGGTCATAATCATAAATAATAGCAGAGTTAGTGGGCTCGTACCGCAACAACAGAATCACGATGCGACAGCCAAAATGTCAGCATAAGAGACAATGGGGAAACCACAAATTCTGTCGACCTCTTCCTTGATTTGTTCCATGACTTCGAATCCTGTTGCAGAGTTTTGATTAGCAAGTGAATTCTTTTCACTGTCCACGGTGGATGTAGAATCCAGAAGAATCGAGGCATCACAACCCTACGTAATTACAAACGTATATATTAGAATTCTTGCACCTTAAATCCAAGAATAATTATGCCTGAACAGAATTAGTGTATTACATTAACGAAACAATCGTGAAAGTAAAGGCGAAGCAGAGAGGCCCGCTTGCGTCGTTCTTTGTAGACTGCAGCCTCGACCACTCGCTTGATGGCAGGCAAAGCTTGGGACACACATATGTTCATAGTAGTAAGGAGACAGTGTTGAGAAAGCTGTGTCCGTGAAGGCCAATGTAAGGAAGACATGAAGCTGGAATGTACTACGCAAAGCCATTGATGAGTGAATTAGCTACTCTATTAAGCTTTGCTTGAACTCTGAATTTTGATGTGGTACTTGCATCTCTGTTTTAGCTTATTCATGGGAAGCTCTACGTCATCCTTACTCTTGGCCAATTATTAAGTACTCCTGCTTCTTGGAAGTTTTCTTTCATTTAATTTCTAGCATTAATGGTGAAGACCTGTAGTCCATTTTTGCACGAAATCCCATTGGAACTACATTTATTTAAATATGTTTAATTATGGTTTTGATTAGTTAAATTATTTTTATTAGTGATAGTCACCTCGTGAGGCATGCATGTATACTGCTCCAAAACAGTTGAAAGTAACTTACTTGCTTGACATCTGCTTTATTGAATTTTTTAACCCTCATCTATTTGAGTAAAAAATATGTGAGAGAGTCATCGTTTATAATCGATATATATGTAGTGTTTTAAAACATATCGTTGCATAAAAATAAAAGCTATCAATTTTATAATGAAGCTGACGTATTTCACAAAACTATATGAAATCAGTTTCGGAACCGATTTGTTGATTTATTTAATGTTATATCTTTAAAATGATTTTCATAAATATATATATTTCTACGAAGAATATGATTTTCATAGTTATTAAAATTTTTCATTTGGCTTACTACTAATCACACATTCCAACATCAACATTCTAATTGTTATAGTAATTTAATAAGATCCCTGTTTTTATTAAAATAATAACATATATATGTCCAGTAACCAAAAAATTAGTAAAATATTTCAAAATGAGCTACTTTGTAGGATAATTGAGAAACAATTCAAACAGCATTAGATACATTATTTCTAATTTACAAAAGTTCATCAATGAGCCAAACCAATTAACTCGGCACAAAATCTGTGTCTTTTTCATTGTATTTTTTCTTATTCATAATATATGCTATGAAAAATATTTATAGGATCATATGAAGCATTCTCAAATATATATAACGGTCAAAGCCGTAGCTAATTTATAGTTGATTAAAATTCTAATGAAAACAACCGTAAATATGCTGCTTAATTAATATTATTTATTCTCTCAATAAAAAATTAATCATATTTATAGTTGATTTTTAAAGGAATTTTGCTTTTTTACATTGGTAGGCTAGCTGCATAATCGAACGCTTGTCACGGGCTTTATGGTTTAATATAACTGGCACGCGGCTGTTTAAACGTATAAGATATATAATTTTTTCCAAAAGTCAACTATTACTTTTCACATGGAAAAAATTTTATCTTATATTGCATTGCATGTACCATTGATTCGTCCCAATAATATACTTTGTCAACAGCATTTTGTGTTGACTGCATCAAAAGTGAGAATAAGGATTCTCTACCATCCTTTTTTTTGTTAATATTTTGATAATTTAGTGACACCTCAGCAGTTAAAAAAATGAATGATTAAGATTGATATATTTTTTTTCTCTCATACATCATTCAAATTTAAATTGCTCTCATAAAAAGATTAGCACCATGTCAACATTGATAGATAATCCTTATCCCAAAAGTGAACCTACTCACTTTAATGTTATGATGAACTTCAAAATCAAGAAACACATATTTGTAATGATTAATAATATGATTAAGTCGGAGCAAGTAACATTTGTTGTTCCATATAAGTTTTCTTGAATTTTAAGCTACGTTGGGAGGTCAATATTTCATGGGTCGTTGATTCTTTCTCCGCAGCATTTAGTTGATCTAATAACCTATCTACTTCTTATGTATGTTCTATTTCAGGAGCACATGATTGAAAATTTTGAAATAACAACTCATTTCTATCGTCTATGTATATAATTTTTTCTTCATACCAGATATTAAACTTCATTCAGTCAAGTACAACTAAAATTAATAAGTTTATTAGGTTCTAGAACTCAACAAAACTTACATAATTTACTAAAAGAAAAGCATTTTTATTGCAGCTCAGTAAGTCTGAATGAATGTTAAAAATGATGATTATCCTGAACAAGGCATTGACTAGTAGAGTAAGTGTACGTTTGGTACAGTTTATCAACTGGTTAAAAGTATTTTTTTAATGTTAAAAACTTTACTTGATTATTTTTATGTCGTTTGGTTGATATCCTAATAGAGCTTTTAAAAAAATTAAAATAACTAATAAATGTCTACTTGGAGAAGCTTAAAATTTGAGCTTCTCCAGTAGATCCTTTTGAGCTTTTTTTAAAAGATTAAAATCTCTATCATACCCTAATTTTATTTTGTTAATATATTTATACCATTATAACCTTATTTCACTTTTTTTTTTTTTTTTTTTTTTTTATAAATATAAACGTATAGCCTCCACTTTCATTCACTTTTTATTTCATAAAAATTTTTAAGAACTCCTCTTTAATTGACAAGTTTTCTATATTTTATGTTTTTTTTATTGCATTTTTTTTTTTATCTTTTATTGTCATGAATATTATATGTTATATTTGTTATATATATAATGCAATTAGTTTTGTTATTAGTTTATTGATATATACATACATATTTGTTATATATATATAATGCAATTGATATTGTTATTGATTTATTGAAGATGTAAAACCTTATTAACAAATCTAAATAAACACTTTTCTTTTGAAAATAAAAAATAGAGAAACAAAATAATTTTATATCTATTTTATTGAAAATATGTGTTTTGAAAATATACTTATATCATGTAATTATTGATTATTTAATTGATTAATTTTTTATAGTTGAGATTGAAGTCATTACATTCCTAGAATGAATATATTTTTTTTTCCTCATACATTTTTTGGTAAATTAACAATATAAAACTGCTTTAAAAATAATTTAACCAAACAGTTTATAATTAAAAAAAAATCTTTTTAATTGACAACCAAACAACCAATAACTGTATTCTAAAAGATCTATTTTCAAAAGATCTACTTCTAAAAGATCTAATTATAAAAGATTTACTTGAATAAGCTGTACCAAACGAAGCCTAATTTTAGTTGGAAAGTTTGATCCGAAACTCATTCCAATTAGTATGACACCGAAATGGGATGGAAGTTGACGTATGGGTCTGGGTTGAACCGGGCTTGAATCCTATAATGGGCCAATGACTTTATAATTTGAAAGATTAAATTTGAAAGATTCTGTTATTTACAAATTTAGTTTTAAAAATTTCATTAAATGAATTCTTATTTAATGTGGTTTAATTCGTTGATTATGTACATTTAATTTGATGATATTTTATATTTGAATTACAACATTGCAGGTGACATTTTTTAGGAAAAAAAAAATTGTTAAATGGATTGGATTTGTTACTTTCCTGATTAATTTGATATTTGAAATTGATGTGTTTCGAAAATAATTAAACAAAATATAACTAAAATTTCTTCTTTTACTATTTGAAAAGTCTGAGAATTTCTCATTTGCAGTGTCAATAATTGTTATAAGGTTACACTTTTCCAGCTATAGCTTTTTTTATTAAATAGTAAATAGCAAAAACATGGTGCACCCGAAAACTAAGAGGGTGATCTTACCACTCATTTGAATCAGGCCAGCACCTATAATGATTCAAGTTCAATTCCTGATGACTCAGCCCAAATTTTATCGTTGTAGAAGGCAAATAATGAAATGTTTTAGACATGATAAAATTTAAAGTAAGTAATATAATATATTCTAGTGAAAAAATTGTCCTACTGTTTTCATTAAATTGTGATTATTAGTATGAAATAATCTTGCCCAGTCTCTCTTATTTTTTTATTGTGTATTATACTAAAATAGATAATAGAGATAAATCTTATATAAATACAATTCCAAGAATACAAATATTGCTTACAATTCACAAAAAAACATCTTTTACACTTTACAGGCTCTATATCAAGAAAGATATAAAAAGCCTCAAATTAATCATTATTTTCCGACACATTGTGTAATAAAGAATTGTCACTCCCTCTCAGAAATACAAATTGCATAAACACAAAAACCCAAAACAATAATCAATTAATTTAGTAGTTGTTCACTTTCCTGCAGTTCAGACGAATTTGACCTTGTTTCCCGGTCAAAACTTTGATGTTGCCCATTTTGACCATGGACTTGGCAAAATCACCCGAGAACGCCTTGACATTGTAGCTATATGTCTTCACCAGCCCATCTGTAGCACCACCATTGAAGAGCGCCTGATCAGAGTGAAGCAGTCCCTTGTGCTTGACCAACTTAGAGAAGTAAGCTGTGTCAAAACGTGCCGGTGAGGGGTCCAGCGGAGTCAGGTTGGTGTCGCCACCGTTACGTGGGCAGGTCTTTCTACGCTCCTTAGCGAAATCAGGGTCGATGTTGGTTTCGTTGTAGATACGGTCTTTGAATGTGCGGCATTGAGCAAATCCTAGGGTGTGGCCGCCTGAGAGAGCCACCAAGTCTCTCTCGTTGAGGCCTTGTCTTTTGAAGTTTTGGATCAGTGCAGGGAGGTCCATGAATGGTGTGGGAATGTCTCTGTCGGCTTGAGTCCTGCTAGCTGTGGTTGAGTCCCTCCTTCCTAGTGGCACATTCCATGAAGGCCCTCCAAGCTGCACATTTGTAGAAGAAAATAAGCCTAAGTAAATTATGTACCCAAAAACCAGTTTTGTACTCGAGCTTGTTAAGTTATCCTATTCTACTCTCGTTTTTTATTTTGATATTTTATTAAAAAAATTTGGTTTGAGTAAACTATTCATATGTATAAAAGCAAAAATAATAATAATCTTGGTCATTGATTGTTTTTATATTAATATGTCATTTTATCACAAAAAATCAAGAAAAACAAGTCATGAGAAAGTTATTGTAATATTTAAATCCCAGAAGATAAATCAAGTAGTATAGTTGATAGTTCATGGAATTAATTTGTAACAGAGCCTAATCGACAAAAAAGAATTTTTTTTATTAAAGATTTTATAGTTCAACAAAGACTACCATTTTGAGTTCATAAAGCTGTATGAGGTGATTTTTGTGTCATATTATAGATTATAGAAGAGATAGAATATATATATATATATGTGTGTGTGTGTGTGTGTGTATGTACACACATACCGCAACAACAGAATCACGAGCTGCGACAGCCAAAATGTCAGCACAAGAAACAACCGGGCGTCCACAAATTTTGTCGACCTCTTTCTTGATCTGGTCGATTACTTCGAATCCTCTAGCGGAGTTTTGATTAGCTCGAGAATTCTTTTCACTGTCGATGGTGGATGTAGAATCCAGAAGGAGTGAAGCATCACAGCCCTACAAACAAAGAACAAACACACACATACATATAAGAATTCATGTACATCAAAACCAAGAAGGATTGAACTACTTTAACTAAAAGAAAATAATATTGTATATTACATTAACGAAACAATCGTGGAAGTGAAGGCGAAGCAGAGAAGCCCCCATGCGTCGTTCTTTGTGGACTGCAGCCTCGACCACTCGCTTGATGGTAGGCAAAGCTTGGGGACACACATGTTCATAGTAGTAAGGAGACAGTGTTGAGAAAGCTGTGGCCGTGAAGGCCAAAATCATTATGAGGAAGACACGAAGCTGACTTGTACCACACGAAGCCATTGATGAGTTAATTAGCAACTCTGTTATGCTTGCTTGAACTCTGAACTTTGATGTTGTACTTGCAGTTTGGTTTTTGGCTTATTTATAGTAACCTAGCTAGCCCATGTCATCCTTGGACTTGGCCAATCATTTAGACTACTTCAGCTTCTGCTTCTTGCAAGTTTTCTTTCATTTTCTAGATTGGCTGGTGTGGCGTGTGGCCTATTTTTACAAGAAACCGAGGAGAAAAACAGGTGCTATAAATGTCATTGATAATCATTTTGATTATATTAAATTAGTATTTAAAGCGGACACGGAAGAACATTACTTGGATGCATAGTAATATGTATTTAATGAGAATTAATGGATGTTATTAATAATAATCATATTAATGATGTGTTTACTTTATGGATTAGGGAATAAGAATGAAAAATAAGATTGATTGATGATATTTACTTACTTAAAATTCATTCTGTAATATAAACGAAAATGTGAATGTCACATTAATTTGGGGTTATAGAATGAGAATTTCATTCCCCTCACTCCATTTAAGAATCTTATTCTCATTCCCAAATTCAATGTAAAAGGTCTCTTATATCCTACTTCAAAAAAAAAAAAAAAAAAACTATTTTGATAACATTTATATATTAAAAAAAAATCATGACTTAATATACAATAGAAATACAGAATATATTCTTTAATAAAAAAAAGAAATACACAATATACTTACAATAATATCATTAAGAAGATTCATTTTTTTAGCCCATTATGATGAGTTACATAACAAAATATGACACTACATCTTTAATATTATTTTATATATTGTAATTAATCCATAATTTTAATCAACAATATTTTTGTAACTTGTAACTAATTCATCTCAATTCCAAAGTAAAGTAAACAACTCAATAAGAATATCGTTGATGCGGATTTCGATTCCGATTCCATTGCTATAGTTGAAATAAATAACTTATTCTAATTCAGATACATCATTTGTATTTCAAATCATTTCAATCTTAGATCATTCATGTTTATCCAAGTAAAGTAAATATTGAGACAACATATATGTCATTCAGATAAATATTTAACTCAAAGTAATACAGGGAAAAAAATAGAACTAATTAAATTAACCAAATTATAATTTCACTTTGACATAGTCAATGACATTGATGAATTAACACATTTTCTTGAAGATAAATTTATTGAATAATATTAAGAGCGGCAAGTGTGCAATACAGTAATTTTGTTTTTGGTGAAAATTTCTTACCTTCTACTAATTGGAATTTAGCTGTTATCCTCATAAGAATATAGATTATTTCTGAAGTCAACCATATATGTATATCCTTGCACATATTGTTGACTCATTCCAATAATGTACTTTGTCAAATGTTTTTGGTGTTGATTTCATCAAAACTGGAAACTTCACCTGCTCACTTTAATATTATGGAAGAGATCAAGCGCCGTCATCAAAATCAAGAAACATTGTTGTAGTAATCAATATTATGATTAGGTCAGAGTAAGTGTTATCAGCTGTTTTGGTTTTCTTGAACATTAAGTTAGGGTGAGAGGTCCAAATCTCATCTTGGTTCGTCGTTGGTTCTTTTTCTACAGGATTGGGTTGATCCTCTAACCTATCTACTTCTTATGTATGATATACTTCATGAGCTGATGCTCGACGTAATAACTCTTTTTTAGTGTGTATGTATTGATATTTTCTCCATACAAGATATTTAATTCAGTCAATCAACAGCTGAAATAAGTTTATTAGAGTTTTAGAACTCATAAAAAAATGAAAGGAAAACATAGTGCAGCTCAACACGTTTCAATAAATACTAAAATCTGTTATTCCTAAGCCAAAATATTATTATTGTGGGTATATTTAGGACCACGTAGATGGATTAATAAAAGCTCAAGAAACCGATCCAATGAATTGACCCAGCAGACGAAGGTTCAGTTCGCTAGCACCCAGTTTGCACAAACGAACTTGCAGTTTGCTAATGCAATTCTCAGATTGCTGATCAGTCACAATCCAGGTCGCCTTATGCCCAATTTGAAGTCACTTAAGGCAAGCTCCAGCTCGCAGATTAAAGCACCCATTAAAGAAATTTTCTAAAATAACAATAACTCAAATTGAGAAGGAGTCAACCACCAGAATAAGCAATAAATTTAAATTCTTATGTCGATGGAATTAATCTCTGATATAACGGAATCTATCCCTGATTTGGTGCAAACCAATTTTAGAAGTGTAATTAATGTATGATTTTTTCCTGTTTTAATTGTATTCAAACCGTAACGTCCTACGCTATAAATAGGGGTTTAAATTTAATTGTAAACATATAACATTTAACAATATACTGTGATTTTATCAAAATAACCAGATAACATAATCGTAGACGTAGACATCATTCTAACTAAGCCATGTAAAAATCTTTGTGCAAATACTATTCTTCCTCTTTTTTTTTTTTTTTCTCTTTATTTTGCTTTATTTCTCTTTGATTGCAGGATATTGAATTTTAAACCTCAGTAGACCAAATTTACATGTCGACAATTATTAAATAAAATAATGTTTTGTATTGTTGTTGTATTCAAAATTCATTCTAAATAAATTTAAAAATTCATTCTAAATAATATCACCGGTGACGTCAATAGCATGGTCCTTTAGTGTGGGGTCCACGCGGTTGCACCATTCTGGGTTCCTTGTTGATGAGCTTGTTTAGATGCCGTACCTTCTCGCTATTCCTCAACATCTCAAATTGTCCAATTTTTCTACACTCTCAGTCGCCATGAATTAAGCTGCTAATTGCGTTGTCTCCGTTGCCACCACTTTCATTATTTGCCTCCTGTCTGTTTGTTTGTTTGTGTTTTTTTATTTATTTTTATTTTTTTATTAAAGTTGAAGAGATAGATCGATCTGATTCAAAAGATCTCGCTTTCTTCTAAACTGTATTTCTTTGTTCATTATATTTTGCTTTCTTTAAAAATAGACTTCTTGATCTACTATATTTCAACCGTAAATATGAAGGATAGATGCACACTATTCAAACATAGCTAAATGAGTATTTAATAAAAATCAATACGTTTTAATTAATGAAGTTAAAAATATGATTGTAAAATTCTTTAAAATTTATTATTATGAATATGTACCTCTCCAATCATGATATAGTGATTTTTTTTTTTTTTTTAAAGACCATTTGTTCTGTAATAGTGCAAAACCAATTTTACAAAGTCCATGTTTTTGTAATGTCTTAAAACTATTATGCAAAGTTGCAGAACAAATAATCCTGAAAATAAAATTTTTAAACGTCCCAACGAGAATATTATTGTTTATATATTAAATCCAATTATTAGAATTGAATGAAAAGTTCTTCTGTGTTCAGTTCAAAAGAATGTTAAAACAGTCTAAATAACATAATGTATAAGCAAACAACCCGCCATTGCAAACCCAATTTCACGAACAAACAACATGTGCTAATCAAATCTGAGTCGATTAAGTCGGATATAGTATGGAGACTTTCTGTTTTTAACAAAATCCTAGTTCAGGATCTTTTTGTTGACAAAATAGAAATACCTCTCTTCCTTCTTCGCCTTCTGGAATATGATGCGGCTTCGAAGCTGGGCAAAGCACCTTTTCTCGGCCAACAGAAGAACGGCAGTTTGACTCTTCTTCCTCCGGTCGTTTCAAAGCCAAGTTTATTACACTCATTGCTGGGCTGATTGCTTGAGATGGTAAATTAAATCAATGTCAACTATTTTTACTGTGGTTTCTTCTTGTCCTATGATTCATAAGATTGGTCTAATTTCTATAACAGAGCATTGTAATAATAGTGAGATCAAAATACATGTATTGTCCGAATATTTACTTTTAAAACTAGAGAGATAAAGAAAACTCTCTACACATAATTTAAACCCTCATTATTAAGTGGATGGAAAGGTGCACACCACATCAACTAATTAAGAAGGGATGTGTATATACTTCATATACTTTAGTCATATAGCAGATGGTACAATAGGCTTAATTCTATTTGTTTCATTAAGAATACAAATAAATAAATTAATGTTATTACCTTCTTTTTTTCATAAAAGTTCGACTCATATAGAACACTACCACAGATAAATCGTATAATCATCCGAAATAAAACTAAACTGAGTTGTCACAGGGGACTTCCTCCAATTGGACACACCACAGCAAAGTATGCCTTGCCAATGCATGGGCAATTTTATCGCTTCGAAATTAAAACAACATCAAGGACAGAAAACATTTAATATAACTCAAAATTCATAAACAACATCTTTTAGGGGCTCAATATCAAGAAAGATATTAAAACCATCTTCTTACAAAATACAAATTGAATGAAAATATAAACCCACAAAATTACAAACAAACAAATTGCTTTCACCACTTCATCACTAGTTCGCTTTCCTGCAGTTGACACGAATCTGACCTTGTTCGCCGGTCAAAACTTTGATGTTCCCCATTTTGACCATGGACTCGGCAAAATCTTCCGAGAACTCCTCTGGATCGTGGCTATAAGTCTTCACTATCTCATCTGTGGAACCCCCACTGAAGAGTTGCTGATCAGAGTGAAGCAGTCCCTTCTTGTTGACCAAGTTAGTGAAGTAACCTATGTCAAAGTGCGCCGGGGTCGGGTCCAGTGGAGCTAGGTTACTGTCCCCGCCATTGCTTGGACAGGTCTGTCTACGCTCCTTAGCGAATTGAGGGTCGATGTTTGTTTCGTTGTAGATGCGGTTTCTGAACAAACGGCATTGTGCGAAGCCTATGGTGTGACCACCTGAGAGTGCCACCAAGTCTTCCTCGTCGAGGCCTTGTCTCTTGAAGTTTTCGATCAGTGCAGGGAGGTCCATGAACGGCGATGGAATGTCGGCGTCGGCTTGGGCTATGCTAGCTGTTGCTGAGTCCCTTCTTCCTAGTAGCACGCTCCATGAAGGCCCTCCTAGCTGCAGATTTGTAGAAATAAATTAGACAAAGCAATATATGTATATATATATATATAAAGTAACCATAGAAGGACATTTATAATATGTGTTAAGGGCTTGACGCTTAATCACAAAAAAAACATTGATTAAAGTCATAGAAAAATCTAATCTCAAAGTGTACTTGGATATATTAAGTTTGCACACTCGTTGTTAATGATAATAGTAGAGATATTATTCGGAATTTGATTTTTTGTTGTTTGTTGTTATATATAAAGGGTTTAATTTTTAACAACACTTGTTAAATTTTGTTTATCACATGCAGCTTATATGGTTTTATGAAGTCTATGAGTTTAAACTCCATTTCACTCAGATAAATGGGGGCAGTTTTTGAATCATAATTATAAATAAAACAAGAGTTAATATTGACGCACCGCAACAACAGAATCACGAGCTGCGACAGCCAAAATGTCAGCACAGGAAACAACGGGACGTCCACAAATTTTGTCAACCTCCATCTTAATTTGGTCAATGACTTCAAATCCTCTGGTGGAGTTTCGATTAGCTGCTGAATTCTTTTCAGTATCCATTGTAGCCGTAGCATCTAGAAGAAGGGACGCATCACAACCCTACATGTAGTTACAAAGACCAAGCACACATATATATTAGAATTCATGCGTATCAAAGACAACTTTAATTAAATACTACATGAAAACTAGAAACATTCTATATATATATATATATAACAGCATTAGTGTATTACGTTAACAAAACAGTCGTGGAAGTGAAGGCGAAGCAAAGAAGCGCCCATGCGGCGTTCTTTGTACACTGCAGCCTCGACCACTCGCTTGATGGTAGGCAAAGCTTGGGGACACACATGTTCATAGTAATAAGGAGATAGGGTTGACAAAGCTGTGGCCGCAAAGGCCAGTATGAGGAAAACGTTAAGCTGGAATGTGCTACGTGAAGCCATTGACGAGTTAGCAAACTCTATTAAGCTAGCTTGAATTCTGAATTCTGCTGTGGTTTTTTTTTTTTGAAAGAATTCTGCTGTGGTTTTGCATCTTGGTTTTTAGCTTATTTATAGTATCAAGCTCCCTGTCATATTCTTGGACTTGGTCAATTATCAAGGCTACATCTGCTACTTCTCGGAAACTTAGTTCATTTTCTTAGCTCGACTGATGTAGACGTGTAACATATTTTTCTAAGAAACTTACATGTACATTGGAGAGAACATATATTATAAATCACATTAGTCATAATTTTGATTGTTATAAGTTATTTTTATTAGAAATAATTACCCTCAGAGAGACATGCATATGTCATTCCAAGTAATATAAGTAATCCAACATGATTAATAAAGAAAAATATAACTGTATAGAGCTGGTTAAAATAAACCATATCTTAACCACTTTGATATAGTCAATATCATTGGTCGAATATATTAATTCAATGTTAGGTGAAAATTCTACCTTCTATTGGTCAAAATTTTGCCGTTTCTCTCGTATAAAATAATTATTTTTTAAATTCTAAAGTCAAATTTGATATAGGAATTCAAAAAATTTTGTTATCTAATATATATAATAATACATAAATATATTCTTAACGCATGTCTCATTTGATTCTTTCCAATAATGTACTTTTTCAAATGTGTGCACATTTTGTGTTGATTCCATCTATATTGTACCTAAACATCATTTTAATATCATGAATTAGAAGCCTTATTCAAAATCGAGAACCATGCGTTGTAGACTTGTAGTTAATAATTTTAATAATATTATGATGTGATTAAGTATGGGAGCAATTTTATCTGTTGCTCTGTAAAGGTTTTCTTGTATATGCTACACTGAGAGGTGCAATACTTGGTATCCGTGGTTGATTTTTTTCTCTGCAGGGTAGAGTTGATCCACTAACTTATCTACTTCTTGTGTACGTTCTACTTCATGAGCTCATAGTTAAAATTGTATCTCATTTTTTAGTGTGTTTGTATAGAGGTTTTTTATTCATACATACATACATACATATATATTAAAGTTCGTTCAGTAGCTAAAAGTTAATTTATTAGAGTTTTAGAACTCAAAAGAAACTTAATTACTATCAACGTCGGGATTTAGTCGACTTAGAGGTTCTAAGCCTATAATACGGTTCTGATGATAAGAAGCAATAAGAGTAGATAAAAACAGTTAAGAATGAAAAAAGGAGAGGAAGAACAACACAAAGAAGAGAGTTTTTTTATATGGTTCAGCAAATGTGCCTACGTTCACGATAGTCACTTTAAATAATTTTGGCAGGGTAACTATCTTACTTATCCAAGTTGTTCAATACAAAGAATTTCATTCCTATTTATAGAGTGGGGATTCACAATTTGAGTGTAACACACGTTAAGAAGTGAATTATTACATCAACTATTTTTTCATAGCAATAATTACATTAATTACTCTCCAAAGTAATCATTGTATTAACTGCTCTTGTACGACAATCATTACATTAACTACTCATCTGGATCCAGAATTATAAAGATTTCATCGGTATAAGATTGGGGAGCCTGAATCTGAAAGATTGACTTGACACGAAACCAGGGAGCTTGAATTTTTATCGGATTTGATTGCCATCAGCTTATAGAAAATTACCTGGCACGAGCTCAACGAGCTAACATATCACTCCCGCAAGCTGAAGATAAACCAAGATAGCTTTGGTTTAAGACACGAGCTGAAGAAGAAGGTAGCGAGCTCGACACTACAAGCTGAGCACTCGGCTTTCTAGGCCTTTTACCATTAGGCCTTTAACAACACATTTATTCATGTCGCAGAAGCGGCCATAACAATTACTAAGTAATAAAAAACATATTGCAACTTAAGATCTCCATGAATGCTAAGATTTGATCATTCAAACCAAAGAATTGTTAAGTAAAGTCCCACCCCATATTATCTTTCCTTTGAAACAAAGATATTAAAATTAAGCGTGTAAATGATGAGCTACTAGCCTGGTGGTAGAGAATGCCTTTTTAATACCTATCTAAAATTTTTTGTCCAAAACTTACTTAAAATAATATAATAGCAAGTTATATATAACTATCATATCATTAAACAACTCCTGGTTTCTAGCAAGAGAGGAAAAAAAAGGGAGTTTTGAAAATTGTCTTAAAAACTAGGCTGATTATTTTAGTACTTTTAGTTCGTGGGTATACCTTTGCAAACTAAAAAGACTTAGTGAAGGTATGGTTATGAAATAATGGTGCTTAGAATTTCAACTCCATTTCCAAAACTATTTTTAAAATTTAGGTCTTTTAGCACCATTTAAAGGGATTTAATCTATCATGAATCCATCTTATAATTTCACACAATAGTTACAAATATATCACATCATTTCAAATGGAGATCAAACAAACCATCAGACTCAATATACAGTATTAACATTGCATTTTTCATTTCTAATTTGTTTTTAATAGTCAATCATAGATATATAATAGTATTAAAACTATGTAACATTTCAATAAATCATCATTGTACCTATATATATATAGTGATTTTATTATCAATGTCTCCTAACTTTTAAAAATTAAAATGAATCAATTAAATTCATCTATTGTATTTTCTCTCCTAAAACAATCTCTTTTCTGTTTGATTCAAATGTAATAGATGAATTTGATTAGTTCGTCTTAACTTTTTAAAGTTAGGAGACATAAATGGTAAAATCACTATATATATATATACACGTATATATGCATACTTGTGTAATGTTTGTTTTTTGAATTTGCGCATGTGTGTAGTGTTATTCTTTGAACTTTCCTTAATGAAAAAACATAGAAGCAACATCACTACATTAGAAGAATACATACTGCCTCTCTCAAATCTCTATCTCCCCAAACATACACTCATTATTAGGTTGTTAGAATTATGAAGCTTGAAAGAATTTGGATTCCTGAAAGATTTTGGATTCCAAATAGAGTAAGAACTTGTTTGAAACGTAAGTAGGTCAAATGAAGTCCGTTTTACTCAAATAAGATATCATTGGAAAGCTTATTTCGACTCGAATTCAATGCCTTAAAAATTGTAGCAAATAGGGGTCACACGCACTCTCATGCACCCCAACAAGATTCAGTGGTCAGTTTTACATAGATTTTTCGAATCCGTTTCCTTTTCAGTTTTTTGAGTCCAAACTAGTTATAGATTATTTCTACACTATAAATACACATATAAAACGTCACATGGGTTAGTTCCATGATGTACAAAGGGGTCTCTAAGAGTTTTAGGTTTAGATTGACAAGTGTAGGAAGGTGAGAGAGATTTGTGAGAGAGAGATTCGTGATTAAAAGTGAGAGAGACAGAAGTTTGAGTTTCTAATCATCAATTTGATAATGGAAGAAGTGTTGGTGCACTCCGTGGACGTAGGAAATTTTTTGAACCATGTAAAACTGTTGTGTCTCTTTTATTTTCTATTTTTTGTGTTGCGTGCTTGATTGTGCTTTGCGACTTCTTCTTCTTTCTTTCTGGATTATCTCCTAACAACTGGTATCAGAGTCTGGTTCATTAGTGGTTGGTTTTGTTAGTTTAGGCAAAAGATCATGGGATCAGAGAAGGATCATTGCAAGGTTGAGAAGTTTGATGGGTCGAATTTCAGTTTCTGGAAGATGCAGGTGGAGGATTACCTGTACCAGAAATATTTGTACTTATCGCTAAAAGAAAAGCCAACAGACGTGAAAGATGAAGATTGGAAAGTATTAGATCGTAAAGCCCTAGGTGCGATTCGATTGAATCTATCGAGATCAGTAGCCTTTAATGTGAAAAATCAAGACACGACGGCGTCTCTCATAAGAGCCTTATCAAATATCTATGAACAACCTTCTGCGGCAAATAAGGTACATTTAATAAAGAAATTCTTTTCTCTCCGAATGTTAGAAAATAAAAACTTCAAAGAGCACCTGAATGTTTTTAATGAGATTATAGATTAGCTAATGTCCGTAAAAATTGAGTATAATGATGAAGTACAAGCCTTGCTAATTCTCGGTCAGTTACCTAAAAGTTGGAAGGGTACAATCCAGTCAATCAACGGTGCGTTTGGAAAAGAAAAATTGAAGTTTTCAGAAGTTGTGGATATGATCATGACTGAAGAGATTCGTAGGCGTGAAGATGGGTTCTTTAATTCAAATTCAGCCTTAAATGTGGAGAGTAGAGGAAGAAGCAACACTAGAGGTGGGCAACGTGGTAGATCCAAGTCGAAACGTGGTAAGTCTAAATCTAGAAATCGTCAGAACAATTCGCAAGGTGGTAAGAAAGATATCGAGTACTGGAATTGCCATAAGACGGGACATTACCGGTCAGAGTGTAAAGTTTTAAAAAAACAAAGTGATGATCAGATTAGTACGAATTATGTTTCAGAAGGTTCAAATGATGCTTTAATTTACTCTTTGGAAGATAACCCTGAGTCATGGATATTGGACTCAAGAGGATCGTTTCATGCTACCTCTATGAATGAATTATTTGAAGAATATGTTGCAAACAATCTAGGAAAGGTTTATCTTGGTGATGACAAAGCTTGTGACATTGTGGGTAAAGGAAAAGTGAAGATCAATTTAAATGGATCTATTTGGAAACTGGATAATGTAAGGCATGTACCTAATTTAAAGAAAAATCTGATTTCAATTGGGTAGTTGGCTACAGATGGTTATGTGACAACTTTTTCAAGAGATGCCTGGAAGATTTCGAATGGAGCTATGACTATCGCTAGAAGAAAGAAAAATTGAACATTTTACACGACCATAGATGAACATGGTTTATTTACTGCAGCTGAAAGTAGAGATGATCCCAACCTATGGCATCAGAGGCTTGGGCATATGAGTGCCAAGGGACTGCGAGTCATGCATTCGAATGACAAGTTGTCAGATTTGAAATCGATTGACCTAGATATGTGTGAAAGTTATGTTTTTGGAAAGCAGAAAATGGTGAGCTTTAAGAAAACCGGGAGAACTCCCAAGATAATGAAATTGAAGTTAGTTCACACAGATATTTAAGGACCTGCACTAGTTTCCTCAATTAGTGAAAAATACTATTTCGTCACTTTCATAAATGATCACTCAAGAAAGGTTTGAATTTATTTTTTGAGGTAGAAATCTGAGGTATTTGATGCCTTCAAGAAGTGGAAGGCAATGGTTGAGAATGAAATTGGTTTGAAGATCAAGAAGTTGCGATCAGATAATGGTTGTGAGTATGAAGATTCTGAGTTCAAAAAGTTCTGCTTTGAGAGTGGGATTCGTCTTAAAAGAACATATGAACTGAACATTGATTGAGAGAGCCAGAAGCATGAGGCTACATGCTGGTTTGCCAAAGCAGTTCTGGGCAGAAGCAATCAATACAGCAGCTTATTTGATCAATCGTGATCCATTAACACCTTTAGATTTCAAACTACCTAAAGAAATTTGGAGTGGTCAAGAGGTAAAACTTTCTCACACTAGAGTTTTTGGCTATGTAGTATATGTCCATGTTAGTGATAATGCTAGAAACAAACTTAATCCAAAATCTGTTAAATGTATTTTTATTGGCTATAGGAATGATGAATTTGGGTACAAGTTTTGGAATGAAAATGGTAGGAAGATGATTAGGAGCAAAGATTTCATCTTCAATGAGAAAGTTATGTATAAAGATAGGAAATCTATAGAGTCTTCCAGTGGGGGGATATTTGAACCTAACTATTTTAAGATGATGTGTCTGTTTGTAAGAATCCTAAGTTAGGTACCGAATCAGAAGCTAAGGAGACTATTGAAAAAGAACCAGTCACTACTTCAAGTTCGACGTTTGGAGGTGTAGACTTAAAACAACCAGAAAAGGGAGTTACAAATTTATACCCTAATGAGTCAGAAGATCCAGCAAATGCATTACGAAGGTCCAAGCGACATCAAATACCAAACAAGAAGTATAACCTGAACTATCTACTACTGACTGATGGTGGGGAGCCTGAATGCTATGCTGAGGCATGTCAGGTAGATGATTCTAGCAAGTGGGAGCTAACGATGAAGGATGAGATGAAGTCTCTGAATTCGAACCGCACATGGGAGTTGACAGAGTTACCAGAGGGTAAAAAGACACTCCAGAATAAATGGGTCTTCAAATTAAGGAAGAACATGATGGCTCCAAGAGATACAAGGCTAGATTGGTGGTCAAGGGTTTTCAACAAAAAGAAGGCATTGACCATACGGAGATATTTTCCCTTGTTGTGAAGTTGAGTACAATTCGATCAGGTTTGAGCATTGTGGCAGCAGAAGATTTACATCTAGAGCAATTAGATGTAAAGACTGCTTTTCTGCATGGTGATCTCGAGGAGGAGATATACATGATGCAACTAGAAGGTTTCGTGAAAAAAGGAAAAGAAAATCCGGTATGTAGGTTGACCAAAAGCTTGTATGACCTTAAGCAAGCTCCTCGTTAATGGTACAAGAAATTTGATGGCTTTATGCAAAAGAAAGGATACTTGAGATGCAATGTTGACCATTGTTGTTGCTTCAAGAAGGTTGGTACCAGTTACATTATTTTATTACTCTATGTTAATGACATGTTAGTAGCTGGAGTAAATTTGGAAAAAATAAAAAGGTTGAAGAAACAACTGTTGAATGAGTTTGAGATGAAAGATTTGGGAGTAACAAAGCAAATTCTTGGAATGAGAATTAACAGAGATAAGAAGAGAGGTACATTGCAATTGTCTCAGGTAGAGTACATTCGTAAGGTTTTTTCAACATTTTAGTATGAGTGATGCTAAACCAGTTAAGATTCTTATAGCCAGTCACTTTAGACTTTCCAAGGATCAGTGTCCAGAGACAGATGAAGAAAAGACATACATGGATAAAGTTCCATATACATCTACAATTGGAAGATTAGTGTATGCTATGGTTTGCATGAGGCTAGATATAGCTCATGCAGTGGGAGCAGTCAATAGATTTATGTCTAATCCAGGCAGGCAGCATTGAGAGGCAGTTAAATGGATTTTGAGATATCTATGAGGTACAACAGAAAAATGTTTATGCTTCAAAAGGGGTGTTTTGAAGCTAAAAGGATATGTTGATACTGACTTTGCTGGAGAGGTGGATCACAGGAGGAGCACTATAGGATACGTTTTTACTTTAGGAGCGACAACCATTAGTTGGGTCTCTTAGTTACAGAAGATTATGACTTTGTCTACGACTGAGGCAGAGTATGTAGCTGTTATAGAGGCAAGCAAAGAACTGATTTGGTTACAAGGTCTGTTAGCAGAATTGTGGTTTAAACAAATGTTGAATGTGTTGCACAGTGATAGCCAAAATGCGATACACTTAGCCAAAAATTCAGCATTTCATTCTAGGACTAAGCATATAGGCCTGAGATATCACTTCATTCATACTTTGTTGAATGAAGGTGTGTTGACATTAGTGAAGATTTTTTGGAGTAAGAATCCAGCTGACATGTTAACCAAACCAGTGACTATTAAGAAACTGGAGCTGTGTTCAGTTTCAGTTGGTCTTCAAGGTTAAAGCAAAGGAAGTTGAGTGCACCATTTCACTAGTAAGAAGAGTTGATGATTGCATGAGTTTCAGTTTTCAAGTGAGAGATTGTTAGAATTATGAAGTCTGAAAGATTTTGGATTCCAAATAGAGTCATAATTTGTTTGACACGTAAGTAGGTCAAAAGAAGTCTGTTTTACTCAAATAAGATATTGTTGGAAAGCTTATTTCGAGTCGAATCCAATTCCTTAAAAATCGCAGCAAATAGATGTCACACGCGCTCTCACGCGCCCCAACAAAATTCGGTGATCAGTTTTACACGAATTTTTCGAGTCCGTTTCCTTTTCAATTTTTTTAATCTAAACCGGTTATGGATTGTTCCTACACTATAAATACACATGTAAAACGTCTCATAGGTTAGTTCTATGATGTACAAAGGGGTCTCTAAGGGTTTTAGGCTTAGATTGACAAGTATAGGAAGGTGAGAGAGTTTCGTGATTGAGAGTGAGAGAGACAGAGACTTGAGTTTATAATCATCAATTTGATAGTGGAAGAAGTGCTGGTGCACTCCGTGGACATAGGGAATTTCCTGAACCACGTAAAACTTTTGTGTCTCTTTTATTTTTTGTTTTTTGTGTTGCGTGCTTAATTGTGCTTTGCGACTTCTTCTTCTTTCTTTCCGAATTATCTCCTAACATAAGTAATAATAGAGATGACGTATTAATCAATCATACACATAACAGATGGAATTATCTTAGCTTATGTCTGCTTATATATGACATAATGATAATATTTGATATTCAGAAAGAGCTTTTGTGTTTTTTAAAATAAATTGAAAACATGAATAGAAAAATTGACGACGTTTTGGTGAAAGAAATGGTAATAATATCAATAACAAAAGGTTTAAATAAGACTCGGTCCCTCTTAGTGGAACTGGCTTGCTTGGCCTTGTTTACAAGGTCTACTCCTGGTATTATACTAATTAACTTTAATTTAATAATATTTAACAATTTAAAATTGAAAAATTTTCAAATTACTGGAATGTGTTTTGCCTATTTAATCACTTTCCAAAGATGGGTAAAAAGTAAAAAAAAAGGCATCTGGTGCAACAAGAAACGTTTCTTTTGCCGTATGTGCAACAAGAAACCTTTATATTGCTGCATATGGAGTAATCAACTGGACTGCATTAGCTGAGCTGGATCTCTTCAGGGCTAGTAAACCCCACAACAAATGTCACAATCTTGTTTCTTGCATAATTGTTAGAGCAGCCCACAAGGCAATAATGGGTTTCATAAGATCTTGAATGTCGCATCTCTCTATTGAGTCCATATACATGACTGGGCCCTTACGTCATCAACATGTTACTTATTTGGCCCAAACTCCAAATAATGGGCCTACAGAGCCGGCCCTAAGAAGTATATGGACACACATATGCACACACTTGTAATGTAATCCACTTTTGATAAATGTAGCTATTAAAACTTACCAAATAAGTATCATATAAACTTAACCAAGTTTTTCTTTTATAATAAAATAATGAGTTTTTTTGAAAAAGAAAATTATGAATGAACAAAGATATTTTATTTTCTATCTTCCTTAAATAAATTTGAAAAAATATAATAATAAATATATTCAAAAGTAAGACTAAATTTTCTCTGGTGGTGACCCTTTGGTGTCTAAGGTTAATGAAAAACAATAATGCTGCATGTTGAATTGACCATTTTTGACATTTCATTTATAAGTCAAGTAGTTATTAGTATACTTTTTCATATTATATTTGTTGTACTAATTTAAGTATTGTCATACACATTTACTAACATATGAAAGTTTTCTCTTGTTATGGAAATAGGTAACTCCTATTATTATAGGAAAAAACTTTGTGATAATACATATAATGTTTAATTTCGTTGGTATTATTATATTTTAATTACTTAATAACTATATATAAAAAAATTATCACCTGTTATACGTTTAATGACACACACCACTACCTTGAAAAACATACACTAATTTATTTCAAAAACTGGTTAACCAGTTTACAAACTTTCACCTAGATTTTGTGACTTACATTATCCACTGCAAAACTAAGAACACAGGAACAACATTTTTTTTGGCCAATGAGCACATCAACAGCATTATGTAGTAAAACAAAATCCTTATTTTTCAACCAAAAAAACACACACGCACACACACAATACTGGCCTAGAAAAAATCAATTGGTTTTCCTGCACTTGGTCCTAATCTGGCCATTGGAGCCAGTGAGTGGACTAAGATTTCCCATCTTCACCATTGCGTTTGCAAGATCTGTCCTGAAAGTTTGCGAGTTGGAGCTATAAGCATTGACTTGTGAGTCAGTAGAGCCACCACTAAAGAGCTGCTGGTCAGAGTGCAACAGCCCCTTTTGGCCCACCAAGTTTTTAACATAAGCATTGTCAAATGCATTTGGGCTGGTCACGTCCAATGGGGACAGATTGTCGTCGCCTCCAGTGCTCGGACACGTTGCCCTAGTCGAAGTGGCGATTGAATGTTGGTCTCGTTGTAGATCCTGGTACGGAAAGTCGTGCATCTAGCTTGGCCTATTGTGTGAGATCCTGAGAGAGCTACCAATTCTTTCGCAGAGAATCCCTTGTTAGAAAAGGCATTGATCAGGGCACTGAGACCAGAAGTTGGTGCGGGGATGTTGCCGTTAGCATCGCTTAGACTTGCCATGGTTGAGTCTCTCCTTCCCAATTGAACACTCCAGCTAGGTCCTCCCAACTAAAACAAACACGAATATTTATATACATAATAACTATAGATCACTTTGCTTTACTGATTCAGCAAATTTAACAAACTAGATCGGAGCTATTGGATTGTATGTGTATATAATCGATCCAACAGTAACACTACATAAAAAAGTAATTAAACATAACTACTAGAGTTTGGTGAACTGAATTCTGTTTGGTTCGACTCGAAAAGTTCGGTTATTAATCAATAATAATTCCATAGATGAGGTTATGATTTGGTCAATTTATTTGGTTTAATTTATCTGATATTTAAATAACGGTTCAAAGTTCTTGTAAGGGTGACAAAAATTGAAAGTAAAAATTGAAGCTCTTTTTCTTAGAGCAACAACTGAGTCCCTGGCAGCAACAGCTAAAATATCAGCACATGAAACAACACCAGGGCAGGAACTCTCCAACTGAGATTTAATGGAGTCGATGACTTCAAATCCCCTCACTGAGTTGTTATTTGGAAGTGCAGTTTTCTCTCCAGTGAAAGTTGATGTGTCGTCCAACAATATCGATGCATTACATCCCTGTATGTGATCAAATGTTAGACCAACGTTAAAGCCAGTTAAAATTTTTTGAAGAATTTTCGAAATAATGTTGTATTGTTCACATGCATATTTATGTATCCCAATTACTCATTCTTTACACACCTTTTGTACTAATGTAGAGAGCTTTAATAATATTGTGTTGTAACCTTTGGCAAACATTAGGTACCATGCACGCTGTTGATTTCATATTATATAGTAGACGACAGGGGCCAACTAACATGAGTACATGACATGCATGCAGTGTTTGAAAAGTCTAATATGATAGCGTTGACTGCATGATTTTTTAAGTTCTGAAAGTCTTTATGCTTTCGTTTAAAGAAAATTGCATTTCTCCCCTTCTTCGGGTGGTCTCTAATTACAATTAATTAAGTGATCTACAATTAAAAAAAAAAAAAAGTAGAGAAACAAGGAAAGTTTTATTTTAACATGTTTTGTCATCTATCAATGGATAAATTCCAAAATCCAAAAAAACAGTTAGGAAATAGTAAAAAACAATTTTTTTTTTCTTAAAAAGATCAAACAATAAATCAAAGTTGAAATTAGAATATCAGAAAAAGTGTTCCTATTCTCATCTAATTATTATTATTTTCTTTTCATAAATTTCAATAGTATGAACAAACTTAATTTATTGGGGAAAGATAATAATTAAGACCAGTCATAAAAATTGGTGACTACGACACGAAATAACAACCAAATCAAGTAATCAACGACTTAAAATACAAGCACAGGCTTAGAGATTAATGCAACATGTGTCTAGATATGCAACAAGAAAGAGTATTGAAAAAATATAAGAGTAAGAGACCAAAACTTGCATTAACAAAGCAATCATGGAAATGAAGACGGAGCAAGGATGCTCCCATGCGGCGCTCTCTCGACACAGCAGAGTTCACTGCTGTTTTGATGGTGGAAAGAGCGTTACGACATGTCGTGCCATAGAAACTCTCGGAGGACAACTGAGCAGAAGCTGTCCCAAAAGTAAAATGAAATAAAACTAAGCACAATAAGAATCTAATCTTGTGGGAATATTTAGGAGCCATGGCTGCTGTATAAGACTTATAAGCTTTTGCTGTTTAGTGCTGTATAGCTTGAATGGTTTTTGGTGCTCTAACACATCATGTATTTATAGAGAGTCCCTATTGCAGTACTCTTTAAATATTTCTGAGTGTATTGAACAAGATGGAGATCTAAAAAGATGATCAATGGTTACATATGATGTGTTTGAAAGTTGTGTATGTTTGCAATTGGAAGTCAGCTGTAAATTCGGTGGATCCGTGTCATTTTTGATTTGTTGAGTTTCACCGAGAAGCAACTCAATCTCTCATTCAGTGAAGAGCATATACTTGGTTTCTTATCTTTTTGTCAAATTAAGGCGTACAATGTATTAATGGAACGTAAAGGAATTAACCAAAGTCAATTACACTAACGTTTTTCTACAAAAACAGAATTAAATTAGCATTTTTTTTTTTTTTGGTAAATTTTATCTGTTTTCGAAGGAAGAAAGTCACCTCTCCCTTTCCTTGAATTTAAATGCGTTCCAAAATACTTATAGAATTTAGGTAACGATTTAGATAACTACTAACACAGGAAAGTGATCTCTTTAACCAAAAGTAGGATGCTATCTGATTAAGGGGAATGACTATGGTACAAGCAACAAAGTTGTTTGTACCATACAAACATATTTGGCTGCCAGTTGGCAGCCAAATAGTTTCTATTGCAACCTGCAGCAACCGGTTGAAACCGGTTGCTGTAGATTTAAAATAATAATTTTATAATAAATAATATTAAAATAATAGTTTAATAATAAAATAATATATAAATATAATATTTTATTCTAAAATATAGTATTATAATAATATTTCATAATATTTTAAGTTATTATTAATATTTTATTATTAAATTAAAATATATAATATTATAATTAAAATAATATATAAATATAATAATTTATTATAAAATATAATATTATATTAATTATTTTTTATTATTAAAAATTAACATTAACGTATAAGTTGTTCTACGAACAACTCCAACGTTACGTTAACAAGTTGGATGACGTCATCTTGTTGAGACCAACATCGAAGTTGTTCGCTGAACAAGTTTGACGTGACGACAACGTCCCAAGTTGTTCAAACTTGACAAAAAGTACAGGTATAACGTCAGCAAACGTCCAAGTTGTTATATGAACAACTCCAACGTTACGCTAACAAGTTGGATGACGTCATCTTGTTGAGATCAACGTCGAAGTTGTTCGCTGAATAAGTTTGACATGACGACAACGTCCCAAGTTGTTCAAACTTGACAAAAAGTACAGGTATGACGTCAGCAAACGTCAAAGTTGTTATATGAACAACTCCAATGTTATGCTAACAAGTTGGATGACGTCATCTTGTTGAGACCAACGTTGAAGTTGTTCTCTGAACAAGTTTAACGTGACGACAACGTCCCAAGTTGTTCAAACTTGACAAAAAGTACAGGTATGATGTCAGCAAACGTTAAAGTTGTTGTATTAACAACTCCAACGTTATGCTAACAAGTTGGATGACGTCATCTTGTTGAGACCAACGTCGAAGTTGTTCTCTGAACAAGTTTGACGTTACCACAACGTCCGAAGTTGTTAAAACTTGACAAAAAGTACAAGTATGACGTCAACAAATGTCCAAGTTGTTCTATGAACAACTCTAACGTTATGCTAACAAGTTGGATGACATCATCTTGTTGAGATCAACGTCCAAGTTGTTCTCTGAACAAATTTGACGTTACCACAATGTCCGAAGTTGTTAAAACTTGACAAAAAGTACAGGTATGACGTCAGCAAACATCCCAGTTGTTATATGAACAACTCCAACGTTATGCTAACAAGTGGGATGACGTCATCTTGTTCAGACCAACGTCGAAGTTGTCCTCTGAACAAGTTTGACGTTACCGCAACGTCCGAAGTTGTTCAAACTTGACAAAAAGTACATATATGACGTCAGCAAATGTCAAAGTTGTTATATGAACAACTCCAACGTTATGTTAACAAGTTGGATGACGTCATCTTGTTGAGACCAATGTCGAAGTTGTTCTCTGAACAAGTTTGACGTTACCCCAACATCCGAAGTTGTTCAAACTTGACAAAAAGTATAGGTATGACGTCAGCAAACGTCAAAGTTGTTATATGAACAACTCCAACGTTATGCTAACAAGTTGGATGACGTCATTTTGTTGAGACCAACGTCGAAGTTGTTCTCTGAACAAGTTTGACGTTACCACAACATCCGAAGTTGTTAAAACTTAACAAAAAGTACATGTATGACGTCAGCAAACGTCCAAGTTGTTATATGAACAACTCCAACGTTATGCTAACAAGTTGGATGACGTCATCTTGTTGAGACCAACGTCGAAGTTGTTCTCTGAACAAGTTTGACGTTACCACAACGTCCGAAGTTGTTAAAACTTAACAAAAAGTACAGGTATGACGTCAGCAAACGTCCAAGTTGTTATATGAACAACTCCATCGTTATGCTAACAAGTTGGATGACGTCATCTTGTTGAGTCCAACGTCGAAGTTGTTCTCTGAACAAGTTTGACGTTACCACAACGTCCGAAGTTGTTAAAACTTGACAAAAAGTACAGGTATGACGTAAGCAAACCTCCAAGTTGTTCTATGAACAACTCCAACGTTATGTTAACAAGTTGGATGACGTCATCTTGTTGAGATCAACGTCGAAGTTGTTCTGCTAACAAGTTTGACGTTCCGACAACGTCCGAAGTTGTTCAAACTCAACAAAAATGAGTGTATGATGTCAGTAAACGTCAAAGTTGTTCTACGAACAACTCCAACGTTATCTTAACAAGTTGGGTGACGTCATCTTGTTGAGATCAACGTCGAAGTTGTTCTGAGAACAAGTTTAACGTTCCGACAACGTCAGAAGTTGTTCATACTCAACAAAAATGAGTGTATGACGTCAGCAATCGTCAAAGTTGTTCTACGAACAACTCCAACGTTATCTTAACAAGTTGGATGACGTCATCTTATTGAGATCAACGTCGAAGTTGTTCTGGCAACAAGTTTGACGTTCCGACAACGTTCAAAGGTATTCAAACTTAACAAAAATGAGTGTATGACATCAGCATAATGTCAGAGTTGTTCCATGAACAACTCCAACGTACATTTGAATAAGTATGTAACGTCAACTTGTCCCACCAACGTCAAAGGTGTTCACTAAACAAGTTTGACGTTTAGTATAACATCTGAAGTTGTTCAAATTGGACGAAACGAATGTATGACATCAGTATGACGTCAGAGTTGTTTTTTTTTTTTTTTTTTTTTTTTTCTTTGAGATACCGTTAGTTTTTATTAAATTTAAAAAATTTTGCATATTAAAAAAATGAAAACCATGTTCTCTCTCTCTCTCTCTACCCAGATCATCTCTCTCTCTCTCTTATTCTTTATGTTTTTTTTTAGTTGTTTTAAATTAAGGTAGATGAGTTGAAGATCTAAGTTTCTAACCTAACTCAAATATAAGATGAATCATTTTAAATTTTAAATTTTTTCAAGAAATTTTTTATTTTTATTTTTTACTTTATTTTTTTTTTAAAAAAAAATTGATTAAGGGTATTTTACTTTTTATACAGTTTTCATTATGTTTGATCGTAGTTAAACGATCAGAAAGACTAAATTGATGAATTTCTAAAACGTTAAAAATAACAGGTATTCAAAATGCACAAGTTTAATATTTCGTTCAATTTTTAGACTAAATAAAATTTCCCCTTAATCTTTTTATATTTAATAATTTTAATTTGACACATCCAATCAACAAATTTGAAAATGTGGTGCGCAGCAGCACCATTGTTTCGACATGGCCGCATACCAGCATCAGTGTTGGTACGCGGCCGCACCATTGTTTCAGCGTGGTCGCGCACCAATGCCAGTGTTTGTGCGCGGCCGCACCATTGTTTCAGCGTGGCTGCGCACTTATATCAAAGCTATTCAATTTAATTTTTAATTTTAAAATATAGAAAAATATAATAACTTAAATTGAATTATTTTATATAAAATAACGTAAAATGTATTAAAATATTATTTAAATATATATTTTTTTATAAAATAATTTTGTTAAATTTATTTCTTAAAAATATATAAAAATTTTTTTATTTTATTTTTTATATAAAAAGTTGCCCTTACAATTTAATTTTTGAACATAGTATATGATGAAACTAAAATATAGTAATTTTATTTTTTGTTAAATTAAAATCCTTACTTGTTATTGAATTGTAAATTCATTCAGAATTGTGGCTGAATGCGAATTTAAAATGAAATTTATTTATAATTTATTTTTAAAAAAAATAAAAATTGTTATAGTAAAATTTTAAAAATATGATGACAGGGGAATCGTGATGAGAGACTATCCTAACATGCTTGGCTCTTGTCATGTATAGGCATGATGAGATAGCCTCTCGTCATGCCTAAGTGTAATGAGAGTCTTCCGTCACACTTGCCTTAAGTGTGATAGGAGGCTCTCCCATCCCATCACGGTCAAGGCTTGCACCACTCATGGGTATGTGGTTGTACCATTGTTTTAGTGTGGTCATGCATCTATACTAATGTAATCCAATTATATTTTTAAATTTTTATTTTAAAATATTGTAAAATATCATAACTGAAATTGAAAATTATCCTATCACATATAAATAAATACAGAAGAGCCTCATGTCACTCCCAAACATGAAGAAAAGCTCTTCCGTGAGGTCCAAACATGATAGGAGGCCCTCCCATTACAATTGTCTTAGGCGTGATCAGAGGCTCTCCCGTTACAATTCCTTTGGGTGCAATAGGAGACTCTCACATCATGTCACGACCAAGCGTGATAGTAAAGCCTTCTGTTATGGTCTTCCTATCACTTATAGGCGTGATAATAAGGTCTTCTGTCATAACACACCTGATAGTAAAGTCTTCTTTCATGGCAAAAGTGTGACAAGAAGGTCTCCTATCACACTTTTTTTTTTTTTTTTTGGGCTTTCTTAGGACTTTTGACCCAACTACTTATCATTATCTATTTATTTATTTATCTTTGTTTTTATGTAATTACAAATTAATTAAATTACTCATTATTTTGGACTTTGATTTTAACATTTTCTATTAAGTAATTTTTTTGTTTTTTGTCAAACAATACTAAGTATAGTTATTATTATTATTCGTACAAAACAAGAATATTATTATTGACATACAATCCACACCCCAAGGAAGAAAGAAATTTATAATAGCAACCAAGCAAATGAGATATATTTTAATAATAGTGAAAATTTCAAAAACAACCGTTCTTATGTTCTAAATTAATAAATATAACTTCATTTTATTTTAAATTAGTTATTCTTTCTAATTTTTTAATATAATAATTTTAGTTTCACACATATTTAATCAATCAATTTTAAAATGTCAAATTTTCATAAATTCTAAAGCGGAAGCCTTCCACCAATCATAGGTGCGTGACTGTGCTCACATCATGATATAGTTATGTACTTATTCCAATATTGGTGTACCGTTACACCATCATTTTAACACTACCGCACTCCTATATCAGTACAAGCTTTTCATTGATCATGAGTATTCAGCTGCATTCAAATTCTTGTGTGACCGTGTGTTGGTGCGCGGCCGCACCATTGTCTCAGCGTGGCCGTGCACCAACACTGATTTTGGTGTGCGGCAGTACCATTGTATCAGTGTGGCCACACACCATACCAGTGTTAGTGCATGGCTGCAACACTATTTTAGCATGGCCGCGTACTTATATCAATACCATCCAATTTAATTTTTAATTTTAAAATGTAGAAAAATATAATAACTTCAATTAAATTATTTTATATAAAATGACTTAAATTGGATTAAAATATTATTTAAATATATTTTTTTATAAAATAATCTTATTAAATTTATTTCTTAAAAATATATAAAAGTAATTTTTATTTTAATTTTTATATAAAAAGTGACCCTTATAATTTAAATTTGAACATTGCATATGATGAAACTAAAATACAGTAATTTTATTTTTTGTTAAATTAAAATTCTTACTTGTTATTGAATTATAAATTCATTCAGAATTGTTTTTGAATGCGAATTTGAAATGCAATTTAATTATACTTTATATTTTAAAAAATAGAAATTATTATAGTAAAATTTTAAAAATATTGTGACATGAAAATCGTGATGGGAGACTGCCCTGGCATGCTTGCCTCTTGTCACGCACAGGCGTGATGGGATAGCCTCTCATCATGCCTAAGTGTAATGAGAGTCTTTCGTCACACTTGCCTTAGGTGTGATGGAAGGCTCTTCTATCATGCCAAACATGATAAGAGACTCTCCTATCCCATCACGGCCAAGGCTTGCACTAGTCATGGGTATGTGGTTGTACCATTGTTTTAGTGTGGCCATGCATCTATACCAATATAATCCAATTATATTTTTAATTTTTTATTTTAAAATATTGTAAAATATCATAACTGAAATTGAAAGCTGTCCTATCACGCTTGTGTGTGATGAGACGCTTTCCTATCACGTCTTAGGAATGATAGGAGGTTCTCCCGTCACGCCTAAGCATAACGCATACCTTCGACATGATGTGATGTGAGACTCTTCTATCATGGCAAACCATGACAGAGAGCTCTCCCGTCACTGCTAAAGCAATAAATGACTATTTGCCCTTGTTTTTTTTTTTTTGAGATACCGTTATTTTTAATTAAAATAAAAACAAAGTAAAAATAAATTTAAGAAAAAAAATTTATATATTAAAAAAATGAATTCTAAAATGTCAAATTTTCATGAATTCTAAAGTAGAAGCCTTCCATCATGCTTAGCATGATAAAAGAGCCTCCCATCACACCTAAGGCAATTGTGATGGAAGACTTCCATTACACTTAGGCATGACGAGAGGCTATCCCATCACGCTTGTGCGTGACAAGAGGCAAGCTTGCTAGGACAGTCTCCCATCATGATTCCCCTGGTACAATATTTTTAAAATTTTAATATAACAATTTTTATTTTTAAAAAAATAAATCATAATTAAATTGCATTTCAAATTCGCATTCAAAAACAATTCTAAATGAATTTACAATTCAATAACAAGTAAGAATTTTAATTTAACAAAAATAAAATTACTATATTTTAGTTTCATCATAAGTTATGTTCAAAAGTTAAATTGTAAGGGTAACTTTTTATATATAAAATAAAAAATACTTTAATATATTTTTAAGAAATAAATTTAATAAAATTATTTTATAAAAATATTTTAATCCAATTTAAGTTATTTTATATAAAATAATTTCATTTAAGTTATTATATTTTTCTATATTTTAAAATTAAAAATTAAATTGGATTACATTGGTATAAGTGCGCAGCCACACTAAAGTAGTGGTGCGACCGCACACCAATACCGATGTTGGTGTGCGGCCACGCTGAAATAATGGTGCAGCTGCGCACCAACACCAGTATTGGTGCGTGGCCACACTCGACCGCACTACTGTTTCAACGTGGCCGCGCATCAACACTGGTGTTGGTGCACGGCTGCACCATTGTTTCAGCGCGGCTGTGCACCAACACCAGTGTCGGTGCACAGCTGTACCACTATTTTAGCGTGGCCGCACATTTATACCAATGCTATTCAATTTAATTTTTAATTTTAAAATGTAGAAAAATATAACAACTTAAATGGAATTATTTTATATAAAATAACTTAAATTGTGTTATGCCCATTTTCTCGTTTTTTGCCTAAATGGGCCAGCACAGGCCCCAGACGCTTGAACGGGAGCGAAGGCCCAGAGGGCCCATGATCAGGACCAACTGTTTGAGGCTTATCTCGCGAGGTCGTTCAAGCCGCGAGCTCGAAACAGCTACCAGACCTTCCAAGCATGCATCCTGTCCGCATCGCCAGTTCGTCGAGCTCGCGAGACCGCCTAGATCGCGAGGACCCTCAGATCGCCTAAACCTCCTCTCCTGGCCATGTCGACGTATCTCCAGCACGCATCGTTTAATTGGCCAGAGAGCTTACTTGGGGGATGTCGTGTGCAGCAAGTTGTCAGAATCACCAACTTTCATGATTTCCCATCGGAAACTATCTGCACAATTACCCAGAAGCATTTAATGAAGTGAAGGTCTCTCCTGGTATATTAAATGCAGACGTGTGCAAGAAGAGAACAGTGATTACCTTTACAATTAATGCAGCATGGCTATGTCAGGATTAGCTGAAACTAGCAGTTGCCAGTAACGTGTATAACTTTCTTTTGTATTTTCTATTGTCATCTCCCCCCTCTCTATAAAGATGGGAGACATTTTACTGTACAAAGAGGCCGAAGATATTAGAGAATCGTTACTCTGTCAAAATGATCCTAGAGTGACTGTGGATGTAGGTGCAGTCACCGAACCACGTAAAAATCCTTGTGTCATGCACTTCTTTCTCTCTTTCTTTCTTCTCTTATTTCCCATTGATCATCTCATTAAGCTCAACCAACCTCCACGACTGACATTCCTTCACTTGAATTAATTGTCACCAACCTTGAACCATATTAATTATCCATTTACCCCACTTTCATTAGTATGATCAAGACCTTTAATTACCAAGCTCGCAGTCTGGGCCCCAGAATCTCTGGTTGACCGTTTCCGAACATTAACAAATTGGATTAAATATTTTTTAAAAATATTTTTAATAAAATAATTTTATTAAATTTATTTCTTAAAAATATATAATTTAAAATTCTTTTAACACTTAATATCTCAATATAAAGTTTTTAACTAAGTATACTTCAATGAAATTTTAGAGTTTTTGCATATTAGTATTTGATAATTTCTTTTATCATCACGTATAAATAAATTTATCACTTATAAAAAAAAAAATCAAATGTAACATAATCTAAATTTTTTATATAATTTTTAATTAATATATAACTCCATTTAAATTTCAAGACTCTCAAATAAATTAACATTTTAATATCATTAGTTGTTCAAATTTACTTTATCATCTAAGCAAATTAATTGTATCTAATGTCCCTTGCTGACCAAAATATCTTTAGGCATGACAGAAGAATCTCCCATCGCGTTTGACTGTAAAGAGATGAGAGAGCTTCTCGTCATGCTTTACTTGATGAGAGAGTCTCCCGTTATGCCTAATGCAAGTGTGACGAAAAAACCTCCCATCACGCTTGAAAGTGATGAGCATGACAGGAAGTTGCCCCATCATGCCTATGCGTGACAAAAGGTAAGTGTGACTAAACAGTCTCCTATCACGCTCCTACTGTTAATATAATAGATTCATTAAATTAATTTTACATTTAAATCAAGTTAAATGTTTTTTAATCTACAATTTTAACTTTTAATAAAATTTAAAGCTTATTTTGATAACATCAAGTTCTCTTTGAAATTCTTGAATGTTATTATTTCATAACTTCCAAAAGTTTTTCACTTAAAAGAATATATAAAATATGCAACAAAAGTTTTACTTGTCAACTAGAATTTTTCTAATACCATTACTTATATCAATTTTAATGACAATATGAATTTCAACCCATAAAAAATTAATATAAAAAAATGATACTTTTTCATTTTTATGCTAATAAATTCAAGCACAAGATTGTAACTTTTCGATTAAATTAGTTATTGTTTTTAATTTTTTAATATAATAATTTTAGTTTCACACATCCAATTAATAAATTCTAACATTTCAAATTTTCATAAAGTTTAAAATGCAAACTTTGCACTGGTCATGGATGCATGACCGCACTCGCAGTCTAATGCGATTGCATACCTACTATAATTTGGGTGCATAACTACACCATCATTTCAACACAACCATACACTCATACACTCATAACAGTGTGATCCAATTTCATTTTTAATTTATAATTTTAAAATATAAAAATATAATAACTTAGATTGGAATATTTTTAAAAGAATAATTAGATTAGATGAAAATATTATTTAATTATATTTTTGAAGAAAATAAGTTTATTAAATTTATATCTTAAAAATACATAAAAATTTTACACCTAATTTTAATATAATTTCAAGGATTTTTTTTCTATTACAATTTAATTTTGCATTTAACTTTTTACCCTTATGACATTTAATAAATGTATAAAACTATTAGTTTGCGAAACACTAAAAAAAATTGAATTCTTCCTCTTGAATCACATCTCACTTCTTCAACCATATCTTACAACCTTTGTGAATGCATTTGTTTGGTCAATTTTCGATGCATGAGGAGCAATATACTCTTGTTCAAGTTGAGCAACACTTTTCTTCATAGTGTAATCAATTCCCAAAAAAAAAAACTCTCAAAAAGAAACTAGCACATTAATCTGACCAACTTCATCAACAATTCTTCATCTGCATCCACAAAACTACTACGACTACCTTTGCTATACATTCTCAAAATGATCAACACAAACTTCAACTAACGTTCAAATCGAAAATACAAGTAACCCAAATTTAAACATGTTACCCTTTTTTGGGAAAAACCTACACTATATGCATCATAAGATAACAGCTAAAAAACAAAACTAACAAAGAAACACCAACCCACTTTGACCAAAATCATCTTCTTCACTCTTTTACCACAATAAATTTTCAACAACAATTCACTGCCATTTGAATTAAAATGAAACAATATAGTAAAAGAAACATATAATTTCCATTACCTAACAACCCCACAATAAAAACCAGTTTTCTTCTAAATTTCAAAAAAATCTGCTCATTCAACATTTCAACAAAACATTAAATCTATTCAACATATTAAAACACCATATGGGAAAATTTTTCAACTATCATTTGTTATAAATAGTCAAACAAGCATACCCTTTAAATAAACAAAGAAGATGAACTACACTTAATCATTAAAACTCCACCAACACAAATCATATATATATATATATATATATGATGTTTGGATATATAAGAAATAGAGGGGGAAAAGCAGACTCCTCTCTTACATTATTTGCCTCTATTGCCTGCCACCTTCAACATCTTTACAAATGTTATTTGCTGAGAAGTTTCTTTAAAAGACTACCCAAAACAGGACTGAATTAAGGCAAAAAGAAAAAATAAAACAGGAGCCAAAGATTTGATTGAACAAAAATAATCAATCCTTCTTAAGCTAGCCACTCACTGTTCATTCCATCAAATTCTCGAAGGTCCATGCTGTGCTATTCAACACAAAATTACAATATAAACAAGAACAGAATCAGTAAATCTATCATATATCATGTATCAATCACCACCAACTTTTGTAAGGGCATGGAGATGCAAATAAAATAACTCTTCTTTCTAGGCTGATCAAACCAACGCAACCTTCATAGAAATGCATGCCTCCAAAGTCTGAACTACAATTACAACTAAACAAGCCCACACCAATAATTGGTAAATTGTACTAACAAAGAATTACTCATAATCTAAAGTTATTATTTTTAACTCTGAAAAATATCTAGTATTGAAAAAGTTGAACTAAATCTCCAATTCAAAAGAAAATGTTTGCATGATGAGACTGATGACACATAAATTACCAAGGCAAGGCAGGATCTTGATAGTAGTATATATGAAATGCAACTATAGATAAATCAAAGAAATGAAAATTTTCCATTAATTATTGCCATGGAAATAATACCTTCAACAATGAAAAAATGTAAAAATACTTTAAGAAAACAGGGATTGTCGAAATCCTTAAATAGGAAGATTTTATTTTTCTGCATTAAACAATTATAATAAAAACCTTACTTATGTAAGACTTGCAAATTGAAAAGATTAGCTAACACAAAATATTATTCACTAAGTGATGAATGTGTAAAATAAAATACACATAATGAGAGTAAAAATCTCAAAACACAATCATCAATGATACCTTGCACTCCCCTTCGGCCTATTTCATCAGCATATTCTCATGTTGTCTGCAGCATCAAATATTCCAACCTACAAACAACTTAGAATTAGTGGGACAATTGAAGGGATCAAAAAGGAAGACATGAATATTTGTACAAACAATTAATTTGCATAAGAAGATCAAATGAAATGCATAACTTAATATGCTAAAGATGTTTAGCTTCATATATCTAAAACGCAAAGTATTCCATGCCATATCGATAGTGTTTACAATCAACAATCTAATTAAAAATGTGAAAATTTATTCACAACTCAAGTTAAAAATGTGCAGTGGCTATTCAAAACTAACCTCCAAACAAAAAAGAACAGAAAAAATAACCATATTGTGCAAGTATTTAACATCATAAATAAGGTTATCAAAATCAACTCGAAAAGAGAAACATTCAGACAACAATCAGATAATAAAGGATCGTTGTGGTTGCCACTGCATGTTCTTTCGCAGACAACAATATTAAAATGTTATCGTTATGACTAAAAGTTAAATGCTTCAATTTGTAGCAGATAAACACTATAAACATTAAACTTATACAACTACATCAAGCAACTCATATACAAGCATGAAGTTCTTTCGCAGTGAATCTTTGTTCAGAACCCCAAGTTAATCTTTGATGATGCGAGCAATCCTTTGTAGAAGCTCCAAGACAAGGGACGGTGACATTCTACCATTCCAAAAAACATCATCACATGGAAGTAGTTTACATTGTCCACATTCTACCATTCCAAAAAAGAACAACAAAATAGTCACCAAAACGAATTTGATTGTTAAACAAAACTAGAGAAATTGACTAATAGTCATCGAAACGAATTTGATTGTTAAACAAAACTACAGAAATCAAGTCAATGCAGCATCACATTGAATTTGGTTCTAGAAACAGAGTGACAATATCATTATTATTAATTAAAAGCTTGTCAAGAAACCCCAAAACCTTGAAATTGAAAATAGAGGTAGCTTTGTCAGAAATGTGGCCTGAAAGTTAGCAAGGTTGCAATAAAAAATTAGGCATGAAATCACAGTTTAAAAACAGAACAAGTATTGACATATTACTTTTACATCAGGTTTAAACTTAAAACTCTCTGCCTTACTCTCGTGCCTCTGTGACCCATCACGATAAAAGCTCAACAATTAAACGAAAAAACTATCACCACTGAAACTCCAAAAAGTAGCAAATCAATGACTATAATAAATCTCCACTATTACAAATAGCATTATGAATTCAAACACATATGAATCCATCCATTAAATTCCAAAACTAAACACAGACATAAAAAATTAAACCAATCCAAATAATCAACATTGGGCTTAAAAGACATAGCAATCAACTTTGACTGCTCTTCAACACCAATTCAACTCACAATTTAAATTGATTTTCGAGTTACTTTCTCGGCAACCAAACAAAATGTAAAGTAAATTAAAAGTGACTGGAGTAATAGAACGAGTGACCTTGAGAATTATTAGCGTTGAAAGAGGCACGTGCTTGAGACGTTGTTTGAGGCTTCTTCATGAACGAAGTCATGAATTGACGCCATTGCTGCTGATTTCAGTGAACAACCCAAATAGACATCCGATTTCACAAAAACATGTAATTGACAACCGAAAAACACAATAACAAGCCGATGAACATCAAGAAACCACCAGAGCAAGCCATGCACATCAACAACAACCATCAAATCAAAATCCAACCCTAACCAATCTCCAAATCATTGCAAAACATAAACACAAACCAAATCGAACCTAGATAAAAAAAGCCACAAATCAGGTATTAATGAAGTCATACAGTTGCCACAATTGTATAAATGAAGCAAGCCAGAACTTGGCATCTAGTTGTCCCAACTCTGTCCTGGCTATTGTAGGTTTTGATGATGGATGGTTCAATAATTGTACGTTATGGTAGGCAAACAATGACATATTTGGTTTAATGGAAAATGCACCTTACTTTTTTGTACATAGTGTGACTGACATCAAAGACAACGTGGTAAAGTTCAATCAGACACAAAAAGTTTGTTGGGGAGGTTAATAAGTAAAGCTACAGCTCACACATCATCTCACAAGTAAGTTGTCGAAGAAGAAATAGTTGCAAAAATTTTAAGCATATATGCACCTATTTAGTGTAATCCTGATTTATCTAAAGTTGCTTGCAGTCATTGACTTAATGATACTACTAAACTTATGCAAGAATGTTGTGATACAAAAGGAGGAAAAAGACTTATTACCCCATGCTGTAGTTTCATATTTGAGATACGACAAGTTCTACAAGCCTTCAATTGAGGGATCTCCATTCACTCCAACACCATTAATCAGTCCAGAAGCAATCTCCTACACAAATACTTCACAAAAACAAAACCCCATCAACCATAACAACCAAGAAACCAAAACCCCAGAAGTGAAAAATCTAAGCTTCTTTGGATCTACTCAAAAATTATTAAAAAAAGTCTTCAACGTGCAAAATAACAGAGAAAACAGAAGATTTTGAAGAAGAAGAAGAAGAAAATGCTTTCAATCTTAGAGAGTCAACGTCCTTGATGGAGGAAAAGAAGACGACGGACCTTTGCTAGTTGATGGTCTGGTGAACAACGGCAAATCGACGATGCAGCTGAGAGAAAGCGGCGAGTCGACGATGATGTTGTGAGTCGTGACAGACAGCGAAAAAGTTGAGGATCCTGTAACTGTAAGGCTGTGACGATTCGATGATGCTGATTGTTGAGACAGATAAGCGACGCCAACGAGTTGATGATGATGCTAAGAGAGAGCAACGATGTTGGCACAGCGAGATCATCGATCATGTGACAGAGAGCTTAGATAGAAAATGGGTGTCGGCTAGGGTTTTTTTTGGAGAGAAATGAGACTAATGATAGACTATGTTTGGCATTTCATATTTTCATTTTTCTAATTTTCAATTTCTCTCTCCTTTACTTAATTAGCCGGTTACCGGTTTTCATTATTTTAAATTTTTTTTTTTGTTTTCCAAACATCCTGACCGTTGGATGTAAATTTTGATCATCCAACGGTTGGATTTTATTCTTTCCGTTTGTATGTATGATACAAACACCTTTTGTTGTCTGTATCATAGCCGGTTCCTCTAATTAAGGCTTACAAAGTTTTCCTCAATGCAATGAATGCAAGAGCACAACTGGGACAAGCACTTCTTTGAAAAGCTTGTGCGTCTTCAAAGGAATGAAATGTGATCTTTCTTTGTTACATACAATTTAAACGAATACAACACGGTGCTCATGGAATGTGATAGCTTGAATTACTAGTCATTGTTAGCTTAATTCATGAACGTTGAAAAGTCTTATAATAATATGTAGTGGTCATTAGACCACATCATATAATATATAATTATTTATTTCTTTTCTTATTACAGTTTTTTTAATCACCTACCTGAAAGTAGTACAACATAGTTGAATCTTACTTTAAAAAATAATAATATAATAATAATAAATAAATATTATCAGAAAATTAAAAACAATTCTTACCGGCCTTGTACCATATAGAATATCGAATAGAATATATACATAATGTCAAAGCTGTCTAAATGTAATTTTCTAATGAAGCCAATTAACCTTCAATAGTAAACAATTTTTGTTTAAATTAAAGATATATAATAACAATTTCACAGTCATTTTTGCTGTCAAGTAAAGGATATATGTTACTCGATTGCGTAATTTAATTGTTTTTAATTGAAAAATAGTTTGATAGAGTGTGTCACAGCTGACCGACAAAAACAATTAAGGAAACATCTCTGCTGTTCAGATCTGGATGGATTAATGGCCATTTCAACAGGTGGATCAAAGATCATTATCAGTCAAAAGGTTTTTCTTATCTCTAATTTTTTGGTTAAACGTGTCTTACATATTTTAAGGAGCCTTCTTTTTCCAAAATTTCTTTTTTTTTAAAAAAAAAAAAAATGCTAAGGCGAAACTAACAAATGGTTAGTATATTAAATGGACACATGCTAAATTACATATTCTTATATTTATGTCTAAGGTTTGAGTTATTGAATGGTAGATGGTATTTTTTTTTTTAATTAAAAAAAAAAAACACAATTCCTAGATTCATATGACATGTGACATAAGTTGAATGTGGATGAATTTTGTTCCTTTGTTAAAAAATTAGTGATTAATTTTTAATAAAGTGTAAAAATTAATATAGGTTCTAAATATTCATTGTGTTACCATATTATTAAAAAGGAAATTTATTGGTTTTACCCAAATAAAAAAAAAAATTTTGTTTTTACCCAGCTATTAAAAAAATTTGATTTTAACCTCTCAAACAAACTATTTCCATTGTATACAAGATTATCAAAATACTCTTAAGTTAAAATCACTAAAATACCCAAATATGAAATTACCAAAATACCTTTAAGTTAAAATGACTAAAATGCCCAAATATGAAATTACGAAAATAACCTTTTTCCTCCTACCAATATTCTCCCTTTTCCATCTTCTCCATTGCAGTTGAAAATTACGAAAATTTGGACTAGAAGGGATTTTTTAGATCCATTGCAGCTGAAAAATAATTTATTGAGAGGATTAGTCATTCAAGTTTCTTCAACCATTGAAGTTTTTGGATCCATTGAAGGTTTACACCATTTAAGATTTTAAAAATTCTTCTTCCATTTGAGTTTGAAAGGTAATGTATGAGTTTTTTTTGTTGGTTTTTAGGTTGTTTTGTTCATATTGCTAGCTAAAAGACTATAAAAATGATTTGGTTGTGAGATCTAAATGTTTATGAAATCTACGACGAAATCTGCAAAATCTGCGACGAAATCGGTTTTTCGTGACTGACAATCAGTTTTTCACTCTGTGGGATCGGTTTTTCAGAGCCCCGGTTACTGAAAAATCGATCCCGGTTTTCCTCGATTTTTCATCCACTGAAAAACCGATCAGTTTTTCAGCTGAAAAACCGAAAAAGGCGGTTTTTCAGTGACTGAAAAACCGATCCTGGTTTTCCAGTGGCTGAAAAATCGAAACCAAATTAAGGTTTTTAAGAGAATGAAAAATCGATAACTTCACTGGAAAATCGAATTTAACACATTTTTCATGGTTTTTTATATGTTTGTATTGCTATGTATTGAATATGATTCGATATGATTATATTTTATAATATTACCCTATTGAAATGAGATTTAATAATCATTTGATTTGAATGTTACAGGAATGGCTCAAGAGACCGTTCTAATCAACTTTGACGGAGAGTGGAATGGATGTAATTACATTGGAGGGGAGTCGATCATGTGTGGGGTTCACAAAAATAGTAGTTTTTCATCATTGGTGGATGTTGTATACAGAAAGGCTGCTATTGATAGAAGAAGGTGGGAAATCCGTATATATTATTTACTACAAAGTACAACAAATGGTCAGGTTAAAAAGATACGTATCATGTCCGATCTTGGTGTTGTTGGTTTGATGACGATAAAAAATATTGATGTTAAAGAGATTTATATCGATAAGATTGCCAGAGATTTTGGAGCTGGGGTTAGTAGGTGTACCGTTCGTCCATTTGTCACTGATTCAATTCCAAACATAAGACATGACGAGGCAAATATGGATAGACCAGTAAATCCACATATGGTTGAAAGTCATTTTTATCTCACTTCAGACATTGGGAGCAATCAAGTTGATACTTCTGTCAATCCATTTACATCGGTTGAAAGTCTCATTCGTGACGTTAATGATAACTATATGAATTATGGTATTTGTTGACGTCCGGAAACGGTCAACCAGAGATTCTGGGGCCCAGACGGCGGACTTGGTAATTAGGATCGGTTGTACTGGTTGAAAGGCAATGAATGATGCTATTAATGAAATGTTAGGTTGGTGGTGATTAACTCAGGTGAAGGAATGTCGGTCTTGGTTGTTGGTCGGCTTCAATAAGGTGGTTGGTGAGCAATTAAAGAGGGAGAGAGAGAGAAAGAGAAGATACACAAGGATCTTTACGTGGTTCGGTGACTGCACCTACATCCACGGCCACTCTGGAAATAATTTCGGCAGAGTGATAGTTCTCTAGTGTGTTAAGCTTGTTTGTACAGTGAAAATGTCTCCCCTCTTTATAGAGGAAGGGAGCTCACAATAAAATAATACAAAGGAAAAGTCTACACGTAATAGGCAACAGCTAGTTTCAACTAATCCTGACATTGCCATGCTGCATTAATTGTAAAGGTAATGATGATTTCCTCCCTGCACAAGTCTGCATTAATTATACCTGCAGAGGTCTTCACTTCATTAAATGCTACTGGGTAATTACACAGGCAGTTTCCGGCGGAAAATCATGGGAGTTGGTAACTCTGACATCTTGCCATGCACGGTACCTCTTGAGGAAAACTTTGGGTCAGACAGGGGGTGCGTCCTGGAGGAAAGAGAAGGCGGCCTGGAGGTGGACGCGAGCTCGCGACCTCGCGACCTCACAACCTCGCGGGCTCCTCGAGCTGAAAGCAGTGGCAGGAAATCATGTTGGAGGACTGTTGCTGATTCGCGATTTGAGCGACCTCGCGGGCTGGGCTTGCAGTTGCTGGTCTCGTCTTTGGGCTTTCTGGGCCCTTGCTTCTGTTCAAGCTAAATGGGTCGTGCACTGGCCCATTTAGGCCGAACCAGGAAATGGGCATAACAGTATTGATGATGAAGATGAAGACACAGATGATAATGGTGATGGAATACAAGATAGTAATGAAGAGCAAACCGGAGATAGTGATGAAGAGGAAACTCTATTTAATGATGTCGCAGAAGAAGAAGAGTTTCCAGAAATAAGATTTTCAGGTTTACAATTTCAGAACAATCCTTTACAACTATACTGGATTGTTCCTGGTGTAGAATTGGGGGACATTGAAGCTACTTCAAGTGCTATGTCAACCGTCTACCAACGTGGTACGTTGTATAAAGGAGCATTCTTTACTAGTAAAGAAGAAATGACTATAGCTATTGGCGAATATGCTCTGAAAGCTAAGTTTGAATATCGGGTTAGACGTTCGGACACGGAGCGATTTGAAGCCGGTTGTAAAGATAAAACTTGTAGCTTTATTGTTCGTGCAAGATGCAGAAAGGGTTGTTTAATGTGGTTTGTGACAGGACCTTTCCCAAACCTTATCTAAGCTCTTGTCTGGAGGATCCTGCCGGGCACTTCAACGGACTCATCGAAACCGACTCGTCGGATCGAAGATATTCGGGAAGCGAACCCTAACTTACTTCTTCGATTTACTCGTTAAAACTTAGTGTTTTGATGTTTCTCTGTAACTGGTTGGGAGTGGTAAACATTTTCTTTGATTCTATTTCAAATATATTTTCAGAATTTTCGGCAGCATAACGGCTGCATTTTTGATAAAACCGGAATTTCACCTGTGAATAAAAATAACACTTCGACTATTTCTGAAAACCTCCCAACTTCTTTATCCACAATCATGCAACATTCATCACGATTTCTATAAGCATAAACAATAAACTTCAATGCAAATTATACATATATGAATCATATATATAGAATGCATGAATATATTTACATTTTACAAATTCAATATCATTGAAATCCAAAACTGAATAGGTTAAATACATATACAAAAAAATGTATTCCAGCGTCTTGCGCGATTGCCCACCTATACATATATAAACCAAAAGTCTTGGTTTCGTCCGGCGGTGGCACGTAATGAAAACAAATGAGCTACAAAATAAACAAGGGGTTAGTGCAACAAGGATATATAATATCACATACACTAACATAAGAATTCGTCATTTATTCAAGTTTTACAATTTCTTTAAATTCTTCCATGTGTATCCTTGACTCGTTCTAACCATCACGGGCGATTATAACTAACGCCAACGTGAAGCTTACTAATGTATCTCAACCGCTACATTACAGAATTTACTGCATCGTACGTAAGGTGCTAAAACTCATCACTGAATAACTACAATGCGGGATTTTCTGTATCGCAAATGTAGTGCTAAATTTTAGGCGACTACGAGCGGAATTCACTGCGTCGCTTTGTAGCGCTAACTAACAACTAATCGACTACGTGCGGAATTGTCTGCATCACAACGTAGCGCTATACTTTTCTATAAACTGAGCGATTACGGACGGAATTCTCTGCGTCGTCACGTAATGCTAAATCTCATTAACTTATAAGGTATATACATGGGTTTTCATAATCAATTTCTTTAAGTGCAAAAGCACAAACTCAATAGTTTTATATCTTCTAAAAACTTTCTCATTTTATTCTCTTTTCATACAACTCGCATCACTTTCTAGTAACATATGGATTCCATAAGAATCCATACGTTTAAACTTTAACTACCTCATTAAATATCATCTTCAATTTCATTCATTACTTAGCTACTACATTCATTTAATTTAATATAATCAAGAATTGGCATAACAATTTAAAAAGCTATTAAGTGGCAAACTATTTACCTCAAGGCCGCGTCGCTCCGCGTCAAGCGTCTCGACGAGGCTCTTAGACGCCGCTCACGCGCTCGTCACCTACACAACATGTTCTCATCATTGCTCACAATAAAACTCAATTCTTAATTATATTTTAGAAATTTTCAACTATTACTATTTTCCTCTACATAGCTCCTAACTTGTTTCTAATTCAACCAAGACTCTCTAATCTCGATTTTTGTACAAAATTTTTAGTTTTGGACCCCTAGGGATACCCCCACGTGGTCCGTTTACTTGATATAGGCCTAAAACGGAAAATCACATTTTTATTCAAACGGATAGCCCATAACAGAACAGGCGATAACATGCTGCTCGGGGCTCCGTTTTCCTTTGTTCTTTTTCCTACGGTTCACTTATCTCACGTTCTAGTCATATGTTAAATTTCGTTGAAAAATATTATCGTTTGCTAAGTCAAATTTAAGGAAAACATCCGTTTTGGACACTTTCGGGCGCGTTTTAATGCCTGTTTAGTAAACTTTGTGTTTCGGATTAGCGACGCTAGATTTTCTTCCACAACTAAGCTTCATTTACCTAATAATGACTAACTAAACTCATTTTATGCCATAAAAATTGCATTAAGCTAGTCGTTTCACTTCTCAGAGCTCTAACGACACTATATTGTGCATAACTTGCACAATTTTTATCGGATTCGATCCGTTCCAAAACCTATGATTTTTTATGGTTTCTAGGCATCATTTAAGGTGTAGAACACCCCCAAATAAGCCAAATATGGTCAGGTCTCCTCTAGCTCAAACTTGAGCTCGGGAATCACTAATCTTGTTGAAACTACTCTTTTGAAGTTCTAAAAATTTTCTAACTCTTCTAACCCCTTTCTTGTGCTCAACTTGGGTTCTAAACCACTTAATTTCAAGGTCTAGCTACTGCCCTTCAAGTCTCTAATACATACATAACTCTAACTTGGTCAATTAATTGCTCAAATTTCACTCACAACTTTTATCATCAACTTAAAGTGCATATGTAACCATTTTCGGTTTCTACTTTGAGGGAGGATATAACAACCCATTTACATCATTCTATGGTAGCTATTACACTCAAAACTCATCATTGATGATTCTATAACAATCATATAAGGTTCTATTAAGGTTTGAAGAGCAATCATCTAACAAATCAACAACAATTAAAATCAAGAAGCTGTCATCACTGCATTTCTGTTTCAGTAGAAAAATAAAAGAGAAATAGGTTGTAATCTTACTTATTTCTTAGCTTAGGGGGTTGAGAAGAGTCTTGGAAGGATGTTTGAGGGCTTGGAAGGTAACTTGGGTGGTGGTTCTTCTCCCTCTTTCCTGGCCGATCAGCCTTATCGCGGTTCTGCTCGCGATTGTGCTCGCGGATCTGCTCACGACCAACTCGCGTTTCTGTCCTGTTTCTCACTACCAGCAGCTGCTGGTGCTCCCTCTCTTCGTCTCTTCCTTATCCTCTTCCTTTGCTGCCTAGATACTGCAGTTCACGGCCAGAAATCCCCCATTCGCGACCACTTGCAATTCGGTCTCTCTCTTCCACGCGATCTGCAACTTCTTCCCTCGCGTCTATTCTGTTTTGGTTCAGCTGCTGTCTCTTGCTCGACCAGCAGCTACCTTGCTCTCTTCTTGCTTGTTGGTTGCTTCTTTTCTTCTCTTCTTGGCCTTCTCTTTTGGTTCACGCTGCTCTCTCTCTCTTTCTCGCAATTCTTCTCGGTTCTTCTCGCTAATGACTGAATTGTTTGTGTTTTTACTGAAACAAATTAAGCTAAGTGTTGGTATTTATACTAATCATCTCTTGTTATTTGTATCTTGCCCCAACTCTCTTTAATTTCACTCTCATCCCCTTTTCTTAAAGCTCTCTCACGGCAACACCTCTCTTGGTCTCCCGTGTCTCTTTCGTTTCTTATTTGATTTAATCGTTGTCTCGTTAGAATTTATTTTAATCGTCAAGCTTGTCTTATCAACCACTTGACGCTCTCTTTTTAATTGAATTTTTTATTCGAATTATCATTGATCACTATTTTAAAATCCTAACTTGGATTTTATTAAAATTCTACTTAGATTTTCATAGCAGACGATTTTCGTCGTACTCTTAATTTAATACTTTCTGAGGTCATGACTATCAACCTATTAAATGTAGAGAGTTATATTATCTCCCTAACTTAGCTTCTAAGGTTGGGACTTTATAAGTCGAAGCTAGGGGTTTACAGTTTGTGTTGAATTATGTAGCGGAACACACATGTCGTCAAACAGCCATGGAATCACATATGAAGAGTGTGAAAGCTATTGTGATCGAAAAATTGTATGCAGGAAAGGTGGGAAGAGATCTTTATACACCTAATCGTTTGGTTGGAGAAATGCTAAAGCAATATGGAATGCAAATCTTATATAGTAAAGCTTGGAAGACTTTACAATATGCAAAGAAACTAGCATATGGGCAAGCGAATGAATCATATCAATAGCTTCCGTCCTACTTTGAGATGTTAAAACTTTCAAACCCCGGCACAATGATAGCAATTAAGACAGATGAAAACAATCGGTTCTTGTATTCCTTCGTTGTACTTGGAGCTTCTATTGAGGGTTTTCGGTCTTACATGAGACCGGTTGTTGCTATTGATGCCACTCATTTGAAAGGTGTCGACGTTGGAATTCAGTCGACGAGTAATCAATGCCCAATACCTGCAATCAATGTGAGAAAGCACAAATACCAAGAAAAGACAAAGACAAGAACAGAGGATCAAACGAGGAACACGAAGCTTTTACGTGGTTCAGCAATTAAAGCCTACGTCCACGACTGTCCAACTCTTAATCTCTGTAGAGTGACAGTATATTATTCAATATTGTATCATCATGTTACAATGATTTCAATCCCTATTTATAGGGAAAGAGGTGTTACAATTCTGGTTGTAGTAAATCAGGAAAAGAATCCTAAATTAATTACATTCCTTAAATAATTGGGTAAAATAAAGAAAAGAATTGTGAATTAATTATACTTCCTAATATATTTAGATAATATCAGGAAATTACTATAATTATCTCAAGATAATGTTGATTTGAATTTGAATTGGAATAGATCTCCATCCCTGATGAGGAAATCGTGGTTTGACTGGGCAATTGCCATATTCGGAGAGAGAATCATGGTTGAACTTGGTGACTACCTATTCTGGAAGATACTGTATTAATCACATGTCTGTGCGAGCTGACGTGTCTTATGGTGGTCTCGAGCTCGAGCTCGCTGAGAGACGAGCTGCGCAAGAGGCGAGCTGCGACCTGGCTGTGCTTATAGGTCTGTTGTTGCCAGCTGGAAAATTCCTTTAAACGAGCTGAAAAGCTTGATGGGCTTAGAGTCAATACTGGGCCTCGTCTGATGGGCTTTGATTACGTTGACCTTATTGGGCCTTCTTATCGGGTCTTAAATGGGCCTAAATTGGACTTTTACCAGTCCAATTACTGAGTCTGAAAAATACGTATAACAAAAGGTGAATATAAAGGGGTGATTTTTTTTGCTGCGTGCAAAGATGGATCGGAGATGATTTATCCCATCGCCTTTAGATTTACTGACGGAGAGTCAGACAATTCGTGGACTTGGTTCCTAAAAAGGTTAAGAAAAGCAATCGGGGTGTCAGACGAGTTGGTGATCGTATCGGATCGTCATAAAAGCATATCGAATGGGATAAAAGCAGCTTTTTCTGAAGTCCCACATGTGTTATGTTTTTTTCACTTGTGGCAAAACCTTAAACAACAGTGTAAAAAACATTCGGATGTGGAAAATGCATTTTACAATGCAGCATACTGTTATGTGCCTGATGAATGCAACAGAATATTGGAAGAAATGCGTGCATTGCATCCGACCACACATGGAGCTTTGGTTAAGGCTGGAGTGAGCAGGTGGTCACGAGCACATTGTCCAAGAAGAAGATATGAAATGATGACTACCAACATTGCAGAGTCGCTTAACAATTGCATGATGCAAGCATGTCGTTTGCCAATAACAACTGCACATGAATATGTAAGAAATGTATTACAGAGATGGTTTAATAATAGATGTGTTGCTGCTGAGAAACTCACAACATATATTACTACCACAGCATACGATCGTATCATGTTGGCAAAAGATTTATCCACGGAAGGTAGCGTATATCCCATTGCAGAACCATATCATTACAGTGTCATACATTATAGCAAAGGAGATACGATGGTTGACATTCAACAGCACACATGTATGTGTAAGCAGTGGAACCTTGATCAGTTGTCATGTGTTCATACACGTGCTGTGGCCAGGTATGGTAATTATACATTGTTTTTTTTAGTATTTCATGTCATAGCATAACAGTTAGATTGTTGATACATGTCAGGTTCAAGGGCGTCAGTTGTGATACACTTTGCAGTCAGTACTATAGCGTAGAGTGGCTAAAAGCTGCATATGCACGTCCGATTAATCCCGTCCCTAAATTGACCAGTTGGAATGTTTTAGCGGAAGTTAGAAATATGGTTATATTACCACCGAAAGGTAAAAGACAAGCAGATAGGTCGAAGGAGGTTCGGATTCCTTCAGCTGGGGAAGATCCTCGTCGAAAAAAGTGTGGAAGATGTGGTCAAAGGGGACACAACCATCTTCGTTGCCCTAACCCCCCAACTTCTATCAGTGAAGGGACAAGCGCAGAAGTGGATGCGGATGTTGGAACGAGTTCAAATGCTACTGAAAATGAGCCACGCTCTCGAAGATGTCGATTGTGTCATGAGATTGGACACAACCAACGTCGATGTGTATTACGGTTTCCTACTCCCGATCCAGAAATGGCTACTGACGGAAATGATGATTAGCAATTGATTGACATTTTGTTTATGCATGTTTTATGTAAACGTTTTTATATTAATTACTCAATTATGTATTAATACAGCTGTATAAATTATTATTCCATGTGTACTGTTTTTAGCTCATTTCATATCATCTCGGAACCATTAAAATCGGTTTTTCACGGAGCCTGAAAAATCCGGTACCGGTTTTTCAGATATGGTGAAAAATCGATCAAGTTGTCTTTCGTTTCCCCAACGTAGAGGTATGTCGATCGGTTTTTGAGTAACTCTGAAAAACCGGTATCGGTTTTCCATGCCTCCTCGAAAACCGATCCACTGCCACCACTTGTTCCAGCACGCCAAATGTGGATCGGTAGATTAGGGAGCGTACAATTTTATTACAAACTATATATTAATTTTAAAATCATTATATATTAACATTAGATTAACATTATATTCACATAACCTTAATATAACATTATATTAACATATTAACATTATATGTTCATTAATATATTAACATTATATTAATATATTCATTAATATAACATTATATTCACATTAACCTTAATATAAACATTTATTAATAACATATGTAACATTATATTATATATGTACATTATATTAACATTAGATTAATATATATAATGTTAATATAATATTAAGGTTAATGTTAATATAATGTTAATCTAATGTTAATATAATGTTAATATAATATTAATCTAATGTTAATATAATAATATAATGTTAATCTAATGTTAATATTATTTAATATAATGTTAATATAATATTAAGGTTAATGTTAATATAATGTTCATATATATTATATAATGTATAATATAATATTAATCTAATATTAATCTAATGTTAATCTAATGTTAATATAATGTTAATATAATGTTAATATAATATTAATCTAATGTTAATCTAATGTTAATATAATGTTAATATAATGTTAATATAATATTAATCTAATGTTAATATAATAATATAATGTTAATATATTAATATTATGTTAATATAATATTAAGGTTAATATTAATATAATGTTAATAATCTAATGTTAATATAATATTAATCTAATGTTAATATATTATGTTAATAAGATAATGTTAATAATATTATTAACATTATTTAATATTATATTAATATTATTTATATATGAACGTTTTATTAATATTATATATTAACATTATATTAACATTAACCTTAATATTATTTAACATTATTATTATTATGTTCATTTTATCATTATATTAATATATTACATTATATTATTATATTAACATTAGATTAATATTATATTAATACTATATTATTAATGTTAGATTACATTATATTAACATTATATTATTAACATTATATTAACATTATATATTAACATATATTAACATAGATTAATATTATATTAACATTATATTAGCATTATATTATATATGAACATTATATTATTAACATTATTATTATTTATATTAACATTATATTTTATATTAACATTAGATTAATATTATATTAACATTATATTATTACCATTATATTAACATTAGATTAACATTAGATTAATATTATATTAACATTATTATTACCATTATATTAACATTAGATTAACATTAGATTATATTATATTAACATTATATTTAACATTAGATTAATATTATATTAACATTATATTATTAACGTTAGATTAACACTATTAGATTAACGTTAGATTAACATTATATTAACATTATATTAATATATGAACATTATATTAACATATATTATTAACATTATATTATATTATATTAACATAATATTAATATATTAACATTAGATTAACATTATATTATTATATTAACATTAGATTAATATTATATTAACATTATATTAACATTATATTATAACATTATATTAACATTAGATTAATATTATATTAACATTATATTATTAACGTTAGATTAACATTATATTAATATTAGATTAACGTTAGATTAACATTATATTAATATTATATTAATATTATATTAACATTATATTATTAACTATAATGTTTAATTATAATGATTTGTTGGCAATTTAAAAATATAGAATGCAATACCATCAAATAAATAATGAGTAATAATAAAAGAATAATTAAATTTATTTATATACAATTTCTCCATCACCGTCTACAAACCATTTTCCAAAATTATTAACTTTATATATCGACTTTGAGCACATATATATGTCTCTGACCATCTCGGCCCTCAATGCAATGGCATCTGTAACGGTCTCGTATTTTCTTGATTTCCATGTACTCGTTCTCCGCTGCACAAGGTCGTGCACGTATATGGCCACATATGCTCCGTAGCTTGTCCTGTATATATCATAATATATAAACTATATACATTAAGATAATAATATAAACATATATTAACATTAACATAATTAAATATCATAATATATAAACTATATATAATAATTAAGCTATAATTATATATTAATGTTAATCATAACATATAATATATAATTATATTAATGTTAAACTATATACATTAAGATAATTATATTAATATATATTAACATTATATTAATTTATGTTTATGTTAATATATTAACATAAAGATAATTAAATATCATTAATATATATATTAATTAACCTATAAACTTACTCACCCATCAGGTTGCTGGGGCACAACTGATCGTCCAAGATGCTGAACTTTCCACCGACATCCACGGGTGGCATATCTACCTGTGTCTCCTCGTAAAATCCCACGAACTGCAACAAAATAGGCATCAAACATACCAGCGGCTCAAGTGGCTCTCGTCGATAGGCTATGTCAACACTTGCCAAGGGATCATACATTATGATTCTTTGCTCTCTAAGGCGCACCTCACAAAGGACCCAGTGTTGTTGATTCAAGCTACACGATAGCAACACCTGCATTTCAAAACGTTAGTACTATAGGACTAGAAGGGATAATCATATAATAAATATTAACGTTCGAACTACACTTACACTATCAACCCGCCACCACGGGACTGATGCGTCTATATGTCCACGACCGTACGCAAGCCACTCTGAGGGTACATCAACTGTAACTGGATCAAATGTTCTTTGTTTGCGGACGTAATGTACGCTATAATGCGCTGTCATCATTGCCTGCATGATAAAAATTAAAGATGTTACTACCAATCAACCGACCGTAATATGAAATTATAAATGCATAACTAACTTAAATGTAAATACTTACAAACAAAGAACTACCATGGACAGCGTATTTACGATCTTCCATCTCATTCCACCCTTTTTTTCTTAGGCACATCAAATAAGAATCGATGTGCTCATTAGTCAACCAGTTGTCCACATTCTTGAGTGTGACCAATGTGGTTGGTATCACAGACCACCCACAACGATCAATCGAACGCTTACAATTCAAAAAAAAAAAATATTAAACATTATTATATATTTTCTTACATTGCTAATAAAGATACAAAAATTAGAAACGTTTTTTTTTTTTTTTAAATATACCTGAGATCCAATGTGGTTGCCGTTTTATATTCATTATAGACCACTTCTACGGGGTCTATAGACTCTGCCACCTCCTCCCCCTGCTGTTGGATCACTTTCTTTTTCTTTTTCGCTAGCCCCAGATCCGTGTACGGTGTCCGTAGAAGTGCTGCTGGCTTTGTCTTTCGTTTGCCTAGTTCAAGCATGCTTTCATCCTACAGCTGTAAGTAAATTAAAAACATGTATAATATTAATATTAACAATTATCTTTCAGAATGCAACACAATAGGGATACAAAATCTATCTGGTCATGCTCACGCTCAGTATCTGCAGCAGATACACCTCCTAAGTCCGTATGGGAGTGGTCACCCTGCTCCTCCTCCTGCTGGGGTGATTGCTGAGGTGGCTGCTGGTCACCCTGCTCCTTCTCCTACTGGAGTGACTGATGAGGTGGCTGATGATCACATTGCTCCTCCTCCTACTAGGGTGACTGCTGAGGTGGCTGTTGGTCACCCTGCTCCTCCTCCTGCTGGGGTGACCGATGAGATGATTGTTGGTCACCCTGCTCCTCCTCCGGATGGGGTGACTGTTGAGGTGGCTGATGATCACCCTGCTCCTCCTCCTCCTGGGGTGACTGATGAGGTGGCTGCTGCTCACCCTGTTCCTCCTCCTGATGGGGTGACTGCTGAGGTGGCTGATGATCACCCTCCTCCTCCTCATGAATGGCTGACTGGCCTACATCAATAGGCGACCGACGGACACCCTCGTCCTGATGTGGTGGTGGTGATGGGTAATACATGTGAAAGCTCCCACCATCATCATCATCGTCGTCATCATCGTCGTCTGGATCATGCCCACCAACCGGAGGCTTGGGAATATGTAAATGCTCTTCCACCCGTCTCTGCCTACTATTTATCTCCCTTACCATCTGAAAGGTTGTCTTTTGCCTCCTATCCATTTTACTTAACTTCTTATGGGTTGTCTTCTATAAATCCACAATAAACTCAAACAACCGCTTCACCTGTTTCATAGAATCATAAATATATATCATTTTACATACTACCCTTAATTTTAAAAAAAAAAAATTGACAGAGTCTCCCCTGTTTTTTGAGTATCCAAGAAAATACAACCTGCATATTTAAACAAATTACACTTCGTCTATCATATTTAGAGACTCCGTCTCTTTTTCACACTCCGTACTACTATATAACATATCCACATCTTTTGCATTTACTACAATTGAAATTTATTGAATAATTTTATTATATAAATAGAATATTTGTACCTCATAATCTACGTGTTGTACATCATGTGCCTTCTTTGTCTGAAACTCTGATAAGGTATCCTCTTATTCGGATTGCATGCTTCGGACGTCTTTAAGTGGCTGATCGTCACCCTCCACCTCATCATCATCCTCTCCCTCCACCTCCTCATCATCATCCTCTCCCTCCACCTCTTCATCATCATCCTCTCCCTCCACCTCATCATCATCCTCTATCTTAGCCTCATCCCCTACACCATCATCATGGTCATCATCATCATCATCATCATCATCATCATCACTCCCCCCGCTGTCATATTTATGTACTTCATCATGAACTATATGATTCGGATTAAACGATTTCCAATAATCCATCTCCCTCTCGGCGTTAGTAGGCTCTAAGGTTTGCCTAATGCCAACTATCTGCATTATATCAATATATTTAGTTATACTACAATTATATACTTAATATAAATAACGATAGTTATAACAAACAAATAATTGACACAAATTTAGGTTATATTTGCCACTTACGAGGGGGAAATCATCTAGGCTGTGTATATTTATCGGTGTTCTCTTCAGTGATCGTCTCATACATCTTGGTAGATCGCTTTTCAAGTTCTGGGTCTTTTTTGATATCTTCTCCCGTAACACTGGGAACAACTCCACTAACCACCACTATAATGTAACAATGATTAAACAAAAAACATACATATAGTTAGTAATGGTCAGATAATATATAATGCAAAATTGATTAAAATATACATATAACCATATATAGTTAATGTAATAGAAGGAAGCAATAGATATTGAAAGTATTAGTTATATCTGAAATGTCAACACATAGTCATAAATATTAATGGTCTTTGGTGGATTTCTGACCCGCTCTTCATTAAGTGCCTTGCCGAGACAGTGTAACAAGACACTATAGCATAATGTGCCCCAAGGGAATGTCTTCCATCTCTCTGTACTCTCAATGAGGACCCACATAAATGGATAAATGCTAGCTCTATCATCCAGTCCCATAAAGAGATGGAAAGCAATCTCTATATTCGCCAACTTTAAAAGATCTTCATCATCTATCGGATCCTACCCTGCACGGTCTCCCTGCCCTCTATGACTTCTTGCCTTCAAGAAATGTGACCAACTCCCTCACCTCCGACGACACTCCATTAAACATTCGCTCTAGGAGACCGTTTGGATCATTTGGAGCTATTTCAAAGATTTTACGGTCGATGTCCCCAAAAAGAAGTCTGGTCACCAACAGAAACTCTTGTTTCCCAAACCTATAGCTTCTCTCCCCAATTTCAAACCACCTCTCATCATGGCGTGCATCCGCGACCTTTATCTCTCTAACAAGCACCCACAAAATCACAGAACCAGCAGCTGTATTATTAGTTATCCTCAAAATATGTCCGAACGGACATTCTGCTATAAACCGGTCGTTTAGGTTTCTTCTATTAATAACTGCAATTATCTTATTAACCAATCTTTGACCAATATGTGTAATCCCGCTCGTATGTTTATCAATTATTTGTGAACTATATTTATAGTTGAAATTCATCTGTAGGAAAGAAAAACAGTAAAGAAATCATCAGTAGGGATATAAACTGAATCGATTTTTGAACTGAATCGATTTTTGAAGGTATCTGAAAAACCAGTTAATGAAATCGATCGATTTTTCCACGATTGGTTTTTGAGATCGGTTTTCCACCATCGGTTATTCATTTTAGTTTTCCATGATCGGTTATCCGTTATCGGTTTTCCACGATCGGTTTTTCATTTCGGTAACAAATGAAAAACCGATCGTGGAAAATCGATAATGGAAAACCGAAATGAATAACCGATGGTGGAAAACCGAAGTGGAAAACCAATCTCAAAAATCGATCATGGAAAACCGATCCGATCCCGACAACTCCTTTCTCATCGGAATCGGCCATTTTCAACACAAAAACGACCAAACACACTAAATCCAACCTATTCTAAACCTAATCATCCTAAACTAACATCCATAACACAACACAAATTTCAAAATCCCAAATCTCAATCAAAACATACAACAAACATATCAAAATCTAACCTTCACACTTTCTGCAGGTTCGCCGACGGTAGGAGCTGCTTGGGGAAGGTCGACAACGTCGCGGGAATGGCCGGAAACGTCGTGGGGAAGCTGGGGTAGCGATCGGGTTCGGGGTTCCGCAAAAACCAGTCTGCTTTTCAGTGAGAAATCGATGGCACTGTTTCTCTACCGATCGATTTTGAGCTATATATATGGGAGGGCTTAATGGTAATTTCACCATTCGGTTTTTCATAAATTTTAAACTGTTCAGGGTTTTTTTTGTAAAATTTTTTTAGAGATATTTTGGGTAATTTGGATATATAAAACAATATATTTGTTTGAGGGGTTAAAAACAATTTTTTTAAAAAATATTGGATAAAAACAAATTTTACCCTTTTTGAATAGGTATTTTTTACAATTTCCACTTATGGGAATTAAAAATTCAATTAAGAATTCGTTTCAATGCGGGATGAGGTTTAAATTCAACATATTCTAAATGAAACAATAAGTTGATTTAATTTTAAGGAATGAGTAATGTCAAGATATTTATCATAGATAGACAAAAGTTGGCAACTCGTTATGTCTGGTCATAGTAAATATTATTGAACTTGAGAATCACTACTCATTGTACCATAAATGACCAAAAGTGCTAAGTGAAACAACCAAATCACATTTCCTAGGTGGGAAGATTGGAAAAGATCTTGGATGCATCAGAATGCACCATGCCTTTTTTGTTATGAGCATGCAAAATTCGAAATTTGTCATAATAGACATCTTTTCTGTTATGATCATGTAACATTCAAAATTTTTCATAATAGACAATTCAAATGATATAAAATCTGCATTATGTTGTATGTATATGTGGGGATTCAACTTTTTATATGATTTCTCTCATTTTAGTGGACTACAGAACCATCTCTCACCCAAGACAAATATAAAATGGAACAAGAAATTAAACATGTCATTTTGTCACGCACTATGCAAAAAAGAAAGAAGAAAGTATTTATTATTGCTTTCATTAACTTCTTCTCTTATATGTTTCAAGAAGTAAATTTTTTTTTTTTTTTGAAAATTCAAGAAGTAAATTTTTGAATAGTCTCTTTACTAAATTTGGTTGGAATATAATTTTAAAGTAATTCAAACTATAGTTGTAATAATTTGAATTTAAGCATCATTGGCTATTGATAGTATGATTGTTATGGGTAAATTTTGGTCTGCATAAATGGGCTGGTAAAAACAAAATAAACTTATCTAGAAGGTTGATCCAATAGACAAAGTCCAGGATTTAAGGAATGTAGCTCGCAGCTCTCAGGTCTCAGCTAGCTAAACAGCTAGCTCGCAGCTCGCAAGTCTCAGCTCTCAACTAGTTAAGCAGCTAGCTAGCAGCTCTCAGGTCTCAGCTCTCAGACCTCATGTCCCAACTCTCAGCTCGTTATGCATCTAGAACCCAACTGTCAGCTCTCAGTTAGCTAGACATCCAGCTCGCAAGTCTTAGCTCTCAGCTAGCTAAAGATCCAGCTCACAGCTCTCAGCTCGTTATGCATCCAGAACCCAACTGTCGGCTCTTAGCTAGCTAGACATCTAGCTCGCAGGTCTCAGCTCTCAGCTAGCTAAAGCTCCAGCTCGCAGCTCTCAGCTCGTTATGCTCAGAACCCAACTGTCAGCTTTTAGCTAGCTAGGCATCCAGCTCACAGGTCTCAGCTCTCAGCTATATAAAGATCCAACTCGCAGCTCTCAGCTCGTTATGCATCCAAAACCCAACTGTCAGCTCTCAGCTAGCTGAACATCCAACTTGTAGGTCTCAACTCTCAGCTAGCTAAAGATCCAGCTCGCAACTCTCAACTCTCAGCTAGCTAAAGATCTAGCTCGCAAGTCTCAGTTCTCAGCTAGCTTGCAACTCTCAGGTCTCAACTCTCAGCTAGCTGGCAGCAATCAAATCCGAGATAAATTTGAGCTCCCTAGTTTCGTGCCAGATTCGATCTCTGAGATTAAAGCTTCTCGATCCCATACCTATGAGATCTATGCAATCTCAAATCTTGAGGAGTAATTAATACAGACATGGTTATATCAGAGTTGTTGACTGATGCAGTATGGTCATGACAGAGTTGTTAGTCAATACAATAAATATGTCAGAGAGTAGTTAATTTCTTAAACGTGTAAAACACTCATTTGTATCTCTTTTCTTCTATAAATAGGAGGGATTTTCATTGTAAAAGGGGATGACATTTTTTTTTCTAGTATTATAGTCACTCTAAAAACACAAAGTTGAGAGTGACCCATGGACGTAGGCACCATTGCCGAACCACGTAAAAATCTCTAAGCAATCTCTTGTTCTTCCTCTCTTCTCCTATCTCCGTTTTGCTTCTTGTTTGCTTGTGTTTTGTGTGTTGTGGCTCTCTGATTGCAGGTATTGAACTTTGAATCTCATAGTCGACTGAGATCAAAAATCGACGTCGACAACATGCATTATTTCTAATTTACAAAAGTTCATCAATGAGCCAAACCAATTAACTCGGCACAAAATCTGTGTCTTTTTCATTGTATTTTTTCTTATAGGATCATATGAAGCATTCTCAAATATATATATATATATATATATATATATAACGGTCAAAGCCGTAGCCAATTTATAGTTGATCAAAATTCTAATGAAAACAACTATAAATAAGACGCTTAATTAATATTATTTATTCTCTCAATAAAAAATTAATCATATTTATAGCTGATTTTTAAAGCAATTTTGCTTTTTTACATTGGTAGGCTAGCTGCATAATCGAACGCTTGTCACGGGCTTTATGGTTTAATATAACTGGCACGTGGCTGTTTAAACGAATAAGATAAATAATTTTTTCCAAAAGTCAACTATTACTTTTCACATGGAAAAAATTTTATCTTATATTGCATTGCATGTACCATTGATTCGTTCCAATAATATACTTTGTCAACAGCATTGTGTGTTGACTGCATCAAAAGTGCACCTACTCACTTTAATGTTATGATGAACTTCAAAATCAAGAAACACATCTTTGTAATGATTAATAATATGATTAGGTCGGAGGAAGTAACAGTTTTTGTTCCATATAAGTTTTCTTGAATTTTAAGCTACGTTGAGAGGTCGATATTTCATGGGTCGTTGATTCTTTCTCCGCAGCATTTAGTTGATCTAATAACCTATCTACTTCTTATGTATGTTCTATTTCATGAGCACATGATTGAAAATTTTGAAATAACAACTCATTTTTACCGTCTATGTATATAATTTTTTCGTTATACCAGATATTAAACTTCATTCAATCAAGTACAACTAAAATTAATAAGCTTATTAGGTTCTAGAATTCAATGAAACTTATATAATTTACTAAAAGAAAAGCATTTTTATTGCAGCTCAGTAAGGGGTTGTTTGTTTTTTGCACTTAACACTTAATAGTACTTAATTAGACCAATTAAGATATTTTTGTTTGTTTGTTTAAGTGGTCAAACCACTTAAAATAACCCAAAAACCATTTAAAAAAAAAAAGTTACATTTTTTGATTTTTCACTTAATACAAAATCACTTAATGATTTTATAAATATATTATTCCAAATATATCATTCCTAAAATAACATATTTCCAAGTTTATCATAGTTTTATATTATAAAAATTTCTTTTAATGCTTTAACAAACAATATTGAAAAATAAAAACTCTAAACATCTCAACATCAAATTTTCATATAATTGGATTACTATATTTCTCCAATCAAATTTCGGTAAGAATCTTTATTGATTTTTTTTATTAATCTACTTGTGAAGTAGCCCATATATGTGTTTATTTGTTAAAACTTCACTGTGTTATTAGTGTTTTTAGTTTATGTATATTGATGAAAATTTGTTTATGTATAATAGAACCTCAAAGTTTCTCCTCTTGTTATCAAATCTGTTATCGTATATATTACTTTACAATTTTAATTTTTGTTGTAATAGTAATTCAATTTAAGATCATCTTGTTTATTTTTATTTGAATATATAAATTTCATTGACTCTACTATAACAATTCATCTTATTTTAATAATGAATCAAAATATTATACATATAAATGTCTTAATATTTGTTAAATAATTTATTGTAATTGTTTGTATCATATTAAATAAAGTTACTTAACAACTAATAATAAAAGGATATAAATGTCAAATTGCTAGTATTCAGATAATTTTAACTTTAAAAAATAAACAAGATTATTATACATTCAGAGGTAAGGAAAAAAAAAACAAACATGTTTATCAGATTTCAGATTTCAGTCACTATTCAGCCTTCAGTCTTTAACAGTACTGTTCAGTCTTCAGACGAAAAAACAAACGACCCCTAAGTCTGAATGAATGTTAAAAATGATGATCATCCTGAACAAAGTATTGTCTAGTAGAGTAATTCTAGGGATTTTGTTGAAAAATGATCTTTTTAGGATGACCCTGGTGAAAATTAACCTTTTAGTTGTAAGGCTGTGGAGATTGGTATATTTTTGGACAAAAATACCCCTGATTAGCCAACCAATTACAAGTGTGCGACCCTTTTTACCCTACCAAACTGGTCAGTGTCTAATCCCAACCATTTTCGTTGAATGTCGGTTTAGGAATCCCTACCCACCAGCGAAAGTCCGAACCGTCGCCTGGCACCGTCGCACGTCGACTCATCACCGTCGCACATCCCCTCCACACACTGTCGGTTACTGCCTTAGTGTGGAACAGTTTTCGTTGATCGTGGGGCGTCATCAACATCGCAACAATCCCAACCCACCATCGGAAGATGAAACTATCGCCCCGGAGCGTCGCTCGTCTACCCATCACCGGCGTAGCACCTGACCTGGACCCACTGTCTGTAACTCTCTCGGCACCCTCGGTCAGCATCACCCTCGCACCTACACACACCACTGTCGCTCCTCCACCCACCCGCGGCTGCTCGAGAACATTGAACAAAGCAAACTCGATGCTGCCACCGTCGTTCATTGTGTCCCTCACTTTCCGATTTAGTATTTTTCGGAAGGAACTTGAGAAGATGAAGGAGATTTTCAAATTAAAGTAGCTACCTCCGATGTACATAGGGAAGTGGGCCTCTGCAACTGATGCACGAATACAAGAAGGGTTGGCAAAGGGAAGCCCTTACACATATCAGTTTCGTGTTTCAAAGGAAGGGAGTTTGAAAATCAGTGACCTTATTCGTGGCGAAGTAAGTTCTATTCATTAGATAATTTTTTTGTGTAAGGGCTTGATCATATTGTAGAAAAGGAACTGACTTTGTTTCAAATGCTTTTTGTTGTCTTTGTTTTTGTTTGGAATGTATTGGTTGTCAATTAGATGTTGATTCTTTGTGAAAATTGTTAAGAGGGTTTGGTGATGTAATGGTGGGGGTTGAAAGTGAATAGATTGTTACTTGATGCGGTTGTGTGAATGGTTAGTTGCTTTGGATTCAAATAAATGTTTTTTGTTTTTGGATTTGTAACATTTGGAGTTGATGTGCAATGGGAATTGTTTTTGTTCTTGACTTTGTTTTCTTTTATCTGTTTTGATTTGGTGTTGGAGTTTGTATGTGCACTGAGTTTTGTGTGTTTGATGTAGTTATCGCGATCTTGCTGACTGTCGTTATGGGACAACGTTATTTACAGACATCTAAGATGATGCTTGCTGGCATTGTTGCTAGGATCAGGTAACAAAAGGATCAATCCGGCCATTTTCTAAGCTTAACTGTTACTGCAATTGATTTGTCCCTCATTGTGTTTGATGCATCTATAAGACTATAATGCATTTGGCAAAGGAAAATTCTTTTTGTGTTTTTCGGATACATATATTTGATTGAATGTTTTCTTGAAAATGAATTCCTTTTTGTTTGTCTAGACAAAACATGGTACAAATTTTTTTCCATGTTTGGATCTATTAACATAGTATTCACAATGGTGGCGGTTAAGAATTTTATTAGTTGTTATGTGTTTATATGTTTATGCTGCTACCGTGGTGGTCTGGTTTCATATTTGAGTTATATAGTTATGTAGGCTGGCAATTTCATGCCTTTTGAAAACATGAGATAGTTACAAATTGAAATTGACAGACCAGAGATCTTGATACGTAAATGCTTTACAAATATTACTCTGTTTTGTATATTTTATATTTCACTCATCTCGAGTCTTCATTGACTTTGACTTGTAGTTGCACGTCTCATCTCCTGGTAAATGCCCAGTAGCTTCGTGGAAGCTACCTAATATTTAGGATAATGTTTTATGCCTTTGGCTGGCAATTTCATGCCTTTTGAAAACAGGCTATGCATATATTAGTTTAGGAGCAGTCTTTACAGATCAAGCTGGAGCAGTGATTGCAACAGCTTTTAAGCCTTTTTGGCTCAACCACAGTTGTAGTAAATGGAGCTGAAGCCAATCGATTCTTCTTGTTGAATGAGTTCAAGTTGGTGATAAGCTCATGGCCTTCTTCATCGGTTCAGTTGATGGGCAATGACAGTATCATGCAGAAACAAGGGGAGCAACACAGATGCCTGCGCGGGCTGATATCCCCCACCCTCAGCCATTCTGCAGGGCTAGAGGCTTTGGTGCCCAAAATGTGCGACTCAGTTCAACTTCACCTGGACAGCTTTGGCATGGCCAAGATAGGCTTAGCCTCTAGTGTTCAACAAAGGTCTTGACATTTAACATAGTGTTTGAATGTTTGTTAGGGATCAAAGTTGACCCTGGAATGCTGGAAACTTTTGAGAGAGTCTTGGAAGGTGTTTTTGCTCCAGCAATCAGTTTTCCTGGCTTAAAATTCTCCAGAGCAAAGAAAGCAAGACAGGAAATAGAGAAGGTGTTGGTGAAAGTAGTAAAAGAGAAGACAAAGGAAATGGAAGAAGGAAGAACAGATGATCATCAACATCATTATCAGGATGGAATGTTATTGTCACAACTGTTGGCTGCGATGATTCGCGGGGACATCACAGAGGAAGAAGTTATTGATATCGTTGTTTTGCTCGTCTTTACAGCTCATGATACAACTTCTTTTGCTATTGCCATGACATTCAAATTGTTGGCTCAGTACCCGAATTGCTACTCTCTCCTCCTTCAAGGTACATAATACTATCAAACGAAATTGCAGTGTTGTTTGTTGATATTGTTTGCTAGCTTGCAGTAAAATTATATTGAAAATTGGTTGACCCTGCTGCACTCGCAAACTAACCCTTCCCATAAGTGTTCTTAAGATTAAGGTTTTTTGACATTCTATTGCTTGAGAATCAAAGTTTTATCTGTTGTTATGGTTGTTGCACAAATGATTAGTGAAGGTGAGTTTATTTTTGATCAACTTTTTGCCTTTTTTTGTCAGCTGCAGCCACTATGTCAAACCAAAAAACTCCTACCCTTTCCGACAGTACGGCTCCCACTACTTCAGACAAAGCTGAAATTGATTTGCTTGCCTCTCTTACGGACTCATATTCTTCTGATGCATTGGCCATTGTGCCAGCTACTGCATCTGCTACTGCCCCTGCAAATTCTAGTTCAGCAGCACCCATAATTACGTTTTATTTTAAAAGATTTTATGTGTGTTGTTGTTTGAGTATTCCTACTATTTGAGTTGTGAATGATTGTATTACTCATTATTGAAATACTCGTTGATTAAAACAATAATTGTTATGTTTTGGAATTTTGTAAATGATTGTTATCGTACTGTCGTTGTTATGTTTGGTATAGTGGCGATTGAATTTGCTGCATTAGGTTTGGTTTTTGTGAACTATTTCATTGGGGTTGTGATGGTTTACATTTGGTATAGGTCCCGATATTGAGGTTTGGATGTGTAAGCTCCAAGTGGGGATTCCCAACCTTGGTGGGAGTCCCAATCAAGAGGCTGGAATTCCCAACCTGTAGGTTGTGAATCCCAACATGATAGTTGGGAATTATCTACTGGTTAGGAACACAATTTTCGAATGGAGGTTGAAACCTAACCTGAAGGTTGGGACTCCCAACTTCCCTGTTGTGAATCCAGACGTGGAAGTTGGGATCAAAACCTGCAATCTATTATGATTCCAATCAGAAGGTTGGCTATCGCAACCTATAGGTTGAGATTCACAACCTCCAAGTAGGGATTTCCCTTCTGAGCTTCGTTTGATCCCAACCATAAGGTAGGGATCCCAACCTACAGGTTGGGATCAAAACCTTGAGGTACGGATTCCAACTTCGAGGTTGGGATCAAACCTGGATGTATGGATACCCACATGAAGGAATGATCCCAACCTTCAAGTTGGGATCCCAACCTCTAGGTTGGGATCAAAACCTGGAGGTAGGGATCCCAACCTCCAGGTTGGGATCAAACTGGAGTTATAGATCCCAACATCAAGGTATGATCCTAACCTTAAAGTATGGATCCCAACCTCGAGGTTGGGATCAAAACCTGGAGATAGAGATCTCAACCTTCAGGTTGGTATCAAATCTGGATGGATCCCAACATAAAGGGATGATCCCAACCTTAAATTGGGATCCCAACCTACAGGTTAGGATCAAATCCTTAAGGTACGGATCCCAACTTCGAGGTTGGGATCAAACCTGGATGTATGGATACCCACATGAAGGGATAATCCCAACCTTCAAGTTAGGATCCCAACCTCCAGGTTGGGATCAAAACCTAGAGGTAGGGATCCCAACCTCCGGGTTGGGATCAAACCGACTCCCTTTGTTACCCTTAAGGGCATTTTTGTCCATTTGAGATTTTTTTTAATAATAAAAAATAAAAAGGTTAGTTTTGAGGTTAACCATTCCAAATGAGCTATTTTATGTATTTTCTCTAATTCTAGTTGGAAAGTTCGATACAAAACTCATTCCAATTAGTATGACACCGAAATGGGATGGAAGTTGACGTATGGGTCTGGGTTGAACCTGGTTTGAATCCTATAATGGGCCAATGACTTTATAATTTGAAAGATTCTGTTATTTACAAATTTAGTTTTAAAAATTTCATTAAATAAATTCTCATTTAATGTGATTTAATTTGTCGATTATGTACATTTAATTTGATAATATTTTATATCTGAAGTGCAACATTGTAGGTCATATCTTTTAGGAAAAAAAAAATTGTTAAATGGATTGGATTTACTACTTTCCTAATTAATTTGATATTTGAAATTGATGTGTTTCAAAAATAATTAAACAAAATATAACAAAAATTTATTCTTTTACTAATTAAAAAGTCTGATAGTGTCGACGTTAATTTCTAATTGACGAGAGTTCACAGTCCAATACCTACAATCAATACAAAGCAAAACACAAAAGACAAGAAAAGTAGCAAAAGAGAGAACAAAAACAACACAAGGAGATTTTTAACGTGATTTAGCAAGTGTGCCTACATCTACGACTGTTTCTCTCAATAATTCTGCAGAGTAACAGTATAATATTGCTTATGTATCTGTTACAATGAAATTTAGCCTCTATTTATAGAGAAAGAGGCGTTACAATTTATGTTAAGATAAAACAGGAAAAGAATTATGAATTAATTACACTTCCTAATCAGTTATCACCGAATCAGGAAACTGCTCCGTAAAATCAAAGATCACGTTGACCGAGTTCAAATTTGAATTTATTTCCAGTTCTGATAGAAAAATCACGATCAAATCGGGTTACTGCCTTTTCTGGAAGATTTCCTTATCTAACTGATCATTGGGTGAGCTGTAATCTACATTAGACAATCTCGAGCTAGACCTCGTTTTAAATAACGAGCTGTGCATGATAAGAACTGTATAATACTAGCAATGATCTGTAATAATGGTTATGTTGTGAGCTCACTGATACTAGCTGTAGAGTTCGCATGGGTTGGATGCTAATAACTTGGACCTTGTCTGCTGGGCCACTTCATTGGGTCAATTTTTTGGGCTTCTAATAGGGTTTTACCAGCCCATTTGATGAATTTAGAAAATACCCATAACATCAACCCCCCAACTCTCAGTTCGTTCTGCAAATTGGGAGCTCGAGTTCGCTAGTAAAAGCTAACTTGTCTTAAATTGCCGTTTCACGCTCTTTCGAATTCTGTTCCATTAGTCGTGACACGTGGTGACTATTTAGACGATAACTGAACCGGCACTAGAACGTCTCGTGCCACGCACATTTAATGCTCACGTCTTTCAACTGACGATTGCATGATTACAAAGTCATAACTCGTGTTACACCATTAGATCTAAGACGGTTATACAGCGTCCAAATTGAACGGTTAGGATGCAAGCTCAGCCACCTCTATAAAGTGGTGGAGCCTTTCAGTTCTTTTTTACCTGTCATTTTCTTCTCCAGCCACCGAGTTTCTCTTGCTGCGTTTTCACCAGTTCTTCACAAACTCTTCACTTTCAGTCACCGTTTCTCTCATCTTCGACGAAGATTCACGGTAAGTTCCTTCTTTAACTTCAAGTTTTCGATTTTTGGTTTATTTTTACGGTGTTGATGTTGCATTGTTCTTGCATTGCATTTTCTGTGTCTGAAATAAGTTGGACGTTTCGCATTCTTGATGTTGAGTTCTTTATGAGTCTGCGTTTCTTGCTGATCACGACTCTTCATTTTTTGTTGGTTTGATCTTGTTGTTTGTCTATTTATGATTTGTTTACTGTTTGTGGCTTGCTATGCATACGAGCTGTAGGATTAGATACCTGTTGATTTATAGCTCGTAAGTCGTTCCTTCGTAGGTTGAGTCTCCTATTATATTAGCGATCTGCAGAGTAGGAAACTTCTTTAGGAAACTTGAATATCTAAACATGGTCTGCTTACCGTAACTTAACTATACCCTCTTTACATGTAGATGGCCGAGCATAGAGCACACAATGTAGGCGAGACAACTCAAAGCGGGGAAGCTGTAGAGCGATTCGCAACTCAGGTTGATCCGAAAGCAATAAGACTTGAGGACGAACAGAGAGCTCGTGAGGAGAGGCAAGCTCGTGAGGTGTTCATTCATCATCTTTCCAATATAGACTACACTGAGATGGGGGGGAATTGTTTTGCAAAATCTCATTCTCAAAGGTCGCCATGTGATGTCCCTTACTGCTGATGACCACGTGTGCTATCCTCCTAAGTAGTACATCGCTATTAACACCCAACACATGAGGCATAGGCTCCGGTTTCAAATTCCTGCCTACATCATTGAATTTCTAAACAGGCTCAAGCTCTCCCCGTTCCAGCTGACTCCGAATTCGTATTCGCAGCTAACGTCCTTGGCCTTGGTTTTCCTTAGGAATAATCATCCTCCCCCAACTTCAAATATTCTTAGCCACCTTTTCAGCATCAAGCTCTAGTGGTGTGAAAGACGGAATGCGAGAAGGGATCTATCACCTCGTAACTCGTCAAACAGATTATAAGGACCTTCTGCCCCGAGGTGAGGCAAAGGGCAAATGAAATGTCGGGGTCTACAAGAAGAACTAGTTTTGGATTTCCTGCCCTTCCCTCAGCTATCTCGACAATCTTTCTTTCGTTCTAAGCCCGGGTAGATATAAGGGAAAATACCTGTGAGCTGATTTTTTATTTTTTATTTTTATCGACATTTTCTGTTGTGTAGACATCAAAGGGGACAAACCCGTCCTTAGCACTCAGGAGAAAGAAGTTCTTAAAGTGCTTGCGAATTCAAGCGAAGCAGTTCTTAGCAACGCATTCGATGAGGACCTCCTTAGTACCTACGGGCTGGCTCTTCCTCATAACTGCATGTTGCTGGATAATAAAAAAGATATAGGGAATAGGGGAGATAGAGATCTTCCTTATGTGTTTGAAGCTGACAGCGAGGAAGAGTCCGTCCCCTCCTCTCCATCAGATCAAGCTGCTCCTGCTCCCCCAGAAATTCCAACTCCAACTTCAGCTTAGACTCCTCCATCAACTTCTACTTGGACAAAACCATCTTCAATTGCTTAAACAGTTTCAATTCCAGCTCCTAATCGAGCGACTCCAGCTCCAGCTCATACTTCTTCCATAGATTCATTTCAACCAGCTGTACCAGCTTCAGCTTCAGCTTCAGCTTCCGCCTCTGAACAAGCTCCAACTATAGAAAAGCTCACTCTTCTGAAGTTTCCTCAAAAGCGACCTGCTGAGACTGAAGTCCCTTCAGCTACTCCTCCCAAACGACCTGTCAAGACCAAAGCTCCTTCAGTCGTTGCTCCAAGTGAGGTGCCACCTTTGGCACCAACTGTAAATCCTCCACAAGTTCCAGCCCCTAATTTGCTACCTGAGGTGGGGGAAGTTCAACCCAACGTCCCGTCTCAGAGAACCCAAACTGGTGCCACCAGAGGTGGAAGGAGAAAGACAACACCTGGTGCTACCTCGACTATGCGACGTCGCGCAGATAAAGGTAAGAGGCCAAAGGTCGCACACAACGTAGAAGGGACTGAATCACCAACTTTGGTATGCCCTGAAGATGGACCAGGAGAAATATATCTGTCACGACCCGAACCTTGGACCGTAGCAGAATTTTAAATATTAATTTATAAAAAAATTCCCTGTTTAAATACTCCGGAGTACCAAATTTAAAATATTAAGAAAAGTATAATGAAAAACTTCAAACAATCTAAAATAATTTTAGTGAAAATCCATTCCCACAGATATGCGAACACCTGCTAGAAATCATGGATTCATAAGCACAATACAATTTATGAACACTTAGCCATACAATATGTTTATCACACCTAAGCTTTCACATTCTACTTAGATTTTCAAATACATATCTTCAACTCTAGTGTTTAGAATACAAGGCTTAATTTACATCGACAAGAGTCCTCTAAATTTAGTTTCAAAACATTCATCCAACATTATCCAAATGAGAAAAATATACTTAAAGAACTACATAATAAGCCAAGCACTTGATTTCTTTGGTCATCTACCTACTCCGTTGAGCGATCAACTAAATTACCCTGTACATTTCCTGGAAGAAGAAAAATAATTGTAGGGTGAGCAATTGCTCAGTAAGATTTCAATCCCGATATGTTTTCAAAATCACTTTTGAGAATTATGGTTAAAAACCTGCATAATCAGCTTTCTGAATAAATCTCATAAATTATTTCATAAATATACATATACTTCCAAGAGAGAAATAAAATATAATTAAAACAACAAAACTTTTTAAGCCAAGTCATAGCATTTTCCGAGTCAAGGTAAATCCCGTCCCCTAGTTATATACCCGGTGGCCTATAATTTTAATAAATTACTTTTGAAGAAGAAAACCACGTTTGTCCCACCGCGACGCTGGTAACCATACCAAAAAATACCCTGCACAGAATACCCTACGCAGTGACCCCGACATAAAGTCGTAATATACGAATAATTCATGATGTCATATACCCGGTGGCCTATAATTTCAATAAATTATTTTTGAAAAAGAAAACAATGTTTGGCCCACCATGACCCTGGTAATCATACCAGAAAATACCCTGCGCAATGATACTCTACGCAGTGACCCCGACATTAAGTCGTAATGTATGGGTAGTTCATCATAGCCTCACATAATGACTAGGACGGTGGATCTTTACCCCATTCCATTTACAAAACAACTTTATATAAATTCATCAAGCCATCAACACAACATATATATATATAATCGATATTTTGAAAACTCTTCCTTTACTTATAATTTTCAGCAGCATAACAGCTACTAATTCGATAAACCAAACCTTTTGCAATCCTGTAATAAACCACAGTATATTTCCCAAACAATCCGCAATATATTTCCACAATCCAAAATATATTTCTAAAACAATCCACAATATATTTCCACAATCCAAAATATATTTCCAAAACAATCCACAATATATTTCCACAATTAATTACTATACTTTCAGAATTATAAAGATTCAATTAAACATCAACTTTAACCTAAAAATTTCTCAAAGATTAAGGTTGAGCTCCTACCTTAATATGAGCTATTAATCACTCCAAAAACTTTGATTTCCAATATAGTTATAGTCGTTCCGAATCGAATCTATAAAGTAACATAATATAGAATAACTTTTAGTACGGATGTCCTATGGGAAAAATAACCTCAAAAATGGATCCTACGCTTAAAAACGAGTCCGTAGACGCGTCTGGAGCAGAATTTCGAGTTCGGGAGGTCGAGCAACTTACCTCCACCGTACGCGGTGGCCAACGATGACTTTTCGATGACCGATTCCGACGACCACGGTGGTGGGAGGTGCAGCTAGATGAGTTTTGTTATTCTCGACACGCCCGTCACAAAAATGAGGTTAACCGAAGTCAAAATCGCTTGGTTTCACCAAGATTTAAGAAAAATCAAAAATGGTTAACGGCCGGACTTTGTCTGCAAAATCAGAGACCCAAACAGTGATAAAAATTTATGAAATTGGTACTTATGGAATCTACGTCGCACAAGCTTTCCAAAGGTACCAAATTTGGCTAAAACGGAGCTTGGATGAGGCCAGAACGAGGAGTCAAAGTGGAGGTCGCGAGAGTGAAAGTCTGAAAAAAAATTTCTGGAGAGAGAGAGAGAGTGTGTCGGCTGCGTGAGGAAGAAGAAGGTTGAAATATATAATCCCGAAAATTGTCATTTAGCCCCTCAACTATTTAGAAATTACGACTTTCAACTCAAATTTTTAAAATCAAATTTTTAAACCCTTGCACTTTTATATAACTTTCATAAAGTTTTACAATTTCACCCTTAATAAAATTTCAAAATTTTACAATATCTGACTTCATTTCTCAACCACTAGTCCCAAATAATGTTGAATCATACTAAGAGCTTGGACAAAGAAATCCTTACTAGTCTAGAGCTAGCTGAGTACTTGGGTCATCATTCAATACTGGTAAATAGCAAACTCTTTCATCTCTTTCTTCGTTGCTTTATTAAAAACTAACTTGTTATATCTCAGTCTGTGTTGGGCTCAATAAAGCAGTGGCAAGAGACCAAGAATTATGAAGACCGAATAATGAAGTTAGAGGACGAGCTGGAGAAAGCAAAGGATGAGATCAAGTCCTTAACCGAGGAGGCTCTGAACGATAAAAGGCATCATGAAGCTTATGAAGCCCAACTAACAGATGCCAATATAGCCAAAAAGGAAGCCGATGAGGCTTTGACTCACATGAAAGGTTGTTATGAAACTTCGAGGTCGCATCTCACTGACTTGCTACGTAACTGTGAAGATGAATTAAGCAAGGCGAAGGATGAGCTGAAGTAAGCCGAACAGTGAGTTGAGACTTCAGAGAAACGGGCTGAGCAAGCAGAGGCTACAGCGAAGCAAACTGAGGAGGCCGAGCAGCGAGCTAAAACCGTAAAAAAATGAGCTGATGAGGCCAAGAAGCGAGCTGAGGCAACTGAACAGCAAGCAGAAGAGGTGGCAAAGAGAGCTGAAGAAGCCGAACAGCAAATAGAGGATGTGCTTCAATGAGCTGAAACTGCTCAATGCTAGGCAGAGGCTATTTACTTAGAGATTGCTGTTCTGAAAGAGAAATCTGTCAAAGCAGTGGAGGCGCAGGTTGTTAAAGCCAGAGATGAGGCTAAAGCATAAACGGGTATTAACTTCCTTTACACCCTATGGACTTCCCATCCTAAACTAGATTTTTCTATCTTTGGCGACGCGAGACTCTAAGCTATGGAATTCAAAGCTGTAATTGCCTTGTCTCTAGTTGTATCAAATGCGCTTCCTTTGGTAATGGAGATACCTAGTGTGACCTCTCAAGCAAAGCCTGTTCAAGTTACCGAACTTTCTAGTTCATCCTCTAGCGATGACTCCCTTTTGAGATCACCTCCTCACGATCAAGGCGACCAATAGCTCGCCTCGTTCTTTACCTTCTGAGTTTATGTTCTAGCTTTGTATTTCATTTATCTCAGCTTGTAATGGATTTTTTGAATTTAATGAAAATTTCTTTATCACATCTTCCATGTTGAATGCACTTGAATTATTATGCTTGCTGTAACACATTTTATATCTTTATTTTCTAAGTTGTAGAACTTCCCAACGAGCTAGAAAATAGGCCACTTAGATTAATGGTAATAAGACCTGACACAAGATTGTGAAGCTATTGGCTTTAATAAGTTGAAAATTATGATTAACAATACTAGCAGAACACAATATTCTCGAGTTGGGTAGTGGGTTGTAACCTCGACTATCATATAATTTTATGAACTACGCAGAGGTTGTGACCTCACCTGCTATAGCAATACTTCTTGCGAGCTATGCAGGGGTACGTAATCTCACATGTTATAGCTATAATTTGGCGAGCCATACAGGGGTATGTAACCTCACCCGTCATAGCTATATTTTGGCGAGCTATGCAATGGTACTTAACCTCGCCTGTCATAGCTATATTTTTTTAGCTTTGCAAAGGGTCATAATCTTGCTTGCTATTGCTTTATTTTTATGAGTTTTGTAGGGGGTCGTAACCTCACCTACTATGGCTTTATTTTTATGAGCTTTGCAGGGGGTCGTAACCTCGTCTGTCATAGCTTTCAATTTGGCGAGCTATGCATAGGTACATAACCTCGGCTGCTATAGTTATCTCTTGGCAAGCTATGCAGAGGTACGTAACCTCTCCTGCCATAGCTATATTTTTTAGAGCTATGTAGGGGTCGTAACCTAGCCTGCCATAGCTATATTTTGGCGAGCTATGTAGGGATACGTAACCTCGCCTGCAATAGCTTTATCTTGGCAAGCTATACAGGGGTATTTAATCGCGTCTGCCATAGCTATATTTTTTAGAGCTATGCAGGGGTCGTAACCTCACCTGCCATAACTATATTTTGGCGAGCTATGAAAGGATACGTAACTTCGCCTACTATAGTTTTATCTTAGTGAGCTATACAGAGGTATTTAACCTCACCTGTCATAACTTTAATTTGGCGAGTTATGTAGGGGTACTTAACCTCGCCTACCATAGTTTTAATTTTCACGAGCTGTAGGTATGACAACGAGCTAGAAGGGAACCTGCTAGCTTAACAACTCATAAAATTTGAAGAACATGTAATTTATTAGAGCAATCACTCAAACAACATAAGGAACTTGGAGCTTTCATTGACTTGAAATAATTGAGTTACAGATTGAATACATGCAATCAAAAGGTTACCGATAATATGGACGAAGATGCTCAGCGTTCCAAGCTCAAGGGACTTCAGCTCCATTCACATTTGCTAGACGATAAGCTTTATTTCCCAAGTTCTCTTTGATCACATAGAGACCTTCCCAATTTGGGCGTAAGAACCCATCACTGGCTTTGCGAGCTCCAGGCAGAATAAGACATAGTATTAGATCTCTCACGTTGAAACTTCGAACTTGAGTTTTTCTGTTATAATACCTCGCAATCCTTTACTGATAGACAGCTACCCTCAATCGTGCTGCTTCTTTGGCTTCTTCAAGCAAGTCTAGGTTTGTGGCGAGTAGCTGGTCGTTGTCTTCTGGATTGAAGGTCGCTCTGCGTTGCGCAGTTACTTCCAATTCTGCTGGGATCATGGCTTCGGATCCGTACACCATTGAAAAGGGCGTTTCGCCTATGGTACTGCGAGTTATTGTTCTATAAGCCCACAACACCTTTTGTAGCTCGTCTACCCACGCTCCTTTCTTCGCTTCCAGTTTCATCTTCAGAGTTTGCTTTATTATCTTATTCACAGCTTCAACCTGGTCATTAGCTTGCGAATGTTCAACTGTTGAGAAGCTCTTGAAGATCTTGAGGTCGTTGTAGAACTTGAGAAACTGGTCGCTACTGAACTGGGTCCTATTATTTATCACGATCTGCTGTGGAACCCCGAACTTGTAAATAATATTATTTCACACAAATTTTTCAATCTTCGTTGTGAAAATTTCTGCTAACTTCTTAGCTTCTGCCCACTTGGTGAAATAGTTTACAGCAACCACAGCATGTTTACATCTTCCACGAGTTATTAGTAATGGCCCAATCAGATCCATTCCCCAAATTACAAAAGGTCACGGGCTCACCATTTGTTAGAGATAGGCTGGTGGAGCTCGTGGAACCTGAGCGAACCTTTGACATTTAGCACACTTCTTGACTAGGTTGATGGTGTCTTGCTTCATAGTAGGCCAATAGAATCCTTGTCGAAATTACTTGTAAGCTTGAGATAGCCCCCCAGCATGGTTTTTGTAATAGCCCTCGTGTATGTGCTTAATCACCGTCTCGTAATCCTGGCCATCAATGCATCTCAAAAGCGGGGCTGAAAATCTTTTCTTGTACAACACGTCATCATAGATGTAATATCGGGCTGCCCTAACTCGCAAGCGCTGTGCTTCCAATCTGTCACTCGGCAGTTTTCCATCCTGCAAATAACTTAAAATCGGGTCCATCCAAGAGTTAGGCTGTACAGCTATAACCATCGCCAAATCTCTCTCTTTTGTGCTTGGAGCTAGTAGGAATTTCACTGAGATTGCCTCTAGAAAGTCTGCATCTCGAGTGGTTGCCAGGCGAGCTAGTGCGTCTGCATGTAAGTTCTGAACTCGTGGAATCTGCGTCACCTCATACTTCTGAAAAGTACTTATCATCTTATGGACTTTTTGGAGGTACATAGTCATCTTGAGTCCTCTGGTTTGATACTTCTCCAGTATGTGGCAGACCACGAGTTAAGAATCGTTGAAAACCCTTAATCGTTCTGCATGCATCTCCCTAGCTAGACGCAGACCTACAAGCGATGCTTCATACTCAGCTTCATTATTAGTAGCCTGGAAATCAAACCTCAAAGCACAAAGGATTTTATGGCCTTCAAGACTTATGAACAAAATTCTAGCTCCGGTCTTCTGCTCGTTAGAGGACCCCTCAACGTATAGCTCCCAAATCGGACCTTCAGAAGATTCAGTTTCATCATCTACGGGCCTAGTAAATTCTGCAATAAAATCTGTTAGAGCTTGGGCTTTGATGGCTGTTCTTGGCTTAAACTGAATGTCAAACTGTGCGAGCTCTATTGCCCATTTAAGCAAGCGACCTGAGGTATCTGCTTTCTGGAGAACCTGCTTCAACAGATACTGGGTGAAGACTTCAATTGTGTGGGCTTGAAAATAAGGTCGCAGCTTCCTCGATGCGACTACCAGGCAATAGGCGAGCTTCTCCATCTACGAGTACCTGGTTTCAGCATTCTGCAGCCTTTTACTTATATAATACACAGGAAGTTGTATCTTCTCTTCTTTTCTCACCAAAGTAGCACTTAAAACCTGTTGACACACTCCTAAGTATAAAATGAGCTTTTCTCCTTCTTTGGGCTTGAAAAGGAGTGGAGTTCTTCCTATATACTCCTTCAATTGCTGGAAAGCTACCTCGCATTGCTCGGTCCACTCAAAGTTTTTTGCCTTCTTCAAAACATCAAAGAACGGGATGCACTTGTCTATTGCCTTCGAGATGAACCTGCTAAGTGCCACGACCTAGCCATTAAGGCTTTGCACATCTTTAACCCGAGTAAGAGACCTCATATCAATTAATACTCTGATCTTCTCTGGATTGGCCTCAATGCCTCTACTATTCACCATGAAGCTTAGAAATTTCCCAAAGGCTACCCCGAATGCGCACTTGTGTGGGTTCAGCTTCATCTGGTAGCTCATTAGAATCCGAAACATTTCCTCCAGGTCGCGCACATGATCACTCACCTGCTTGGATTTCATCAATATATCATCGACATAAACCTTCATGGTCTTTCCAATCTGTTTTTCAAACATCATATTAACCAAGCGCTGATAGGTCGCTCCTGCGTTTTTCAGCCCAAAGGGCATCACCTTGTAATAGTACAGGCCGCGATCGGTTACAAACGAGGTGTGCTCTTCATCCTCGGGATTTATGGGAATCTAGTTATAGCCTGAGTATGCATCCATGAAGCTCAGGAGCTGATGACCAGCTGTTGCATTCACGAACTGGTCTATTATAGGCAAGGGGAAGTTATCCTTTGGGCACGCCTTGTTTAAATCTATGAAGTCGATACAAGTTCTCCACTTCTCATTCTTTTTCTTCACCAGTACAAGATTAACAACCCAAGTCGGGTAGTAAGCTTCGCGGCTAAACTTGTTCGTCAATAGCTTATCTACCTCTTCCTTCAGTCCAAAGTAGCTTTCCTCCGTCATCGGTTTCCTCTTCTGGCGAACTAACCTGTGCTGGGGATCGACGTTCAATCTGTGCGACATGACTTTAGGATCTATCCCCACCATATCTTCATGATTCCAGGCAAAAACGTCAAAGTTCGCCTTAAGAAAAAGTCAGCGAGCTAGGCTCTTATTTCTGGAGTTAAACTTCTTCCCAACTTTAGACATCTTTTAGGATCTACCTCACTGACTTGAACATCCTCCAACTCCTCGACTGGCCCAATGGCTCGATTTGTATCTACCTCACGAGGGTCAAGATCATGACTAACCCTTTTTTCACTCATAGCTCATGGCTCGCCCCCCAAGACCACGTTCACCTTCTTTCCTCTGACGCTCATTTTCACAACATCTTCATAGCAGCGTTTGACTAAGTACTGCTCTCCCCGAACACATCCAATGTCATTAAGGGTTGGAAACTTGATTGTGAGGGTCCTGGTTGAGGTGACCACGTCCAGGTCGTTCATTGAAGGTCTTCCCAAGACCACATTGTAGGCTAATGGGCAATCAATGATCAAAAATTCGCCAACACAGTAGTTTGACGACCTGCTTCTCCAAGTGTAAATGGCAGCTTAATCTGGCACACTAGTGTGATGGCATCTCCACTAAAGCCATAAAGAGGCTCTGGGAAAGGCTTTAATTGCTCTGTTCCTAGCCCCATCTGATCGAAGCAACTATTGTATATGACATTGACCGAGCTTCCAGTGTCAATCATGATACGTCACACCTCCATGTTGCTGATCTTGGGTCAAATGACAAGTGCATCATTATGAGGCCAGACCACGCCTCTAGCATCTTCCTGGGTGAACACAATATCATCCGAGGTTGTCCTCACCTTCTTCGCAGGTCCTTCCGACCCACTAACTTGTAAAGCATGATTTGCTTCCCGAACATACCTCTCATGCGACCTGTTCGAAGCACCTGTGATATGAAGGCCATCATAAATAGTAAAAATTATCCTTATTGCAGGCTCATGCTCTGGCTTGGGAGCTCGTTGGGGCTATTGTTGTGTTGGCTGTTGTTGCTGCTGAGGTCGTTGTCTTGAAGGTCGCGAGTCTGCTGATCTCATTACGTAATCTCTCAAGCAACCACTTTTGATCAATCTTTCAATGGCGTCTTTCAACGCCCAATAATCAAAAGTATTGCGTCCGACCTCATTATGATAAGCTCAAAACTTACTCCTATCTCGGTGCTTAACGGGGGCTCTCAAAGGGTTAAGTTTTCCAAAATCTTTCCTATTCCTTTCTGCTACATAAATTATATCCTATGAATCTGACAGGATGCTATAGTTGCCGTAGCGACTTTGAAGCTGAGGTCGCTCATTCCTGGGCTTTCTCCGAGCCTTTTTAGCAATCTGGTGGCTTGATCCACTACCTCGACTCTCGTCTTCATTCCTGCCATTATTTCTCTTTTTCGACTGGTTGGAACTTCTCGCTTCATTCTCCTGATTGGACTTCTTTGAGCCGAAGGTTTCCTCTCGTCTAATCTTCTTCACAGCTCGCTCATAGAATTCTCCCAGATCCTTTATCGGGAACTTATAAATGCTCTTATATAGTTTTCCATCATTGCACAGCCCGATCGAGATCGCAGTGAAAATACTTTCGTTCGATGGGCTCTCCACATTGGGGACCTCACGTCTGAACCTAGTGATGTAGTCTTTCGATGATTCGTTCTGACGATGAAAAATGGTGGCCAGATGACAAGATGGTGCGAGCTGCCTTCTCAAAGCCCTGTACTAGCTAACAAACTTCTGTTGGCAATCTTCTCAACAGTGGGTTATCCGTCTACAGATCCATCTGGACATTAAATACGTCAATGTGATCATAGTGGTCACTGTCCCCATTGTACTGCTTGGTACTTGGAACTTTAAACCTGTGAGAGAGAGGTTGCGTCTCGATCTCCCTGGTAAACGGAGTCCTTTCTCCATAATACTCACGTTGGTTTGGGGCATTAGGTCGAGCTTCAAACTGTTGGACCCTTTGGAAAAGTTCCTCTACTTGTGGGTCTCGGGGCCTATGTCTCCTTCTGTGATCACGACCTGGAGAACGACGTTCTGGTTCATGTCTCTGGCTCTCTCTGAGCGAGCCGCCAGCTTGGTGCGACCTTGAATGTTGCTGATTATCTATCTCGTCCTCATGCCGAGATGCAGCTCGGACTCTGTCGTGGCCAGCTTCCACATGACGGCTTCCATCCTGACTAGCACTTATTACCAAACTTGCAGGACGGACAACTTCTCTTTCATCACAAGCGTGGCAACCTCCAGCTCTAAAGGGTGAATTGGATGAGTGAGCTGAACCGGTAGGTCATGACACCTCCTTCACTGGCCTTTCGGGCACCTGCATTGCTTCATGCTGCGGATATGCTTTCCTTGGAGCAGCAGCTTCGATCCTGGGCGCATTCTGCGTTTGGGCATGTACCAACGCATTCATGGCATCTGCAAGCTGTCTGACAGTATCCTCTAACGCCTGTTGCCTTTGATGCCACGCTTGCAGCCCCTCGGCTTGGGCGATTGGAACTGACTGGCGAGGGGGCAGAGAAGGCATGTCTGCTGCAATACCAACTACCTGGCCATGAGACGTGCCTACTGCAAGCATGGGCTCGTCTTCCACCTGTTGCGCATCACGCTAGTGTTAACTAATCTGACTCTCTGCTTGGTCAGTCTATGAGCCCACATACCTGGTTGCTTTTATTCTCGCCATGCCTATCGAAAATTGAAGAATTGCAACAAGACAGATTGCAGTTTAGGCCCTCCTTCTAATGCCAAAATGTCGACGTTGATTTCTGATCGACGAGAGTTCACAGCCCAATACCTGCAATCAATGCAAAGCAAGACACAAAAGACAAGAAAAGTAGCAAAAGAGAGAACAAAACAACACAAGGAGATTTTTAATGTGGTTCAGCAAGTGTGCCTACGTCCACGACTACTTCTCTCAATAATTCTGCAGAGTAACAGTATAATATAGCTTATGTATCTGTTACAATGAAATTTAGCCTCTATTTATAGAGAAAGAGATGTTACAATTTATGTTGAGATGAAACAGAAAAAGAATTATGAATTAATTACACTTCCTAATCAGTTATCATCGAATCAGAAAACTGCTCTGTAAAATCAAAGATCACATTGATTGAGTTTAAATTTGAATTTATTTCCAATTTTGATAGAAGAATCACGATCAAATCGGGTTACTGTCTTTTCTGAAAGATTTCCTTATGTAACTGATCATTGGGCGAGCTGTAATCTGCATTAGATGATCTCGAGCTAGACCTCGCTCTAAATAACGAGTTGTGCATGGTGCGAACTGTATAATACTAGCAACGATCTGTAATAATGACTGTGCTGTAAGCTCACTGATGCAAGCTGTAGAGTTCGCATTGGTTGGATACTGATAACTTGGGTCTTGTCTGCTGGGTCACTTCATTAGGTCAACCTTTTGAGCTTCTATTAGGTTTTTACCAGCTCATTTGATAAATCTAGAAAATACCCATAATAAATAGTTTCTCATTTGTAGTGTCAGTAATTGTTATAAGGTTATACTTTTCCAGCTATAGCTTATTTTATTAAGTAGTAAATAACAAAAAGCATGGTGCGCCCGAAAAATAAGAGGGTGATCGTACCACTCATTTGAATCAGGCCAGCACCGATAATGATTCAAGTTCAACTCCTTGTGACTCAGCCCAAATTTTATCGTTGTAGAAGGCAAATAATGAAATGTTTTAGACATGATAAAATTTAAAGTAAGTAATATAATATATTCTAGTGAAAAAATTGTCCTTCTGTTTTCATTAAATTGTGATTACTAGTATGAAATAATCTCACCAGTCTCTCTTATGTTTTTTTAATTGTATATTATAGTAAAATATATAATAGAAATAAAGCTTATATAAATACAATTCCAAGAATGCAAATATTACTTACAATTCACAAAAAAACATCTTTTACACTTTACAGGCTCTATATCAAGAACGATATAAAAAGCCTCGAATTAATCATTATTTTCCGACACATTGTGTAATAAAGAATTGTCACTCCCTCTCAGAAATACAAATTGCATAAACACAAAAACCCAAAACAATAATCAATTAATTTAGTAGTTGTTCACTTTCCTGCAGTTCAGACGAATTTGACCTTGTTTCCCGGTCAAAACTTTGATGTTGCCCATTTTGACCATGGACTTGGCAAAATCACCCGAGAACGCCTTGACATTGTAGCTATATGTCTTCACCAGCCCATCTGTAGCACCACCATTGAAGAGCGCCTGATCAGAGTGAAGCAGTCCCTTGTGCTTGACCAACTTAGAGAAGTAAGCTGTGTCAAAACGTGCCGGTGAGGGGTCCAGCGGAGTCAGGTTGGTGTCGCCACCGTTACGTGGGCAGGTCTTTCTACTCTCCTTAGCGAAATCAGGGTCGATGTTGGTTTCGTTGTAGATACGGTCTTTGAATGTGCGGCATTGAGCAAATCCTAGGGTGTGGCCGCCTGAGAGAGCCACCAAGTCTCTCTCGTTGAGGCCTTGTCTTTTGAAGTTTTGGATCAGTGCAGGGAGGTCCATGAATGGTGTGGGAATGTCTCTGTCGGCTTGAGTCCTGCTAGCTGTGTTTGAGTCCCTCCTTCCTAGTGGCACATTCCATGAAGGCCCTCCAAGCTGCACATTTGTAGAAGAAAATAAGCCTAAGTAAATTATGTACCCAAAAAAACCAGTTTTGTACTCGAGCTTGTTAAGTTATCCTATTCTACTCTCGTTTTTTATTTTGATATTTTATTAAAAAATTTGGTTTGAGTAAACTGTTCATATGTATAAAAGCAAAAATAATAATAATCTTGGTCATTGATTGTTTTTATATTAATATGTCATTTTATCACAAAAAATCAAGAAAAACAAGTCATGAGAAAGTTATTGTAATATTTAAATCCCAGAAGATAAATCAAGTAGTATAGTTGATAGTTCATGGAATTAATTTGTAACAGAGCCTAATCGACAAAAAAGAATTTTTTTTATTAAAGATTTTATAGTTCAACAAAGACTACCATTTTGAGTTCATAAAGCTGTATGAGGTGATTTTTGTGTCATATTATAAATTATAGAAGAGATAGAATATATATATATATATATGTATATGTACGCACATACCGCAACAACAGAATCACGAGCTGCGACAGCCAAAATGTCAGCACAAGAAACAACCGGGCGTCCACAAATTTTGTCGACCTCTTTCTTGATCTGGTCGATTACTTCGAATCCTCTAGCGGAGTTTTGATTAGCTCGAGAATTCTTTTCACTGTCGATGGTGGATGTAGAATCCAGAAGGAGTGAAGCATCACAGCCCTACAAACAAAGAACAAACACACACATACATATAAGAATTCATGTACATCAAAACCAAGAAGGATTGAACTACTTTAACTAAAAGAAAAAGAATAATATTGTATATTACATTAACGAAACAATCGTGGAAGTGAAGGCGAAGCAGAGAAGCCCCCATGCGTCGTTCTTTGTGGACTGCAGCCTCGACCACTCGCTTGATGGTAGGCAAAGCTTGGGGACACACATGTTCATAGTAGTAAGGAGACAGTGTTGAGAAAGCTGTGGCCGTGAAGGCCAAAATCATTATGAGGAAGACACGAAGCTGACATGTACCACACGAAGCCATTGATGAGTTAATTAGCAACTCTGTTATGCTTGCTTGAACTCTGAATTTTGATGTCGTACTTGCAGTTGGGTTTTTGGCATATTTATAGTAACCTAGCTAGCTCCATGTCATCCTTGGACTTGGCCAATCATTTAGACTACTTCAGCTTCTGCTTCTTGCAAGTTTCCTTTCATTTTCTAGATTGGCTGGTGTGGCGTGTGGCCTATTTTTACAAGAAACCGAGGAGAAAACAGGTGCTATAAATGTCATTAATAATCATTTTGATATATATTAAATTACTATTTAAAGCGGACACGGAAGAACATTACTTGGATGCATAGTAATATGTATTTAATGAGAATTAATGGATCTTATTAATGATAATCACATTGATGATGTGTTTACTTTATAGATTAGAGAATAAGAATGAAAAATGAGATTGATTGATGGTATTTACTTACTTAAAATTCATTCTATAATGTAAATGAAAATGTGAATCTCACGTTAATTTGGGGTTATGGAATAAGAATTTAATTCCCCCCATTTCCAAATTCAATGTAAAAGGTCTCTTATGTCCTACTTTGAAAAAAAAAAAAAACTATTTTGATAACATTTATATAAAAAAAAAAAAAAAAAAAAAAAAAATCACAACTTAATATACAATAGAAATACACAATATATTCTTTAAAAAAAATAGATACACAATATGCTTACAATAATATCATTAAAAAAATTCATTTTTTTAGCCCATTATGATGAGTTACATAACAAAATATGACACTATATCTTTAATATTATTTTGCATATTGTAATTAATTCATAATTTTAATCAACAATATTTTTGTAACTTGTAACTAATTCATCTCAATTTCAAAGTAAAGTGAACAGCTCAATGAGAATATTACTGATGCTGATCCGATTCCGATTCCGATTACTATAGTTGAAATAAATAATTTATTCTAATTCATATACATCATTCCGATTTCAAACCATTCCAGTTTCAGATCATTCATGTTCCTCCAAGTGAAGTAAATATTAAGACAACATATATGTCATTCAGATAAATATTTAACTCAAAGTAATACAGGGAAAAAATATAACTTATTAAATTAACCAAATTTAATTTCACTTTGACATAGTCAATGACATTGATGAATTAATATATTTTCTTGAAGAAAAATTTATTAAATAATATTAAGAGCGGCAAGTGTGCAATACATTAATTTTGTTTTTGGTGAAAATTTCTTACCTTCAACTAATTGGAATTTAGCTGTTATCCTCATGAGAATACAGATTATTTCTGAAGTCAACCATATATGTATATCCTTGCACGTATTGTTGACTCATTCCAATAATGTACTTTGTCAAATGTTTTTGGTGTTGATTTCATCAAAACTGGAAACTTCACCTGCTCACTTTAATATTATGGAAGAGATCAAGCGCCGTCATCAAAATCAAGAAACATTGTTGTAGTAATCAATATTATGATTAGGTCAGAGTAAGTGTTATCAGCTGTTTTGGTTTTCTTGAACATTAAGTTAGGGTGAGAGGTCCAAATCTCATCTTGGTTCGTCGTTGGTTCCTTTTCTACAGGATTGGGTTGATCCTCTAACCTATCTACTTCTTATGTATGATATACTTCATGAGCTGATGCTCGAAGTAATAACTCTTTTTTAGTGTGTATGTATTGATATTTTCTCCATACAAGATGTTAAATTCAGTCAATCAACAGCTGAAATAAGTTTATTAGAGTTTTAGAACTCCTAAAAAAATAAAAAGGAAAACATAGTGCAGCTCAACACGTTTCAATAAATGCTAAAATCTGTTCTTCCTAAGCCAAAATATTATTAAATAGAATAATGTTTTGTATTGTTGTTGTATTCAAAATTCATTCTAAATAAATTTAAAAATTCATTCTAAATAATATCACCGGTGACATCAATAGCATGGTCCTTTAGTGTGGGGTCCACGCGGTTGCACCATTCTGGGTTCCTTGTCGATGAGCTTGTTTGGATGCTGTACCTTCTCGCTATTCCACACCATCTCAAATTATCCAATTTTTCTACACTCTCAGTCGCCATGAATTAAGCTGCTAATTGCGTTGTCTCCGTTGCCACCACTTTCATTATTTGCCCCTTTTTTTTTTTTTTAAGGTTGAAGAGATGGATTGATCTAACCCAAAAGGTCTCGCTTTCTTTTAAACTGTGTTTCTTTGTTCATCATATTTTGCTTTCTTTTAAAAAAGACTTCTTGATCTACTATGTTCCAAATGTAAACATAAAGAATAGATGCACGCCATTCAAACGTAGCTAAATGAGTATTTAATAAAAATCAATGCCTTTTAATTAATGAAGTTAAAAATATGATTGTAAAATTCTTTAAAATTGATTATTATGAATATGTACCTCTCCAATCATGATATAGTGAAATTTATTTTATTTTGAAGACTATTTGTTCTATAATAGTGCAAAACCAATATTACAAAGTCCATGTTTTTGTAATGTCTTAAAACTAGTATGCAATGTTGCAGAACAAATAATCCTGAAAATAAAATTTTTAAACGTCCCAACTAGAATATTATTGTTTATATATTAAATCTAATTATTAGAATTGAATGAAAATTATGTTCTTCCGTGTTCAGTTCAAAACAATGTTAAAACAGTCTAAATAACATGACGTATAAGCAAACAACCCGCCATTCCAAACCCAATTTCACAAACAAACAATATGTGCTAATCAGATCTGAGTCCGTTAAGTCGGATATAGTATAAAGACTTTCTGTTTTTAACAAAATACTAGTTCAGGATTTTCTTGTTGACAAAACAGAAATAACTCTCTTCCTTCTTCTTCGCCTTCAGGAATATGATGCGGCTTCGAAGCTGGGCAAAGTACCTTTTCTCGGCTAACAGAAGAACGGCAGCTTGACTCTTCTTCCTCCGGTCGTTTCAAAGCCAAGTTTATTACACTCATTGCTGGGCTGATTGCTTGAGATGGTAAATTAAATCAATGTCAACTATTTTTACTGTGGTTTATTCTTGTCCTATGATTCATAAGATTGGTCTAATTTCTATAACAGAGCATTGTAATAATAGTGAGATCAAAATATATGTATTGTCCGAATATTTGCTTTTAAAACTAGAGAGATACTAGAAAACTCTCTACACATAATTTAAACCCTCATTATTAAATGGATAGAAAGTTGTACACCACATCAACTAATTAAGAAGGGATGTGTATATACTTGATATGCTTTAGTCATATAGCAAATGGTATAATAGGCTTAATTCTTTTTGTTTCATTAAGAATACAAATAAATAAATTAATGTTATTACCTACCTTCTTTTTTTATAAAAGTTCGACTCATATAGAACAGTACCACAGGGAAATCGTATAATCATCCGAAATAAAACTAAACTGAGTAGTCACAGGGGACTTCCTCCAATTGGATACACCATAGCAAAGTATGCCTTGCCAATGCATGGGCAATTTTATTATCTCGCTTTGAAATTAAAACAACATCAAGGACAGAAAACATTTAATATAACTCAAAATTCATAAACAACATCTTTTAGAAGCTCAATATCAAGAAAGATATTAAAACCATCTTCTTACAAAATACAAATTGAATGAAAATACAAACCCACAAAAATACAAACAAACAAACAAATTGCTTTCACCACTTCATCACTAGTTCGCTTTCCTGCAGTTGACACGAATCTGACCTTGTTCGCCGGTCAAAACTTTGATGTTCCCCATTTTGACCATGGACTCGGCAAAATCTTTCGAGAACTCCTCTGGATCGTGGCTATAAGTCTTCACTATCTCATCTGTGGAACCCCCACTGAAGAGTTGCTGATCAGCGTGAAGCAGTCCCTTCTTGTTGACCAAGTTAGTGAAGTAACCTATGTCAAAGTGCGCCGGGGTCGGGTCCAGTGGAGCTAGGTTACTGTCCCCGCCATTGCTTGGACAGGTCTGTCTACGCTCCTTAGCGAATTGAGGGTCGATGTTTGTTTCGTTGTAGATGCGGTTTCTGAACAAACGGCATTGTGCGAAGCCTATGGTGTGACCACCTGAGAGTGCCACCAAGTCTTCCTCGTCGAGGCCTTGTCTCTTGAAGTTTTCGATCAGTGCAGGGAGGTCCATGAACGGCGATGGAATGTCGGCGTCGGCTTGGGCTATGCTAGCTGTTGCTGAGTCCCTTCTTCCTAGTAGCACGCTCCATGAAGGCCCTCCTAGCTGCAGATTTGTAGAAATAAATTAGACAAAGCAATATATATATATATATATATATATAAAGTAACCATAGAAGGAGATTTATAATATGTGTTAAGGGCTTGACGCTTAATCACAAAAAATACATTGATTAAAGTCATAGAAAAATCTAATGTCAAAGTGTACTTGGATATATTAAGCTTGCACACTCGTTGTTAATGATAATAGTAGAGATATTATTCGGAATTTGATTTTTTGTTGTTTGTTGTTATATATAAAGGGTTTAATTTTTAACAACACTTGTTAAATTTTGTTTATCCCATGCAGCTTATATGGTTTTATGAAGTCTATGAGTTTAAACTCCATTTCACTCAGCTAAATAGGGCAGTTTTTGAATCATAATTATAAATAAAATAAGAGTTAATATTGACGTACCGCAACAACAGAATCACGAGCTGCGACAGTCAAAATATCAGCACATGAAACAACGGGACGTCCACAAATTTTGTCAACCTCCATCTTAATTTGGTCAATGACTTCAAATCCTCTTGTGGAGTTTCGATTAGCGGCTGAATTCTTTTCAGTATCCATAGTAGCCGTAGCATCTAGAAGAAGGGAGCCATCACAACCCTACATATGGTTACAAAGACGAAGCACATATATATTAGAATTCATGCAAATCAAAGACAACTTTAATTAAATACTACATGCCTAGAAACATACTCATAAATAAAAATATATTAGTGTATTACGTTAACAAAACAATCGTGGAAGTGAAGGCGAAGCAAAGAAGCGCCCATGCGGCGTTCTTTGTACACTGCGGCCTCGACCACACGCTTGATGGTAGGCAAAGCTTGGGGACACACATGTTCATAGTAATAAGGAGATAGTGTTGACAAAGCTGTGGCCGCAAAGGCCAGTATGAGGAAAACGTTAAACTGGAATGCATTACGTGAAGCCATTGATGAGTTAGCAAACTCTATTAAGCTAGCTTGAATTCTGAATTCTGCTGTGGTTTTGCATCTTGGTTTTTAGCTTATTTATAGTATCAAGCTCTCTGTCATATTCTTGGACTTGGTCAATTATCAAGGCTACATCTGCTACTTCTCGGAAACTTAGTTCATTTTCTTAGCTCGACTGATGTAGACATGTAACCAATTTTTCTAAGAAACTTACATGTACATTGGAGAGAACATATATTATAAATCTCATTAATCATAATTTTGATTGTTATAAGTTATTTTTATTAGAAATAATTACCCTGGGAGAGACCTACATATGTCATTCCAAGTAATATAAGTAATCCAACATGATTAATAAAGAAAAATATAACTGTATAGAGCTGGTTAAAATAAACCATATCTTAACCACTTTGATATAGTCAATATCATTGGTCGAATATATTAATTCAATGTTTAGGTGAAAACTCTACCTTCTATTGGTCAAAATTTTGCTGTTTATCTCGTATAAAATAATTATTTTTTAAATTCTAAAGTCAAATTTGATATAGGAATTCAAAACATATGTTATCTAATATATATATATATATATATATAATAATACATAAATATATTCTTAACGCATGTGTATTCTTTCCAATAATGTACTTTTTCAAATGTGTGCACATTTTGTGTTGATTCCATCTATATTGTACCTAAACATCATTTTAATATCATGAATTAGAAGCCTTCTTCAAAATCGAGAACCATGCGTTGTAGACTTGTAGTTAATAATTTTAATAATATTATGATGTGATTAAGTATGGGAGCAATTTTATCTGTTGCTCTGTATAAGTTTTCTTGTATACGCTACGCGGAGAGATGCAATATTTGGTATCCGCGGTTGATTTTTTTCTCTGCAGGGTAGAGTTGATCCACTAACTTATCTACTTCTTGTGTACGTTCTACTTCATGAGCTCATAGTTAAAATTGTATCTCATTTTTTAGTGTGTTTGTATAGATGTTTTTTATTCATACATATATATTAAATTCCGTTCAGTGCCTAAAAGTTAATTTATTAGAGTTTTGGAACTCAAAAGAAACTTAATTACTAAATAAAAAAAACATACTGCAACTTAAGATCTCCATGAATGCTAAGATTTGATCATTCAAACCAAAGAATTGTTAAGTAAAGTCCCACCCCATATTATCTTTCCTTTGAAACAAAGATATTAAAATTAAGCGTGTAAATGATGAGCTACTAGCCCAGTGGTTGGCAACGCCTTTTTAATACCTATCTAAAATTTTTTGTCCAAAACTTACTTAAAATAATATAATACAAGTTATATATAACTATCATATCATTAAGACAACTCTTGGTTTTCTAAAAAAAAAAAAAAACCTGAGTTTTGAAAATTGTCTTAAAAACTAGGCTGATTTTTTTAGTACTTTTAGTTCGTGGGTGTACCTTCGCAAACTAAAAAGAGTTAGTGAGGGTATGGTTATGAAATAATGGTGCTTAGAATTTCAACTCGGTTTCCAAAACTATTTTTAAAATTTAGGTCTTTTAGCACCATTTAAAGGGATTTAATCTATCATGAATCCATATTATAATTTCACATAATAGTTACAAATATATCACATCATTTCAAATGGAGATCAAACAAAACTATCAGCCTCAGTATATAGTATTGACATTGCGTTTTTCATTTCTAATTTGTGTCTAATAGTCAATCGTAGATATATAATAGTATTAAAACCATGTAACATTTTAGTAAATCATCACTGCACCCATATATATATATATATATTTAGTGATTTTATTATCAATGTCTCTTAATTTTAACAAGTTAAAACAAACCAATCAAATTATTTCATTGCATTCTCTCTCTTAAAATAATCTCTCTTCTATTTAATTCAAATGCAATATGTGAATTTAATTGGTTTGTCTTAACTTAAAAATGTTAAGAGATACTGATGATAAAATCACTATATATAGATGTACGTATATATACATGTGTAATGTTTGTTCTTTGAATTTGTGCATGTGTGTAGTGTTGTTCTTTGAACTTTCCTTAATGAAAAAACATAGAAGCAACATCACTACATTAGAAGAATACATACTGCCTCTCTCAAATCTCTATCTCGCCAAAGATACACACATCACTAAATAATAATATAGATGATGTATTAATCAATCATATACATAACAGGTAGAATTATCTTAGCTTATGTCTACTTATATATGACTAGGTTTGGTTGCACGTGTAAGACACGTGTTTGGGGTTATATTTATCTTTCTTATCAAATAGATTTTAAGGTTAAAATAATTAAATATTATTATTTATAATTGATATGATTGAATGTTTAAAATTAATTACCGGATTAACAATATTTTTTTTACTGAAATTATTTTCATTATTCATATATACATAATATCATAAATAATAATTCTAAATTTAATTGTAAATAAGTTTTCTCTTTATTGTGCTTATTTATTTAATTACTCCATTTTAAATATGAAATATTTGATGTAATTTTTATAATCACTCAACTCTATTAATGTATAGGATAAAAATGTATTAAATCTTCATTTTTGTTTCATAATTAAACTAAATTTTATAGTTAAATCTTATGATAATAATGTAAGTGAAAAAATATTGTTAATTCTCTAGTTATTTGAGTAATAACAGTCTGATTATAATAAAACATTTGATATAAAGAGATATACTTGTGCTAATAATAACTAAACTTTTGATTTGTTCAAAAAAAAAAAAAAAAAAACTAAACCTTAGATATATTTAAACCTTATGATAACAAATAATATTAAACATTTTACCTCCCGTTTTGTTCTAAATAGATGAAAAAATTAATAGTCTAATACTAATTCATAATGAAAAGACTCAATTATCCTTTTGATAATAATAGAATTACAAAAAGACTCATTTATCTTAAAAATATTATTGTACTTACCATTATCTTTAAAGATATTTTAAAAATAAATAAATAAAATATTAAAATCAACAAATAAAATATGGGATATTATCATTTTACCCTATGAAATGAAAATTAATGTCAACAACCCCTGATTTCTAAACTATTTTTCAAAAATAAACCAAACGTTAGTAAATTAATGCTTTCCATGTAGAAATGACGAATCTACTAATATAAGAGCATTTAAGTAATTATATATTATATTTAATTTTTAATTGAATATTAAATAAAAATAAATGGATTTGATGATGACACTTGGCATCCATCTAATCCACTTATATAAATAGCACAATTCCATCATCGCCCTTATTCTCATCAACCCTTCCTATTCATTCATCATCATGGTTCCAAAAATTGTTAATCGCTGATTGGCTGGTAAGGTAGCGATTAATGATTTATTAGTTGTTCGGTGAGTAATAAGTGATTAATCAGTAAATACTGTTATGAGGAAAATTTATTAATTTTTAAAATCAAAGGGCCATAAATTGATTTTTTTAACATTAACAGTCAAAAATTAACTATTAGTATAATTTCAACAAACCACAGGGATGTTTGTGTAATTTTTCTTAATATATATATAATCTTACACACAAACCCTACCACTCTTTCTCTTTCAGCCGCTCTCTACCCCCCTCTCTCTCCTCTCTCGCTCTCTCTTTCTCTCTCAAAGCATCGGACGATTTCTTCTACATCTTCTCCTCATTTTCTCCTACCGTCGTGCGTTCTTCCGCCGCCGATGTGCGTCCTTCGTCTTCTTTCCTTCTTCTTCTCATTTTTTCCATTCATGTATGCAAGATCTACCACTGCCAATAACTCCTCCCTCCAACATCATTCTCTCTTCCTTCTCCACCTCCAACATCGTTCTCTCTTCCCTTTCCATCTCCAGTGTCACTTTGTCTTCCCTCTCACACTTCGGCGTCGCTCTCTTTCCTCTCACCCTCCGGCGTCGTCTTCTTTTGCATGTCTATCAAATATGTGGATCTAGAAGATGGAGACCTTCTGGATCTATCCAGAATATGAAGTCTGTTTTTTAATTTTAATTTTTTTGTTCTTAAATACTAATAAATTTAATTTAATTAATTTTGTTTGATGATTGTTGTGTATGATGATGAATGGTGATGATGATGGTTTAGTGTTTGGTGGTGTAAGTGATGGGTGTTGAACGCCTATTAGAAGTGATGATGAACAATCGTGTTGTTGGTTTAGAGGTGGTTATTGAACTGTGAAGAACATTAAAATGTGACGTTTACTTTTAGGGATTCAGCAAGAAGGGTAAAGATATAATTATATTTTTAAATAAAATGATGATAAAATTGAAAATCAATTTTTAAAGGAAAACAAAGCATCTGGTGTTTATTTGAAGATAAAAAAGTTAATTAATAATTATAATAAAATTAAATGATTTTGCTGTCTTTTTCCTTTCAAACAAATACGAAGGACAAAAAAGGAATTTTCTTTTCAAATAAATCTGAGAGAGTCTAGAATTTGGTACTGTTTTGGCAGCTCATTCCTATTTTTTATATAGATAATAGATATAATGATAAGATATATTCAGAAAGAGCTTTTGTGTTTATTAAAATAAATTGAAAACATGAATAGAAAAACTGCCGACGTTTTGGTGAAAGAAATGATAATAATATTAATAACAAAACGTTTAAATAAGACTCGGTCCCTCTCAGTGGAACTGGCTTGCTTGGTCTTGTTTACAAGGTCTGATCCTGGTATTATACTAATTAACTTTAATTTAGTTATACTTTGCAATTTAAAATTGAAAAATTTTCAAATTACTGGATTGTGTTTTGCCTATTTAATTACTTTCCAAAGATGGGTACGACAGCTAATTTAGACCTAGCCAAGTTAAGTCAGCCAAACTTAGTCATTTACGCAAGTTCTTGAGGATAAAATATAAACCTGCATCAACTTGTAAAAAATATATATATATAAAAATAACATCTGGTGCAACAAGAAACCTTTCTACTGCTGTACGCGCGACAAGAAACCCTTATATTACTGTGTATGGAGTAATCAACTGGACTGCATTGGCCGAGCTGGATCTCTTCAGTGCTAGTACACCCCACGACAAATGTCACAATATTGTTTATTGCATAATTGTTAGAGCAGCCCACAAGGCAATAATGGGTTTTATAAGACCCTTGAATGTCGCATATCTCTATTGAGTCCATATACATGACTGGGCCCTTACGTCATCAACATGTTACCAACTGGCCCAAACTCAAAATAATGGGCCTGTTGAGCCGGCCCTAACAAGAATATAAATATATACACACACCCATATACATATACACTTGTAATGTAATTCACTTTCGATAAATGCAGCTATTAAAACTCACCAAATAAGCATGTTATAAACTCAACCAAGTTTTTCTTTTACAATAAAATAATAAGTTTTTTTAAAAAAAAGAAAATTATGAATGAACAAAGATATCTTATTTTCAATCTTCGTTAAATAAATTTGAAAAAAATATAACAATAAATATATTCAAAATATAACAATAAATATATTCAAAAGTAAGACCAAATATTCTCCAGTGGTGACCCTTTGGTATCTAAGGTTAATGAAAAACAATAATGCTGCACGTCGAATTGACCATTTTTGACATATTCATTTATAAGTCAACTAATTATTAGTATACTTTTTCATTATATTTGTTGTGCTAATTCAAGTATTGTCATACGCATTTACTAACGTATGGAAGTTCTCTTCTTATGGAAATAGGTAACTCCTATTATTATAGGAAAAAACTTTGTGATAATACATATAATGTTTAATTTCATTGGTATTATTATATTTTTAATTACGTAATAATTATTTATAAAACACTATCACCTGTTATAAGTTTAATTACACACTCCACTACCTTGAAAAACATACACTAATTTATTTCAAAAACTGGTTAACCAGTTTACAAACTTTCACCTAGATTTTCTGACTTACATTTGAGCGGATCCACTACAAAACTAAGAACACAGGAACAGCATTTTTTTTGGCCAATGAACACATCAACAACATTAGGTAGTAAAACAAAATCCTTACTTTTCAACCAAAAAAAAAAAAGGAGAAACCACACACACACACACACGCACACACACAGTACTGGCCTACAAAAAATCAATTGGTTTTCCTGCAATTGGTCCTAATCTGGCCATTGGAGCCAGTGAGTGGACTAAGATTTCCCATCTTCACCATTGCATTTGCAAAATCTGTCCTGAAAGTTTGCAAGTTGGAGCTATAAGCATTGACTTGTGAGTCAGTAGAGCCACCACTAAAGAGCTGCTGGTCAGAGTGCAACAGCCCCTTTTGGCCCACCAAGTTCTTAAAATAAGCATTGTCAAATGCATTTGGGCTGGTCACGTCCAATGGGGACAGATTGTCGTCGCCTCCAGTGCTCGGACACCTTGCCCTAGTCGAAGTGGCGAAGGAAGATTCAATGTTGGTCTCGTTGTAGATCCTGGTACGGAAAGTTGTGCATCTAGCTTGGCCTATTGTGTGAGATCCTGAGAGAGCTACCAATTCTTTCGCAGAGAATCCCTTGTTAGAAAAGGCACTGATCAGGGCGCTGAGATCAGAAGTTGGTGCGGGGATGTTGCTGTTAGCATCGCTTAGACTTGCCGTGGTTGAGTCTCTTCTTCCCAATTGAACACTCCAGCTAGGTCCTCCCAACTAAAACAAACACGAATATTTATATACATAAAAACTATAGATCATACTGCTTTATTGATTCAATAAAATTAACAAATTAGATTGGAGCTACTGGATTGTATGTGTATATAATCGATCCAATAGTAACACTACATAAAAGAGTAATTAAATATAACTATTAGAGTTTGGTGACCTTAATTCTCTTTGATCCGGCTCGAAGAGTTCGGATATTAATCAATAATAATTCCATAGATGAGGTTATGATTTGGTCAATTTATTTTGTTTAATTTATCTAATATTTAAATTACGGTTCAAAGTTCTTGTAAGGGTGACAAAAATTGAAAGTAAAAATGAAAGTTGTTTTTCTTACAGCAACAACTGAGTCCCTGGCAGCAACAGCTAAAATATCAGCACATGAAACAACACCGGGGCACGAACTCTCCAACTGAGATTTAATGGAGTCGATGACTTCAAATCCCCTCACTGAGTTGTTATTTGGAAGTGCAGTTTTCTCTCCAGTGAAAGTTGATGTGTCGTCCAACAATATCGATGCATCACATCCCTGTATGTGATCAAATGTTAGACCAACTTTAAAGCCAGTTAAAATTTTTTGAAGAATTATCAAAATAATGTTGTATTGTTCACATGTATATTTATGTATCCCAATTATCCATTGTTTACACACCTTTTGTACTAATGTAGAGAGCTTTAATAATATTGTGTTGTAACCTTTGGCAAACATTAGGTACCATGCACGCTGTTGATTTCATATTATATAGTAGACGACAGGGGCCAACTAACGTGAGCACATAACATGCACGAGTCTAATATGATAGCGTTGACTGCATGATATTTTAAGTTCTGAAAGTCTTTATGCTTTCGTTTAAAGAAAAAGGCATTTCTCCCCTTCTACGGGTGGTCTCTAACTATAATTAATTAAGTGATCTACAATTTTATAAAAAAAAATTAAAAAAAAAAAGTAGAGACACAAGGAAAGTTTTATTTTTAACATGTTTTGTCATCTATCAATAGATAAATTCCAGAATCCAAATAAACAGTTAGGGAATAGTAAAAAAAAAAAAAATTTCCTTAAAAAGATCAAACAAGAAATCAAAGTTGAAATTAGAATATTAGAAAAAGTGTTCCTATTCTCATCTAATTATTATTATTTTCTTTTCATAAATTTCAATAGTATGAAAAAATTTAATTTATTGGAAAAAGATAATAATTAAAATCAGTCAAAAAAATTGGTGACTACGACACGAAATAACAACCAAATCAAGTAATCAATGAGTAAAAATACATGCATAGGCTTAGAGATTAATGCAACATGTGTCTAGTGATGCAACAAGAAAGAGTATTGAAAAAATATAAGAGTAAGAGACCAAAACTTGCATTAACAAAGCAATCATGGAAATGAAGACGGAGCAAGGATGCTCCCATGCGGCGCTCTCTCGACACAGCAGAGTTCACTGCTGTTTTGATGGTGGAAAGAGCGTTACGACATGTCGTGCCATAGAAACTCTCGGAGGACAACTGAGCAGAAGCTGTCCCAAAACTAAAAAGAAATAAAACTAAGCACAATAAGAATCTAATCTTGTTGGAATATTTAGAAGCCATGGCTGCTGTATAAGACTTATAACCTTTTGCTGTTTAGTGCTGTATAGCTTGAATGGTTTTTGGTGCTCTACACATCATGTATTTATAGAGAGTCCCTTGTAGCACTCTTTAAATTTTCGTGTTCTTTACTTCTTTTAGGTCAACGTGATGCAAATTTTAAAATATATAAAATATTTCTGAGTGTATTAATCAAGATGGAGGTCTAAAAAGATGGTCAATGGTTACATACGATGTGTTTGAAAGTTGTGTGTGTTTGCAATTGGAAGTCAGCTGTAAATTCGGTGGATCCGTGTCATTTTCGATTTGATGAGTTTCACCGAAAAGCAACTCCATCTCTCATTCAGTGAAGAGCATATACCCTTATCTTTTTGTCAAATTAAGGCATGCAATATATTAATGGCATGTAAAGTAATTAACAAAAGTCAACTACGCTTACGTTTTTCCATAAAAACATAATTGAATTAGCACTTTTTTTTTCTTTTTTCTTTTTTTCGGGGGGCACGCTTATCTTTTTGTCAAATTAAGGCATACAATATATTAATGGCATGTAAAGTAATTAACAAAAGTCAATTACGCTTACGTTTTTCCGTAAAAACAGAATTGAATTAGCACTTTTTTTTTCTTTTTGCTTTTTTCCGGGGGGGTGTGGGGTGGTGTTTGTGCTGTAAATTTTATCTGTCTTCGAAGGAAGAAAGTGATCTCTCCCTTTCCTTCAATTTAAATGTGTTCCAAAATATTTATAGAATTTATGTAACGATTCAGATAACTACTAATACAGGAAAGTGATCTCTTTAACCAAAAGTAGGATGTTATCTAATTAAGGCATACAAAGTTTTCCTCAATGCAATGAATGCAAGAGCACAACTGGGACAAGCACTTCTTTGAAAAGCTTGTGCGTCTTCAAAGGAATGAAATGTGATCTTTCTTTGTTACATACAATTTAAACGAATACAACACGGTGCTCATGGAATGTGATAGCTTGAATTACTAGTCATTGTTAGCTTAATTCATGAACGTTGAAAAGTCTTATAATAATATGTAGTGGTCATTAGACCACACCATATAATATATAATTATTTATTTCTTTTCTTGTTATAGTTTTTTTAATCACCTGCCTGAAAGTAGTACATCATAGTTGAATCTAACTTTAAAAAAACATAATAATAAGAATAATAAATAAATAAACAAAATCCCTTATATCAGAAATAAACAATTCTTACCGGCGTTGTACCATATAGAATATCGAATAGAATATATACATAATGTCAAAGCTGTCTAAATGTAATTTTCTAATGAAGCCAATTAACCTTCAATAGTCAAAAATTTTTGTTTAAATTAAAGATATAAAATAACAATTTCACAGTCATTTTTGCTGTCAAGTAAAGGATATATGTTACTCGATTGCGTAATTTATTTGTTTTTAATTGAAAAATAGTTTGATAGAGTGTGTCACAGCCCACCGACAAAAACAATTAAGGAAACATCTCTGCTGTTCAGATCTGGATGGATTAATGGCCATTTCAACAGGTGGATCAAAGATCATTATCAGTCAAAAGGTTTTTCTTATCTCTAATTTTTTGGTTAAACGTGTCTTACATATTTTACGTGTTAAAGGTTTGAAATTAAGTGCCGTTTTGCCGATTACATAGGCTATAATTTATTCCAAATAGCTAATGATAAGTTTTCAATTGGGAATGTCAGATTTTAGAATGAAATTCTCACCGTTAAATCCTTCTCATAGATAAGAAATTTTTTTGTATCAATTTTTATTGTTCTACGCGGAACAAACTGAGCTCCAAATTTTTTAAAATTTAGATGCACCACAACCGAAAATTTTAGATATGTAAGCCTGCTGTGTGAATGGAATTTAAATAGTGAATTATATGGTCAATCAATAAGTATTATTGTATTGCTAAGGTTGTAGTTACATCTAGTTAAATATACTTAGCTTCAAAGCCACCGCATTTACCAAATCTGTGAAGGCGTGTCAAATATTCCAGCTGCTGGTAACTTGATTTAAAAATAAATTATGATAATGCCATGCATTGACTCAATCATATAATTTATAGAGTCAACCATCAACAGGTATCATGTCTCGACTCCCATTGTGACCAAAAATTTCTTAAGAAGATATATCAAAGTAAATCTAATCAATGTAATGATTATCACTACAATATTTTAAAATTGCCGCATTTAGAAGCAACTGACAAACTTTGTAGTTTTGTGGGGGAGGAGTACCGAACTTGGATGTTTCCATTTTCAAATTCGCTTGGTCTTCTGTATTCATGATAACGGCCCTAAAACCCTTATAACTTGAAGTAAATTTCAGTGGAGTATCAAGACTTCACCATTATCTTTTCTACAACTACAAGTAAAATAATGTATCTAAAGACGATGATTTTAACGTCACGATTGAAAAAGAAAAGTTCAAACATCTGCATTTAGCCTCTTGATCTATTCAGAGTTCTAAAGTTTCATATTTATTATGTTTAAATATTTTAGAATTTGTTTATATATTATCGATCAATAATTTTATAAGGGTTAGTCTTTTGAATCATGGTTTTCCATTGCTACATAAACTACATATTTTCTCTTTTTCTTATATATTTTGAACGTGAGTTCAGTCTCACTTTCTTTGACACACACGAAATTGGTTATCTCTAACAATAGTCATAATTGAGAATGTAATTACAAGAAGTTAACAAAATGAGTATAGATTTTTATTTAAATAAAAATAATAACAAAGTTTAAAGTTAGAGACAAAGACGAAATTTAAATAATTTCATTGATATATATATAATTATATATATAAATATATGTTTGTGTGTGTGTGAGAGAGAGAGAAAGAGAATTATAACCAACCGGTCAATGTGAGTCAGTATGTGTGTGTGCAAGAGAATTGTAATCAACCGGTCCATGTGATTTGATAATAGAATGTGTGTATAAAAGAGGATTGTAACCAACCGATCAATGTGAATCAATGTGATTTGATAATAGAGATACTAGTATTATTCAACTTAATATTAAGATTTGAGTCATTTCCGCCAAGGTGGTATCTTTAAAAATATATATATGTTTTATCAACAAACCATCTCTAATTTCCGTCTGGAATGATAATACTAAAGCATCTCAAAATCACTTTTTGATCATGATTTTCCCAAGAAATCTTTTCTACCAAGAGTAGTTGGCGAGCCCACATCTATTGAAGAAGTCAAAGAACGAATTGATCATGTCTCCAAATGATAGCAGTGTTAATCATCGTAATATTACAAGGGTCTGTCGTTTTCAAATTTATGATTAATTTGTTTCTCGTGTATTATCACATTCTGATCCTTAAAATTACATAGCTTTTTATAGATTTTAAGCGTAAATCTTTGACAATTAAAAGTTAATTATGATAAACTAACACTGTCTGCATGTTAACATTGAGGAGAAGATCTGAAAATTTCCACCGCCATTGTCGACATCGACCCCACACGCTTTCGCTTGAAGTAAAGGTACGTGGTTCGTTTTAAACTATGTTCTTTTTCTATTTCATGACAAGAAATATATATGTATGTATGTATGTATATATGTATATATGTATGTATGTATACCTCTGTGTGTGTGCGCGTGTGTGTATTGTGTAACTCAACGAGTTGCGTCGAGTTCTTGTCAAGAAATCGCTCGGCAATAGTCTAGCAAGCCGAGGCACTAGGCTGCCTATGCAACTCGAGGCTCCACTTCAGGCACTACAAAGCCCTTTTATTTTTAAAACCCACAACACCAAAACAGTATTGTTTTAAGGACGACACTGTTTTGGTGTTCAGTGATTGGAAAAAAAAATGTTTGAAAGAAAAGGCAAGTCCAAACAAGTTACCAGATCGCACCCACCACTTATCTCTCTCTTTTGCAAACCCTAACCCTCATCTTTCACTGCTGTCAATGCACCATTGTCGCTGCTGGTCATTGTCACTGTCACCACCAAAGTTGTGCGATGATTGAACAGTACAATTGGTCGGAGTTGGGAACTAATAAGTTACCGGTGTGATGAGTACTGGTGAGTGGGGTTTGATGGGGGTTTGGGTTTGAATCGTTTAATCAATGTTGGAAATTAGTGTAAACTATCAAGATTGAAGAATGGTGAGTGGGGTTTGATCAGAAGATGAACTGGTAAGTGGTGAAGACAAATTGGCAAAGGCATTATTATTATTATTATTATTATTTTACTTTTTTTCATTAAGAAACCCCAAAATGGAGTCATCTTGGGTTCTCCAAAACGTTTTTTTTTAGTTTTAATATAAACCAAAATGACGTAATTTATATATATATATATATATATATATATACACCTAGGGGTGGGTATAAAAACATGAATTTGGTCCAAACGATCCAATTCGATCCAATCTGTGAGTGTTAGAATCGGATCACATGTTTAAAGGTAAAGTGTTCGGATCCTCACCTTTGAAAACACCATGTTTCACAAATCAGATGGGATCGGAGTATCCAAAACCGATCTAATCTGTGAACAGGGATACATGCGTAATTTTTTATGCCCCTATATAAAGTCCACTTAAGTTAACCCTAACATTCATCTCTCACTCTGAGCTCGGCAACCCTACCCCCACCCATTTCTTCTTCATTGCCAACACTGACAGCTCTCAACTTGTGTCTCTCGACTCTCATCTCTCATCTCTACACTCAGCTCGTGCCTCTTGACTCTCACCTCTCTCTCTCAGCTTAGCAACCCTACCCACACCCATTTCTTCTTCATTGCCGAAACTGACAGCTCTCATTTTAGCAACCCCGGCAACTCGACTTCTTCTTCATCACCAATTCATCGTCGACTCTCATCTCAGCACTCAGCTCATGTTTCTCAGCTCTCATCTCTCACCAGCTCGGCAGCCCCACCCATTTATTCTTCATCGTTGACACCGATAACTCTCATCTCAGCAGTTTAGTAAATCTATTTGCAACTTTAGCTTGATATTTACATAATTGAGTATTAGTGTTTTTGTGATTTCTGTGTCTGTTTGTTGTTTTCTGTTGTTGAGTTATATATTTCATTTGTTGATTTTATATATGTGTGTTATTGTTGTTGTGAATAGATGAGACAAAATATAGAAAGTGGTGAGGACTTTGAATTTGATATTCAACTTTATCAATCCATTGAAAGCATGTTGAAATTGAAAGCAAATGTTCATATGTTGAAATTGAAAGCAGATGTTCAAATATGGAAACCAATTTGATTTGATCTGTAAATTGGGTGTTCGGATCAGATCGATTCTTTTCCCTTGATTGATCATGTTCGGATCTAAAAATAATAATTCGTAAATTTATCATATTTGGATTGGATCAAGTCGGAATCAATCCGAACATATTGTTGCCCACCCTTATATATATCATCAATATCTCATAATTTTAAAAAGTTAAAATGAACTGATCAAATTCATTCATTGTGTTCTCTCTTCTAAAACAAATTCTTTCTCTTATTTAATTCAAATATAATAGATGAATTTAATTTATTCGTCTTAATTTTTTTAAGTTAGTAAACATTGAAGATAGAATTATTATATATATATATATTTATTTATTTATCACTTCTTGATCATGACTCCTCTAGCAATCATTGTGTTTCATGTATGGATTGCATGTAAGAGAATTATTATAAATCTAACTAAATTTTAATAAAGTAGATGTAGTACTGTTATTAATTGGATATGTAACTCTCATTCACATTCGTATTTGATGTGATTAACTTTATTATTATTATTATTATTTTAATGAAGAGCATTTGGAGTTATGAAATATTTTATTGGAGTTGTGAGACTCAACAATTTAAATTAATTTTCCAAGTCATAAAATCTAACAATTTAAATTAATTTTCCAAGTCATAAAATCTAATCTTAGCTTCATATTTGCCAACTGTTTTGTTGTGTAAACTAAGTTGTAGTCTATTCATGCAAATTGCCAGAAACCATTTACTATGATAAATATTGTTATATTTCAATACCACTTGTCTAGTACGATAATGGATAGTGATATATTCATGGCTCTTATATCCTTTGTTGACAACTTCTTTTCTTTATTTTATTTTATTTTTTTTTTTTTCCGCTTGTGGCATTGTGCCAAATGGTTTAATTTAGCTAATCCTTATTGTAAAATTTTATGTAACAAAAATATATTTATCAGTATAAAGTATTCAAATGAATAGAAATAGATGGTCAAATTTACAGTCGTAACTTGTAATCTACCTAATAAATTAAATTGAGCAAATTTTAAATCTCATAAATATACCAACCATATATTTTTAAAAAAACAAAATGGCAGAAAATGAACCCAAAAAATGGTAAATAATTAATAAAATAAAAGTAATTAAGATGGAATTAAAATGAGAATTAATTAGTTGCTACTTGCTTACTTTTAGCTTTGTCTCTTTATCAAGATTATGATACAAAAGTAGGGAATTCTAGAAAGTAGTGGGAAAAAAATAAAGAAACGGTAGGGCCAAGAAATTAGAGTTATATTGGTTTCATATGTTGAACTTATTTTACTTTTAGAGATTCGAAACAAAGGTGGTCTACTTTTTTTGACTTTGTGACTGTGTGAATAGGAGTTTATTCCAATGTTGAAAATTGCATTTCACGCATGTCATTCATCGATAGTTACAATTGCCCAAATCAGCACCAATATATTCAACGCGGAATCTTCTCATCAACTGCTCCTTCGATGATATATGTCTCTCTCAATTTTTTAATTCTGTGAAATTAATATGATAATATGATAGTGGATAGTGATATTAACTAGTGTTGACTGATGATATTTTAGTTCTTTATTTAAAATTTAAAAAAAAAAAAAAAAATGTGTTGACTGGGACAACCAAAGTAACCAACTTTGTGATTCATGCACGATTTTGGCGTTAAGTGAATAAATTTAATCGATTAAACATTCTTGCAGCGAAATAAGACTTTCATCGGTTTTCCTTCCCACAATAATTCTTCTCATCAACTGCTCCTTCGATGATATATGTCTCTCACAATCTTTTAATTCTAATATGATAATGGACAGTGATATTAACCAGTGTTGACTGATTATATTTTATTTTTTTATTTAAAATTATAAATAATAATAATAATAATAATAATAATAATAATAATAAAACAGCGTTGACTGACACAACCAAAGTTAACCGACTTTGTGATTCATGCACGATTTTGGCGTTAAGTGAATAAATTTAATCGATTAAATATTCTTGCAGCGAAATAAGACTTTCATCGGTTTCCTTCCCACAATAATTTTCCTATATATATATATGCAAAACGTACTTCCATCAATAATTTGTATTTTTTTTTTCATATAAATACAAGGTAATTGAATAACAAATCTAAAGGTTATATAAGAACCTGTCAACATTAAATATTATTTATACCTGTCGACGTTGGAATTCAGTCGACGAGTAATCAATACCCAATACCTGCAATCAATGTAAGAAAGTACAAATACCGAGAAATAACAAAGACAAGAACCGGGTATGAATGTAAGAACACGAAGCTTTTTACGTGGTTCAGCAATTAAAGCCTACGTTCACGACTGTCCAAATCTTAATCTCTACAGAGTGACAGTATATTATTGAATATTATATCCTCATTTTACAATGATTTTAATCCCTATTTATAGGGAATGAAGTGTTACAATTCTGGTTGTAGCGAATCAGGAAAATAATCCTGAATTAATTACATTCCCTAAATAATTGGGAAAAATAAGGAAAAGAATTATAACTTAATTACACTTCCTAATATATTTAGATAATATTAGGAAATTACTATAACTATCTCAAGATAAGGTTAATTTGAGTTTAAATTTGAATAGATCTCCATATCTGGTGAGGAAATCATGGTTTGACTGGACAATTGCCATATTCGGAGAGAGAATCATGGTTGAACTTGGTAACTGCCTGTTTTTGGAATATACTGTACTTATTACGCATCTGAGCGAGCTGACGTGTCTTGGTGGTCTCGAGCTCGAGCTCGCTGAGAGACGAACTGCGCCAGAGGCAAGCTGCGACCTGGCTGTGCTCATAGGTCTGTTGACGCCAGCTGGAAGATCCCTTTAAACGAGCTGAAAAGCTTGATGGGCTTAGAGTCAATACTGGGCCTCGTCTGATGGACTTTGACTACGTTGACCTTATTGGGCCTTCTTATCGGGTCTTAAATGGACCTAAATTGGACTTTTACCAGCCCAATTACTAAGTCCGAAAATTACGTATAACAATACCATTTAAAAATCTATTCCGATAATATAATTACTTCCACAGTAAGGGAGGTAGATATCCAAATTAAAATTAAATTAAGACACATGAATAAGAAGTAAATTAAAATTGTCACTTTATCCCAAGTCTTTTATATTTATTTTATTATTTTAATATATTGTCTTAGCGGCTCATTGTTATTGTTGTTTCATTTACTACTATAATTATTATTATTTTTTTTTGATAACTAGTATAACTAGTAGTTAACCCGGGGGCAACCAGGACCAATAGAGATATGATTCTGGGGTGTGGCTCAGATAATAACTCCCAAAACGAAAGGAAACAACTCACATCGAGTGAAGATACAACCTGCATGTATGGGATAGGGAAACCCACAAATTATGAGAGAAGCGGGCGCAGAACCCACAACCTCTGAATGAGGAAGTGGATGGGCAGCTACGCCGCTGCCCAGCTACAATTAATTCAGTTTTTGACATCACAGAAATTGAGGTAACTCGAATCCAAGTTGAAAAACTCTATAGGTTGTGGAACTCCTTTTCGGAGAAAACATTGTTGTGGCAACTGGCTACTACAAAGAAACCCAGCGGGAAGCTGCCCAAAAGAAATCTATAAAAAGTACTCACTACATAGAAGGTAATGGGTTGACAACAAATGGGCCATGATTTCAAGTTTGACTAACTAGCTTTCTTGTATTGTGGCTCTTTATTTTTTATCTATTATCATTATTTTTTGAAGCATCAATTTCATCTTTTGCAATGCAGGTCACATAAATTGTAATTCAGTTTTTGCATGGATAAATTACATGCATTGCATGGAAAAGAAGTTGAGGTTACTCAATTGTAAACCCCATGCATTCATACATTTCGATGTGATTATGAATTTGAATCATATGATAATGTGCACATAATTTCCTTCGTTGTTACTTAATTAATTAGAAATTTACTATTGTACATATGTACACTAACACATTTACATATGAAATCAACAATTTGTGAAGTTTGCTATGATGCAATACCTATATATTTGTTGCAGATAATCCATCAAATTTACTTATTTACCTAATATTTTCTTGTTCCATATTTAAAGTTTGTTTCTTTGAATCATTGAATTTCAATGTAATAAATATCAATTATTTAGATCATAATCATATGTAAAAAGGAATCTAGTACAAAGAGCCTACCTAGATCGATAATTGTGGAAGCATATTAATATATCAAATTACAATAAATAAGTATTACATCTTTAAAAGTATTCATATTATTTGATACTGAAAAATTTAGTTTTAATTAAACTTAATAACACAATATTTTATAGAATATTATTTTATATCCAAATTGGTGCTCGAATGATGTGGCATCCTATAAAGTAAAAAAACTAACCAATTAGAATTGATAAATTGATAAGATTAGACACGTTAGTCCTTTTTTCTATGATGCCACATCATTTAAACATCAAATTTGGACTCTAATTTTGACAAATTAAAGAAACATTACTTTATTTTATATTAAAAGTGTGCTCCATCATAGATGTTTTTAGTTTCTTATAATGAACCTTATTGGTATATTTAATGAAACAAAGTGCCACGATTTCTAATTAAATTAAGATACATGAGTATGATCATAAATTAAAATTCTAATTTATTATTGCACTTCGCAAAACCTCTAGTATTATTATCATTTTGTTTTTGTACTTTATTGTCTCTCATCGGCTCTCTAATGATATAGTTGCTATTTTTGTTTCATTTATTACTATAAATAATTCAATATTTTTTACTGTATAACTAATTAAACTTATGATGTGGTAGAAATTGAGAAGACTAGAATCTAAGTTGATCAACTCTAACGGAACTCCTTTTTGGAGAAAAAATTGTGGAGGCAACTACAAAGAATTTATGAAACCAATTGGAACTTGGAAGCTGCCCAAAAGGAATCTAATAAGTAGCCACTGCATAAAAGATGATAGGTTGACAACAAAATGGGCCATTGTTTCAACTTTTGACTTTTGATTAACGACCCTTTTTTTATGTGGGCCCATTCATGATCTTTCAATCTGAAGAATCAATTTCATCATTTATGAGTCCGTGTTTACACATTTCCATATCATTAGCTTTTGTAACGTTTCTCACAAATTGTATGTTTGTAATCCATTCTTTGTATCCATGAAATATAGACAGAAAGGTAACTCAATTGAAAATCTCTCCCACCTACATCAATAAAATTGTAAGTATGAGTAATGTATATCTCTCTTTCACCTCTTAAATTTGTATTAATTCAAAAAAAAAAAAAATGAGGCATACGTCTTTTTTGAATAAATATTTGGGCACGCCAGTGAAAGGATAATGGAGTGGGATGAACGTGGTCCTTTTGAAGAGGTATAAGATATAAGCCCATTTATGTTTATACACAAAGAAAAGTAGACATATGTATTGGACCAGTTACCCTTGAAATAGTAACAAAGAATAGGCTGGCAATTTGAAACCCAACATGACGGGTCGACACGAAACCGATACAATTATTACGGGTTAGGGTTGAGTATTAACGGATTGGGTAAATAAACGGGTCAACCCGTCTAACCCGTTTAATTATCGTATCGGGTTCGGATTTTATTTAACGGGTTACAGGTTGACCCGTTAAATGAAGGTAAAAAAATAATTTTATTTTAGAGAGGTAGTCATGTAATTTTAGTGGTAGATATATATACCCTTCAAAGTTTAAACCCTAACCTAAACACAAGTCTCCAAACTTCATCTCTACACTTCATCTCATCACAAATTGTCATGTAGTAATAAAATTTTATTAGTTTTGATAAAATATTTGTTAAACTATTTTTTTCATGTATAAATGTATAATTTATTAATTAGTTAACTTTTAATTATTATCTTTTGACAAGTTTTGTTTGGCGGATGTAATCAACACTTGATGTTGTTTTTCTATTATAAAAGACTACATCAATAAATTTTTTATATTGTTTTTTTTTAATATTAATGACTATATTTGCAAAGATATTTTTATTAGGGGTGGATACAAAAACATGGAACCGATCCGAACACCTTGATCCGGTCCGATCCGTGGGTGTTCGGATCGGATCACATGTTCAAAAGTAAGGTGTTCGGATCCTCACTTGTGAAAATACCATGTTTCACGGATCGGATCGGATCGGAGTTTCCAAAACCGATCCGATCCGTGAACCCGTGAACAATGATACATACGTAATTTCATATGCCTCTATATAAAGTCCACTTAAATTAACCCTAACATCCATCTCTCACTTTCTTTCACTCTCATCTCATCAGCTTGGTGAGTTTATTTACAGCTTTAGCTTGATATTTATATGATTGGATGTTAGTGTTTTAGTGATTTTTATGCTTATTTGTTGTGTTCTGTTGTTGAGTTATATATTTCATTTGTTGATTTTATATATATATATATGTTATTGTTACTGTGAATAGATGGGGAAAAGTATAAAGAGTGGTACTGGTGGGATTTGAACTATTATTTCCATTAATATATAAATGGGTATATTGAAATTCAAAAGATTTGTTATTGAAAATGACCTTGAAAACTGAGTGTCCAATTCTCCTATTTATTTTTATTATTATTTTGGGTGGGTAGTTGTCGGTGGTGTTTGATGTTGGTAGCCAGCAAAGGAGATGTTGCACGTGTTTGATGTTGAGTAATTTGTATGAATGTTTACAAATTTTGGGAGATATGTATTACAATTCATAAAGGTACACCAATAAGATATCTCTATTTATCTTCTTATCATAAGTTGAAATTGAAAGTAGGTGTTTCGATCCGGTCCGATCCGCAAACTAGGTGTTCGGATCGGATCGGTTCCTTCTCCTTGATGGATCATGTTCGGATCCAAAAATGACGATCCGTGAAGTTACCATGTTCGGATCGGATCCGATCGGAAGCGATCCGAACATGGTGTTGCCCACCCCTAATTTTTATAATCATCTTTGTAAACATTTGTATTTTTATGGTTTGAATTGTATTTTTTAGGTCTTATGTATCTTTATTTTAATTTTGTTTTTTATTATATCTATATTAAAATTTAAATGTATTAACTATCATTAAATGAGTTATAAACGGATCGATTAAACGGGTTATTATTCGTGTCGATTAAACGGGTCACTAACGTATCAGTTAAATAGATCATTAACGGGTTGACCCGTTAGTAACCGTGTCATGTTCGGGTTGAGAGGGTTCAACCCGTTTCTTATCGGGTCGGGTTCGGGTCATGTCCAACCCAACCCGTCAACCCGGATTGCCACCCCTAACAAAGAGTACCAGTGCTATATCCATCCCACCTATTTCTAAAGACACCTAACAATGCTATGATTATACGTTCTACTAAGAACACCCAATTTCATTGAAATCTGAAGCATTAGATCACAAGAATATAGTAATTTGGTGTTTTGCAGTATCTGTATATAAGAATGATCCTATCAGTTACGTTATGAATTTACAAAATCACATTTCAAAATAATAATATTAATATTAATAAATTTATGAAATCAGTTCTAAAGAATTATATTAGTATTAAATTATACTGATATAATTAAATTAAATATTTAGTAAATTAATATATAAGAGTACTAAGTAATTAATTTTAAGTTAGGAGGAGCTAGTAAATGATTTTACAGTTGGAGACATTCCTCCAACATTCAACAAGCAATCCGATATGTCCCCTCGTACCTTTCATCATTACCATCTTTATTATGGTGTCTAGTTTATACATAGTTTCATCATTTCAATTCTAGATTCCATATATTTGCTAACAAACTCCCAACACCATTCAACCTTCTCCAAACTGTAATATCATAAAATTATTATTCCCATGTTTCCATGCATGAAGTGGTTTTTTCAAAGCATCTAATCATTAGTTATTGCATTGTTTCCATCTATGTAGTCGTCTATTTTCCAATCAATAATGTTGCTGTTCCATGCACATTTCCTTAGAATCTTTCCCTGCAAGTGGACTTCTATCTTCATCGTCACCATATTGTTCTTCCAAGATATATCTCGTCAGTTTGTACCTACTTAAAACATCAATAACCCAAGTACATACCATGGCACTTAAATTTTTATTTTTCAAATTGTTATGATTTATATCAGTAAAGTGTAGGTACGTAGAAAGTATTTTTTTGCAAGGGATGATATGGTTACAATCTTACAAATATTCTTGTCAATAAGAATATTAATAGCTTTCGTAGGTAGAGTAGGTTGTAAAAATTGTAGTTGAAAAACAACCGCTTCTATATTTGTTAGAAATTCCCTTCTTATATTAATATTAGAATTTACTAGCCTTCTTATATATAGTATTTATATTATTTTCATAATTCATCTAAATTGGTCCTTTGTCTATCTACTTAGGATTTGTTTGAAAAAAAAATAGAAAGAAAGAGAGAAACATGATACTAAAATCACTTCCATATACGTATATATTCTTTAATTTATAACTCAAGTGATACATTTAATTTTTTTTTTTTTTTTCATATTGATGATATAGTTTCAAGTTTCATCATATATATTTATTAATATATATGAATAGTTTCTCTCTTTCTCGTGGAAATAGATTTCTACCAGTATTATTAGAATAAATTTTTCAAATTGCATATAATATTTAATTTTAACGGGGTTTCAGCAGAATTCCAGGACTCCAACCATTAGTGACAGTAGACTCCCTATGATACTATAGTTATATTAAAGAAACATATCACTTACATACAAACTGTTGATGTTCGAAATGTTAAATTTTTAACGGTTCATATTCCTAACCTGTTCAAGTGAAACCCACACGAGGCACAACACAAGGGTGAAAAACATTGACATTAGAATAATTACCGGTCACTGCATGTTGTTTGTGTTTATATTGGAAACTACCTCTTCAACGAAGTGCTGGTGCCGCTGAATCACTGCCAGTCTGCCACAAAACTAGCAGCTGAGAAATATTTAATAATCATCCGTATATATAGATGAGCCAAAAAACAATATCGATGGGACAAATAAGTGGCAAATATTCAAGTCATTTCTATTTCTTCCTCGAGATTTGTTTGTTCAACTTGTCCTTAATTTTTATTTTTTTTATTTTTTTTTTCTTTTAAGTATAAATTGACTTTTCTAAAATCAACTCTAGTGAGTGTTTCAAATTTATTACAAATCTGTTTTTAGATGAAACTAATAGTAGCAAGGAACGTTAGAAGTAGCTTAAGACTTACGTAGGATACATAAGAGTAATGCTAGGTTGTTAAAACATAATTTTCTCTAGTTGATGATGTAGTATGTAAGTTATTAAAATTATATGAATTATGAAATGATATAATTATTAATACATTAATCATATTATTTGAATAAAAATTTTGAATAGTTTAATATTACTTTCAAATTAATTATAATTATAGATAATATTAGGTTACCCAAAAAATTTGTTCAAATAATATGACATATAATTAATAAAACCACATCATTGCACACTTTATATAGTATTGACAACTCATGTCATATAATTTAAGTATAAATTTGGATAATTTTTTTTAACAATTAACCTACCAATATTCTTTAAAGATACTTACAATACATGTGTTTTCAATTAATAGATCTACGTTAATTGAATAATAACTCTACTCTAGTTTACCACTTTGCTTCAATTCTTTTTATTTATTTATTTATTTTCTAAAGAAAAGCATTTCGCTTGAATTCCTATTTGACTATAAATCGAAAATTGAATATTGACATGGAGACAATGTCATGGTATAGGCGCCAATTCATTGTTATAGTAAATGGTTTTTTCGACTGATCGAGTATCTGCTTCTTAGAAGCAGTAATAAAACCTTATTCACAAATTGACGGTAGATATATAATATATTGCTTTTGCTGCATGAAACAAGAAAATAAGAGGTGCAAGAGGAAAAATAAATTGAGATGCATTGCAGAATTACTTCTGCTCATTGCTCTCACTCCAGTTATTGATAGCCTGCAAGATTGCTTGTTTCACCATTTGAGCATCTATATTTCCTTCAACTTGCCCTTCAATATTCTGCATAATGAAAGAGTTGTGCTAATGTTAATCGGTGAGAGAATTGGATTAAAGGTTTCGTGATATATGTAGTATAGAATTTATTGTATATCTTACGAACGATATCATCTTATCGTATATTATGAATGTTGATAAAATAAAAGCTCCGGGTTTTGTACCTATTGATTACGTGGAAACAACTGCACAAGTAATTAATCACATACTTTGAAGTACAATATTGAATCTTTTCATCTGTAATGTACTAGTATATATATATATGTAAAAGAAAAATTAAATACTGTTCTCTAATTCTAACCACCTATTATTGTGTCTGTACTTGCAGCTACAATCCAAAATGTGTGGTTCAGATCTTGTTTTGTTGTTCACATGGTGAAATAATTTAATTCCCAAGTACAAAAATACATGAAGTTCCGGGGCACATCAATAAATGATGATGCATATGCACACTATAATTGTTTGATAGATATAGAATGCAATAAGGAGTATAAAATATAATGATGACTTATCAGACTTGAATGTTCACATTAAAAATTAAAAGACGTAAAAGTGCTTTCTTCTTACTTCTCCTCCAATAGCTTCTAACTGAAAATTGTCCGAGCAAGAAACCCTAGCGTCATGCACATCAAGGCCCAGTTCCTCAAAGGCTTGCAATATGGAGACGAGTAAACCTGAACAATTCTTCTCTGAATACACGTTGATAAGGAAACCCTTATCTAGGGTTTCCACTGTAACCTGCTGAAAATACAAAATTATCCACAAACAACAATTAAATTACCGATTTTAAGGGGCACCAGATGAGAGAAATTTGATACATCTAACATTTGAATATGTCAAGCAGTGTCATTAAAAGCATTTATGCATGGCACGATTTTATTGGATAATGGATGTATATGGGAAAACATTATTTTCCCAAATTCAGGACTTTCTTACCAAAGAGGGGCTTCTCATCATTTATTAGGTGAAGTGATTTAGTTGGCCCAAAAACAAGAAAAAAGAAGTTCGAGAAGACAAAAATTGTATGTACACATATTTGAGTGATGCTTAAATATTCACAGATAAAAAAAGAAAGCGATTGTAATTAATATGCACCATTGGTAGCGGATTTTGGACGGATGACATTTGTGAGGTCCCGATCTCTTGGTTTAGTCTTTCGACTTTTTGCTTCAACTCCTCTATATATTTGGATGCATCCACTACGATCGAGGTTTTGCTCACCTGACAAACATAAAAAAATCAGTAAATGAATCAATAAAAAAATTAAACTATATATCTTGACGACCCTAATCACGCTATATCAATTAGATTTTTGTGTGCTTAATTGTAAGAAAAATAGAGCTATTGTTGGATTCACATCATGCTCTCATGTATTTTCAGGCGATCCAACATTCATTTTCATTAGATTTCTAGCTCAACCGATTATGTTAAGAGATCAGGAGAAAAGCAAGTAAAACAGAGAACTAGATAGGTTATAAAAGAGAAATTAGGGTTATCCAGTATTACAGAACTAGAGTTGGAAACATCACGAAGCAGCTGCAACTTCTCGTACAAAGCTACTTTCTTTCTAGATGACTTGCTTCGCCTCTTATCTTCCATTTGCGTTTTATTATTCCCATTTTTGCACCGCAAGCTTTGGGGGGGCTTTTAAAGAGGAGAGATGATAACTCATGAACCCTATATCATATCTTTGTTTGTTTCTTGCATGAGTGCCTCCGTTCCCCCACAAGAAATTATTATTCTTTGTTGTGAATTTACAAAACTGACCTCCTTCATTACCCCGACCGAAATCTTCCATATATATAGCTGTTCGAATTAAAAATGATCCATCGCATTATGTACGTTACCAATAACTTGTTGAATAATGAATGTATATACATATATACGTCAGCAACACAGAAAACTTTTTTGAAATGTTATGATTATTGGAAAAATCAACACAATATGCCCATCAAATCTTCTTTAAAAAAAATGATTATCACTTTTTAGGGTTAATTTGGCTTTTTACTGAAAAATTAACTACTATTCAAATAAAAAATTACCAAGTGCCAGGAAATGTAACATACAAAGCAAAATTATTCTTAGGCTGCTGTTAATTAAATATTAAAAAATTGAAGAAAATAAAAAGAAGAGAATTTCTTGTGGGGGCATTTAGGTATTGTGAAGACAAGATGATGAGAAAATGGAGAGAGACATTTTGCATGAGAGGGACAAAAACAAAAGGGTGACGGCGAGAGAGAGAGAGAGAGAATGAGAGAGATAAATAAAAATTCTGCCCCGTGAGCATGTATGAGAGAAGCAGTGTTTTTTGGAGGGATTGACAGCTAAACAAACCTTGACGCCTTCCTTCACTGCTTTCGATACCTCTCTACTTTCTTCCATTTCACGAGCAGATTCTTTCATTTCAACGCATACCATTCTAGCCCCAGCAATCTCTCTCTCTCTACACGTGGCATTTTTAAATTCAATTTCTTCCCACAAAATGGGTGTGAAGTTTGGCACATGTACGCATATATACCAATTAATATTACTTCATTTCAAATTAACTTCATTAAACACTAGCTAGTCTATTAGCGATTGGGGCTATTAGACTATATTTAGCTACGTGAGACCTTTTAAAGGTCAATCAATTATGATTGAAGCCTGCATGTGCATGTGGATTGTCCAGAAGACTATATATGTAGAGAGAGAAAGACTATAGAGAGGGTTAGTGATGGATCATCAAATTCAAATACTGAAAACCTTGACGTACGAGGAGATCCTACATGATCAATCTTGTCCTTTCTATGAAATCAATGTATATCCTATTATTCCAAGGTTACGATTTTAATGTATAGATATTTGAGTTTTCTGCATACAAGTATATATAAACAAAAGGGATTTTGAATCGCAGTTGCATTGCCTCTAGCTAGCATTATTGTCTCCATTCAACACAAACAAAATCACTGCGTACCCTATTCACATGTGTGCCCTTTAATCATCACAACAAAACAATTCACCACTCTTGCATAAACTGCTTCAAATCTTGTCCCCTGCCCTAGTTCCAATTTTTGCTACTAGGGTTTTAGGATTCTAGCTAGAGGCTATCGATTTTGTTCCCTAAAATTTGCTTGTGTCTCTCCGCATGTATATATACCATTCAAACTAATTATAATAAATTAATATGTTATATGGTTATTAATATTATATAAACCATCATGATAATAGGATTATTGTCACTAATCATTGTTAATTGAAAACTTAACAATATGAAACCATGCACAAAACTTCTTGCAATCATAATAAAAATTTTCTTCCTAATTTTACAAGCAAGGAGATGGGTGGATGGTCCCATCTAATATTACATTGTGATATGGAATCCTGCAGAGAAGAAGCATTATTTGAAGAGTTATCAACTACACGTGTTCAACTTTCTTTCTCGATTATAGGTGTAATGATTAAATGCTACATGACATGGGTGCAATGGAGTGGATTTAATTTGTTGTTTTCCTCCAAGAAATTCCAATCTCTTGCAATTAGGTTGGATGAATTGGTTGATGATAATTGGACAACATCAGTCCTGGAAATTCAATAACAAGCTTCTGTCATTTGAGGGTGACTTGGTGCTTATCATCATATTGATGGGGTGTTTAAAAAGCAATTATAATTAGAAAATAGACGAGAAAACTTCTAAAATTATCACTCCATCTAGAGAGCCCGGATATTTTCTCAACCTTAACTGTAGTCTATAATCTTGATCGATTGATGATCTTTAATTTTAGCATCTATAAATCGATAAAAGTAGTAGAGTGATTATAATCGATGTTAATTACCATTATGCTCAAAAGTTTAAGTTGATAATAAGAGATTTAGCTATAGAATTTAAAGATTTGAGGTTGACATATTGACGCGACCCCTCACATACAATATGATTAAATAACAAATATTAGACATATATTAAACACTCCCTTTCGTATAATATATTTAACAAAAATTTCAGATAAAGGAGAGACAGATGATTTTAACTAAAAGACCTCCAAGCTTTAAATAAGGTTTGTTATTATCATATTTAAAAGTTTAAGCTGATAGAAAAAAAAAATTAACTATAATATTTAAATATTTGAAGGTGACATTGACAATAGAAAAATTATATAATTAATTTAAACAGTTGGCAGGAAAAAAAAAAAAATGAGTTCATTAATGAGAATGCATGACTTCAAATTAACTATAATCAAGAAATTTTGTAGTCACCTTGTTTTTAATATCCGCTTATATATATATATATATATATATCAACAGCCATGCACTCACTACAAATTAAAACTTTGGTGGATTTGTTAAACATAAGAGAGGAAATTAGTCTTCTTAATTACGATTTGATTGTTCTACTCGGCTACTCCAATGTCGAGAAAATAGTTTTTTCCTTTTTTTTTTTTAATGTTATTATAGCTAACAATATATGTACATCTGCGTGATAAATGCTTGATTGTCCTTACTATGTTGCATAGAAATTATCACATTAAATTAGAGTATTTTAATAAAATGATGGTGAAATGCTGATCTGTATACCATTTCTTCTGACTAATATTGCCCAAGAAAATTTTATATAACTAGCTACCGAAGAGAATGCATATGAATGATTGAATGTCCAATCAGACAATACGGATATTGCTTCAAATAGTAGTGCTAATTTGGAAAGGTGTCTCGTGACAAAACCATTTTTTCTGGCAAATGAGATTCCAATCTCTTGAAGTTTGAAAAACATGGAGACAATCTATAGTTAGGCAGGCAGTCATGTACAGAGGTTTTAGAAGAAAATCCTGGGCAGTGATGACTTGTCAACTAATTATGATAGCTCCTCAGAGAAACAAACTGATTAGAAGTTCTCTTCCATGGCTAGCTATAGCTTTTGATTTGAAGAAATCTAAATTGATTATTATTAATCTTAGACTTTATTTCTTTTTGATATACTCGATAGAGTGTCCGTTATGAGCTTGACGACTCACTAAACGTTATGAAGAAGACTTTAAATTTCTTTAAAAACATAAAAAAAAAAAAAAAAACCTTGTATAAATCATATAAATAACCTTTTTGTCTACATCCTTTTAGTGAGTGTTTTTGCTTATTATATATCTCTCTTTCTCTCTGATATAATTTGAAGGGCAGTACAAGACCGTTGTAGAGTTTCTTCGGTACATGACTTGTGGATGTTGAATCAATCAATCTATACCTTTTATGCATCCGACAATAAATGATCGATTAATAATTTGGAATAGGGTATTAATTAACACAAATGCCCAGCACGTTATTGAAGATATATATACATATAAGCTAGCTCTTTCAGGTAACATTTGATGAGATTTCCCTATGACGTACATATATTTGCATCTCTAATTTCCTGAGTAGTAGTTCACATGTGTAATTGAAAACTCCATTTCAGAGATGAATTACTCTCTCACTTCATCTATGCAAAATAAGTTTAAATAAACAAGTCACTTTCCAATTGAACAGTTGCTTACGGCTTTTTTTTTTCAATTATCAGAACTAGAAGCATGCAGACAAGGCAATATTACCATGCTCTCTCTCAATCAGTCTTCACACAATCTCTTGACAGCTATATATATTTGTCCACATTGAAGTTTACAAGTCACATATTATAAATCTCACACACATTATTAAAAAAAAAAAAAATCAAGAGATACACCACATATTATATTTTAATAAAATAAATGTACATACTAACTCATGAATTTTTATATCTGTTAATAGTTCAGGAAACAAATCTTCATATATATATATGATACTAGATAATGGCAAGAAGTTTATTTTATTAATTTTGATTCACTTTTTAATTTGTTTGTTGGTTCGAATCATAACCATTTTCTAACAATACTAGTATACTACATCAAAATATTTCAAAATGCATAATAATACCTAGCTCATAGTAGTCATTCTATGGTTGGTCTAAGGCAAGCAAAACATGTTCTACAAATGGTTAAAGTTTTGTTTGGCATTAATGTGGGGTCTATATGATCAGTGTATGATAAGTACTGATATATACAAGTCTCTGTTGTGATGTGAGACTTTGTGACATTAAGGTTCACGGGATGTGTTTTGGTTTTCGAAAGACAACAATTTGAGCCAAAACAAGCATATAGTAGGGGAAAGAAACTCATAGATGGAGGAGCATTACATGCATATAAATGTCGTACAAAGGAGTCTGTGTCTGGTTTCCTCACATGTGGGATGCTCAGCAAATCTCAGCCCTAGGATCTATGATGAAGATCAAGAAAAACTGACCCGTCATCAAGGATGGATCATAGATGATAGGTGGGACCATTAGCCCACTAGACAGCTAAGATTATAACTTTGAACTAGATGGATGTTTTAATCCCCCACAAAATAGGAGAAAGAGTCCTTTTCTCTCTTTAATTCAAGATGCTATGCATTAATTATATAAGCACATACACTACTGACGAATTAGCTTGTGAAATCCATCAAACAATTTGTGAAACGACAGGGTACCCACTCTTTGTTATAATTACAAAAAAACAATCCGCATCATCAATTGGAAGCTCTTGGTTATTCCATTTTCACGGATGCATGAAAGACAAGCTAGCTGGAGTACTACATATGTTCATATACTTTCCCACGAAATCTGGACAATGGATTTTGATTAAGTAAAGAATTATTTGCATGTGAGGTAATATCCCAAACAAAAAAAAAAAAACTTGTTTGGTATCGTTTTTAACAGATCCCTATAACTTTTGAGAGCAAATGATTTCATATAAACTTATTGAGGTAAGAAATTAATCTCACATGGGATTTCGAAAGATTTAAGTTTGATCTTATACTGCTTCAATAAGATTTTATAAGTTTTGATTTCAAAAGACTATTTTGTACTCTTTCTTGAAAAGGTTTGACGATACGAAGAGGTTTTATTGATCGAGATACGCCTGTGCGAGAACAAAATGAGTCTTATTCTCCAGGTAAACTAGCGTTAAACAACTATCTCTAGTACATTGAATAACAAATATAATAAAGAACATCAAGTAAAACGATAACAAAACATAATCCCAAAGAGGCAACTAGCAAAAACAAAATGATTTTTGTAAGTGTATATCAATCAGAACATTGCTTTCCAATGTAAGGATCACTATTCTTACTTTCATTCCAAATCATGAGAGAATATTCTAAGCTTGAATGTCTAATCTTTTTTTAATTAACTATTATAATTAGTTAGGGTTTTAAGAGAAAAGAAGAAGGTTCAAATTCGCAACCTCAAAAGTGTAAGTTTGAGGTTGTCAACATCTAAATTTGGTCGACCGAAGTCCTTGACCCAATACCTACAATTAAAGAGAAACAAAACAAAAACAAGATAAAAGGAAAATAAAGAACAGAGATTGCAAAATGATTTTTATGTGGTTCAGCCAAAAGAGATGTCTACGTCCACGACTATATTCTCTGGTTATTTTGGCAGAGTCACGGTATACTATTAATTATTGTGTGTTTACAATGAAATTTCAACCTCTATTTATAGTGTGTGATGTTACAATTTGAATACAATTAAAATAGGAAAGAGTTTCACATTAATTACATTTCCAAAATCGGTTTCCACCATATCAGGGATAGATTCCACCAACATAAGAATTTGAATTTATTTCCAATTTTGATAATTAACTCTTTCTCAATTTGGGTTGTTGCCTTTCTGGAAAATTCTCTTAACGAGTGTTTCAATCTGCGAGCTGGAACTTGTCTTGGACGACTTGGAGCTGAGTATAAGGCAACCTTGACCATAGCTGACTAGCGACCTGAGAATAATAGTGGCAAACTGAGAGCTGATTCCTGCGAGCTGGGTGTTGACGAACTGGCCTTCGTCTACTAAGTCAATCCATTGGATCAATGCTCTGAGCTTTTACCAACTCATTTAAGCGGTTCCAAATATACCCACAACAGAAGTATATCACTACGTCAACCTCAAATTTGCATTGTAAACTTGTAAGCAACGGAAAAGAGTTTGTTACTTCATTTCTTACATAACTAGCTAGGTTATCATCACCCAAACAATATTACCTTTACAACATGAAAATGTTCAATACAATTATAAAATCTGTCAAGCAAGATCCAGTCTTTTACTTATGTCTTTATCATTAACCTAAAACACTAAATAATAATATACTACGATTAAACAAAGAAAAAAATAATAAAAATATAAATCCCTGTCATTTATTTAGATAAGCAATAATCAGTATCATGAACTCATCAAGCTAACATTGCTATGATGCCAATAACTCTTCATTTGTTGTATTTTAAGAGTGCCACAAAATGCACTCGTTAAAGTCCGACTCTGAGCGTTGAAAAAATGTAACAAGAAAGTAAAGTGTAGTTCATTTTGGTCAGACATCTATGATTCAATCTACACCTAAGACCTTTAAGTTGAAGGCAATTTTTTCACACGATGTGGGCTTTTTCTTTAGCTTCTGGGAGCTCCAAATCCAGACCATACCTCAAAAATTTTGATAAAAAATGTCCGATAAACTACACAATATATAAGATATTTGTGATATATATAATAAATAATAACTAAATAAGCTCCGGTGCATTTAGCATCAAGCCAATTTCAAATCCAAAAAATGCTCAATAAAGACCTCAGACTTAGAGTCAATCCAAGCCCAAACATATAATTTTCAAGGAAAAGCCCATGAAGTAAACACTAACATTTAAAAAACAAATGACTTAAAGTTTAATCTAGGCCCAAATTTTATGTTTTCATAGTAAAGCCCAAAAACCAGACAAGTATCTTTAAAAACTAAAATAAGAGCCCTGACGCTCACCTCGTCGCAGTGTTGTCAGGCGCTGGTGGAAGACCCAATGTCCCACATGGGCGCAGCTTTACAAATGTCTATAATTATTAAATGAGCTCACATTTCGATGTGGGATGTGAAAGGTAAATTCAGCCACACAACGGCTGATGCCAGCGTTTCTTTTTCACAGTTCCATTTAAAAGTGCTTTCTACAGAAGTTGTTTCAAATATATTGTAGATGGAGTGACTAACATTAATTGTTTCTCTTCCCAGATTCTTCAGGTGATGTGATGTAATTAAATTCCAACTATGCCAAATCAGGAAATCCATCTTTTTTTTTTCAAAATGATGACGTGATGTTTGAATCTATAGCTGATGCACGTAACTACACTTGCACCGGTAAATTTTTTCAAACTTGTATATGGGGCATAGTGCACATTAATTGGACACCTTGATTGATTTATATTACATCATTGGTGATTTGTACTGAACCTGTGGAAAATGAAACAATGGCCTCAGCCTGTTGTTTTCAAGTGCTTTGATGTCTGAATCAACCTTTCAATCCCGCATCGGAAACTTAAATCTTTGGATGGTATTACATGCTTATGATGTTTCCGGTTTTGTGCCCGAGCAGTGTCGAAGCCTGCATCATTGAGAAACATACGGTCCCTCACGAACGCCTCAAATTAGGCGAATATGGTCAGTCTGTCAAAAACAACAAAAGTTGTTCTGTATTTATAACCAATTCATACATTTGAATTGCAATACTCTTTTCTTTTGAACAAATCAGCTTGTCAAAAATGACCAAAATTGTGTTTCCCTGTCCCTATAAACACAACCAGAGAGAAAAAAAAAACAGAATTACAAATTCCGGGGTATTGAATTTTGATGATAGAACTCCAAGCTCCACGATCTGTCAAGTGTTGTTGTTAGTACTCAATAGTAATTTCCTTCTCTTTTGAATCAAATAATATGTAAGTCCACCAAAAACAGCTAAAATAATTAAACCATCAACCACTCCCACCAACACCAGCACCCATTTCTTCACATTAGATTTCCCGTGACTCCTCTGTGTTCCTTTTGGTACCTTCACCATATAACTCAACCCGCTACCCTTCTCAACCTGCTTGACACCCATCACCACTCCATAAACCGAACACTCCTTCTCCTCAGACGAATACAATGCAGCCACACATTTACAGTCATTTATGCACAAATCCGCGCACTTCTCTTTGCTGATATTCCCCATCTTGGGAGCATTTCTCAGGACAGAACTCACGCCTTGCAGCTCAAGCAACTCCACGCGACCATCTCCACAGAATCCTCCAGGAACGTCTCCACCGCAATCAGGATCAGTCTTTTCTTTCTTCACAAGCATCCCAATACTAGAACATGCATTCGAAGACGTACATATCCCACATGGTTTACATGCCAGAGGAAGATCACAAGTCGCGTTAAGAGCTTGAAACGAGGCCTGGAAATTCCCCTCATTTGCGGAGTAGTGATACAGCCCCAGGTTTCCTGTCTTGTTCACCAGAGCTAGAAATCTCAAGGGCTGCAATCTTTGTGTAATAATCTGTGAGATTTTCTTGCCATCATCATTGAATATATTCAAACCGTTTCTAGCCAACGCAACAAAACTAATGTTCCTGTTCTTGGAAGGCTTGTATTCCCAGTACGAATAGTTCCACTTCCCCGAATGCAAGAACAAAGCAAGCTTGTCTCTTTGGATCTCAAAAGAGTAAAATGCAGTGGAGTTTCTTGGCAAAGAAGTCAACCGTGTTGCAACATTCAATCTCTGTCCCCAGACCATCACATCTGTTGGAAAATTGAAACTCTGCCATTTAATACGGTTCAAAGAATCAACCAGGACCAAATTGCCTGATTTCATTATCTGTAACCTCTGCATACATTAAAAATTTGGTCACATATTGTTACAATATAATGTCCAATTCATTATTGTCATTCCTAAAAGAAAATTTTTTTGTTACCTCCACTCCTTGACCAGAAGTTCCAGTTTTCCACCCGATTCGTTCTTTTGGACCCTTCAAGTGCAAGTCTCCATTTTCAGTCAATTCCAGGACACATTTGTCTGACACATAAAACCTGGAGTAATGACCAGAATTCCACACCTTGAAATCTCCAAGAAAGACTTCCAGGGAACAAGCGTATCTCTCATTAACAGCTTCAACACTCAATGCAGCTTTGAAGCTTGGCACAGTAGTCTGCTCTGTCTCCATCAAAAAGGCTCTACCAATGAACCCAAAACTGTATTCAACAGGCACAGCAAGCGTCAACCTGTATCCTTTATAAACAGCTGACTTGCAACTCCCATGAGAGGTGACCAAAACAACCAGCAGGAAACCAAACAAGTAGTTTGAGGCCAAGTTTGGACTTCTCCGGCAAGAGGGTCTGCCGTGCATATCAGGACTTTCCGGGAAATTTTGGTGGGGAGAAAGTGAGGGGGAAAAAAAGGTATGGCATGACTGTATAGTGTGATTGTGAGAGGTTGATTTGTCCCACACCCACTACCACACTCAAAAAAAGGTCTTTGAGCTCTCATTTTGGCTTTGTAATTGTCTCAGCAGTTGTGTGTATTTAATTAGTGGGGTTACTCATACCATTATTATCATGACCAAAAACTAAACAATGGTTGTTATTTTTGTTTTTATTGTAAATTCCTAATTTAATAGCATCCAAAAGTAACGCAGCAGATAGTTGCTGTTGTTATTGTGCAACAGCCTGTCCATGTGACGCTGTTTTCTTGCTACTGCCTTAAATTGCAATTTATTAGTAGAGTAACGTTAGGGTGTACTAGTTTTTGTTGGAAATTTAACTTTTGATAAAATTTTCGAACATATTTCGACGATGAACATGAAGTGTGGTCGAATTTACGTGGGGACCGGTTCATCCAAGTCGGTCCGGTTGATCGATTGCTTAGCTTTTTGAAAGTGGGCAGCAGGGCAGCCGTCCTCATGAGTGGGATTGTGGAAGTTGTGATTTTTGTCTGCCACGTGCATGAATCATTCAGTGCCAGGTGTCATCATAGCTGTCGCTGACATTGCTCTCACGCTTGGGTGACGTGTTGCGCACCATGTCAGCAACATAAGGATAAGATAAGCGGCGGCTTTTTTTAATTAAAAATGGGCCAAAACACAAGACCCAATTATAAAGTTTGGAGTTGTGCTATTGAAACCCCGGTGTCTCGCTTCCACATGCTACATTCGTTGTAAATAAAAATCAAATGTATTTGAGACTACTATAGTGCTATTTAATATGTGTATAATATTGGGTTTCATTAAAGTTCAATCTATCAACTTAAATTGGTAAAAGGAATGAAATTGACTTATGAAATTATCATTTTGTGCATTTTATAAAGATATGTGGGTTTCGTTTTACTCATATTATAAGAACCGTTATATCTCAATTATAAATATAAATATTATATATATTCTGAGATTTCATATATAAATATTTTTTTATAAAAGGAATTACATTGGTTTATTAAGTTATTATCATATGCATATGTAGGACTAATCAAGTATGTGTGATTAGTGTTTTTCTCATATTATAAAACTAGTTATTTCTCACTTATAACAGTAGATATTCCGACTACGTAATAGTGATTGACATTAATATATTCCAAAAGATTTTTAACTCATTCAACATTGGTTTTGAAAAAAAAAAAAATACAGAGAAGGAGAGAGAGTTCATGCTTTAGCTCAATAGAGGGGTGGAAGCAGGCCTAGTGGGCGTAGTTTAATGAAAATGGACCGCAATTAGGACATTCAAGAGCCAAAATGGGCCTTGGTCGCTCCAAAAGTTGTAAGCGGCTGTTTCGCTCCAATTCAAGACGTCGACTCTCATTCCTCTCTCTCACTTCTCAAAGTCTCTATGTGAGCTGAACCAGCGCCGATTTGAATGCAAAGAAACCAGCACTTGACTTGAATTGCACGCATCAGAACAAACTCACAACCATCCTGTATATAATAAGTCCCTCGTCTCCTGAAACTGTACAATGTTACCATCCTACTACAGTACAATTCAATCCAATCCTTTTCGCTTATCAATATTAACAACAACCCTCTTTCTTTTCCGCCAAATTCTAGTTGGGTCCTTTTCTTTGGAGAAAATGATGAATCCTTGCAAAAACAACTCAAAGGGCCTGAGAGGAAAAGGTCCAACGACACATGCAATCAATAGATCACTTCGTTTTGATTCTGTGAGTGCTTTTTTTTCTTCATTTTGAAATAGTAGTATGGTAACTAATAATTGAAGATTTTTTTTCATTTTTCCTTCCTGACACTAAGTTAAATAACTATTGGGATTTAAAGGATTTTAATAACGTGCGGCTTAGAATACTGCTTTTAGAAGGTGGGAGAGCTCTACCACATTAAGTGGGAAAATTTAAATCTAATGATTAATATCTATTCCATGAATTATACTAATTTTGTATGGTACTATAAGCTGTGGTTCTTGCAGTTTTTCTTGTCACTAAAATCATTGTTGTAATGACTAATTAACTCTCATGATCAGAATGGTGATGGACCGTCTCGCAATGTTGTTAAAAATCCCCACAAGAATGTGCACCAGTCTTCTAAGTCTGCGCCAAGTTCGCCGTCTCCTACCTATGAAGAAGACTACCCTGCACTTGGTGCATCCGTTCCTTCTACATCGAAAAGGAAAACGAGGATTGATTTGGGATCACAGCAGAAGATGGAACGTGTGGATTCTTCACAATTCACTGGTGTTGAAATAACACAATCTGGAGAAAACTATATCAAGCATGAAGAAGGAACCGGTAAAATTGATGTCTCTGAAGATTCACCTAAGGCTGAACCTTTTAAAACATTCGACATCTGCTTTTCGAGGAGAAGAAATTATTCTGTTGCAAAAGCCTCAATTCGTGCAGAAGACAAGGGAAAACAAGTTGTCGATTTTACTGGACGAAGATCAGTGTTGAGGCCTGGCATGGTTCTTCTAAGACGTTACATTAACGTTAGAGACCAGGTGAATTTTTTTTCCCTTTTTGCATAATATTTCAATATTAGCAAGTCACTAGTTCAATGTTTCGATCAGCAACAATTGAGTGTGTAACAGTTCAAAATTATAGTACTTTTAATTGTAACATCATCTAGATGCAATGATGATTATACTGATTGAATTGATTCAGATTCAAATTGTGAGGATTTGTCAAAAACTTGGAAAGGGTCCTGGAGGATTTTATCAGCCAGGTTACAAAACTGGAGCAAAACTTCGTTTGCAGATGATGTGTCTTGGTCTCAATTGGGACCCTGAGACAAGACAATATGAAGCACTACGTTCGTCTGACGGGTGTGAGGCCCCTGCAATTCCTGATAAATTTATTCGGTTGGTTCGGGGAGCAATTCGTGATGCTCACGCCCTTATCAAAAAGGAAGTTAAAGTTGACAATGTTGAAGACATACTTCCTGCAATGTCTGCTGACATATGCATTGTAAACTTTTATAACACCGCTGGACGACTTGGACTCCATCAGGTTTGTAGCCGATTAACTACTAATGTTTCAATCTATATAATATTTTATTAAATACTGTAAATATTTAAACATTACTAAACATATATTTTTATGTAGGATCGCGATGAAACGGAATACAGTCTCCGAAAAGGGTTGCCCGTTGTGTCTTTCTCTGTAGGCGATTCAGCGGAATTTCTCTATGGTGACGAAAGGGATGTTAACAAGGCAGAAAGGATAGTACTAGAATCAGGTGATGTGCTGGTATTTGGCGGTGACTCTAGACACATATTTCACGGTGTGTCAAGCGTAATACCCAACTCAGCTCCGGTTTATTTACTACGAAGGACTAATTTTCGTCCAGGCCGCCTTAATTTAACCTTTAGAGAATATTGAAAAAAAAAAAATTATCTAGTGTAACCACAGGTCATGTTTCATGTTTGTACAAAATTTGAGCTTCAAATCATAAGCCGAAAGAGCCTGTTTATTCTGTTAGTACAGATTATGAACAGTTTGTGAATTGTCCTATAAATTGTGAACTTGTCAATATCTCACAAGCACCTCATCCTTCACTTTATGATTACTACTGTTGAATTTAATGGGGTTTTATGAAGTAAAGTGACCTACAATCACTGATTACTATTGTTGAATTTTGTATCACTTAATCCTATTTGTAATGGAGATAAGGACTTAAAAGTAACCTACAATAATCACAGATTACTATTGTCATATTTTGTTTTATCTTCAAGTCTCTCACGCAAGTAGATGCTATCATGCATATAGTTAATCTAATTCAAAGTTGTTTTTAACTACAAGATGTAAGTTTCCACGTAAAGTTGAATTTTTCACTAGCTTAACATTTTTAGCAGTAGATTTTAAATAGGTAGCCTAACAAGTTTCCACATAAAGTTGAACTTTTCACCAACTTAAAACAATGTTAGACACTTAGACTTAGGGCTGGCAATTTGGAACCCGACACGACGGGTCGACACGAAACCGACACGATTATTACGGGTTAGGGTTGAGCATTAACGGGTTGGGTAAATTAACGGGTCAACCCGTTTAATCCGTTTAATTATCGGGTTGGGTTCGGGTTCTATTCTAACGGGTAACGGGTTGACCCGTTAAATAAGGGTAAAAAAATAATTTTATTTTAGAGGGATAGTCATGTAATTTTAGTGGTAGATATATATATATATATATCCTTCAAAGTTTAAACCCTAATATAAACAAAAGTCTCAAAACTTCATCTCAACACTTCATCCCATCACAAATTGTTATGTAGTAGTAAAATTTTATTGGTTTTGATAAAATATTTGTTAAACTATTTTTTTCATGTATAAATGTATAATTTCCTAATTAGTTAACTTTTAATTATTATTTTTTGACAAGTTTAGTTTGGCGGATGTAATCAACACTTGATATTGTTTTTCTATTATAAAAGACTACATAAAAAAATATATATATTTTATTTTATTTTTTTAATATAAAGGATTATATTTGTAAAGATATTTTTATAATCATTTTTGTAAACATTTGTATTTTTATGGTTTGGATTGTATTTGTGGATAATTGTATTTTTTACGTCTTATGTATCTTTATTTTAATTTTATTTTTTATTATATCTATATTAAAATTTAAATGTATTAACTATCATTAAATGAGTCATAAACGGGTCGATTAAATGAGTTATTATTTATGTCGGTTAAATGGATTATTAACATATCGGTTAAACGGGTCGTTAACGGGTTGACCCGTTAGTAACCGTGTCGGGTTCGGGTTGAGAGGGTTCAACCCGTTTCCTTATCGGGTCGTGTTCGGGTTGTGTTAAAAATTATCGGGTCGGGTTCGGGTTGTGTCCAACCCGACACGACAACCCGAATTGCCACCCCTACTTAGACTTCCAAAAATTTTGTGATATGTACGATTTTGCTATTATTGTCATTATTGTTCATTAATTATCAGTCCCAAACAAACAGTAATCATAATTAGGTAAAAGTTCGGATTGCAAGAATCTTCTTAGATGAGCAAGAAAATTCACACATATTATAACATATATATATATATGTATATATAATGTGTGATAAGCAACAAATAATCATATAATATGCAAGACACGTATATATTGCAACAAAGGAGGTTAGCAATGTAAAGATTCCCTTGTCATCACATGATAGCTATTGTCTGTAAGGTAGATCAAAATCAAATGATCATAAGTTACTTGACTAGTTAGTCTAATACATCCAATTCACCGCCAAATCTCAATTAATGGTTGATTAGAGCTTCTCATATATAGGTTAGTCAACATCCTACTGAAACTTTTTTATAGTACTAGTCAATTCTCATCTGTACAATATTTTTTTTTCCTATTTGTGGGAATAGACCAATTCTGAAATAAAAATTTTAAAAATATTCTAACTGAGAATTTTCGTTGATGTATAATGAATTGATATAATTGTTTTTCATAAAGTTTTCGGAGTGCAAACATGTGCTCAAAGATAAAAATTTACTTACACATCCATCGTTAAAAAAAAAAAGAAAAAAGAAAAAAAAATCCGTTAATATATAATGAATTGCTATAATTCTTTTTTCACGAAGTTTCTTTCGTGTGGACATCTGCTTAATGATAAATATTTACTTGCACGCCGGTCATTTCAATTTTTTTTTTTGTACAGATAGTCTAGCACTAGAGAATTTTGGATGGTTTCAATCAATCTTTATTCTTGCTTGCATCTTTCGTCGGTAATGTGCTCTCTTCTCTAGTTTAATCATTTTTTTTTATTACGATTGAAAACTACAAGCTTGTCTTCTTACTGGGATGCCATTAGAAGTCAACTATAAAAAATACCAATGAAAGTGGGACAAAAATGTGGAAATCCTACGCAGCAAACACACTTGTTGGTCCCATCACGCTGAAAAAACAATAAAGTATGGAAGACTTAGTGGTGTATCGTGTATATGAAATCCATTTAGTTACTCTTTACACATCCTCATCCTCGGCGGCAAACACATTTGTTGGTGCCTTCACGAGAAAAACAATGAAGTATGGAAAAACTAGTATGTGTGGTGTATATGAAATCAATTTATTTACTCTTCAAACCATTTTACAATCATTAACTTTACATATTTTATCTAAATCAATGATTTTAATAGATTTTAAAGTAAAATTTATGAATAAAAATATATATGACAAGTCCTACTTTATTCTTAAAATTTCATTAGATTTCATAAAAATTTTTAATGAAATCTATTGACGTAAAAAATAGATCTTCACACCAACGAGTAAGGAAATAATTACAGAAGACACCAAAAGGGTTAAGGGCTAGGCTATAGAATCCCCGCCATGGAGTAGAAAATGAGCTCCAAAGTAGCTTGTCTCTCTTTACCACCTGCAAACAAAGAAAAGGAGGTTAAGGATCGGTTCATCGACACCCTCCAACGCTCAAGGTTGAGGGTAGTTCAAAGGATAACTTTGATATTGAATGTGAACACAAAAAGAAAGAGAGAAAGGCATCCTAAAGGATAAGATACCTCCCAGAACCTTAGAACAACACCTACTATTTTTGAAAGATTCTTCTAAAGAGTTCATTCACACATCAAAGTGTCCTTAAGTTAGTGAGAATGACTTACCCCTCTTAATGATACAATATCAGTATATATATGACCTCTCCATTTGACCTAGACTTATTGGCACTTCCCCCGCTCATTGGTCACTTTTCCTTAGTGTCACGTCGCTTTCCCTTTCCTCGTTCAATGTGATTTGCTTGAGCTATGCTTTTCTCTTATGTTCCCATTGTTTTCACTTTTCCTACAACTCTGATCTTTGCTGAGGTGGCAAGCTTGGGTCCTTACCTTTTTTCCTCTGCACCATAGCACCTAGTACTCCTAGGTTTTAGGTCTACACAACCAATTACCATATTTGACAACTTGCCACTTGGATGACGTGCGGTTTCGCCATCCCTGATTGAATTTCAAAATGGCTTTGGTTTCGATGGGTTTCACATATACTTTTCGTTTTGGGCCCTTATCTCTGACTCTTCTTAAGTAGTTGGGTCTTTTGCGAGACACTTCTCTAGTTTTCCTTAGTGTCTCCTCTAGGACCTCTATCCTTAGAGGATACTTTCACCAGACCAAGCCTATTTACCGATGGGCCTTATGCTTGAGAAGCCCAAAATTATTGAGCTAATTTCTCCCTCAAACAAAATCTATAGAATTTATGGACTTCAACTCTAATCCATGAGGTTGCCAATTTACCACGTTATTGATCCTACATATTCACTTGACATGGCAATTAGGTTGTAAAGTTAATGTTCTTGTATTTTTTATTTTTATTTTTTTAAGAATATAACAAATGAGTTGGAGTTGCCAATTTAAGCAGTTATTAACCATACTTATTCACTTAACATGGCAATTAAGTTGTAATATTACTGATTTTTTTGACACATATAATCTTGTTTGAATTTTTTAGTAGTCTAAATTGAAAACAAACGAATTTTACATTGAAGACCCCCATTAGGACAAATGAGTTGGAGTTGCTAATTTACCGCATTATTGATCCTACATTTGACATGGCAATTAAGCTGTAAAGTTAATGGTTTTTTTTTGGCTGAGGTCACAAGCTTGGGTCCTTACCTTTTTTCCTCTGCACCATAGCACCTAGTACTCCTAGGTTTTAGGTCTGCACAACCAACTACCATGTTTGACAACTTGCCGCTTGGTTGACGTGCGGTCTCGCCATTCTTGATTGAATTTTAAAATGGCTTTGGTTTTGATGGGGTTCACATATACTTTTTGTTTTGGGCCCTTATTTCTGACTTTTCTCAAGTAGTTGGGTCATTTGCAAGACACTTCCCTAGTTTTCTTTAGTGTCTCCTCTAGAACCTCTATCCTTAGAGGATACTTTCACCAGACCAAGCATATTTACCGGTGGGCCTTATGCTTGAGAAGCCCAAAATTATTGAGCTAATTTCTCCCTCAAACAAAATCTATAGAATTTATGGATTTCAACTCTAATCCCTGGGGTTGCCAATTTTCCGCATTATTGATCTTACATATTCACTTGACATGGCAATTAAGTTGTAAAGTTAATATTTTTGTTTTTTTGTTTTTGAAAGAATATGACAAAAGAGTTGGAGTTGCCAATTTAAGCAGTTATTGACCGTACTTATTCACCTAACATGGCAATTAAGTTGTAATGTTACTGATTTTTTTTACACATATAATCTTATTTGAATTTTTTAGTAGTCTAAATTGAAAACAAACGAATTTTACATTGAAGACCCCCATTAGGACAAATGAGTTGGAGTTGCCAATTTACCGCATTATTGATCCTACATTTGACATGGCAATTAAGTTGTAAAGTTAATGATTTTTTTTTTTTGTAAGAATATTATAAATGAGTTGGAGTTGCTAATTTAAGCGGTTATTGAGCCTGCATATTCATCTAATATGGTAATTAAGTTGTAACGTTAATGATTTTTTTAATATACATAAATTTATTTGAATTTTTTAATAATCTAAATTGAATACACTAGATTTTTTAATGAATTAGAATTTACCTATTTGTCCCACTACTATTACCATTATTCAAACATTTTAATCTTTACTTGAGTTGAAATTATTAATTTATCCTGCTTATTTATTCAACCCATATTAGGCTGCTCCATATATCAATTGCCGCGATTTTTTGTTCAACGAGGCTGAAACTCCGTAGGACAAATAATGTGACCATCTGGCACAGTTTGCGCGTGAAGCATAAATATATATATATATATATATATTATGTTTCATCATACCCTATGTAATTAGGGTCTATAAAATAAGATTATACGTTTTAATATTAGTTAATTGCCTACTTATAAATTCATTTATATATGTTTAGTAGGATTAGAGATCTTAAAATAATGCTTAATTCCAATCATTACAAACAAAGATAACAAATCCTTGAATTCCGTTTCTAATTATATAATACAATTTCAATGATCAGATACATAATTCTGGCGAGTGGCGATGAACATGCAACACTCGTCCGGGCAAATTCATTTACTAATTTTGGCACACCATAAACAAGGGCAAATCCATCATCTTCAAGGGTAATCGTATACCTTAAACAAGGGTAGATTCGTCATTTCATGGGACGAAAGAAACCAAACAAATCTGGCCCACGTGACACGTCAGCACACTATATCTGCCATATAAAACTCTCCATCGTCGAGCCTCCTTTCGGATCACCTCCCATATCAAAATCACACACACCAACGCAGCGCAACACGACACACACGTACTACTGCATTTTCGGAATCTAAAAACCCGAAAAAACACCAAACCACCAACCACCACAGAGACAGCGAAGCGAGAAGCGAGAGAGAGAGCCAGAGAGAAACCAAACAGCCAAAAAGAAAAAAGATGACGAGATTCCTTGTAGCGGCAGCGAGGAGGGCATTATCGGAAACAAATTCTCTCCGATCACGACGCTGCTTTTTCTCTGGCGTAGCTGCTTCTCGAAACGAAAATGAGAGTTTTCTTCCGAAAATGCCCCCGTTCGATTACTCTCCTCCTCCCTACACCGGCCCCTCCGCCGCCGACGTCCTTGCCAAGCGGAAGGCCTATCTCAGTCCCGCCATCGCCCACTTCTACAGCAAACCGGTCAGTAGAGATCTTTTGTCAGATGTAATCTGTTTACTTTGTTTCTTATACTGCGTTACATGCGTGAGAGTTTGTGTTGAAACGAAAACGAATCCTGACCGTTGATTGAGATCTGAAGCGATGATGTTTGTTTGTTTGTTTGTTTGTTTCATTGTGCCAGTTGAACGTGGTGGATGGGAAGAGACAGTACTTGTTTGACGAGAGCGGGCGGAGATACCTAGACGGTTTCGGAGGGATTGCTACGGTGTGTTGCGGTCATTGCCACCCCGATGTGGTCGAGGCAGTTGTCAACCAGATCAACCGCATACAACACTCCACTGTCCTCTATCTCAACCATGCCATCGCTGATTTCGCCGAGGCTCTAGCCTCCAAAATGCCTGGTAATCTCAAGGTACGTATACGTGTCATCACTCTAATGTTGAATTTTCTTTTTTTTTTCTTTTTTTGGAAATAAATATATCGTATTTTTAAGATATGAGAAAAACAAATTTTATCAATTTATTTTGTTGAGGTGGCACTTGTTAGTAGATTATTATTGAAACATCAGTATATATCTGATGAGCATGGGATTTTCGTCGTGGTCCACCAATCAATGAAAAATAAATTCTGGAAGTCGTCAACCAGATCAACCGCATGTACACACCAATCAATGAAAAGTAAATTCTGAAAGTTATCAGTCAATATGCACATGCGGCGATGTAGAATTTTTTGTGCTTCCTTTCAAATTGATATGCAGTTGTACATATACGAGGATATTATAAGTAGATATTGAATTTGTAGAGATTAATATACAGGATTGAATTTTTAAGAATTAGTTTATATGTATATGCACCGGTGTACAGAGCGCTATACGAAGGTTGCATACCACTTATCAGTAAGAATGGTTGACTATTTTTTATGACTCTGAAAAGTCAAGGATCTGAGTCTTAACAAACACAAAAAGTAAGTATTAATCTTTTCTTATAAGGGTAGTCAATCTCTCACTAATAAAAATAGTTATCTATATCGTACTATTAGTGAGAGAATGTTGAATTTTTAGCCATCAATAATCCTCATATGAGGACTCGTCTGTTTAGAATTAGTTGGTGCGTTTCACATCAATTATTTTTTCACCCTTGCAATTCTATACGCATTTGTATATATTAAGGCCAGTGCTAATGAGGGGAAAAAAAATCATGGCAGAGACTAATTTTTGTTAGGAAGTGATTTGATTGTGTATTTATATATATGGGCTATATATGGCAGGTGGTGTATTTTACTAATTCGGGAACCGAAGCGAACGAGCTGGCGCTGATGATTGCAAGGCTGTATACAGGATGCTATGACATTATTTCACTGAGGAATGCGTACCATGGGAACGCAGCCGGAACTATGGGAACTAACGCTCAGTGCAACTGGAAATTTAATGTTGTTCAGGTACATATGGATATGATACATGTCACCGTTGGTTGCTTTGAGATTTTTAAAAAATGAAAAAGTTGATGGGCTGAAGACAATTATGGGTCGTCATTATTAATGTTAAAAGACAACTTATATGGTAATGTTAGGTGGATGATGATGACCCTTTGCTATTGAGTGGGCTTTAGGAGTGTTTCCCTAGGTCGTTTTATTTAAATTTTGGATTTAAATATTTTTTGAAATAAATTTTGGATTTAAATTTATATCATATTAGACATTACAATTTTTCTGGGCATATATCCACTATTAATAAGGAAAAATCTTCGATGGATCCCTTTTTATTGATGTGATAAGGTGAACTAATAAAATAGTATTATTTCTTTTTCTCTTATCTTTTTCATTGATCTTTTCCGTTTTTGTTACTTTTCCATTAATTTGATTCATCGTATCGTGAGATGAATCCATGGAAGATTTTCTCCTACTATCAGTCGAGTAGTATATCCATAATGTGTATATATTGAACTTTAATACACATAGTTATTAGTATTTTTTTTTCTATTGTAAAAGTAATACGTGCTTTAAAAAAAGGATAATCTTATTATTTCCCCTGTAATTTGATAAAATAGTCAAAATTCCTCCTGATTTTGAGAAATCACTAATATCTCTTTGTTGATTTACGAAATAGATAAAGACCCTTCTGTAGTTTATTAAAATATCTAAAAACCTCCTACCGTTAACTTGGACGTTAAAAGTCAACGCTTAACCGTTAACGTCAAAAAACAAAACTATCAAAGCAAAATAAAATCAAAAATATTATTATTTAATAAAATAAAATTGTAATATTTAAAAAAAAAATTACCATCAATTTCTTAAATGGACGATGGTGATTATAACTATTAAATTTTTTTAAAAAAATTAAAAATATTTAAAAATATTAAAACATTAATAATTTTTATTAAAAATTATGTCCACCGTCTATCATGTTGATAGACGGTGGATATAATTCAAAAAATAATAAAAAATAAAAATATATATTTAAAGTTGAAAAAACTACTTTTTCTCTCTCTCTCTTTCTCGATGATGGATCTACTTCTTTTTTCTCTCTCTTTCTCTCTCAATGATGAAAACCCATCGCCGAAACCAACTTTTGGGTTCCATCACCGAAAACTAGAAGTTTCTAGGTTTTCGATGATGAAACCCAGTTCTAGGTTTTCCATACGATGGAAACCCAAAAAGTTTTGGGTTTCCAAAAAACCCAAAAGCTTACTTTTTTCTTTTTTGGCTTTTTTGGATTTTTTTTAGGTTTTTTTTTTTTAATTCTGTCTTTGTGGATGGAAACTTCGCTGTATTGTTTTTTTTTTTTTTTTTAATTTATGTTTTTGTTGTGGTTGATGTTGTTGCAGGTTGGGGTTCGGTGATGATGTTGTCATTACAGGCTAGGTTCATGTTCTAAGAAAAGAATTCGGGCTTACACGTTATTCATTAAAAAAGAACAAAAGATAATGGCAGTGGAGATCCAATCTCCAGATTAGATCTCAACCGTCCATCAAAAGTTGATGGATGGTGGAGATTGGATCTTCACTTTTATTTTATTTTTTTAATTTTAGTTTACAAAAAAATTTTAATTTATTTTTTATTTTCTTAATTGAGGGACAGTCTAGTCTTTTCACATATCGTCATTTTTATAATCATTTTGCACTAACAGAGTTAACTGAAGGGATAAATACTATAGGATGGTAATTAGCTTTTACCTCAAACAACAGTGGAGAAATTAGGATTATCCCAAAAAAAGGAAAAAAAGGATTTCTAACGTATGTTTGCGTTTTAAATTAGGATCCTAACATTATTGCAAGGAGATTCATGCATAATACATTGAATATTCTAGAAGTCGGTGTTATCAATAAAATTAAATTATGATGAAATAGATTGGATTGCACCCCATGTGTGAGGATTGCAAGTAAGGGAAGAAAAGATATTGTTAAATGGGAAGGAATCTCAAGCCTTTATTTTTGTTATCAAGAAGTTTGTTTCTATATGACGTATTCTTGATATGATAAATTGAGACATATTGTAGCCCATACAAGGTGTCAGTGTAGGCCCACATGTCATTATCGAAAACTAGTAGCAGCAACATCACGGAAAGAAAACTTTGTACTTGGAAAAAGTATATAATAAAGCTTCTTAGATTAATTTTATGTATGCAACATTATCAAAGAGGCTTTAAACTATGTTTTTTGATCTAAGATTATTATTTAAATGCGATTTAAAATTTTCAATAAATGCAATTTAATTATTAGCTTCATATTATGGTAACTTAATAATATATTTTCCCACTGGTTTGGACTACAGACTGGAGTTCATCATGCCTTGAACCCAGACCCATATAGAGGGGTCTTTGGTTCAGATGGTGAAAAGTATGCAAAAGATGTTCAAGACCTTATTGACTTTGGAACTTCTGGTCGTGTTGCTGGGTTTATTACTGAAGCTATACAGGTCAATATTATCTGCTTTGAGCTGTTTTTCTCCAATTTAGCTACATTTGTGTGGATTAGGTAAGAAAATCATTTTTATAATTCCTGGGAGTGAATATGTTTTTCCACTTGACAGGGAGTGGGTGGCATTGTAGAACTGGCCCCAGGTTACTTGCCTGCTGCTTATAAATGTATCAAAGAAGCTGGAGGCCTTTGCATTGCTGATGAGGTTCAGGCTGGATTTGGTCGCATAGGGAGCCATTTCTGGGGTTTTGAGTCCCAAGGTGTTGTTCCTGACATAGTGACAATGGCTAAGGTTAGTTTTTTTTCCCATTAATGTCAACTTGCAAATTGAAATCGTGGTAATCTTATATGTAATTTCAATCTGGATCATTGTCTTTGAAACCATACAAGCATACAATTTAAGCCAGAGGGTATCTTGTTCTGTGCATAAAACGTCCATGGCAATGCAAATTGTGATCTGCGCAGAATATCTATTCACATTCAACAGGCACCACGCCACTACCTCATACCATCCTATGCACTAGAATCTGATATTTATCTGTTGATTACATTTACTTGTTCATGTTACGACAGGGAATTGGAAATGGCATTCCTCTTGGTGCTGTAGTAACTACTCCTGAGATTGCAGAGGTCTTGACTCGCCGCAGTTATTTCAACACCTTTGGCGGGAATCCTGTATGTACAGCAGCGGGGTTGGCTGTTCTGAAAGTAATCGAAAAAGAAAAGCTTCAGGAGAATGCCTTTGTTGTTGGATCTCATTTGAAAGAAAGACTAACTGCTCTCAAAGACAAATACGAAAGTAAGCATCCTTAGAAATTTTTTAGTATCTTACCATGACATATTATTGCACATCCTGATAAGCATTGTACCTACGGTTCTAAATTTGATTCTGTCTCTGTCGCTGCAGTTATTGGAGATGTAAGGGGAAGAGGATTGCTGCTTGGAGTTGAACTTGTCTCTGATCGGCAAAAGAAAACACCTGCAAAGGCTGAACTCCTACATGTAATGGACCAAATGAAAGGTACATCATGAATATGTCTTTCCACTACTTATATTATAGTTATACATGCTGTAACCTGTAAGCTTCAAGATGCATGCTAATAAACCTCCTTTGTAAATGTAGAAATGGGTGTATTGATTGGAAAAGGTGGATTTTATGGCAATGTGTTTCGAATCACTCCTCCTCTCTGCTTCTCTAAAGAAGATGCTGGTAAGTCAATTGCACATGTATGCTATTTTTCATGAAAAAAATTGTACAAATCCCTTCTCATTGCAGCACTCACCATTTCTTATTATGTTTCCTTTTGGTTGCAGATTATCTCGTAGATGTTATGGACTACACAATGTCAAAGATGTGAAGCCCCCTCCAACCTATAAGTGCATAGAAGACTTGTATATGGTCTTTCACAACCAAATCTTATTAGAAGTGTAATATCAATAATGTGTCTTTTGTGAGGGAAATTATCAATACAGATAGGTTTCTCCTTGAACAATTCGCAATAATCTCAGAAACCGATGAGTGAGCCAACATCTCGTTGGCTCTCACATTCAAAGCTTTTTAATGTGGTTCTTGCTTTTAAATTGCAATAATCTCAGTAAACCGATGAGTCTACATCTCGTTGGCTCTCGTATCAGACCTTTTTCGTGTGGTTCTAGTTTTTAAATATTTTCGCGTGATTTTAATGTTAATTTTAATTGCCGTAATGTCAGTCGTTTATGGTACAATCAGTACTATCGCTTTGCTTTGCAACAACTGAATTTAAAATTTCTGCATTTGGTTGACCAGCACGGATGCCATGAAGAATTGTTAGAAATTGAATTGAAATGTGATACATGGCGGACAATTATAGTTTTCGTTGAAATTTTCTTTACGATTAATTTTAAATATGTTGGGGTGAAACAAGCAGTTTCGCACAACGAAATGTAAAACTAATAATATTTATCTTATATCAATTCAAATTGTTTTAGGTAGGAAACAAAATGATTTCATTAACAAAAGCAAACAGGATGATTGTAGTCATAGGCTTCCCTTGTTTTGTCCATAAACTCTTATAAGGAGAGTCATTTGAGGATGACCTCTAATGGAGAGCTTTTAGAGCTCAAATGCCTTTTTTTATTTTTCCAAACAATATTACAAGCCACTTTTTGGCATTAAAAGCCCTTTTGGGTCTCTTAAAAGCCCGTCCAAACAAGCACTATTTGCACTTGTATTTTGAATGAATTACACAACACTATCCATGTTTGTTTAAAAACAAGCAAAAATATATTTACTCTTTTATTACATTAAATTTCATTCTATTAGCCAAATTTTGTTAAGATTAATCAACTTAAAGAGTAATTTCATCTTTTAATTTTTTTATTTAAAATTATAAAAATAAATAAAAATTAAAAATAATAAATAATTTTTTAAAAAAAAATCTCCACACTAATGAAGATTAAAAAGAAAAAAACAAAACAAAAACAAATCTTCCGAATAAAAAAAAAAAAAAAAACAGATTGAAGTTTCTAAAAATAAAAGTTTGAAGATCTGGGTTTGAAACCCAAATTTTCAAGTTGAAGGTAAGTTGAAGATTTGGGTTATTAGGGTTTCAAACTTAGATCTTCAAAAAAATTTTTAAAAAAAATGGAAAATGAAAAAAATATAAATTTGAAGAACAGTACACTGTTCTCTATTAGGGTTGTGTGCCTTAAAAGTTTATAATTTGTAAATATTTAAATTAAATAATAAATAAATTATGTTTATTCAATTTATGTGTATTTGTGAAATGTTTGCTTCATACAAATATTATGTAACATCCATGATTACTTATATAGTCTCAAACTAAGTATATAAGTGTTATATATAAGAGGATTTAGTTTGAGATCAATAATCTAAAGAGTTCGTAAAAAATAAATAAAGTTTGGTACTTTATTTATGATAAATCTATAACTGCAGTCCATTTCGTATTTGATACAATAATTTTATCCGAAATCATTCATATGGCAACATGAAAATTATGGTACCCTATATGATAAAGATTATATAGGATTGGAGTACGATAAAAATGAATTTCTTATTCATATTCGTTAAACAAAAAAATTCATATTTATCGACTAGATAATCATATATGAATTAATCTTAATCTTATGTGATTTAGGGACTTCTATTTATTGAGTCATATTTTTTTATTTATATGAATAAGATTGTTATAGATTTATGGTCAATAAGTTTCGTACTTTGAAGATGTGATTTAATAAGTGGCTGAGAACATTCTACACAATAGTGGAATCCACTCATTCTTACAAAAAGTAAATAAGTAATTTTCTTAAGTGTTGATTTGAATCTTGAACAATAAAAACGTTCGACTTTCTGTTTATGAGTAAACGGAAAGATAAATTCATGAGTTGTTATAGATATATTATTCATTAGAGAATTAATGGTACTTAATGAAACAAAATATAATTAAAGAGGCATAACGGACTTTAATGACCTAACTCTAATTATAAACTACTCGTGGAAAATCGAACCATATGAAATGATTAAATCGATGGACATTGAAAATTCAGATTGTATAAAACATCTACAATTTTGATAATGCAACTTTAAGTTTTTAGTGGAGTAACTCTAAGGTTAATAATAGTGAATTATTTAATTAAAGAGTTTAATTAATAATTTCGATATTATTGAAGCTCAAATTGTAGGTCTATTTGGTCCTCTTGCTAGCTCACAACCACACAAAGAAACAAAGGAAAGAATATAATTGGATTATCTAATTATTAATGTACACATAAATTTTATGGACACATTCACGAATTAATTAATAATTTGTTTATTTAAATATATAATTATTTAATTAATTGTTAATTATTTAATTATCTGCCAGAGGTTATGAATTCAATTCTAAATTGTGTCATTAAATTAATAATGATTTAGAATCATTTAATTTAATGAAAAATCATTTAATTAATTAATGAAAATAATAATTTAATTTAATTGGAATTAGATTCCATATTAAATTAAATCAAAAGAGTTTTAATTTAATAGGAATTAGATTTCATATTAAATTAAAAGTAAAGAGTCTAAGCCAATAAGGAATTTGATTCCATATTGGATAGGAATTAAGTCTTTCAATTTAAAAAAGAAATTGGATTCTTCGTTAAATTCAAAAACTCTAGCAAACCATTATAAAATGATGTTTTATATTGGTAATTAAAGAGAGAGAATTTTTGACTACTTGAACCAAAAACTTCTATTAATTAAAAACACCATATTGCCCTATCTCTGAAGGAATCAAGAAAATTGTTTTTTGATTTCTATATAATTTTCTTTTATAAAAAGATTTCATAATTTGATTTTTTAAAATTGTGCTCACACACATGGTTTATTTTGTGAAGAGTCATAGTACGGAAAATCGGGTTGTGAAGAATCTGTGAATCAAAAGGGATTAATTCAATCTTCATGTAAGGTAAGATTCAATCTTATTAATTTAATTATTAATTGTTATTACTAACATCGATTTAACACGTTTTTATTTAAAAAAAAATTTAAAATCCACGTTTCCACATTCATATTAAAGTCAATTTTTTCTTTCATTCTCTTCTTCATTCTTCATCTTCTTCTTCATTCTCATCAACAAACCAAACAAAAACCACAATCCATCACCAAAAAAAAAAAAAAAAACCTCCTTCGCCAACGCTCTCTTCTTCATTCTCATCAATAAAGTACACAAAAACCACACCCAAAAAAAAAAAAAACCATAGTTCATCACAAAATAATCTAGGTCTCGCTTCCTTCTTCATTCTTCATCTTCTTCTTCATTCTCATCAACAAACCACACAAAAAACCATAATCCATCATTATATGTTAAAAAAAAAAAACTCCTTCGCTAGCTTTGATTTGATGAGCTGCTTTAATTTTTTTTTTCCAAACCCAAATCACCTTCGCTGGCTACTTGAAGTCACAGTTGATTTTGATGAACTTTTTTGTGTTATGCTGATTTGGTTTGTTTTGATGTGCTAAGAAACTAAACTATTGAAAAGGAATGGATTTTTTTTGGTAGGTGAATGAATGATGTTGGATGAATGGGTATTTTAATTTAATTTAATTTTTATTTAATATTTAATAATTTTAAATTTAAAAAAATTAGAAAAAAATCTCCACCATCCATCTCTCAAATGCATGGTGGAGTGCATTTTTAATTTTTAATTTTTAATTTATTTTTATTTTTATTTTTTATTTAATAATTCTAATTTTCTTTTTATCTTATTCATAGATAAGATGGTCATTTGATAAAAAATTTGATCAATCGTTAAAGTTGATGAAAATCAACTAATAATGTGGGGATTTAGTGTAGTAAAAGGATAAATATATTTTCACTTGTTTTTAGACAAACGTAAGAGGGGTGTTGTGCAATTACTTCCCGATATCTTCATATGGAGATCCTGAATTGAAACGAAGATATGTTGAATCCACAAGGCCGATAAAAAGGGGCTATTAATTTATGTCATTTTTATTTCAACGTGCAACCATTAATTTGTTGTTAATTCAAAGCTTATTGAGTTAATATTTATTTTCTATTTTGGATTAAGAGTAAACAAATGATGGAACATAGCAGTCAAACAATTTAATCAAATCACAAATTCAAATTGATATACGTTCATCATCCATATGTATATAGAGAAGTGCCAAAATTCATTTATGCGGTCAAAATTAGCAAATTTGACAACATAAACTGCTCAAATTCACTAATATTTTCGTATACAAGTCATCATTCCTTAAGCACATGACACATTATTATTTGTTTTGTGTCAATTTTTCAAATTTTAATATGTTTTAATGATGTTAATATGTTTCAATTTTATGAAAATATATCAAATATTTGATATGTTAAATTGTACTTAGAAAAAAAATTGATAAATATTCCTAGTTCGATGAATTTGCTAAAACAAATTGATACAGCACAAATCCACATATTGTTATATCTGATAATAGACAGCACAACAAAGAGAATAAAAGTTATATTAAATGAGACAAAGAAAAACTCTGTTATATTTTATTTTCTCTGTTATATTTTATTCAACCAATGGTACAAATATATACAGTACTAAACCTAAAGTAATAAATGTAACTAAATCATTTTTAATTACTTCTCAATCACTTTCAATCAATCTCAATCAATCAAGAGCTAATTGATAGTCAATTTCAACAATTCCTCTCAAGTTGATGCATAGATATTTTCAAGACCCAACTTGGAACTAAGATGTAAAGAGATTCCCTTGTACACATAATTAGTGAATATGTCTTCAACTTGAAATAAAATAAAAATGGAAGCATATAATATACATATAATTCCAAGATTCTTTAGCATTTCCTTTCAAGCTCTAGATGATGGGGAGAAAAAATAGTTTGAGTTTGCAAAATTCTGATAACATAGAAATCATCCAATAAAAGGTTGAAAATTAAACTTCATATAGATGCTCAACCTGCAATTAGAGAGAGATATTGATGAAACAACTTGACAAAAATGCTGACTTAACAACTTGATAAATTGTCACCTTAACAACTTGACAGAATGCCAACTAAATGGCTTAATAGAGTGTTAATGAAACAACCTAAAAAAAAGTCATTAAAACGACTTGATAGAGAGGCCACTAAAATGACTTGATAAAGAGGCTAATAATATAGTTTTGATAAAGATGCCGATGAAACAACTTCGACACAGAGACCAATGAAAAGGCTTTGATCAAGGGACTGGGTGAAACAATTGTAACAAAGAAGTTTGAAAACAAATTTAAATGTTGATTATACCAAGTGATAATCAGCATTCTGTCAAGTTGTTTTTAACTTGACAGAATGCCAACTAAATGGCTTAATAGAGTGTTAATGAAACAACTTGAAAAAAAGGTCATTGAAACGACTTAATAGAGAGGCCACTAAAACGACTTGATAAAGAGGCTAATGATATAGTTTTGATAAAGATGCCGATGAAACGACTTCGACACAGAGACCAATGAAAAGGCTTTAATCGAGGGACTGGGTGAAACAATTGTAACAAAGAAGTTTGAAAACAAATCTAAATGCTGATTATACCAAGTGATAAGTGTATTGGTCAAGAAAGAATTTTAGGTGTCGCTTGCAAATGGTATATCTTTTGGGATTATGTTTATGAGAATAAACTTTAATACTATGATAGTTACCATCAAACTCAAAAGTTTAAATTGATAGGAAATGACCCAACTATAATATTTAAGATTTGAAATTATGATACGTTAACAAATTGATTGAGGTTGATTGAAAATGATTAAGGAGTAACTGAAAATGATATGGTTACCTTTACTATTTTAGGTTTAGTACTGTATATACTTGTGCCATTGGTTGAATAAAATATAACAATTTATTTCTTTCTCTCATTTTATATAACTTTTATGTTCTTTATTGTGCTCTTTATTATCATGGTATCAAAACTTAGAGGTCTCTAGTTCAAACTCTCTCTTCCCCTCTTTATTTGAAAATCTTCTCATTATACATGTTAAATGATAGGGAGCATTTAACATGTATCCGTCATTTGTTAATTATCCACGTTATAGTGAAGGGGCGTGTTAACATATTATAACCTCAAATCTTAAATACTATAATTAGACTATTTCCTATCAGTTTAAATTTTTGGATCTGATAGTAATCAATAATATCGAAACAATTATTTAGGATTTCATTGACAAATAAAGAGTCTTGAATATCTTAATTTGTAAGTTCATGTTATTCTTTAGTTGCAAGCTTATTTTAGACAATAAACTTATTTATTGCAATGAAAATTAGAGATCACTCATAATAGAATCATTGAAAATGCTCCTATGATCATCGAAAAAAAATTTTCAATGCCACTTACCACATTGTAATTTACTCCTTTATCTTATATTATTGATGAGAATGAAATGATTGAGAATTACAAATTTTTTTTCATTGCACTAATGTAATCCATCTTAATTCATGCTAACTAATCCTGCATGTGCAAATTGCCATTAATTTGCCAATATCTATTGAAAACAAAGTAAGGTTAATATGACATTGAGAGAGCATGATCATTGGTTGCAAAACGCAAAAGAATATCACAAGCATGACCTTCAAAAACCAATCATCAAGATAGTAATTTACCCATCACACATGATTTGATGTGATTCCACACCCCATGTTTTTTATACAATTCCTGTGTTGCAATCAACAAATGCTCAAGAACCCCAACAACTTTGACATATAAAATGAAGAATTAATTCTCTTGATCTTGAACAAACTAAATTTAATAAAACCTATCTTATATATATGAAACATTGATCTCCATTTGCATTGTTGGATCGTGATGTAAATCAACCACGAATCATTATACAGTTTTCATCTCTACATGTGTTGATCATCATAATGTTCTACAATTAATCATCATATCACACGAGCAAGAAAAAAAACTAACTTTTGTAGTTCAATTAACTTTTAACATAAAGTTTATAAATCATACACCATAAACAAAATATCTCACAATATCACAAAGTAGATATTATCATAAATTAAATGAAGTGACTACCACAAAAAGAAACTTAACTTCTATCGATCATGTCGAACATCCATGGATGACATTGGAGAGTAGGAATACAAGTATGTCCGTCTGGAGACCACCGTGGATCGCCGCGTGGACAAGCTGTAATAGCCTATGGCGGAGGTCATGATGGAAGCAACGTCGACAAGAAAGCATGCGAGTTCTTGGAAGACGTAGATGCTCTTTCTCATGATTACATTTATCAGTATGGAAAATACATCCTCCAACCTGCTCATGTTTGTTTGATTTTGTGTTGTGGGGATTGATGATGATCGTTGGGGGAGATCAGATACTCAAAAAACTTTAGAATGTTTCAGGAGGCATGTTGCATACCACACACGAAAAAACAGCCTTTTGTTTTTGATGTATCTGAGAAGGCAAGGCATGTTGCATTATTATTCGGCCGCAGAATTAAATTAATGCGAGTGTGTGTAATTACTTAAATGTCCTCACGTGTGTATCTGTCACAAGAACCGCAAGTCAAAATGTTCGGTTTTATCTTTTTTGGCTTGCCTATCGAAATGACTGTCTATAACCTGTCTATTTTAGCTGTATTTTGCATCATGCCAATGCTCACTAGCGATGGAAATGCGAAAGTGATGTGGATTGATATGATGTACATTGATGGATTCTGAAAAAACCTTCAGGTTGAATTCAAACCAAAGAATTATTATAAGAATTATATTCTATTAAATAAAAATACATATAATGTAATTTTAAATAACAGATTAAACAATCATAATGTAAAAGTATTTGTGGAATTTATTTGTTCCTAACTCATATTATTTCGAAAGACACAAATATGATCTATTATTGACTATTGTATTGTATTTCAGCTTTTGCTAATTTGTATGATTTTTTTAATTGCTTTCAACAAAATTAAAGAATTTTTTAATCCAAATGGTTGAAATTTACATTCATTAGAGCTAAAGGCTGGTATTTAATTATGAAAAAATAAATTTTTCTTAGAGTTGTACGACTCTATGAAAATTAATAGAAATAAAACTGATTTTAACTTCAATTTTTTCAATACGTTCTTCTCGTACGCTTACTTAAAATTAAGTTACGTGATTTCATTGACATAAACATAAAATAAATAAATAACTACAAACTCAAAACATTGTAAGAAATCAAATTCATTGAATTGTGGAATAAACACGCGACACGTGTACATTAGGAGAGGCGAAATTGTAGAACACTCAATATATGAGTTGAATTTGCAAGAATTGAGAGGTGGTTGTCTAGCACAATCATTTAAATGATGAGGGGCAGAGTTGGAATTTAATGATGAAGTGTCAGAGAGCAAAGAATAAATTGTAGATGAGGACATTATGAACTCATCCTATGGTGAGTTTGGGCATTATAAAACTGTTCGTACATCCAAATTTGGGGACTTTTGTAGTAAAATGTCGACACTCTTAAAGATGGAGAAAAAGACAATTACGAGTAGGTGAGAAACTGGTTTTTCATAAATGACAAAGCATAAACGTTTGCACTCAATTGTGTGGTCAAAATCCAGGGCCATCTTCAGTCCAAACGTGTGGATTATCTTAGAAAAAAAAAATACACATCATCAATATCAACAAAATATACATATGATGTAGTATAAATATAGATCGATAAACACTCAAATCTAAAAAAACTCTCAAATGCTATTATATTTATTTCAATGATAAACAGTTAAACAATAATATATCATTAAAGTAAATTATTATAAAATATTATTTGATGAAGTCTCAATTATTTATTACTGACATGACTGTCCAGGAAGCTTTCTAGAAATGAACATTGAGGTTGACAACCTCTATATTCTTTTTTATTATGTCAGTTTGATAGTGATTAGGGAAGTTTGCATTGGAGATATTAATTTTAACCTTCTATCAATTTATCCTATATGACACTTCATTTTTTCACAATTCATATTTACATTGGAGATGCTCTTAACCAATACATTACCAAAAATGGAAGGCTATTTTCTTTAAAATATCAATGCATTTGTATGCAAATAAAAAATGTTATTTGTGGGTGGTGCAGTTGGTATTGGTTCACTTATCTCTCTCTCTTAGATAAATGCGTTCAAGCATTTTCTACAACTATATTTGTGGTAATTTTTTCACTTGTACGTAAGTCTCTTCTCCTCTCAATTTTTAGGAGTTATGTTTCAATTTGTGTCTTAAAATATACATCAAATTGCCCTGATTGTGGTACATATACTGATAATATGTATTATATATATTAAAAAAAAAAAAAAAAGAAGAAGAAGAAAAAATTTGTTACACTAAAAAGTGTTGAACAACATTATTTGTGTCATTAGTGGTATAGTACATTTTGGTGTGTTTTGGGCACAATCAAAACTGAAAAAATGTGTTTACATTTGAAGGGTTTGGCCTGGCCTAGCTAGATTAGCTGCTTGCCAAGATTATGAAAGTGGTTAATTAATTTATTTTTAAAGAATTACTTAAATGGCCTTTTGTTTAAAACTTTTTGTTGGGTGATTAATAGTTAGATATACATAACATGTTTTTAAAAAATGAAAGTACATTCTAAGATTAAAATACAATTTCAGCATACCCATCGTGATTAAATAGTTATACACCTCATATTCCATATTAATAATGAAAATTCAAATCTTATATTACTTATATAAAAATAAGTGCGAAGAAACCTCTTCCTTAGTATTTTACTTACAAATAGTAATTTTTTTAATGAAATCTCAAATAAAATTAGTTAGATGACTATCGAAAGTACGAGACATATTGAAATCAATCATTATTTATATGGTTTAAATATCTAAATCTAAAAAAAAAAGGCAAAAATCTCCTCACATGTGCTTGAAAATGCATATAATGAGGTAGATGAAGAGATATATAATCACTTGAATTTTTTCGAAAGTATAATCACTTGAATTAAGATGGGAAGCATTTTTCTGTTCGTTGCTTTTGTTATCTATTTGTTTTTATTTTTCACATGAATTGAGGCCGGTCATCCAAATTGCGGCTAGAGGCATAACCCAATGGACCCGGGCATGAGTTTGTTCCAGTGGGGCTATTACCATTACAAGCTGGACCCACCAGTCTGCTCTACAAACCAAAGTGGGTCAAATTTGAATTCGCGTCGAAGAGAGACAATCGTAACCTGAAAAGACCATACAAAGTGGGCTCAATGTGCTCTCCAACCTCAGTCACCTCCACAGCCACAAACATTATCAACAATATGCATTCACATTCAAATGCAAGCCAGAGCACAGACCCCAGCATCAGCCTGCAGAATGTGAAATGTCAACTTTGTCTCAAGTTATCATTTGCAGAACAAACATTTTCACAACTCTTTATGGTGGCTAATGGAAGATCATGTGCGGGGTGAACGTCAGAGGCAACGTTATTGGCACCTCACCGAATGTTATCTTGACACCCTTTTTATGGTTACATATAGAGCACGTTTACTAATCTGACATGAAGTGGATAATAATTAGTTTCGTACGAAACAAAATAAAGAAAAGACACTTAATTCCCTAAGTAGAAACATGGTTCAAAGTTCCATAAATTTTAATTCCAATAGTTTAAATAAACGTGATAATCATAAATCAGAAATTAAGTTTTCTTATTTTAGCTATAAGTCTCAATTACTAAATGCACCAAGAAGCAACGAAATTAGGTTAACCCAACTCAACGAGCCCAAATACAACCGTCATGAAACGGGCCCAACCAATTCTTCACTTGGACTAGCATGGCAATTTTGGTCCACACCCATCACAAATCTCCTATTCCTGACACTAGATTTGCATATGCTTGTATTATTTTTATCAGTAGACTACCCACTACAAGTTTACAAAATTCGGTGATAAAAAAATTTACATTGAGATGCGAAACCCATCCTGGTACATGCACCTTATTAGTTGGAAACAATGTGAAAATTATTATAACAGATTAAAAATATACAAAGCTCAAAGTCATAGGGAACAATAACACAAACAGCTTGTTAATATAAATTAAATCAAAATTTGTCACTTGGCAGCAAATCACGGCAGTTCTTGTTCTTGGGTAGTTTAGAACAGCTATAACTTTTTCTCGATTGATGCGACTAGAATGACATCACTCGTGACCTTAGCAACTGTATCACATCCACAGGAAAATTTAACGACTTTTGTGTGCAAAATACAACACAATACATAGACACGGTACAGACACAGCACACTTCCTCCGTTGGTGGTTCCTTCTTGACCGTTTTGTCTTGACATCGTGCACCCCGGCGTTATTATCAATGCGTCGGCGTATAAAGATCATGATTTATTTCAAAAATGATTTAACAATGTCATCCTATACTTTCATTTTTCTATAAACTTTTTTTTTTCTTATTACAATTATAATTATATTCACCGAGACCATCTATATAAGACTCTTGAAATTGTCAGAATCACAAACTATTTTTTACCATACTCCCTAGGATTGAGGAATCTACACTAAATAAAAAAAACTGTCCTCCAATTGAAAAAATTTATACGTAATTTATCCACATATAATAAATAGGTTAAAAGGTAAATATCTACTTTTATAGATATAGATATTTGAACCCTATCGTTACTTATAAGAAGCGAGTTCGGTGTATTTGGTCTTCATACCAAACAACTTAAGAGTTCAATAAACCTCATTTGTGTTAAGGTTCTAAAAGTCAACATTAAAATTATGAATTAAATGGTAAACTATAAATGTACATTATACATTGGTGACAAATCCTGTATAACACGTTATTTATAAGGTTTATTGTAATATTTATGTCACTTAATATAATTTTTTAAAAAAATTATATATAGAAATGTTACTATCTCAAAATTGTAGCAAGATCATATAAATTACATTAACCCTATAAGTTTGTGTGCTAACTTGCTATATTCAGGAGGTTTAACGTGAAGTTTGCGTAATTGAAGACGTGTTTAGAAAATCATATGTGAAAATATTGCTACTATGAGATTGTAGCAAATAATTTTTTGATTACACTGCCCGATAAAGTTTGCATACTAACTGTATCTAAAAGGTTTAATGTGAAGTTTAAGTCCTTAATAAGACATCAACCAATCATATATGAAAACTTCATAAGTTTGCAGCAAAATCATTTTAATTGTGCTAATTCTATAACATTTGCATGCTAACCTGCTATATTTAGAAGGTCCTGTAGGAAGTTCGCTTAAACACGTGCTTTGTGGATCTAACACTGAATGTTATCATCACAAGATTGTATAGCAAAATTATATTTTATTTCCTACAATTTTTTTGTTTGCAATTAAGCATTTAATACAATGACTATTTATCATCATATAAGACCCTTTTTTTAACTAATACACATTTAAACCTAGCTAACAAAACAAAATATATAAAGAATAAACACAAATTAATCATGTCATAAATGATAATACGTACTTGCCATAAATTACCCAAACTTCCTGTGATTACAAGATTTCAATTTCATAAAAGAGCATCTCCAATGTAAATATAAATTATCTTTTTCAAAAAAATTGGCATATCATCAATGTCAAATAAATATGCATCCTACCTGACATAAACATGGATTGATAGACACTCAAATCTAAAAAAACTTTTCAATGGTATTTTATTCCTTTGAATGATAAACAATCAAACAAAAATTATATTAAAAAAAATTATTATAAAAATTCTCTAATAGAAGTCTCAATCATCAAAACTACTAAAAAAAATATTTTTAAAAGACCATAAAATATTTTCAGAAAGCTATTACTACATTTTTCTTTATGTTCGAACAAGACTTGTCCAAACTCAGCCTTACTCAGCTTCTTCCTCGCAAATGAAGACACCATCTTCTTCTTCTTCTTATTATTCTTCTTCTTCGTTTTCATAGCTTGATGTTAGAAATCCTGAAGCCAGAAGAGATTGTTTATGACTCTGAGTTTGGATTCATCTACACGAGGTGTGAAAATGACTAAATCCGATGAGTTAAGTCAGTAAGTCACTACATCGTTATCACCACCATCGTCGATCTCAACACTTGTAGAGGACTTTATCAACACTGGTGGCCAACCATGACTTAGTCATCACCATCATCGTCAATCTTTAGACCACCATCACAACCAATAAATAAGGAGAGAGATGAGTGTTGTGTTTTTGTTTTGGTTGTTGGATAAAGAAGATTTATTGCCGACATAGCTATCCATGAAACTCTCTAAAAATAAACAATGAAGATGACAGTTTCTATTTCTTTTTTGTCATGTCAGCTTATGAATGGTTAGGGAAGTTTATATTGGATGAGTTAATTTTAACCATCTATTAATTTATCTTATGTGATACTTTATTTTGTTATAATTTATATTTGCATTAAAGAAACTCTAACATATATAACTGTGTACCGTTCGAATTTCCATACCAAATACTGGTGGGTTTGACTCTTTGAAAAGTTTTTACCTTGTTAGTGAAGCCACGTTAGGAATTTAGTGTGCAAACAAAGCAGATATAGTGGCACATGACTCAGACATCTTTGGGAAAATACGTTCCACCACATGTGAAAATTAATAACAAGTGTCTATGTCAAGAATTAAAAAATTCTCATACTTACATAGACTCTTTTAATTGAGCAGCCATGCATCTTTCATCAGCATATGTAATAAAATTAAAGTCTTTTTTTTTTTTTTTTTTCGTAGGACGAAGAGCATAGAGAGACACTAGAAGTAACCCACATCCAAGCCATGCTAATACAGTCGATTCGAACGGATCCTTGACCCGATCTGAATGTCATTTTCATATAAATTATCATCCTCCACTCTCTTAAATCCAATCACCACCCGAACGTGCCTTTAATGAGTTGCTGCGTTGAAAACCAGCCTTGTAGGGACACATACGACCCTGATTGTTGGGTATTTGCTCTCGCACCACCAATGGAGATGCTCTCGGGTCTTTTTAATAATTGTGTGAGATATGAATATTGTGACGCACAAAAAGCAAAGATGGGTATAAAAAAAAAAAAAAAAAACACAAATATGAAAAAGTTGGACATGGAAAAAGTTTAACAAGTTATTTATACTTCATTTGAATTTAAGATTTCTAGGTCAACCATTCTCCTTATATCCCCTTGAATTATCTATACATAAATGAGAACAGTTGGCTTGACGGAGAGATTGTGTATTTTCTGCCTCATTTAATTAAAAGAAATGTAGCTTCAGTTACAATTTTAATTTGTAACCAAATGAAAACGTTTATTTATAACAACTATCGAATTGCTGGATGAAATCTCTTATAACAAACAGAAAATGTATTAAAATTGAATTTAACTGTTTCGGATTTGAGGGGTTTGATTAAACTTTTAGCTTTTTATTGGAGGAAAATGAACTCATATTTCTATACTGAATTACAGGCGTGTTTATGACAAAAACTTAGGTGAATCAATGGCAAATCTCTCACCGTCTCACGCTCACACGCTGAATTTGTCAGTTCAGGTTGTATTTCATCTTTCGATTCCTTATTGTACTTAAGAACAAAATAATTGTAGGCATGTTTATTGACCGATAATCTTAATAAGGGAAAGATAATTTAATTTGTGATTACATGTTCACTAAAACTTGTGGTAAAACTTATACATAAAGAATAAACGTTTGCTAAAAATATAACATATTTCTCCTCTCCTATCTAATTCATTTTTTAAAAAATGAATTAGGAAAGGAAACTTAATTATTTAGATAGGAGAGGAGAAATATGTTATATTTTTAGCAAACGTTTAATAAGTCTCTCACTATTTGTGTGGGTTGATCTCCCACCCTCGTATGGGTCTCCCCCCACCTTCGTGTGGGTGAATCTCTCTAAATTAAAAGTAGTTTTCCGAGCCATACCACTAGTGTTCTATCTCGATTGGTCCCAGTAATCATCTGAGTCCGTCCTAGATATAATTCTTTCAGTAAAAAATGAATTAGGAAAGGAAACTCAATTATTTAGATAGGAGAGGAGAAATATGTTATATTTTTAGCAAACATTTACTCTTTATTATTAATAATAGGTCTCCAACCATCTGTCTGGGTTGATCTTCTATCTTTTTGTGGGTCTCCCCCTCACCTCCTTATGGGTGGATTCCTCTCAATTAGAAATAGTTTCCCGACCATACCATCAGTGTTCTATCTCGATTAGTCTTAGTAGTCATTTTGATCTGTTTTAAATGCAGTTCTTGTACTCAACAAAAAAAAATTCATTTTTTATTGAAATTTGAATCCCTTTTACTTTTATTAACAACAGTAGTTGTGACATATGATTCATAGAAATTGAAGATTTTTTTGAAATTTTTATATCAAATCATGTGGAATGAATAGAGTAGGTACACACACTCATTAACTTGATTCCTAATATACACACGCTTATTAATTGTCTATTTCATGTTGATTTTGCGTAGACCCGCATGAGTGACATGGCCCATTTCAATTTGCCTATAGCTTCGCTAAATAAAAATTGATGACTTTGGGTATGGTGTACGCAGCAAACTGACCGGGCTCGTATCAAATGTGGCTGTGACCCCACAAACCCACCACCACCGTAGCAAAATTATGTCTATCGACTTAGCTTAGTTTATCAAATGCTAAACACCTTTATCTAATTTCTGAAAAACCAATAAATACATCTGATACATCGTAATTTGTGACTTTTTTTCATTTTAAAATCTTTTCACTCCATTTCGCTTTGCAATTATTCAAAAGAGAAAAGATAAAAGGAAAAAAAAAAAATTCATGGCATCGACTCTAAAAGTTGTGACGGCTGCCACAAAGACAATTATAAGAGCAAAAGATACAACATATCATTCTTGTTGATGTTACACATATTAAAAGTAACAATAATGGTTACTTTGTAATTTTTCTTTTCTTATAAAAAAAATGGAAATACAAACATCACAGCAACGTTGTCGTTTTAAAGTTTAAAGCAACACCCACGTTGTCATGATGTCATGATATTGATAGCCACTTCGGATTATATACAATTATAAATAACATGCACAAAATCATAACATACTCAATTATCTATTTTGAGAATATATTTATATATTCTTAAGATAATAAAATATGTATTAATTTCTAAAACATTATGAATTTGAATAAATATTTAGTATAACTTATTTATTGACCAAAAAGGTTTTTTTTAAGTCCCGTTATTTTTTTATACCATTTGATTATCATCCTAATAGCACTTTTGGATAATTTAAAAAGTTGAATTACATATAATACGAGGAGTCCAAATTTTGAATTTTTTCAAATAGATATTTTTTACTTTTATTTTTTATTTTTCTAAAAATTTATAATATCTATTATAATTCTATTATATTTTGTTAATATCACTATACTCTATACTTAAAACCCTAATACACTTTTCTTTAACACGTAAACACTTCACTTTTATTTTACATACTTGTAATTCAAGTATGCATAAAAACTTCTTACATACTTGTAAAATACTTATAGTGAAACTTAAAATGAGGGGGTGTAACAATCACATGAACTATGAGGGCGTGCAAAATTAATATCTCATTATCATGACTACGAGGTTTGTCATTTGATCGTCTCAAATTTCATTGGATGATTTTTTTTTTTTTTATTCATGTAATTTAACCGCAGTTGTTGTAGGCAGGTAAGGAATTTACAAGGTAGCGTGGGCTTTACACAATTCAAAAACTCGAAGAGAGTCTTCACTAGGACAAAAATTGACATTTCACCCTGTGAATTTACTAGTCCCTATCAAAGCAAGACATGTTGATCATGTTATTGTCACGTTCACTGTAATAATAACAAAAAATAAACAAAACTCAGATGACTTTGTGTACGTGGATGAAAACCTTGGTTGAGTGTGACAAACAAATATGTCGAAAGAAAACAGGTGGACAGTAGATGAGACAGACAGTGAGCACGTGGATGGCCTTGTCCAAACCAAAACAAATGAATCAATAAAACCGAGTGAGAATTTTCAGCCTAAAATTTGGAGCTTTTGTGATTTGAAAATCAAAAGTAATTAATCATTGTTTTTTTTTTTTTTTTTTCAACTTTATGTTTCAAATATATTTGATTAGGACCCTAATTGAGGTCACGACACTTGCGTCACTTCTTGCGTGCCTTTCTTTTTGGGTAGAAAATTCTTTCAAGCATATCCCCTCACCAGTTAGGATTTTTGGATTTCAAAAAAAAAAAAAAAAGTTGGGATTTTTGGATCATCCTTGTCCTAATCCAATATCAATTGATCGGTTCCTTTGTATTTTGCTTTGGATTCCAAATAAATTACACCATATTTAGCTTTTTGTTCTTGTTTTTCCCCTGCTGCTGGCCAAACAAACATTATGGCCTTTGATACATGGATCGATTTCGCTTACATGATAAAACAATTATCGTATCTATTATGTATAATATTCAAATAAGTGATCCATTCCATAAAATCAAAGTTTTGACATATCTATTAAATCACAATGTGACAATTTATATTATTGTACTTTATCAACATAGACATTGAAAATTACACATTCTACAAGTGTAATGACATCATCTACTCATAAATTTTTATACAGTGCAAATGATATAACCATGGAATTAAAAAAAAAATTAATTAATTTTATATTTATATCATACATAATCAAGTTGGCAATTTATAAGTTTTGATATTTAGGTTTTGTTAATATCTCTCTCATGTAAACTTTTGTTTTCCTTTATATTTTCAATTTTTTCCTAGAACAATCAAACCATTTTTGACAAAAGAACTCCAATGAATATTTAATGCATACTGATGGTAAAATCATATTATGATCTCATTATTCACATAACAATATAGTTATATATCAGATATTCACTTTTTGTCCAAGTGATTTAAGTATTTCACTTTACATTGAAATTAAAAAGGTTCGGACCATATCATCTTGTAATGGATCAACGGTTCATTTCATTATATCCTTCCAGACCTTTTGACAAATTAAAAAATTCAAATCTAAATTTGTAGGAATTGATAAGATCAAATAATGACATATAATATTTGAATTTTTTTGAGAAAGTGACTTGAATATAGTGGTAAACTAAAAGCCTATCCATTTATCTTTAAAGATTGTGAGTTCAATTCATAAATCTCACTTAATGTAGATAATTTTTTCATATATGTAGGTTGTTCTCTCCCATCATATGGAAGTTGATCTCAGATCGACGTCTTAGAATCATATCACAGTTAATCTCAATAACATTCTAAATTGGTCTCAATAATTGAAAAAATAAAAAAGAATATTGATGTATAATAATAAAGTTAACATTTATAACGTACTCGGATCAAATTATGATGCCAAGGGGCAAACCGCATGGAAGAAAAGTGAAAATTCTTGCATACACAAATAAGAAAATGTGCAAATTCGGACTCAAATCTAAAACAATTTCGACAAGGGCCAACCAGAATCAAATAAATTGAGCAAGATGAGAGGCAAAAAAAGAAAAGAATCTGAGTGAGGATAGACCGCACAATGTCTGGCTGCTGCTGTTGCAAAGTCACTCCTATTATGTATCTCTACATTGTTCCTTCTTCAAAATCAAGCGATCTTGCATGACATTCCTCTGTCTACGCGTGTACATTTGCTTGACTGGTAGAATTCTTTCGTACTCCTATCTTAAGTCCGAGAATATTCTATAATAAGTTCGAGAATATTCTATAATATGTTGAAAACTTACATACAAGTTTAAACTTTTTTATACAAATCATTTGGAAATTTATTAATACATAGATAGTTTAATAAATTTTTTGGTGATATAATTATTATTTAACCAATAATTCCACTTTGTAATAATTGAAATAAATTTGTCTAAAAATATTTTAAATATAAGTAATATCATATAAAACATATAAAACAAACTTGTTTTCATATAGAAACATAACTATAAAGTAGGTTGATATCATTTCCAAGCTGAAAAGTTAAAACATAATATATTTACAATATTAAAGTGATAAGTACACTCATGCAAACCTAGATGCCCTATAATATACAACAAAATATATATGATATTAAAATATCATTTTTTAGCATTGTGTGGTCGAGCTTCCCACCTCTTTTTATCTGAAATTTTTTTTTGAGACTCAACGTTTATTCGAAAAATTTTTAAAAGTATGAAAGAGTGAGCACTAACGCTTAGTGAGTAGAAATACTTTCAAAAATTAAATAAATTATTTTCAATAATAATTAATATATATAACATAAGACCAATAATAAATAAAAATCTCATTGATCCATATTCAATTGTATTTAAAAATAATACTAAAATTAAATCTCATGTCTTGATAAAATATAAATACTTGTATAACTCATTTCTGTTTGCTAATAAAAGCTTGATTTACACTAATCTAGTACTCAAGAAAATTTATCATACGTGATGGAGATACTCAATACACACGTAGAGTTAAAGATAACGTTTGTCATACATGTATTGAGCGGCTCAATGACTCTCCAAATATCTTCCTATGACTAATTTCTTTTCACATCCAATTGTCTTGATTTCTTTTAAAAATGTCATCAAAGATGATATTTATCCATACACTTATTTATTTCTAAAACTTAAACTGAATCAAACTAATAACAATAAATTGGATTTCAATTAATCTTTTGAGTCCACTTAAATTAGGGTCTTGCATTAGTTGTTTTTACTTTTCATTTATAAAAAAAAAAAAAAAAATTCCATAACTAAACATTTATTGGCTACTAGTACTACTTTCTTCTTCATATCCTGCCATTATTTAGTAATGCAGTATTATCCAAAATTTTACCGCAATTTATTATCTAAATAATATGGTAAATTTATGTATAATTGATACATCATCAATACATCATCTTATAATTAAGGTGTTTGTTATAAATCATTTTATCATCTTATTTGAGTAAGAAATTTGAGAATATTTTTGGAAAGTATAACATTATTCCCTCATTAAATACAACACAATTAGTCCAACATAAAATGTGAGGGGAAGGGGCAAAAAATTAGTATATTATCATGACATTCATATGGTAGTTTATTGGGTCTTACGCCCATGTTGATAGCTGAAATGCTCGCTTTGGACAAATAGCAATCTTGGTCTTTTGATGTAGGAGTTGTTATACATACCACGCTCATCATTGACTTATTGTAATGTTTGTTATGAACACATTTTATCATTGTTTGTGAAATAGATATCCCTTTGGAAGTAGAAGCGATATTTAGACCGGACTCATTGTTGTAGTGCCTGAGCTAAGTAGTATCTTCTTAGATATAACAGTCGATATCCTAATTATGTTCACTGTCGTATTATTTGACTTCGACGGATTTTAACAGGTTTATAATTGTGATGTTTAGAATCAATATTTTTTAATGTGAAAGTTAATATTTAGATTTTAGACTATACATAATATTGTACTGGTTAATTTATAATCAATGCAAACATATCATTTTTACTTTGTTGCTAATTTATAATCTATTCCAACATATCTTTTTGCTTTGTTGCTAGTTTAAAAAAACAAATATTAGCACATAGGAAAAAATGCCATTTGATTATAAAGAAATTATAGTTTCAAAAATTATATATAAAAAGAAATCCTACAATTATTGCGTTATTTTTTGTTCTTTTTCTTCTTGTGTTTCAAAGGCGGTGAAAGGTAGATTTTTACACTTTCAAAGACCAATAAATACATTACCGAGAAAAGTTGGAAACAAATCAAACAATTGAGTCTCACATAACTCATTTCTAATTCTCTTTTAAATTAAATGCTCTGCCGTGTTCCTTTAACAGAAATGGGTGACATAAATCTTGATGGCAAGTTTTTAAATGCCTTTCAAGTCTTCAATTGTATGGTAGCATCATGAATTGTAACTAAAATTTTACATTAAATAATTTTGTTGACAAACTGACCCAAAAATTGAAGCCATATAAATAGTTTTAAGTAGTTCTGACTTGATCAATTTAGATTTTTTTTTTCTTTTGGAGAAAATGAAGTTCCTTTAGGAAATTTAAGATTTACAGCCTTTAGTCAACGTTTAAATAAAGAATTTTCATTTGTTGTTTGAGGAAACATGCACTCTTAATTCTCACCTGCTCACCATTGTGAAAAATACATTCAAGGCAATTTAAAATTTATTTAATAAAATTGTAGATCCCAAATAGAACATTTTCATAATCTATATGACAATTCACATGTATTGTATAGATTTAAACAAAAAATTTGGGAAATCTAACATTACTTATATATAACATTTTTAAGATAAATAAATGAAGCATATTATGCACTTCTCTGACTTATTTATGTAATTAATCAAATTCATATTTTATTCGCAAAATAACAAGCATAGACAATCGTTTAGATTACAAGCTATTAAAAATGATAGCAAAGCATGTCCTTTTTTGATTGAGTGATTGTGTTGTTTTTGCGTCGTAAATATTCATTATTATGAGGGATTTGAGCCTTTTCTTTGATGTGGTAGGAGCTATAAATTGGGTTGCTTTTAATTTCACGGTGAATTCTCAAACTATCAATCATGGAAGACATCACTATATCATGTAAATAGTTACTTAAAATACGATAACAAATCAATAATGAAAAAGTAAGAGAATCAAATTCCGTTGAAAAAGAGAATCAAAACCAAAAAAAAAAAAAAAAGGATTGCTTAATAGGAGGCATGCATCCTACTATTAGAAACCTAATTTCTCATCAAAGTGTGTGTATAATTTGATTTCCAAAACCATTTTACTAAGAGTAGTGCTAAGCTTTTTAAATTATTTGTTTAAATTTATGTTTAAATAATATGACATGTTAATTAATAATATTCTGTTAATTATTAATTATTGTATGATTTATAAAATGTTAACAATTTACGTAGCACATCATTTGAATAAAATATTTGAGAAATTTAACATTATTGTTTTAATAATTCACAATCATATATAAAAAATTAAATTGATTTTTCTTATAAAAATTCCCAACTAATAAACATATTCATACATTGCATTAGTATAATCCAATTTCAACAAATTATTGAAATAATAATTAAATGAAAACCATTTTCCAATTAGAAGAGCATGCATCCGGAACGTACTAACATTTCTTTCATGCCAACAAATCCCTCATTTCATACAGTTTCAAAATAAAATTCTTTGTTTATACATCATTTTTATTTTCATTTAAAAACCACAGTATAAATAAATAAGTAAATAAATAAAACACATGAACACAACACACACCATCACACTCACACACACACACACACACACACACACACACACACACTCTCTCTCTATTTGACAACAAAATCCTCGTTTTTCTTCACTTTATTTTCATTTGTGTGCCGCCACCATATACGTATATATTATATGCATCTCCACCATCATCCATCACACCACCACGTCCACCGCCATCTCCACCTAGGGTTTCGACTCTCCTCCGTCGTCTCCTCCTCTCTTCTCCGAGCTGGATTCTCTCTCTTTCCTCCGTCGCATCTCCATGCGCCGCTGGTTCAGCGGCTTCGTTGATTAGTCTCTCTTTCTCTCTATCTCTCTCTCTCGCGCTCGCTCTCTCTCTCAGTCTCTCTCGCTAGCGCGTGTAGTCACTTCCTCCTCCTGCATCTCGTGACAACAATTCGTCGATCCTGACTTATAATATCTCGCTCTCGATACAAAACCTAGGGTTTCGCGTAAATAAGTGTACGGCTGCTTTTGATGGTGCTTCGAATTAGGTCAAAACGACGCCGCTCGATGTGGATTCGTCTATAGAGACGTGTTCTCTTTTATTTGGATGGCATTAGGCGACTTGATGGCCTCCAGGTTTTCTCAATCCGGCGCCGCCGCCGCCGTCGTCTGCAACCACTTCGACGACTGCGGCTCTATCCACCACCACCGCCACAACCGCCATAACCTGCACCGCGATGGCGACGACGTCGTCCTCGTCGATTTGGTTTCCTCGCATCAGAGGAGAGATTCCGACAGTGCTAGCAGCAGCTACGGCAATGCTACGGTGACGACAATCACCACCACCACCAGCAGCAGCTTGGCTTACTTGCCTCAGACTATCGTCTTGTGTGAGCTTCGACATGATGCGTTCGAGGCCTCCACGCCTACTGGTCCGTCTCATAGTGGGCTTGTTTCCAAATGGCGGCAGCCTAAGGACCGAGTAAGTGCTTCTTGTTTTCGTGTTGTTTTGTTTATGCAATTTTTGATGAATGTGTTATTTTTATCAGGGGTGATTTATATGCTATAAATGATGCGCCATTGTTCCTTTTGATAGAACACTGAATGAACCAATAGCTCCACAAATAGGGGCTTTAGGGATCGATACCCTTTTGATTGTTTCCGATAACGATAAATCGAGTTGTTTGTGTTGTTATACTTGTCACAGTTAAGCCTTTCTGTTATTGGTTGAAAACAATTAGAGTCGAATTGGGTTTGTGTTTAGTGTTTGATTCTCTACGTTGATTCTAACGCCTGGCATTTATTTGTTTGCTTTGATGTTGAAAGTGGTTGTTTGTTTTCTGTGCTACATGTAGAATGTTAGGCAATCTGTTTCTTTGTTAAGGCAAATTGACGTCAACACTATTGTGTTTTTTTCCTTCGGTAATCCTTTTGTAGCTTAAATAGTTTAAATAGTGAATGGAATACAAATAAATGAAAATTTCAAGGTGTGGGCACGAAGAACTTTAAGAGTTTCGAGCCCACTACAAGGGAAAAAGTTTATCAAAAAAGAGCGATGACTCACTTTCATTAGTTCTGCCATATTTTTGGAATACAAGGCCTGTACCAGCGTCACCCTTCCTTTACTGGTTCAGCTAATTCTTTAGCACATTTAATTGTTTACTCCAAACTTCAAAGATTTGTTGTCTTTGTGCTTGCGCCGACTTTAAGATTATTTGAATTTTGGTGGTCTATCTCTTGTGCTTGTCCATTTAATTCTTTTACTATTGACTTATGAAAGCCTTTAATTAGTCATTATGGACAATATCATTACTTGTGCGAAAAATGGGCATTGTAGCTTGCATGTTGGAAAAGTTTAGAGTTTCATTAGCCTAAGTTAATGCAAAATAGGTAATATTATGCGCAGTTGAACTTGCTTCTCTTTTAGTTACTCTAAAAGTAATATATATTGGAAAAAGATGCTGTCCTCCTAGAGATTTTAAGAGAAAATCCCGGCATCTTTCTTAGAGATGGCAATAGGTAATTACTAACCTTTCTTTACTTTCCTCATAGCGCCAATGGAATCTCTTCTTCTGTGCAAAATCAGTGATTGATGTTACTTAGTTTTTATACAGATTTCTTCCCCTTTTCTTATTCAATAATTTTGAGCTACTTTTCTAGTCAGTAATGATAAGATTTAACAGACATGATATTTTTACTCCCCATTGTTGATGTTGTGTGAAATACGTGTATGTACATATGTATTAAATTGTATTTTGGCTGAGGATTTATGTGGCTATCCGAAAGTTCAATTATATTTTACTTGGAAGTTTTACAACTGGAGTTTTGTATGGTGTTTACTGTACTGGTGAATGTTGTTGAAGATGCTTACATTTTAACATTATTTTCATTTGTGTTATTTTTGGTCAAATCTTGTGCAGATGAAGACAGGATGTGTAGCTCTAGTTTTATGTTTGAACATCAGTGTTGATCCACCAGATGTAATAAAGATATCTCCTTGTGCCAGAATGGAATGCTGGATAGGTGCACATACAAACCACTGACTCATGTTTCTTTTTAATATTTGCTCTGTATTGTTTTTTAATGTATTATTAATATTTTTGATTAGCTTTGAAATTTTTAAGTCAAGTTAGGTATGTATAAGAACTTGCAGAACTTAAGTCTAGTGTAAATTATTAACCAATTTGTGGTCACATTCATTTTTCTTTTCTGCTACCTTCTTGCCAACCAAGTGAAACATAGCATTAAAGTTTTTTTCTGTCTTAATAGTTTTTTTTGTTTGATAGTTTTGAAATCACTCCTTTTTTCATTGTTAATCTTCTTTTATTGTTGGCAGATCCATTTTCTATGGCTCCTCAAAAAGCACTTGAAACAATTGGAAAGAATTTGAGCGAGCAGTATGAAAGGTGGCAACCCAGGGTGAGAATTGTTAAACTTTTAAATTTGCCCTATATTTTACCAAATCAGGTTCAGTTTCAATTACATCTTGAAATTTTAACAGGCTCGCTATAAAGCCCAACTTGATCCTACTGTGGATGAAGTTAGAAAACTTTGTACTACATGTCGTAAATATGCCAAGTCTGAGAGAGTCTTGTTTCATTATAATGGACACGGTGTGCCAAAACCGACAGCTAATGGCGAAATCTGGGTTTTCAATAAGGTTTTTTGTTCCTTCCTTTTATGGCTCCAAAGCTTTCCCTATGTATGTATATATATTAATATAATTTGTCAAAATTTGGGCATTATTGGTGTATATTTTTTTAACAGAGTTATACTCAGTATATCCCCTTGCCGATTAGTGACCTTGATTCCTGGTTGAAGACTCCGTCAATATACGTTTTTGACTGCTCTGCTGCTGGGATGATTGTCAATGCATTCATAGAGGTATTTATTAGTTACTACTGTCATATTATTTGTATGATGATGTACGACTTAATATCTATCATTATAATTTTGTTTTTTCGATTGGTGGATTGGATTTTTATTCTAGCTTCATGACTGGGGTGCATCTAGCTACTCTGGATCCTCAAGGGATTGCATTCTGCTTGCTGCCTGTGAAGCGCACGAGACTCTTCCTCAGAGTGATGAGTTTCCAGCTGATGTGTTTACTTCTTGCCTTACCACACCTATTCGAATGGCATTGAGATGGTGAAATTTTTACTCTTTTTCTGTTCTTTTTTTTTTTTTTTTTTTAAAATTCCAAACGTTGTTATTTAATTTAAAAATATATGCTTCGTTTTTGAATATTGCAATTGAAGTTAACTGTGACCACAATGTTTGGTTTCTTGAATAGTTTGTCATCAGGACTGTGTTATTTTATTTCTTTTTTGAGGGAAATTTCTTATTATCTTCTCTTTTCTGAAATAAGCTAAACTATCTTATAGGATTTATTTGTTGAGAGGTTGGTACCTTGATTATCGGGTAAGGTCCATTTCATCTTGAGATTAGAGTTAACATGCTATGGTGAGTATGTTGCAAAAAATGGGTATATAAATGGCCTTTCATAGTAGGGGTTGAAAAATGATTGATATCTTAACGTTGGGCTTTTCTCATCATACGCTGGGGCATTTTGGTTGTTTCTTAGAGATTGATACATTGCAAGTCTTTAAAGTTCATCTTTCGGCAAAGAAAGATGAATTCCATTATCTCCTAGAGGAGTAATTCTATCCTTGCATTGTTGGTGCCCATAAGCAGATCCTGTCATATTACCAGGAGTTGCTGGGTTGGTTATTGTCGGGTGATGTGAACGTTTGAACTGTAAGTTTACATATGTAAACATTCTTCAGTTTGTATATTGTAAGGAACTGAATTTGGAGTTAGCCAGGTTATTAGGATGTGGATTAACAAACTCAGATGGCTTAATTAAGAATTAATTCTGTGGGGGGTTTTTGGTTGGTCTTGATTATGTGCTTCATTTTGAATCTTGTTGCATATGATTGATGCAAGTTTGTTGGGAATAATTGTGATGTGTGCATGATGTATATCTGAATTTATATATTTATTTTGCTTTCATTATGTTTTTTGCAATTTTGGTGTTGGAAAATAATTCGGTTTTCGGTTATTGAGTGGTTTTATTGATATTTGGCTTTGCTTACTAAGTTACTATGTTACACACACACACACTGTTGTCTTACCAAATATCATGTATTGATTGGGCTGTCTTATCTTCTGATATTTATGAGTCCTGTCTTCCAGGTTCTGCAAACGTTCCTTACTGCATGAGTCTCTTGATTACTCGCTTATAGATAAAATTCCTGGCCGTCAAACTGATCGTAAAACTCTACTAGGAGAGTTGAATTGGATTTTCACAGCAGTGACTGACACAATTGCTTGGAATGTCCTTCCACATGGTAGTTTTTATATGTACTTCTTGACGTGTTTTGGTGCCCCTCAAATTTACTGTTGTATATTTTCGTTTCGATGATCCATGTAGCCAATATTTTAGCTTTTGACTGCAGATCTCTTTCAGAGATTGTTCAGACAAGATTTGTTAGTTGCCAGTCTGTTCCGAAATTTTTTACTTGCTGAGAGAATCATGCGTTCAGCCAATTGTTCTCCAATATCTCACCCCATGTTGCCACCAACCCATCAACATCACATGTGGTATTGCAAGGGTCTCAATTCTACATCAATGTTATCTTTTGTGCAAGGGTCTCAATTCTACATCAATGTTATCTTTTGTGAATTGTTTTCATGACTGTAACTTTTGTGCACTTCAGGGATGCCTGGGACATGGCTGCTGAGATTTGTCTCTCTCAGCTTCCGTCATTGGTTACTGATCCCAGTGCTGAATATCAGGTTGGTGATTTTGAGATTTTCCTTGACATTTTGTTTTAATATGATATTCTTATTTTATCAAAGTGTCTAGAAAAGCAATGCTTTTGATCACCTTTTTTATGCTTAGTTTCTGAGTTGCATGGTTTTGTGCCTTGTTTCAGTCAAGTCCTTTTTTCAGTGAACAGCTGACAGCTTTTGAGGTATGGCTTGACCATGGTTCTGAACATAAAAAACCACCAGAGCAGTTGCCTATTGTTCTCCAGGTATATGAAAATTAACTTGGTGCATTGCAGTTTTGAGGCCATCTTTTGGTTATTACATAATTTGTGGTGACCTCAAGTTTCCTGGATTGTGTTTATTCTTCCTTTTGGCTTTTTGTCAAGTCCTGTTTTGTTCGATTATGATGTGTAATATGGGATAAATGCTATTTTCTTAATTCCTATTGACTGCCCTACTTTATAACGTTATATGTAAATTAATGGCTAATTATTCTTCTATTTTCTTGTCTATTTGAGCTGATCTTGTGTATATTTTGGTAGAATAGTTTGTGTTTTCTGTCCAGTAGTTTGAGGCGTGCATTAACAATTGGGATTTACGAGTCCTTATGGAATCTGAAAGGAAAAATGACACATTGGGCATGCTTGGTGTTGGTCGATCCTTTATATCTCCACTCCTATCTCACTGCAGGCAGTAAACACGAATTAAATGATAGGGAGATTGCAAAAGTCTTTTCGAGATTCAATGTGTTTTCAAAACTACCCTCTAGTTTCGTATTAGATACAAAACCCCTATACCTTCTTGACAGGTTGTTTTTTGAACACAACTAGGGGATTGTTTCATTAAAGTTGAAACTTCAAACTGTTTTTTAATGTGCAATAAGGGGTTTGCTCCTACTGCAAGAGTTCTAATCAACTGCGCTTTGCCTTGATTATTAGTGTTGGTCAACCTCTTCATTCAGTTGTCTTATTTGTCATGGTGCTTGTGGATGATTTTTTTGCTTTTCTTTTAGTTCCATGTAAAGGTTTTAGAGTTTTTAAACAAAGGTTTTTACAATATATGTTCAAGTTAAATAATTTGATGTCTTTCCCTATATATATTATATGCTATTTTCCTTTCTTTTTCCTCCACTTCGTTGATTTTCTTAGCATTGACCAATCAGCTGTCTATCAATGTTTCAGGTTTTACTTAGCCAATGCCATAGATTTCGTGCACTGGTTCTTCTTGGAAGATTTCTTGACATGGGACCATGGGCTGTAGATCTGGTAGCTGGGCGTCTTCGATTGTTCAGTTTTTATCCTCTATTATGCTACTGTGCTACTTGTTACTCTTTAAATAATAATAATTTAATGAGGGAGCCTTTGGATCTTGTAGGCATTGTCTGTCGGGATATTTCCGTATGTTTTGAAGCTTCTGCAAACAACAACACCTGAATTACGGCAAATTCTAGTATTCATATGGACCAAGATTCTGGCACTTGATAAGGTAAGGAAGCTGCTGTTCTTTAGAGGGCTGTTTAAGGCTTTGATTTGGATCAGTCAATTGTTAAACAGTTGATATTTAGGCCTGTTGCACTACACTTTAGTATTCTGTTTATATTATCATTTTTAACTTTTTCCCCACGGCGGGGGGGGTGGTGTGTGCGGGTGTGGATTGGTGTGTTTGTGGAGTTTTTGGTTTTTCTCCTTTTGGCCTGGTGGATACCTGGCACCTCTTTTTTGTTCCTGTTTCTTTTATTCAGTAGATTTCTTATGTTTCCTGTTAAAAAAAAAAAAAAATTGCTAGACTTGCGTTTTGTCAGAACATTATGTTAGAACTTCATATTTTTGCTATAGATGATTAGACGTGAACGCAAACTTGTGCACACATACATACATATCATGCTGCTGAGTTTATTGCAAAGATGTTCCTACTGTTGCTGTCATCGAAACTTTCTGAAGGTAGTAATGAGGAATTTCTCTTATGGATGCCAGTCATGTCAGGTTGACCTTGTGAAAGATGGAGGGCATGCATATTTTATCAGGTTTCTTGATAGCATGGAAGCATATCCAGAACAGCGTGCCATGGCTGCATTTGTTTTGGCTGTCATTGTGGATGGGCACCGGCGGGGCCAGGAAGCATGTATTGAAGCTGGTTTGATCCATGTCTGCTTGAAGCATCTTCAGGGTTCAACGCCAAACGATGCACAGACTGAACCATTATTTCTTCAGTGGCTTTGCCTCTGTCTGGGGAAGCTGTGGGAGGATTTCACTGAGGCTCAACTTACAGGTCTGCGCTCAGATGCCCCAACAATATACGCTCCTCTGCTTTCTGAACCGCAGCCAGAGGTTTACTCTTTTTCTTTGTAGTCATATATCTGCTTAGCTAATTAACAATCTTAAGATATATCAGCATCGCAAATTAATCTACAAACTGTTTTATTTCAGGTTAGGGCTTCTGCTGTTTTCTCATTGGGTACCCTGCTTGATATCGGGTTTGACTCATCTAGAGATGGTGTTGGAGGGGATGAGGAATGTGATGATGATGAAAAGATTAGAGCTGAAATTAGTATAATTAGAAGCCTTTTAAGTGTTGTTTCAGATGGAAGCCCACTAGTCAGAGCAGAGGTTGCTGTAGGTATGTGATGCATATAAAACTCATATGGTTGCATTGTCTGTCGCATCCAAGTATTCTGTTTCAGTTTCTTGTTAATGTTCATATATGATTATTACTTAAACATGATAGAAGTTGTATATTTTGAAAAATTATAATTTTATAGTTTTCTCAATTTTTGGGTATAAAAAAATTATGTCGTTTTCTTTTTTTCAAACTCTCATAGCCTTCAAATTCACAATATTTGGAAGCCTCTAGAATTCGTGTGGTAAAACGGTATTGCTTAAACACTATCTATTATCCTCAGAGCAAGGTTTTAAAATGCGAAAAGCGAGGTAAGACAGCTGTCTCGATTCAAAATGATGCAAAAATTTTAAAAAATTGAAGGGGAAAAATCATTTTAGCTCCTAACTTTTGGGAAAGGATCAAATTTTTAACTATGTTTCAAAAAATAAAATAGACCCTAACTTTTCGAAAAAATGTCAAATTAGTCTCTCTCGTTAGTCAACTAGCGGTCAAACTTAACGGATGACATGATATACAAGGGTAATTTTATCATTTTAGGGATTAAAATGATCTGATCCCTTAAACTTTTTTCTTAATTTTTTTTCAGATCATTTTAATCCTTAAAATAATAAAATTATCCTTGTACATTATGTCATCTGTTAAGTTTGACCGTTAGTTGACTAACGAGAAGGACTAATTTGACACTTTTTCGAAAAGTTAGGGTTCATTTTGTCCAAACATAGTTAAAATTTGATCATTTCTCAAAAGTTAGGGACTAAAATGATCTTTCCCCTTTTTAGTTTTAAAATGCGAAAAGCGAGGTAAGACGGCTGTCTCGATTCAAAATGACGAAAAAATTTTAAAAATTGAAAAAAGAAACCCAACATAGAAAATCATCCATGATATTGAACAAAACAGTGATAACCAATGTTAGAAACATAACTATCAAACAAAATAGAACAAAACCAACAAAAATATTATCCTAATAACCACTATATATCGAATAAACTATCATTTGTGTCTAGTGGCTTTAAATATGGATCCAAGGTTTTATCTCCTCCATCATTATTTGTAGTATCATCCTTTAAAGGGCATTATATCCGATTCCTCGTCATATTCCTCATCCCTAGTGTTGTCCTCCCACTTTGGTTATTCATCTTCTTGTTGTGTAGCCTTTCCTTTGTCTAACAAATAATACAAAGTAATGAATCTTAAGTAAAGGAGATGTGTTGAGTGATAAAGAGGATTTTAGTGAAGGAGATTTCTAGGGTTCCTAGGGTTTTAGTGGAGGAGATGAAAAAGAGAAGAGATAAAAGGGGGAAGTCATCCTTTCTATTTAGAAAGGGTCAACTACCCTTTTAAGTTAAATAGATATAGGTTTTTAACAAAAATGTAATTTGAAACCTTCTTTGGTGAGGCAAATGTGGTGACCGCCTCAGCTTGAGTTGCCTCTACTCGGGCTTGAGCTGGCTGCCTCAAGTAGGTGAGGTGGTCACATCTCTGGTGCAGAGTGAGGCACCGACCTCGGGGTGCCTTCGGCGCTGAGCATCTCGAGGTGACATCTCAATTTGAATTTTAAAACTATGCCTACTTTTTGAACTATTATCATGGCTCACAATCTCCTACTGTTTTCGTTGTCAGAATCTGAAATGCCATTACTCTCTTTTTTAAAAATTCTCTAAAATAATGACGTCATGAAACATTGGAACATGAAATTTTTCTTGTGGTCTAAAATAATCTTTGCTGCTGATCAGTATAAGAAATAATGTTTTTCTAATTTTGTTTTTGTTTTGTTTTATTAAGGTTTTATAGATGTTGTAGAAGAATGATATGCCTGTAAAACGTATGAAAATTATGGTCATGCCAAAAATATATATGTTTAAATTTGTGAGTGAAGGATGAATACTTTGGCAATTTATTTATCATGTTAACCCAATATCACGTTATATATGTTTAAATTTGTGAGTAACCATGAATAGTGCTTGAAACTCTTTTAACATATCCTCTTATGTTTTAGAGTAACGGCCTTGCTATGTGGCTTAACCTTACAAACATATAACAAATTTAAATAGCAAATAACAGTAATCATGTTGTGGGAAGGCACTTTTGGTAAAATAAGACTTGGATATCATATAATAACTGTTAAACCCAAAAATTAAAGTTATTAGGAAATGACTCAAAGCATGTGTATTTGCTTTATGTATGCGATCTCCTTGTGCCAGCTATTGGGTTGCATGAGAACAGTAATGGATTTTTTTTTTTTTTTTTTTTATTTATCTTCCTTGGTTTTGGCTGCAATTATCTGGATTGTGAGAACTTAATAAGTTGGTTTACTAATGTCTTTACAGCTCTTGCACGCTTTGCCTTTGGGCACAAGCAACACCTCAAATCAATTGCTGCTTCATATTGGAAACCACAGTCAAATTCTTTGCTGAATTCATTACCTTCCCTGGCTAACATAAAAGCTACGAGTGGGAGTATTGTTTCTTCTCAAATTGGTCCATTAACAAGAGTAGGCAATGACAGCCCATCAGTGGTCAGGGATGGAAGGGTGTCCACGAGTAGTCCTCTTGCTAATACTGGAATTATGCATGGATCTCCATTATCTGATGATTCATCTCAACATTCTGATTCTGGAATTTTAAATGATGGTGTTAGCAATGGTGTGGTTAACTATATAAGATCCAAACCGCTAGACAATGCAATCTATTCACAATGTGTATTGGCTATGTGTACTTTAGCCAAAGATCCATCTCCACGCATAGCGAGCCTTGGTCGTCGGGTACTGTCTATTATTGGGATTGAGCAGGTGGTGACAAAATCTGTTGCATCCAGTGGTAATGGTATGCGACCTGGTGATCCTGCTACAGCATCTCCAACTCCTGCTCTTGCTGGACTAGGTCGTTCGTCTTCGTGGTTTGACATGAATGGAGGTAAATTTTTTCATGTATGGTATCATTTTTGTTGCTTTCAATATGCATCATCTTTCTTTTTGTTAAAGCCATGATTATCATATTAATTACTGTTTGTTGCACTCAAACCTTTATCCTCATATGTTTTGACTTCCTTTTGATATGCTATTTTTTGTTCATTCTATGAAAATATGAATTTCAATATTAGCTATTGTTGACAGGTCATTTGCCTTTACAATTTAGAACTCCTCCTGTCAGCCCACCTCGACAAAGTTACTTAACAGCAGGAATGCGAAGAGTTTGCTCTTTAGAGTTCAGGCCTCACATGTTAAATTCTGCAGATTCAGGTTTAGCTGATCCTCTAATAAGCATTGGGGGCGGGGAATCTTCTGGGGTTTCAGAACGCAATTTACTTCCTCAATCAACTATCTACAATTGGAGTTGCGGCCACTTTTCAAAGCCACTACTTACTGGAGCAGATGATACTGAAGAAGTAATAGCTAGAAGAGAAGAAAGAGAGAAATTTGCACTGGAGAACATTGCAAAATGCCAGCGCTCGTGTATGTCTTTCGAATTTAGATGTCTTTTATTCAATATTATTCAATCTTTGCGATGGTTTTTGCATGGAACTAATTTACTTTTAATTTAATTGGCTAGCTCTTAGCAGGCTTAGTAATCCAATTGCTTGCTGGGATACAAAATTTGAAAAAGGCACCAGTACAGCCTTGCTACAACCCTTTTCACCAATTGTGGTTGCTGCTGATGAGAATGAAAGGATCAGGTATGCCTTTCAATATTTATTTAATCATTCACTTGTTTATCTTAAATCAAGGTGTTGTAAAATGCTAATGACCTGTGAAACACAGCTTATTGTACTGGCTGTTTGGGGATGCCTTGTATATACATAGACTTATTTTTCTTTGGGCCATGAGTTTTTCTGCTGATATAAAGCTTATCGTGTCATTTGTGCTTGTTATTACTACAGAGTTACTGTTCTATCGATCATGAGTTCTTGCAGTGATATAAAGCTTATTTTTGTCTTTTGGGCTTGTTAGTTCTAGCCTTGCAATAGTGTGCTAGATTTTTTCAAGTTCAAACTGTGTGGGAACATATATGGGTATATCATGTTTGAGGGGTTTAGTAATTGCTTTTTGGTGGTTTGCTAACGATCTCATTATCAATTGTTCAAATATTTTGAAGTGACAACTGGATGCTTGAAGTGTCCTGTTTTCCCGTCAGCCATAAACTATAGAATATTTTGTTAGACACAATGGTGCCTCATTTCGTGTTTTACATGGCATAGGTAGGAACAGATGAAATGTTGTTTTGGGGACTGTGAACAATGAATGTTTTGGCAATTTTCTTCTTATAATGCCTATGTTGGCTATATGTATATGGTTATTTTGGATGCATGTATCATACCATCACATGGTTTTTTGTTACATTCAATGATTAGACATATTATATTATTGTTCTTTAGCTGTAGTCAGATGAGTCCTTTGTTTCTGCTATTGCCTTTCCATGAAATATTTGCTTGTGTTAATTGGTTGGTTTTTGTTTCTCCACAGGGTGTGGAATTACGAGGAAGGTACCCCCTGCAACGGTTTTGATAATCATGACTTTCCTGAAAAAGGGATTTCTAGGCTTTGCCTTGTGAATGAGCTTGATGATAGCCTGCTTCTTGTTGCTTCTTGTAATATTCTTTCCTGTCATGTTCAGTTGTATGGTGGCTATTAGAGGTCATTCACTGGAATGTTAGATATCCTTATAATTCTAACTTGTGTGCTTATTGTATGCAGCTAATGGAAATATTCGGATTTGGAAAGACTATACTGTGAGGGATAAACAGAAGCTTGTTACTGCTTTTTCTTCAATCCAAGGTCACAAACCTGGTGTGAGATGTTTAAATGCTGTGGTGGACTGGCAACAGCAGTCTGGATATCTGGTACATGCTTACTTTAAGATGTAATATGTAAGGAGCTCTTTCGATGGTCATATCTTTAATTGAAAGTGCTATAATACATTTCTCTGATGTGTTACATTGTTAGTATGCTTCTGGAGAAATTTCATCTATTATGCTTTGGGACCTGGACAAAGAGCAGCGTGTCAATTCTATTCCTTCATCATCTGATTGCAGCATCTCAGCACTGGTAGGTTCTTTACTTTTTTCATCCTCCGTATATTATTTGTTATATTTTTCAATTCAGTTAGCCAGCCAGCTAAGTTGCAATGATATTTTGCTTTCATGTGACTGTACTGAATTTTTAAGAGGTGACAAATTGGTGAACATCACAAATTCGTTGAGTTTTTTTTTTTTTTTTTTTAAATAGTATATGGCAAACTTCAAAAACATGACAATGTACGTTGTGGTAGAGTCATATGGTAGGAAAATGTGTGAGCTTAAGTTCACTTGTCTTCCGAGTAGAGGTCTCATGAATCCATCTCTATGCACTGATTTTGGATGTTATACATGATACAATTCTTGAGATAGAACAGTTTTAATGTGTTTGTTTTTAAATAATTTCTTACACACCAGTGGAATGATAGTAAGAGATCTTAAAGAAGCTTAGAGTTTTGCTTGGCATTCCTTAGTTGTTTTTGCTTGAGAACTTGCAAAGCTGTTTTTGAAGCTTGCGTGTTTTTGCTGTTCTTTCGCAAGAATGGTTTTTTGCAGGAACCAATTATGATAGGAATATGTTTGTTTGCAACTGGACTATGTTACTTGTGTTATAAACTGCTGAATGTGTAACCTCTTACGTAATCTTTTTCTCACAATATGTGATTGCATTACATAATGTTGTAAACGAGACCTGTCCGTCCAGGGGATATGATCTCGTTAACTATATTTTTCTTGTCATCTCAAGTTTCTGGCATGTCATGTGGACCATTTACCATTTGTCAATTGGTTTGTTAGTAGATCACCATAAAAATCGCTATCTGTGGAATACTCCCTCCCTTTCTTGCTTGCCCCAACCTTTTTTGTCATGCTGCCTGTTGTCTTTGACGATGTTTGCATTTTGTTTATCTTTTATATGTTCACTAGTCTGCTTCTCAAGTTCACGGTGGTCAACTTGCTGCGGGATTTGTGGATGGCTCTGTCAGACTCTATGATGTTCGAACTCCTGAAATGTAAGGATTGTTCACATAGGTTGCAATTATGGCTAGATAAGCTGTCCTCAAGCTCTCTGTTTATTGATCCTTATTCAAAATTTTTTGCCTCTCTTAGGCTTGTCTCTGAAACACGGCCACATGCTCAAGTAGAAAGAGTCGTTGGGATTAGCTTTCTGCCTGGTCTTGATCCAGTAAAGGTAAACAGAACACCCAAGTTGGATAACACCTGCTTAGACAAGTTACTGAATTTTTTGATCTTAAACTTTATTATTGTCATCTTTATACTATGATTTTTATATCCCTTTCTTTTAACATGTGTATGGTAACGGACCTTTTTTGTGTTCTTTCAGATTGTCAGTGCATCTCAGGCTGGTGACATACAATTCCTTGATATCAGAAATTACAGAGATAGTTACCTAACATTTGATGCTCACAGGGGCTCGCTTACAGCGTTAGCTGTTCATAGGCATGCCCCAATCATTGCCAGCGGCTCGGCAAAACAACTAATTAAAATTTTCAGTCTTGAGGGTGAACCGCTAGGCAGCATTAAGTACCACCACCCTAGCTTCATGGCTCAGAGGATTGGTTCTGTAAGATGCCTCACCTTCCACCCCTATCAAGTGCTGCTTGCTGCAGGTGCTGCCGATGCATGCATCTCAATCCATGCTTGATTATAACTTGTAAGCAAAGATAAATGCTCATTCTTTTCTGGAGGTCAGTTTCGTGAATCTGGAAGGCACTGAGTGCTTGAAACATCCATTGCAGTCTCACAGATGCCTGCAGTAACGGATTCAAGTTATAACTAGCAGATACATTCGGCTGCAACAATCATCATTGGCTGTCCATAAATCTGGAAATATTGGGTTGGGCTAGTCTTAATGAAATTGTATGCTATACATTCATTAGCCTCCTGTGTAGAAAGCCTAACATGTCCGGTAAAAAAAATCCTGCATTAGGTTGGGGGGCTTTGGCAAATAATTTGTTATATAGGTAAATGAGTGTAAATAGTTTCTTTTTCCATTTTGGTGTGTCCATTGTTCCTTCTAGCCATCCCTTTGTTCAATTTGTAAAAGCAGCACACTTGTCATTATCATAATTTTTAAGTGTTGCAGACACAGTGATATATGGCAATTTATCCCCGGAAATGAGGGGGCTCCAACTTGGCCTTCTCACTCATCTTGTTTTGTGTTGAAGTTGCGGATCACACTGGGCCTTTTATCAAAATCATGTCACCTTCCTCACCTCATCTCCTCTCGGTTGTGTTCCAGGATTTCAGGCCTTGAAATTACATTTGGCTTGGTGATGCTGAAATCTCTGCTTACGGCAATGTATTGACAAAGGTTTAGTCAGGTCCTACCCGTTTTCTTTTGTTGAAAGGCAAATCAATGCACGCAATTTTCAAAAGAAATCACTTTCTAAGTCGACGGTGTCATTGTTAGATTTGTGAAGTACAACATTGATTAGAGGTTTGGCAAGTAGTTTGGGCGAAACATAAAGCTGACAAAATTACTGTTAAAAAGGACGTGTGGATGTTGAGGGTCAAGTCCCCGTCCGAGTCTCCAAGTCATAAAGGTCAAACTTGACTTTCAAGGTCCTATCATTTGGAGGGCCGAACTTTAGAGTAGGATCGGACTTGGAAGAACAAACCTGCTCTAGATTGTGCAGAGCTGGATGTCATAAAAAATTTTTACAGCCCGACCCACGTCTGGAGCCGAAGGCAGGTTCGGCCTTACAATTTTAAGCTCGACCTCGACCGTCCAATTGACCCTTTCAGTGGAAACAGACTATAAGTCCGACCAAAGGAATGAATATCGGCGAGAGTTTCAACGGATTCGGCAAAACAAGATGATAAAACTCAAGGCACAGTCAAGTTCTCTGGAAAGAAGAGGATCAATGAACAACACAATGATGTCAGGGGATTGCAGCCGCCATGTGCGCAAGAGATCTTAGGCAGAAAAGAAGCTACAGCGGGTCCATTAAAATGGAAATCATCATAAACAATAACTGTCACACACAAACAGGTAAAAGAAAAAGTTGGTGCAAAGCTTCAACTTTTTCAAACCAAATAATGGGCAATCACAACCAAAATCTACACAAATAATTAATGGTAATGATCAACGACAATGCAAATCTATGACTGCCAATCTAACCATCTTTAGATACATTCCAAACGAAAAAGGAAATTGGAATTCATCATATTCACATGGATATTTTCTTGTTTGTGTAGTAAAGGCTGTACCATAACACAATTCACTTCCTTCCACCAACCATACTGGGTCCGGAAGTTCCTGAGAAACCAGGCGATGTGCTACCTGTCATTTTGAACTTTCCATCCCCATTGCCAAGAACATTCAAGTCTTCAAATAATCTGTACGAGGGAATAAAGGGCTTTGACGCTGCAGTTGGCGAAGGGTTTCTAGGACCAGAACTCACCTGAAGACTTCCAACTGAAGCTGACCCGTTGCTCCCTCTTAAAGGGAACGAGTTGTAGTGCTGCAAAGGTCTTGCACCTTGCAAGGGCGTATATGATGCAGTGGCGTTGGTGTGGGGTGTCGCGAACATGTTATTGGCATTAGTAGAGTGGTGATTTTGGTTGTTATAATAACCAGGGGTGGTAGCCCATGGTGGCGGAGGGTAAGCAGAGGAATATTGGGGATACTGGACCTGTGATTGTGGTTGGTATTGGGGTGGCGACTGGGTCTGGTATTGGGGTTGTGATTGTGGCTGGTATTGAGGCTGTGCTTGCGGCTGGTATTGGGGATGTGATTGTGGCTGGTATTGGGATTGTGATTGTGGGTGGTACTGGGATTGTGATTGCGACTGGAACTGAGACTGTGATTGGGGTTGTTGGAACTGGGGTTGTGCATGTGCTTGTGGAGATTGAGATACTGGCTGCGATTGAGGCTGGGCCCATGGAGCCACATAATTACTGTAGGATACCTGTTCTTGATTTGCAGGATAAGTTTGGGAAGCATAGGGATGACCTTGAGTGTTGGTCAAAGCCGGTACTTGATGTGAGCTATGGTTAGAGGCTGATGGAGTGTGAGGGGTGTGGGGGGAGGTTGATGTAGTTGACAAGGTAATGCTCAAAAGGTCAATTATGTCCTGTTCTTTCGACGTCCTCACTGGTCCAGGTGGATCTGGTAGAGCCAAAGCATTACTTGGGGTAGCAGTTGAGTCAGCTGGCATGGATGAAGTTGTGTTGCCATTGTTCACCGGAACAAGCGCGCCACTACTTTCTGTTGATACATTCTGTGACGATGCAGGCTGCACTTTGGAATGCCTGCACAAAGTATTTTAAGATGGATCAATCACTGTATGAAGTAAAACTAACTAAAATATTCATAGACGAAAGTAGTTCAATTTACTGTTGGAAATTCCACAGTAAGTATATATAGAGAGATTTTCTATGTTTAATCTCCGATAATATAAAATGAATTACTAATTAAACAACCTTCGAGCTAGCTGTGCAAAGTCATCTTCTTCATCGTCCTCATCATCAATGAAACCCCTTGTCACCGTAGAAACAGGGGGAGGGGTTGTGCCATTAGTTCTTGGACTTGAGTCACTTACTTCAGTCGATTTATGGCTGGAGGCACATAATTCAGCTGGTTTAGGGCCTGAATTTGTAACTTGAGTTGGTAGAGGGGAACCGAATGCTATAGCATCATGTTTTGCTAGCAAGGTCTGCAAACCATCATTTAATTCAAGACCCTGTCCAAGAAGTTCCTCGTCCCTGCAACAAAAAGACAGCTTTAAAAGCAATATACAAACCACTGCAATGGCAAACAAAGAGAGAGAAGCACATGCCAACCACATATGATAACACAAACTATGGTGAATAATTCCAAGCGTATTATCGAGAGAAGCAAGCAGAAAACCATTGAAGCCTAGAGAATAAGAGACATTTAATGAGAACTAACCCAGTTGTAGTAAGCATCTGCATAAGCTTTTTTTGGTTGGACCGACACCGATTCACAAGATCAACAATAACCTCATCTTTTACTGCCTACAAACAGTAATCCAGACACAGGTAAAAGATTTAACTCCAATGACAGAGTAAAATGGAGTACGAACTTAACACTTCTCATACCTCACGGTCACGAGGGTTCACAGCTTGCAGCATGTCAGTTAATAGTTCCATTACATCCCGCATAGAGTCCAAGCTCGACAAACTACATGGTTAGGAATAATATCAGGAACATAGTTATCATAAGAAGCACTTCAAGAAGAAAGGTAAACAAAAGTAACAAGGATAATCAAGGCATGCTAATCAAAGTGGCATCCTCACCTTATAGTTTCAATCTCTGTTGCCATTGTTTCATCAAGCCTTCTAGATGAATTACTTGGCATACCGTATCCAGCTTGTGTATGTCTGAAGGTGGGGTGGGTAACAGGTGGTGTAAATATTGGGGCCGAATCTGGTGAACGCTTGGGGAATTGTACTCCAGAACGCTGCCATTCAAACAGCACACACTTATTGAATAATCTTACAGCTGGATTATCATACGCATTGGATCTTGCAATTCATGAATAAGAAGATCTTATCAAGATAGATAGATGCATGATCAATGATATCCTTAACCATTCAAGGGTCAAAGGGCAACTGAGTTCTATCTCAGCTCAACTTCAGTCTCTTGATCAGGATGATATGTATTGTTGTTTGCAATTCTATGAGAAGAATCTGACCCACCCAACAACACTCCCAAATGTGCCAGGAGAAAATCATCAAAATAACTAAGTCAATCCGTGGTGCCGTTAGCTTACCCTGAGTTCATCATATGCATAGTAGTACTGAGGGTGTTTTCCTCCAGGCCCACCAAATGCCTCCTGCCAAGAGTCTAACAAAACCAAGATTTTATCTCTCACATGCATATCTGCCTGCAAAACCATCCATATAAGTGTTTTAACTGAGATATAAGGCCTGCCTGAACCAAAAAAGGTATTACAACAAAACAGTAGTAGACATTGTCAGTTACCAGATGCAAAAGCTGTGAAAAATTAGGATGGGAAAGACAGCAATTCTAAAGACAACAATTTTAAGCATATAAACAAAGTGTGCTGCTACTAACGTTTCTCATCAAAATGCAAAATTGGAAATCCAAATCCAATTAAGTTCATGTTTCCTCAAATGTAGAGCCACTATGAAGATCACCAGTAACTGGATACCTATTACTATACCACTGATTTTATGAATTTTTTCATATGACCTTTGTCATATATGCTATCCTCCCAAAAGCAATCTCTCTTCTCCTCATCAAGTGAACCAAGCTTCACTAATCAAGTGGGCCTGATGCTGTTCCCACACTTTCATACAGCTCTTCCATGTAAACAAAGAAGAAATGAAAAAATTCTGTCAATGCATTTGCTTCTAACACGGTACCACATGCTTAGTCTCCATAACAATTTACTATAGCAACCCACTCAAGCTCTTTACGATTTATAAACAAAGAACAATAAGAATTAACTGATAAACAAAGAATCAAAAAAATTAATATAAGAAAAGTCATAAAGTCGATGCATCTCAACACCAAAATATAGTAGACAAGATTCAAAATCCTTACCTTCTTTTTCACAATTTTGACCATTTCTCCCAGCACATTCCTCTCCGCAATTTGGAAATGAACAAAATCACCACAGTTTTTCACCATTGTCTCCAAAAGCTACACGATATATTTACATCCAAAACACAATCAATCAATACCAAGTCCCAAATCAATAAATTCAATCAAAAACATTAGTGGTAAAACCATCATTACATATTAAAAACACCAAATGGTCTAACTTTTAACATTCAAAGTCAACAAATACAATCAGCGCTTTCATAAAGCCGACAAGACAAACGGTAGCAACAGCAACAGTAGTTACCGTCAAAGCAAGTAGCTGCACTTTCGCACTCTTGTGCTGCATTCTTTTCTTCACTGCTTTTACTACATCTTTCGCCTGCCTGAAGAATCCAACACATCACCATAAATAAAACAATCATATCATCATCATCATCATCATCTAACACTATTCACTTTGCATATTAATTTTGCATGAAAACTGTTTTCTGTCCTCTCATCCCTGAAAACAGTCAATAAACACACACACACACACACACACCAAACTTTTTTATCAAGTACTTCAAGAAAATCAAATTAATATCCAATTGAACTAATAAAAAAAATAATTTTGTTAAAACAGAAAAAGGACCACAAAAATCTTAAAATCAGTCATCATCATAACAACAGAATTATTAATAATAACAATAATTAAAAAAAAAAAAACAAATATTTGGTTGTATGTAACATCAATCATAAAATCAAAATACAAAAAAGTTCAACCAAAAAAAAAAAGAAGTCAATTCTAATTTCAAATTCTCGACGAAAAGAAACCCTAGCCTACGCTCACACAAAATCAAAAACAAAAACAAAAACTACCATTGATGAGAATTGACGGAATCGCAAATATCGATGTTCATCGTCCAATCAGGAGTCATCAACAGCTCACTCGTCGCCTTCTCCACCGCCACCGTAGCTGACGACGACGACGACGACGACGACGACGATATCATCATCATCTCCTCTCTTTCTCTCTAAACCTCCAAAAACAGAAGCAAACAAAAATACAAACTCCCTCTCTCTCTCTCTCTCTCTTTTATCTTCAAAAAATTTATCAGACAAAAAAGCACAAGCTCACCGCCATGATTGTGTTTTTGTTCACTTTCACGTCAAATTTTTCAACCTCAATTTTTTCTCCGATAATTTTTTTCTCTTTTTATATTTTTTATTTTTTTAAATCCTAATTTTCTCTCTCTCTCTCTCTCCCTTTGATTCTTCAATTTTTTTCTCTACCAAGAACTGCCCTTTTTCCCTTCCTTTTATTATTATTATTATTATTATTTTTTTTTTATCATTCTATCATGGTCTTCTCAGTTTTTAGCATGCGCTTTCTTACTTCTTGATACTCCCACGCGCTTTCTCCGTCTTTTAATCTCACCACCCAATGGAATCACGCAACGTGGCGCATGTTCCTGATTTTGAGTTTGGGCGCGTAGTAAAATATGTCAGAAATTAAATAAATAAAATAATGGATGAAAAAAATGAGAAGGTGATAAAAAGTCGCGGTGGACTATGAATTGGAAGTGGAGTGTAACAAAAAGATGATTAGAATGTCACAATCGGGGCCGGCTTTGTCTGTTTATTTGAGTGAGTTGCTGTTTTGTCATATGGTCCAATGTACTTTTTTTTTTTTTTTGCCCTTTATCCTAATTTATGGATATGGTTATTGTTATTCTTATAATTCTTGTGAGGGCTAGCGAGCGTCGTTGGTCATTTTATCTGTAATTAGTTTTGATCAATCACCATAAATATGATTTAATAATTATAGTGGTAAAAATCTGCATGAATTAGGCCTACGAGGAATGAGTAGAAACAAAATCCAAATTGCTGGGCATACATATCGATTGAGTTGAATTCAAAGCCCAAAAACCCACAAAATATAATTGTAACCAATCCACGATCAGTAAAGAAAATTTTCTATAGTGAGTAGACTTCTATATTGAAAATATATGTGTGCATAAGAAAAGTATAGTAGGAAGAAAATCTCTCAAGAGAATAACTTAACAAAAAATCTATAGATTCTTGTTCCTTTCCTATCTCACACCTCCTCTCATCTCTTACCCTTCTATATCACCTTACATTATGTCTGCTACACTAGTCACTAGGTCCATCATCATCTCCACTACACCAAATCATCATCATCACCATCGTATAAAACCCGACCTCGACCTCATCTACCCACGCGGCGACGCCGCATCGACTTCTTTCTCATTGTCCTCTGCCATTATCTCTTTCTTCTTTGATCGGTTTTGTGGTTTGTTTCTCTAATTTTTCTTTTTTGTTAGTGTGGTTTGTTTCTTTGTGGTGGTTATTAGATATTTAATTAATTTTTTTGTGGTGTTTGGGGTGACTTTTAGCCGATTTTGTAATAGTTGGACTCATCAAGTTGGACTAATTACTCAATCGAGTACTTACCTCCAGCGAGCAGGACCCCCAATCTGGGGTTATCAGACTCGCACAATACCGGTCATAGATTAACAGGCGAAAAATCAATCAAATCGGTTGATTTTTAGAACACTGAGACTTGCTCTGTATCGTTTCTTTTTCTGACTTAAACGTTAGAGTGTTTTTTATAGGCGTTCCATCGATTTCAAGATCACCTATGCTCTCTTTATTTGATTTATACTAGACACAGATTGCCAGATTTTAGAAAAATTGACCGAAGAGGCCTATTCAAAGTTAACATACTATAGTTTAAGCCCACTACGATAATTTGATATGAGTCATAAATGTGGTGGAGATCGATGAAAACTTATATAGTCAAGTATATCGTATTGGTTCAATGTCTTTTTTTTTTTTTCTTTTTCATTTTTTCACATCCAAATCTATAGATATTGTTATTATTATAATTATTTTGATGGTAGCATGAATCAAATAAAGGATACCTTGAATTTTATTTAAATCACTTACTATAAGTACAATTTGATCGAACTCCATGGTAACCATGGAAAAAAAGATGTGATCCAATTTTGTTTTTTACTCGCATCCAAATTTGTAGATATTTTTATTATTAATAGTAGTTTGAGGGCTAGCAGATGTTGAGTTAGGATTTTGATGATATTAGTCTAAATCGATCAATGGAAATATGATTGAATAATTCGAAATTTAATGCCCGTGTGAAAGAGGACAATAACTTACACCACTAAAATTTAGAAACTTCGTATGTAATGTCATTATTATTGTTATTTGCAGAAATCGATGTGGCTTTTGCTTGCGAGCTGGTTCTCTTCTTATTTTTGGCATGATTTTCGATAAGATTCGGTGTTTTGGTTTGGCTTAAAATGAAAACCGATTTATGACTATAATAATTCATTTTTCACCTCTCCAAATCAGATAAAATACTTAATGGTAGTTTTCAACCATCCAATAGGATAATTTATTTAACAAAATCTCTTACAATTTTTGGCTTTAATTCCGTTAACATGAGGATTTTCATTTATATTTGAAGTCAAAAATAAAATTTGAGATATTAGCGTAGTCAAACAATAAAATGAATTAAAAGGGCATGAGAACTACATTAAATGTCTTGTTATTTATGACTATCTTGTTAACTAGTTATTTATTTTAAAGATATTATTTTTTTTATTTGTATATTTTATAAGTATTACTGTTAGGACCTCTTGATATATATTTTAAAACGCGGTTTAGAATAAGCTTCTGAAAGCTTGGAGAAGATACCCACATACAAGTAGAAATTGCTTCGAATTGAATATACACAGAAGTGGAAATATGACCCGAATCATGACACTCAAAGGAGAGATGAGAGGTGGTGCTGGCTATGATATTACTATCTGTTCAAAGTTTGAAGAGGCGTGAGAACGACTTCAACCCACTAATCCACCCCATCATTTAGTTATGAATATCAATTTTTTATTTTATCAAAACAATAAGTTCTTGACAAAATCTTATATTTTTTAGAATTTGTAAGTGTGGTATAATAATATTGGTTTTTTTTTTTTTTTTTTTTTTTTTTTTTTTTTTTTCTATTAATGATATGTTAATTGAACATATAGTCAACGAATTTTTAGTAGAATTTGATAAATCTAAACTCTAAAATACTTGTCGACGTTGGATTTCAGTCGACGAGTAATCAATGCCCAATACCTGCAATCAATGTGAGAAAACACAAATACCAAGAAAGAACAAAGACTAGAACCGAGAATAAATGTAGGAGCACAAATCTTTTACGTGGTTTAGCAATAATAGGCCTACATCCATGACTGTCTGTCTCTTAAATTCTGCAGAGTGATAGTATATTATTGATTATTTTCTCTCATGATGTTACAATGATTTTAATCCTTATTTATAGGGAAAGAGGTATTATAATTCTTGGTTGTAGCAAATCAGGAAAAGAATCCTGAATTAATTACATTCCCTGAACAATTGGGAAAAATAAGGAAAAGAATTATACATTAATTATATTTCCTAATATGTTTGGATAATATCAAGAAATTACTGTAATTATCTCGAGATAAGGTTGATTTGAATTTGAATATATCTCCATATCTGATGAGGAAATCACGGTTTGACTGGGTAACTGCCATATTCGGAGAGAGAATCATGGTTGAACTTGGTAACTGCCTGTTTCTGAAAGATTTGGTATTAATTATGTTCTTGGACGAGCTGACGTGTCTATAGAGGTCTGGAGCTCGAGCTCGCTAAGAGACAAGCTGTGCATGAAGCGAGCTGCGACCTGCGACCTGGCCATGTTTATGGGTCTGTTGATGCCAGCTGGAGAATCTTCTTGAACGAGCTGAAGAGTTTGCTGGGCTTAGAGTCAATACTGGGCCTCGTCTGATGGGCTTTGACTACGTTGACCTTATCGGGCCTTTTTATTGGATCTTAAATGGGCCTAAATTGGGCTTTTACCAGCCCATTTAATGAGTCCGAAAAATACATATAACAATACTTTAAAATTTTGTGAATATTTGGTTCAGTTTTCTTTCAAATCTAAATTACCATCTAAAATTAAACTCCTAAAATTTTTTAAAAAATATACATGTAAACAACTAAAATCACATAATTTAATTAAATAAATTTGACTTAATAATTCTCTCTCAACCAAAGAGAAAGCAATCATTTTCAAACTAATTAACCACACGTAAGCATCATTTTATTTTTCTCCTTTATTAAAGAGGTGGAGTCAGCCTATCTAATCTTTATTTCACTTTATTTTATTTTATTTTTTTAGCAATAATTAAAGGGTCAGAAAGACAACATTGTGTGATTTTCTAATTAATTTTTTCACAGCTGAAAAATCGACGAGGATTGATTTTGGTTAGTGGTTACAGGCACAGACTTTGACTAATCCAATATTAATTAACTATACTCAATCAATTAATTAATTAATCAATCTTCACATTTGTCATTTTTGTCAAATGTCATCCTACAAATTTATGTATACCCACTTGGCCAATGTATGGAACACGGCAGCGTACAGTCACTATCATTATTTTCTTGAACTTGTGGGTAAGTCATTACTAAAACATTCCACTAATCAAGTAAAACTGGGACACTAGTCATCTATAGTTGCGGCCATTTGTAGTGTCACCTTCATATTGATTGTGAAATAAAACAAAATTATATAGGATAAGACTAATTAATAATATATTAAGATCTTGATTCAGAGTCTCTTAAATTAAATTTTGTTGACAAACAAGCATGATGCATGTGAATTGTGATTCTACTATTACAACAAATCTTCTTTAAACATTACTCACTGTAATTAAGAAATTTTGTATAGGAAACCATAGATCAAATGTGGTCCATCAACATCCATAGTCTGTCTCAAGTAATTAGATATATCTGGAGTGTTGTTATTAAATGGAAGGCAACGTTTTAATATAAAATCTGTATTATTAGTCAGTGAATTTTTGTTGAGGAGTTCATAAAATTATATAAAGTTCTAACAATAATAAAATGAGAAATTAAAAAGAATCGATTGCTTTTATAACTATCTATAATAACGTACTACACTATATAATACTATATATATACATATATATATTTGAGTTACTGAGACTAATCCAGAAGATAATTGGGATTAAGCTGAAATGACACTAATGACAATTCGAATAAGTAGTTCTCATACAGTTGGGAGCCACACATACTTAAGTGGGAGATAACCATATACATAAGAGAAAATCTTGAAGGGAAAAAACAATAATTGTTTTTATAAAAATAAGAATTTACGGAACACTGAGTATTAAAAATTTTTTAAAAAATTTAAGAACTTTAGATCTATAAAATAATATGATGAAATAAAAATCAGATTTTTACCTTTTATATTGATCTTTGTGAATTGCTCATCACCTAATCTTTCTTGATATGTCTCTACATCAAAAAACAAGTGAGTGGACATAATTATATAAAATTGTGCTTACTTTTTATTGATTTCTTTTCAAAAAAAAAAAAACAATATATATAAGAGGTGAGTATTAATTTTGGTTATACAGAGAAGAAAGATATAGATTCTTCTTCTCTGTATTATGTTGTAGATATATATATTTTTTTATTTCAAAGAACGTACAACAAAAAACCAAAATAACTTCTATTAGAAAAAGAAGACTATTTTTTTTCTATTTATAGACAACCACTTAGGGTTTTAATTAATCAAAATTAATATTAAACCTCATGTTTATTAAAATTAAACTTTTACACCATATAACATAATTAATTCATATTATATATTGAAATTGAACTTGTGACCTCTAATTAATTCACAATTAATTTATACTCGATCATTACTGAGAATCGAATTTAAGATCTCTTATAAAATTAATTAAATCATTATTAAATCATAATTAATAATTAACTAGTTAATTATTAAGTAATTTGAATAATCAATATTATTCAAATACCAAGTGAACACATATTTTGCTACTTATGTAACAACTGTAATTGGACGATTCAATTACAATATTATATATATATGTTTCTTATAGTGAAATGAGCTATCAAGAGGACCTGATGGACCTACAGTTTTGAGCTCCAATAATATCAGAATTATTAATTAAATAATTCACTATTATTAATTTTAGAGTTATTCCGTTAAAAACCTAAGATTGCACTCTCAAAACTACAGATGTTTTTATACAATTTGAAATTTTCAATGTCCATTGATTTAATCACTACATATGATTTGAACCTCCACAAATAGTTCATAATTAGAGCTAGGTCAAAATATCCGTTATACCTCTTTAATTATATCTTGATCCTTAAGTACCATTGATTTTCTAATGAACAATATATTCATAACAACTTATGAATTTATCTTTCCGTTTACATATAAATAGAAAGTTGAGTGTTCTTATTATTCAAGACCTGAATCAACCCTTAAGGGAACTATTTCTCTACTTTTCACAAGAAAGAGGAGATTCCACTATTATATAGAATGTTCCCAGTTACTTACTAAATCATATCTCCAAAGTACGAAGTTATTGATCGAGCATCTACATTGATCTCACCCATATAAATCAAAGGATATAACTCAATAAGCAGAAGTTCATAATATACTTAGGATTAAATCAATTCATATATAATCATCTAGTGGATAAATATAAATATCTAAGTTTAACGGATATTAATTAGCGACTCATATTTATCGTGGTCTAGTCCTAAATAATCTTTATTATATAAGATGCCTCAATTTCTATGTCACCACATGAATAGTTTCGGATAAGATTATCGTACCGAATACGAAATGGACCGCAACTGTACAGATTTACCATAAATAAAGTACCAAACTTTGTTTGTTTTCTACGGACTTTTTAGATTACTTATCTCAAACTGAATCTGCTTGTATACTTAGTTTGAAATCATGTCAGTAATTAAAGATATTTCTCATGATATATACAATTTTTTACAAAATATATAAATTGAATAAAATGAATACTTTATTATTTATTTATTAAAACCGTTTACATAATTACAAGCTTTTAGGGCACAAACCCAACAAATCTCACATTTTTATTAAAAGAGGTGGGGCGTGCAGTGTTGAACTTCTAACATGAGTCATGGGAGGCGGTGCGGTGTTTTGCCACTCCATTGACCCCTTTATGCGATACTGATAGTTATATTCTTAAAATAAAATCCATTAGATAAAGTTTAAAACAACATAAAAAGTAATGATACAAAATTCGAATACTATGTACATATAATTTTCTTGAACCAATTGATGTAAATTGATTTATATCGCTATATATCTGTTGATCCTAATGAAATATCAGGATCAATGCACAAGAAAAGAGATATTTACAATCAATTCTAATGGGTCGTTTTTTTTTTCGTTTGAAAACTAAATAATACTGTTGAAGACTGAAGACTGAATAGTGACTGAAATATGATAAACATGTTTGTTTTTTTTTTTTTTCCTTACTTTTGAATGTATAATAATTTTGTTTATTTTTTAAAGTTAAAATTGTCTGAATACTAGCAATTTGATATTTATATCATTTTATTATTAATTATTAGAGTTAAATACACAATACCCCTCTGAGCTTTATTCAAATACAAGCGCGTAAACAGTTTGTTTTTATTAACACGATGCCCCTCAGTTAACAGTCAGCAGCTGTTAAATGTTAGGATTGACCGTTATTTTTTATTAAAAGACGAAAATACCCTTAACTTTATGATTAGACAAATTTACCCATAAAAGAGGACAAAAAAATATTATAAAAAAATTGCAATGATCAGCTAACATTTCAGCTGACATTTTGCCTGGATACTGTGCGGGTAGATGAAAGTTATTGTGATTAAATTATTAAAATATATATTTATCCATTTAATTAATTATTGTGATTAAATTATTAAAATATATATATGTTGACCGTTGAATCTAGCCGTTGGAAGGCCAACGGCTAGATTCAACTCACGCCTATAAAAGAGAGCTGTTGGCAACAGCTCATAGTGTTACATCTTTTTTTGGTTCTTCAATTTCTCCAATTTTTTTTTCTTCTCTGGTTAAATTCATTTGCCTAATAATTTTTTGTTCCCTTCCAACTGTCATTTAGTTCATAACATTGCTTCAATTTTTTATTGTTTCAGACATCAATTTATTTTTCTTTTTCGGTTAAAATCATGGAAGCTTCATGTGGTAGTAGCAGCAGGGTGAATGGAAGTAAAATCAAATTCAAGAATAGAAGATGCTTATGCGGAAGGAAGGCAATGGTGAAAATTTCAGAATCGCAAAAAAATCCAAACAAGTTATACTTCAGCTGTGAAAATAGAAAATGCAACTACTTCTCGTTTTGGTCACTCGATGATGAAGATTTTCAAGTGACTGAATCAGCAAATGAGATGCAAAATGTCAAGGTTAGAAATGATTATATTTTATTTGAAGAACAGTTACGACGATCAGAACAGTTACGACGATCCACTAATGATATTGAAAAAAAAATAGAGAAATTAGAAGTACAATTAAACACCTACAAGATCGTCAATATTATTAGTCTTGTTTTTACTTTTGTAACTATGGTTGTAGTCATTGGTCAAGGTTAATGTAGCAAAATTAATGTAGCAAAATATCTAAGTATGCTTGTAATGAGGTAATGAAATTGAAATCCATCATGATGGTTGATAATATCAGTATATCAGTAGTATTTCAGTAGTATTTCTATTTCAGTTCATAACATATGCACAAAATGTGCACTGATGACAGTATATCAGTGCATGAACAAACCAAAACCAAAATGTGCACAACCAAAATGTGCACTAATATCAGTGCATGAACAAACCCTCTACAAAAAAGGTCCATGATGAACAAAAAGCATGGACCACTATCAATTATCAAAACTATCAACTATCAAATATCATCATCTTTTAATCCCAATCTACCAACAACAAACTGTCACTGTCAATATTTGCAAAATAAACAACAACCACAACAAACAACCACAACCATACCATCAACCATACCATCAGTTACTGCCTTCAAAGGTTTAAAGACTGCTGAACTTGAGAAGATTGAGAAGATGGTGGTGGTGAAGTAGACTGCTGAACTTGAGAAGATTGAGAAGATGGTGGTGGTGGAGTTGGATTCAAACTGATTTGGGTTGTTTGCTGTTGCTGTGCATAAGCACACCACACACATTATTACACAAGCACACCACACATTATTACACATTATCACTCACACACGACATTATGTACCTGAGAAGTAGGTCCACGTACAACAACAGCAGAAGCAGAAGTTCCAGCAGCAGAAGCAGAAGTTCCAGTTCCAGCAGAAGTTCCAGTTCCAGTTCCAGTTCCAGCCTGTTATAAAAATGATAAGTTATCAAAAAATGGTCCTTTATTAAAAAAAATAAAATAAAATGAATAAGTTATAAGAAGTTTGAAGTTTGTACTTGATTATACTTCCTTTTTGCAGTTGTAGGTCCAGAAGTTCCAGTTCCAGTTCCAGCAGCCTCAGTTCCAGCCTGTTTAACAAACAATAACATAACATAATGAAGGTAACATAATGAAGGTTAAAGGTTGTAATGAAGGTTGTACCTGAGTATGCTTTTTTTTTGCTGCAGTTGCAGCACCTTTCTGTTTGCATGTCCTTTGGTTATGGCCAACCTCTTGACACACACTACACCTGACCCCTATTGATCGTTGCACCCGTGATGGCTCAGTAGGTCCTCTTTTTCTATGTTTTCTGGGCCTTCCTTTCCTTCTGACTTTTACAGGTGGCAACAGTGTTACACCTTCAACCATTGGCCATGATGCCTCATCTGGAATGGCATGAAGGATATGGGAATAGGTCTTCAAGTATGCTACCTTCTTCAAGGACTCATCAACATACGGGGCAACATCAAGTCTAAGTTTGGTAATACATGCCATGGCATGTTTGCAAGGAACACCACTAACTGCCCATAAACCACACTCACACAGTTTCTCATCTAAATGCACAACAAATTGTCTGTTGTCATCCATCACCTCAAACTCCCATTCCCCACACCTCAAAGGATCTAGATGCCTAGCTTGAGTTTGATGTTTTCGACATAGTTTAAAAATTTTTGGAGTTACAGTAGACTCCCAAGTGAGTGCTCTCTCATAACGCTCTCGAATTCGGGTCATGCACTTTTTTCTAATGACTTCTAACATGGACAGCAAAGGCAACTCCCTAGGTTCATTCAACCAAGCATTGAAACATTCCACAATATTATTGGTTATATGGTCAGTTTTAGTGTCACGATCAAAAGCATGGATGCTCCACAAGTGTAAAGGTATGTCCATAAGATATTTACATGCAGCAGGGGACACTTCATTAATTTTAGTCATTGCTTCAGTGAAAGCAACATCATTAGAGCTCCTAGCAGCAGGCCAAAACAAGTCCTTAAGGTAGTCGATTTTAAATTTGTTCAACATATTCTGTAGAATATGTCTTGCACAGAACCTGTTTCTACTGTTTGGCCAACATTCACCTAGTGCTATCTCAATCCCTTTTTGTCGATCAGACATGAAACAAACCTTTCTATTGTCATATTGACCGATGTGATCATATAACAACTTAATGAACCAACACCAGGTCTCTGTGTTTTCCAGCTCACACACACCCACTGCTAGAGGATACACACCACAATTTGCATCTATAGTCACTGCACACAATAAAACCCCCCCATAAGGACCCTTTAAATGATATCCATCCAAGCCTATGAAAGGTCTGCAACCTTCTATAAACCCCATTTTTTGACATTGAAATGACAGAAAAAACCTTTGAAAATGTGCTGGGACATTTGGATTTGGGTCTAACCTAAGTGCACTCACATAAGCAACAGTTCCAGGGTTCCTCTCCCTAAGTATATGCCCATATCTATGCAATTTTTTGTAACTCAACTTGTGATCCTCATTCCCAATATTCAAGGCAAAATTTCTTGCCCTGTTAAGGGTGTACCCTGGAACATGTACCCCACACTGCCTAAGCACCATCTGTCCTAAAGCTTTAGCACTAATGGATGGGTTTTCCTTGATAAACTTCTCAAAGGTTTTTCCAATCCAATTACTTGTCACTTGATTGTTCTTACTTAGAGATAGACAATTGTGGACATTATTAAGGGTCTTAATTTGATAAGTGATCCTATCTAATGTTGGGGACCCACGCACTTTCCAAGGGCAGCCCTCCGCTTTACACTGACACAAAATGACCTTCCTCTCATTTTTAATTCTATTTAATCTAAAACCCTCTTGGATAGCATAATTCACTATCACCTCTCTAAAGTGTTTAAAATTCATGAACAATTGACCCTTCTGCAACCTAATTTTCCCATCTTCTCCTACAGAGAATGCTACCCCATTGGTTGGTCTATAAGCTGCCTCCTCATCACTACTACTACCATGGAATGAATCCCTAACCCTATCTTCATCAATATCAGATAGCTGATCCGTGTCACTTCCACCAAACTGTTCAAGACCATCAGCCAACCTGATCTCACTTTCACTCTCCCCACTCTCACTCTCACTTTCACTCTCCTCACTCTCACTCTCCCCACTCTCCCCACTCTCCCCACTCTTAAAATTAACACTGTCCACGCCAAAGGCTTTCTCCCAACTATCATCACTGTCATAATCAAATGGAACAGATTCTGAATCAGAAATCAGAATCTGTTCTTCTTCAGTTGGAGTGATGGGCTGCCTATTTTGGTTGGGCTTGCTGTTTGGTGATGTTAGGTTGGTTGGTGATGTTGGGTTGGACCTTCCTATTACTGTTGGGTTGGGTGGATTTAGGTTTAGGTTGGGCTTGTATGGATCAGGGTGTATGGTTTGTAATGGAAGGTAATCAACATTAAAATGGAGCTTGTTGACTCCCTTTGACTCAAACTCGGTAATAACATCCATTAACTCACTCTCATTTTTAATTTCCCTAACCTCATTACACCAAGGAAGAACCACTTCCTGGTAAAACTTCTCCCCTAACACTGAATCAACCCCTAATGTTGCAAACATTACACTATCCCATAAACATTTTAAATTCATGTAATCCCGAGAACTCGACCCTAAGTCAAAACTCTTACCCATGAAAGTGGCAGAAATAGAAAATTTGAAATCCCTACAACAACCAGATAACAACAACAATAATAACATTATAACACAGCACATAGAACATTTTAATCATATAATAGTAATCAACAATACAGTGATGCAATAATCAGGGCATTTTGGTCATTTTAATCACATGCAAACAGTGATGAAACTCACACAATCGTGCAAAACAGTGATGCAACTCACACAAACAATCACGCAAACTATGTCATAAGATGAACATGAATATGCAAAAAATAGTTAACATATATTTCATACAATAACAGTAATCAACACTTCCAACTTTTAATCCATCAAACTTCAACATATCAAGCTTCAACATATATACCAGGAATCAGCATTTCCAGTTAAACAAATTAACCCAAACATTAAGAAACGCATAAAATATGAAGAACATATTTTCTAAAAAAATAAAATAAAATAAAAGCACCATTAACTAGCATGAACATATAATTTTTTATTCTTAAATGACCCAATCAAACAACAAAATCAAAGCAGAACCGATTTTTTTAAAATATAGATATATCAAAGCAGAACCGATTTTTTTAAAACAAATATATATCAAGAACAGATTTTTATAAAAAAACAAAGTTAAACACCAATATATACCTTAACCTTTTTGTTTGGTGCCAAAATCACACAAACATCACACATCACACCAAACAAATGACCTGCATGTCATGGATATAACCTAATCGACAACAACATCTTAAAAATAGCACTATTTGCACAACAAACATTTCATTCGTACAACCACAAAACCACACAACATCAAAAAATTTATGAGTTACACGAAGTTTACCTTCTAGCCATCGTGGAGTACCACTTGCCCAGAACCCTCTACAAAACAGAGTCGAGACAGAGTCGAGTCTCTGTACCTGTTTGGTTGATGCAAAAAACACAAATAGAAGAGAAAAATACAGAGAGAAAGACGGGTAGGAGTTACAGAGAAAGAGAGAAGAGAGACTGTAAGAGAGAGTTGAAAAAAAAAAAAGGAAAAATGGATGGGAAGAGCTGCAGAGAAAGAGAGAAGAGAGACTGTAAGAGAGAGTTGAAAAAAAAAAAAGGAAAAATGGATGGGAAGAGCTGCAGAGACAGACGTAAGAGTGTCAGACAGAGTTGAAAAAAAATGAAAATGGAAGAGACGTGCCAGAAGCTTCGCACGTCTCTTCGTTTCTTTTTTATTTTTTATTTTTAAAAAATTCAAAAATCAACCTCGCATTTAATGTAACTGGACATGTCAGATTATCAATGTAAGTTACCGTTTTACCCTTTTCGCTCTTAACGGTGACCAACGTTTACTGTTAATTAGGGGGTATCGTGTTAATAAAAATAAATTGTTTACGCGCTTGTATTTGAATAAAGTTCAGAGGGGTATTATGTATTTAACTCTAATTATTAAGTTACTTTATTTAATATGATACAAACAATTACAATAAATTATTTAAAAAATATTAAAACATTTATATATATAATATTTTGATTCATAATTAAAATAAAATGAATTATTATAGTAGAATCAATTAAATTTATGTATTCAAATAAAAATAAATAAAATGGTCTTAATTGAATTACTATTATAATAAAAATTGAAATTGTAAAGTAATATACATCGATAACAAAAAAAAAAAAACTTTGAGGTTATATTATACATCGATAACAGATTCGATAAAAACTTTGAGATAAAAAAACCAAAAGGAGAAACAAGAGGAGAAACTTTGAGGTTTTGTTATACATAAACAAATTTTCATTAATATACATAAACCAAAAACATCAATAACAGAGTGAAGTTTTAACAAATAAACACAATATATGCTACTCCACAAGTAGATTAATAAAGAAAATCAATAAAGATTCTTACCAAAATTTAATTTGAGAAATATAGTAATCCAGCTATAGAAAAATTTGATGTTGAGATGTTTAGAGTTTTTATTTTTCAATATTGTTTGTTAAAGTATTAAAAGAAATTTGTATAATGTAAAACTAAGATAAACTTTAAAATATGTTATTTTAGGAAAGATAAACTTGGAATAATATATTTATAAAATTATTAAGTGATTTTGTATTAAGTGAAAAGTAAAAAAATGTAACTTTTTTTTAAGTGATTTTTGAGTTGTTTTAAGTGGTTTGACCACTTAAAAACAAAAACAAAAATATCTTAATTATCCTAATTCAGCACCATTAAGTGTTAAATGCAAAAAACAAACAATCCGTAAGTCTTAAATCTGAATTGTGGCATTAATCACTTCATACCAGTTCAATTAACATCTTAGTGTAATTAATTTTGTCAAAAATCACAATAAGAGCAACAATAAAGACATAGTCAAGGTTGGGATGCACTGCCACCATGATATGTTGCTTCCTTAACAAGATGCTTTTATTATGCCTGTTATGCATCTGTATTTCCCATTATTAATCAAATTTAAAATTAGTTTAAACTTCCAACTAGAAGCACGTGCAAGATTTTGCACTAGAGAATTACTATACATATTTTATACCTCTGCAATGACATAGGAGGAGTCACCAGCATAAATGACACAAAATCGATCACGCCAACCTCCTTTGACCTTGAAATCACAGACCACCGCTCTGGCATTATTTGCTAAAAACACGTCTAGTTTTGTATTTGCAGAGAATACCGGAGATATCTTGGCATAGAAAAGCATATCCTCCGGTGTTGACGTTGATTTTTGATCGACGAGAGCTCAAAACCCAATATCTGCAATCAAAGTGAAATAAAATAGAAAACAAGAGAAAATGACAGAGAATAAGAACAACACGCCAAGATTCTTAACGTGGTTCAGCCAATCGGCCTACATCCATGACTGTTTCTATTTATACTCTGGCAGAGTAACAGTATATTATTCAATATCTCTTGTTACAATGATTTTTAACCCCTATTTATAGGGGAAGAGTTGTTACAGATTAGGAAGCAATAAAATAGAAAAAGAATTTCATCATAAATACATTTCCTAATCAGTTGAAGTAAAATCAGGAAACTACTCCAAATTTCTCGAGATAAGGTTGACTGAGTTTGAATTTGAATTAACTTCCATATCTGGTGAAAGAAGCACAACCAAATCAGGTAACTGCCTGTTCTAGAAGATTTGATAGTAATTATTCGCTCTGAGTAAAAAGCTACGCATAAAGTGAGTTGAGTAATGCTGACTAGCTAGCTGAGAGCTGAATGCTGTGCTAGCTGAGAGCTGCGAGCTACGAGCTGGGACCTGCGACCTGCGAGCTGGAGGTAACTAGGTGCGAGTTAAGAGCTGGGTCAATTTATTAGATTGGTTCTATGGGCTTTTACCAGCCCATTTTTGCAGTCCCAAAAAATAGGCATTACATAAGCCCCCCAGCTCTTAGTGCGATCTTCGGACTGAGAGCTAAAGTCCGCTAGTAAAAACCAATGTGTTACTATTTACTATGCTGCCTTTTCAGGTTCTTTCCCATTACTTGACTCATGGTGACTATTTTTAGTCAAGTGTTTATTTGTTGCATTTCAGACCACTATAAAAGCGATGAAGCGGTTGGGGCTTCAAGTCTTCGAGGAGAAGAAAGAGCTGAACAAGTTGTCTGACAAGCTATCGTTCACGATAGTGGAGTTTGAGAGATCATAAATAACAGAGCAAGTCCTTTGAGTCAAGTTGATGAATGCTGAGTAGCGAGTTGAAGCTACTGAATAGCTAACTAAAGCTGTTGAGCAGCGAGTTGAAGCTGCTGAGTAGCTAGCTGAAATTATTGAGCAACGAGCTGAAGCTGCTGAGTAGCTAGCTGAAATTATTGAGCAACGAGCTGAAACTGCTGAATAGCTAGCTGAAATTGTTGAGCAGCGAGCTGAAGCTGCTGAGTAGAGTTGTCCAAAGGGTTGAGACCTCAGCTAACAGCACAATTGATGGAGCTGTCCAGAGGGTTGAGACCTCAGCTAACAACACAATTGATGGAGCTGTCCAGAGGGTTGAGACCTCAGCTAACAGCTCAATTGATAAGCTGGGCTATATCTAGTAGGTTGTAACCTCAACTAATATAGCACCATAAAGTAATCTTAAAACAATAAAGAGGTTCGAAACTTTTATTGATTTCAGAAAAATAAGTTACAAGTTATAGATATAATCTGTTGGATGCGAATACACTGCAGATTCATGTCTTACTTGGGAGCCCGCTGGGGCTGCTATCATATTTACTTTGGAGGCTGTAGAGGTCACGGGTTTGCTGATCGCACTACATAGTTTTCCAAGCGACCTTTCTTGACTAGATCCTCAATGACATCCTTTAAATCCCGACATTGCGAAGTATCATGTCCGACTTCATCATGATAGTCACAAAACTTGTTTTTGTTTCTGAACTTGGCGAGGGTCTTCATAGGAGTGGGTTTTCCAAAGTCCTCCCTCTTTCTCTCCATTGCAAAGATCTTTTCATGTGTATCTGATAGGATGTTGTAGCTATCATGACGACCTTAATGCTGAGGTCACTCATTTCTAGGTTCATTCTTAGCCTTCTTAGCAACCTGACTATTTGCACTGTTACTTTGACCTTCACCTCCGTTCCTACCATTGCTTCTTTTCTTCAGCTAGTTGAAATTGCCCAGTTCATCCGTTTGGTTAGACTTTTTGAAGCCGAAGGTTTCCTCCCATCTAATCTCCTTGGCAGCTCGCTCGTAGAACTCGCCCAAGTCCTTCACTGGAGATTTGTAGATGTTCTCATCGAGCTTCCCATCCTTGCGAAGTCTAGCTGAGATCGCGGTTAGGATGCTTTCATATGAGGGATTCTCCACATTAGTGACCTCACGTTTGAACCTGATAATATAGTCCTTCAAGGACTCATTTTGTTGTTGAAAGATTGTAGCGAGGTGGCAGAGTGGTGCGAGCTGCCTCTTCAGAGCCCGGTACTGGCTGATGAATTTTTACTGACATTCCTCCCAACTACCTATACTGCTGACTGGAAGACTCCTGAACCAGGTCCGTGGAACGTCGCCCAAGGTGGCCGGGAAAACACAACATTTCACTAAGGGGTTGGACGTCTGTAGGTCCATTTGTATATCAAAAGCATCTAGATGGTTGTAAGGGTCACTATCCCCATTATAAGGTGAAATGTTAAGGAGTTTGAACCTGGGAGGGAGAGGTTGTATTTCGATCTCCCTAGTGAAAGGGGATCTCTCCTCATTCTGATGGCGTTGGTTTGAAGTGTTAGGGAGTACTTCAAGTTGCTGGACCCTTTGAAAGAGCTCTTCTAATACTGGGTTTTGAGGGTTATATCCTTTCTCGAGCTCACGACCTGAGGGGTTGCGATCTGGTATATATTCTATACGAGACCTTGGTGGGCTCCCAGCTCTATGAGCTCTGCGACCTTCAGTTCTTAAATGCGAGCTGGAGGAATGAATTGAATTAGCAGGTCGTGGCTGATCTCTGAGCGGTCCATCAGGGGTTGGTGCTTGGGCCTGTACCAGCGCCCTGATTGCTTCAGCGAGTTGCTGCACTGTGCCTTCTAATGCTTCCTGCCGTTGGTGCCATGCATGCAGCCCCCCAGCCATAGAGTCCAATGGTGTGGCTGGTGAGAGGTCGTTGGAGGCAAACCTACAGCAACACCTGTCATGGGGGCGTGAGATGTGCCTGATATAGGCACAGCAACATTCTCCCTCAGTTGGAAATCATGCTCTTGCTGATCTGCTTGCCTTTCTGGTGGATCAGCTGTCGGGTCTGAACTTCTGGTTGTTCTTCCTTTCGTCATGGTTGCTGAAAGTTTAAGATTGTAGTTTGGGCCCTCCTTCTAGCATCAAAATGTCGACGTTGATTTCTGATCAATGAGAGCCCAAAACCCAAAACCCAATACCTGCAATCAAAAGTGAAATAAAATAGAAAACAAGTGAAAATAGCAGAGAATAAGAACAACACGTCAAGATTTTTAACGTGGTTCAGCCAATCAGCCTACATCCACAACTGTTTCTCTCTATACTCTGGCAGAGTAACAGTATATTATTCAATCTCTCTTGTTATAATGATTTTTAACCCTTATTTATAGGGGAAGAGTTGTTACAGATTAAGAAACAACAAAATAGGAAAAGAATTTCATCATAAATACACTTCCTAATCAGTTGGAGTAAAATTAGGAAACTGCTCCAAATTTCTCGAGATAAGGTTGACTGAGTTTGAATTTGAATTAACTTCCATATCTGGTGAGAGAATCACAACCAAATTAGGTAATTATCTGTTCTGGAAGATTTGACATTAATTGTTCGCTCTGAGTAACAAGCTGCGCATAAAGTAAGTTGAGTAATGTTGACTAGCTAGCTGAGAGCTGAATGCTGAGTTAGCTGAGAGCTGAGAGCTGCGAGCTACGAGCTGGGAGCTGAGCTAGCTGACAGCTGCGAGCTGGGACCTGCGACCTGCGAGTTGGAGGTAGCTAGGTGCGAGTTGAGAGCTGGGTCAGTTTATTGGATTGGTTCTATGAGCTTTTATCAGTCCATTTTTGCAGTCCTAGAAAATAATCATAACATCCGGTTTTGTGCTTTCTCCTCTAAAAACTTCCCAACTGTGATGCATAGTATTTGACTGGACAAAACAAATCAAACACAAAATTTACACAAATTTCATTCAAATTAATTGAACTTATCCGGTTGACAACAGGTAATTGTAAGAAATGCTAAACATTTCAATTTGTATATAAATATTAATTCGAAAATCAATGGAATTAGTTGATTCTTTAATATGAAACTTCTGATTAATTAGTAGTATCAGACCTTTTGTTTGAGGGTGACAACAGGATTTCCAGCGGCATCAATCAGGACATATCCTTTTTGAATGCACCTTAAGGCAATGCTTTTAACTTTAAATAGGGTGTTACCATTTGTATCGGTGGCGACGAAGTTGCCTCCGGTTAAGGCCAGGACCTTCCTCGACATGACCAGATCAGCAGGATGTGGTAAGCAATACAGAGGGCCAATGACCACAATTGGGTTACCAGACAATGGTGCACCACTTGAACATGATTCTGCTATGGCCACAGAGACAGATTGAGATCGATACAATGTGTATTATACACACAACCTTTATTAGTTTTCTTTTTGGTGAGACATTTGATTATGATAAGAGTAAAACCATTGAGACCTAGGCTTCTGATATGTGTGTTTTTGCACGTGTATATATATATATATATATAAGTAATGGAAGGGTTTAATCATTTTTTAAAATTATAACAAGGACAACAATGGTCTAACAAAGATGTGTAATCGGCATAATATTTGAAAAGGATTCTTGTTTGGTTGGTGTACATCCCCAAATGGTCCAGTTATGTGTCAATTTCAAGTTTTAAATACTATAGTTAAATCATTTTCTATCAATTTAAACTTTTAGGTCTGATGATAACTTATATGATATTAAGCTTTGAAGGTCTTTAGTTCAAACTCTCTCTTCCCTTTTTATTTCAAATTCTTGTTACATATGTTATAACGGTAGAGAGAGTTTAGTATGTATTTGATATTTATTATCTATTCACATGTATTCTTGCTACATATTGTAATGGTAGGGGATGTTTCATATATAACTGGTATCCATTATCTATTCACGTTATATGTGAGTTTCTTGTTACTCAAATTATTACAGTAAGGGGCATTTAACATGTATTCAACATCTATCATTTATCCATGTTATATGTGAGAGGACGTATTGTATGTTAACCTTAAGTCTTAAATATTATAGTTGAATAATTTTCTATTAACTTAAACTGTTAAATTTGACGGTTATTAGCGGATCCAATCGGTGATTACCAAGTTAGTAAAATAATAGTCAAAGATACAAGTTGCAAAAATTGATCATGACGTTTGACGACGAGAAAAGCTTAGGTCTTATTTGGGGGATCCTCCATCTTTGAACATATATTGTCCACGCAATTGTTGATGTTTCATTGCCTACGAAAAATAGTCAAATTTTGCTTTAATTGACTATATATATATTACTTTTGTCTTTAATATGCTTGTGATATTATATAAAGTTTTAACAATAACAAAATGAGAAATTAAAAAGAATTGATTGCTTTTATAATTATTTGTTAACTACACTATTTATTATCAACACACAAGCTTGCTTGCTTAAGTGGTAAGTATGCCCAGTGCTTCTCACCGAAGCGAGACCAGGTTCGAGTGTGTCTATCCACATCAAGTGGATAATTCCAATTTGGTCCATCAATGAGGGCAGACAAATAACGTGAAGTCTCTCCAAGCCAGGACAGCTTCCTTACTTCAATGTGAATTTATACCTTAGTATCATTATCAAGAGGTCCCAACAATTGTAATAATGTATTTGTAATATCAAATATCTATTATTTAATGTCAGTAGCTATATTATTATAATAAAATCCATTCGATAAAATTTAGAACAATAACAATATAAAAAAATAATGATACAAAATTCGAATACTATGTACACATAATTTTTCTTGAACCAATTGATATATGACAGTGTATATTGGTTTACATCAGTAGATATCTCGTGATGTACGTAAATCGATTTATATTAATATTGCTATATTTTGATTGGTCCTAACAAAATATCAAAATCGATACAGAAGAGAGAAGGAGATATATAGAACCAATTCTAAGGCTAAGTCTGAGTCGTGGCATTCATCACTTCATACCAGTGTAATTTATCTCGTCAAGAATCACAATAAGAGCAACAATGAAGGCATAGTCAATGTTGGGATGCACCGTCACCATGAAATTTTGCTTCCTTGACAACATGCTTTGACTATGCTTGTTATGCATCTGCATTCCCACAATAATTATCAAATTTAAAATTAGTTTAGACTTCCAACTAGAAGCACATGCAAGATTTCGCACCGGAAATTACTATATATTTTGTACCTCTGCAATGACATGGGAGGAGTCGCCAGCATAAATGACACAAGATCCATCACGCCAACCGCCTTTGACCTTGAAATCACAGACCTCCTCTTTGGCATTGTTTGCTAAAAACACATCTAGTTTTGTCTTTAGATAGAACACCGATGATGTCTTGGCACTGAAAAGCATATCCTCCGGTTTTGTGCTTTCTCCTCTAAAAACTTCCCATGTGTAATGCATAGTTTTTGCCTGGATAAAACAAATCAAACACATAATTTACAAAAATTTCATTTAAATTAATTTAACCTGTTTGATTGACACCAGGTAATTGTAAGTAATGCTAGACATTCCAATTTGTATATAAATATTAATTGTACAACCAATGGAATTAGTTGGTGCTTTAATACGAAACAACATATTAATTAGTAGTATCATAACTCAGAAGTGGCTTCCTGAGTTGGTCAAGCCCACCTTGCTTGCTCACCAGAAGTGCAAGGTTCAATTACCTGCAAAAAAAAAAAACACATGGATAATTTTCACTTAACACACCTGTGTGTAGACAAATTACACATAAGTCCCTCAGGTGAAGGGGTAGTTTTTCCATTTAGAATGGATTACTCTTTCCGATTCTTAAAGAGTAAAGTGTAAATAAATGTTGAGTTCCGGATCATTGCATAAAGTTCTATCCTTATGATTCCAGCAATTGTAATATATATTTGTAATGTCGAAAAAAAAAAAAAAAAAAAGGAAAGGAAGTAGTATAAGACCTTTTGTTTAAGGGTGACAACAAGATTTCCAACGGCATCAATCAGGACACATCCTTTTTGAATGGACGTTAAGGCAATGCTTTTAACTTTAAAAAGGGTGTTACCATTTGTACCCGTGGCGACGAAGTTGCCTTCGGTTAAGGTCAGGACCTTCCTCGACATGACCATCTCAACAGGATGTGGTGAGCAATACAGAGGGCCAATGACCCCAATTGGGTTATCAGACAATGGTGCACCACTTGAACATGATTCTGCCATGGCCATAGAGATCGATTGAGATCGATACAATGTGTATTATATATGTTAGATATATAAGTGATCTGTATCAAATACTTAATAATTAAAAAAAAATAAAAAATTAAAAGGAACTAGGTGACAGAAGCTTGTAAATTCAATGCAATGTCCTAAGACAGAAATTTGGCACCCCTTCTCTGTGCTTTGAAGGTCTGTTGGTGTCTGTCTTCTCAGGATTCGACTGTTAATAATCTGGATTTTCAGCACTTGAAGTAGATTCTAGTAAACTGGAATTTATAATATGTAGGAACAGAAGAAGAAGAAAAGAAAAAATCAAAAGGTGTTTTTTAACTAAATTCGGGATTTAATTTTATAGAAGAAATTGTATCTTTTCAAAAGGACACATTTATATCAATCAATACAACTGATGTCTTTGACAGTTTTTGTTCAGTCAAAATTCAAATTCGATTTTTTCAAATTCAAACATAAAATTCAAATGATACTAAATTTGACATCAAATTAAAAAAAAAAAATTAATTGTGATATAGGTTAGCTCCTTAAATCAAAGACCCAAGGCCTAAAGCCAATCTTTAATTTATTAAATAATATATATATTTATGAGTCAAAGCTATATCCAATTTAAACCTAAACTTTATCATTTATTTTGTCTATTCTTAAAGCCTTAAAAGCTACCACTTTATAAACAAACAGTTCCCACTCTATTTTTCTAATGTGAGACTTATTTCCATTCAAACATGATTTTTCCTAACAATATACACAACCTTTATTAGTTTTCTTACGTTAGATTATGATAAGAGCGAACCATTAATTAAGAGCTAGGCTTCTGGTACATATATAGGTAATGGAGGTGTTTAATCATTTTTTAATGTTATAACAAGGACAACAACGGTCTAAGTCTAACAAAGATATGTCATCAACATAATATTTGACAAGGTTTCTTGTTCGGTTGGTGCACATCCCAAATGGTCCAATAGGTGATTACCAAGTTAGTAAAATAATAGTCAAAGATACAAATAGCAAAAATTGATCGTGACATATGACGAGAAAAGCTTTGGTCTTATTTGGAGGCTCCTCCATCTTTGAACATATGTATATATATATATATATATATATATATGTAGAGCTCATAGAAATGAGAGAATATTCAAATATTTTATATATGTTGTCTACGCAATGGTTGATGTTTCATTGCATAGGAAAGACAGTCAAATTTTGTTTTAATTGAATATATTTATATATATACACACACACACACTTTTGCCTTTAATATGCTTGTGGCATCGAATGACTGGACTCATCTGGAATTCTAGATTCATATTTCACTAAAAAATATAAGGTATTGTTTCAACCCAATACTGCTCATATTATATAGCAAGTTCCATGTTTACTATAGACACGGCCCACAATGAGAGATTGATCTACAATTAACGGTAGTAGTAACCTCCTAAAAGATTATCAAAAGCTTACTAGCTTAGAGTACACAAAATGGATTTTGCACACAAACTGTTTTATACAATAAATATTAACTTTTAGATAGCGGTCATGATGTTCAAGATATCATATTATTCAATTCAAACATCATTTCAACACAATCAATCGATAGTTTTATACAACCAGCAATTAGCTTACAAATTGATAAACTAGCAACTTATTTTCCTACCACCTCCAACAACACACACTAACAACTATTTGTGCACATCCTCACGCCAGTACCAACCACATGGATCTCCTTTATTAAATTTTAAGCATATAAACGGGAACTGCATAAAAAAAGAGAATTTAGTGTCTTAATTTCCAGTAGCAACCTTAATCTTCTCAGTCCACGTTGCTGTCCACATCGTCGTCTTCATTAATCTCATCGAGAATGACTACCAGAGCAATAATAAATGCATGATCGATGTTAGGATAACCATGAACTTGTCCTTTCGAAGCACAACACTTTGAATTGTGTGCTTCTTGACTTCTTGTGCATCTGCATGTATATTGGAAATTCAATCAATTGGACTAGTTAATTAATTACAATTTTAAAAGATATGTGGTTAGTAATACTTAAGAAATTGAAATAAAGTTACAATTGGTTAAAACGAATGAATTTCTTTTATTTTTTTCCTTCTTTCTCTCTCATACTATGTTGACGAATTTTGCATATAATCAAGTTATTAATTAGTTGGCTGCATCTTACTTGGGCAACAATTGTGGAAGAGTTTCCAGCATAAACAATGCAAGATCGTTCCAACCAGTTGCCTTTGACCTTAAAATCGCTAACTCCTTCTCTTGTATTATCAGCCAAAACACTTCTAAGATGGTCTTTAATTGGATAATCGAAGATCGCTTAATGGTGAAGAGAAGATCTTTGGTGTATGTACTTTCTCCTTCAAAAGCATGCCATTGTGATTCGATTATATTAATTCAATATCTGTATAAATAAACTCTCTCTATATTTATACATATACGTACGTATGTGTGTATATATATAAATAAGTTAATCTTTTAATAAAATATATAATTTTATATAATATAAACGAAATTTGAATATAATTTCACAAAATGACGTACAGCCACATAACATTATATAAAATGATCTCTACTTAATTTCTTAGTTAAAGTGATAGCAGGTTTACAGCACCATCAAGCAAGACCCTCCTACCGCGAAGTGTAAACACTTTTCGTTTCACTTTGAACATGACATTGCCATTGATGTCTGTGACAGCAAAGTTGCCATTACTGATTGTCAAAAGCTTCTTCACAATTACAAGATCCACAGGACAAGGAGTGCAAAACTGATGTCCGACAACCGAAACGGGTGTTGAATGCGGTGCTTGGGTGGTCGCTGTTCATGGTGCTTGAGTAGGCTGCTCCATGAGTATATGAAAAAGGCAGGAGAAATGTTTATTTGCTTTTTATGGCATAGATACCCTTACGAGATGATTCTTATATGTACAAGGAGGGCCTTAGCAATTTGTCAGTAATATTGGTAATGAAGATAGAGTTCCACCATTATAGACAGGGGCATATTCTATTACGCAATCATGTTTATATGTACATACAAATATAAACATGACTGAATAATATATAAATATAAACATGATTGTAGATGAGCTTTGTCTCGTTGGTAAAGGCTGCCCACCTGTGACTTTGGCTAAGTCACGGGTTGTACACTCAAGGTGTCTCTATCCCATTCTAAATTGTGGGTTTCTCGTCCATCTTTGTATCGGTTGCTCTCATACTCATGTGTGAGTTGCTCTCTTCCTTATGAAAGCCACTCTCTGGACTACGTCATTAGTATTCTATCCTGTCTATTCTCGATTGTTCCTTGAACTTGTACTAGCTATCAATATATATAGACACATTCTAACATATACATGAGGTATGCATACATTAAAAAAAACTGTGATTGTATTGTAAAATGTATGATTGTAATTTATTATATGTGATTACAATTAAATATATGTAATTACAATAAGTAAATATGATCACATTTATTGATTTACTGATTATGATCATATTTATTAATTGTAATGATACTTTTAGTTGTAATTACATATAATAAATTATAATCGCATATTTTGGAATGCAATTACACATTTTTTTTTTTTGTCAAGTGTATGCATATCTTGACAAAAAAAAATTGTATGATTGTAATTTATTATATGTGATTACAACTAAATATATATATAATAAATTATAATCACACATTTTAGAATGCAATCACGCATTTTTTTTAATTGTCAGATGCATGTATACCCAAGTATAAGCAAGGAACCTATATATATATAAACATAATTGAATAATAGAATATGCCTTTATCTATAATGGTGGAACTGTGACTTCATTACCAATATTGCAGACAAATGGCTAAGGCCTTTCCTCCTTGTACATATAAGAATCATCTCATAAGGATACCTATGCCATAAAAAATAAATAAACATTTCTCCTGCCTTTTTCATACACTCATGGAGCAGCCCACTCAAGCACCATGTACGGCGACCACTCAAGCACCACTATATAAGGCTGTAATATGTTGTGCTTGAGACAGGGATCCAAAGGAAATATGTTTTTTCTAAAAAGGCCGTGGTGTATTAATACACCCTTATTCATTAATGAAAAATGTTGTAAAATTACACCAAAATCTAATGTATCACACCCAATGTTTCATAACTCACTAGTCACTAATTGGTTGGCGGCCTACCGAATGCTCAGTTTGACTGTCGATTAACGGTCAACTAGTTGACTGACAGTCAAAAATATAAAAAAAAATTTCTTAAGATTAAAATAAAATCATATGATCATAAAAAAAATCATAAAATATGTTTCATACATTTTCAAAAACAATTTTAGCATAGTACTCACCAAGGTCACTTGGGTTGAGTACTCGTCAAGTTGACCAAGTACTCACCATAAAACCTGCTTGGTCCGAGTACTCGTCTAGTTGATTAGGTTAGGTCAAGTACGGCGACTACTCGCTTCAAGCAAGTAGAACCCCTAATTTAGGAGTCTTGGGTTAGTGAAACTCCACCCATCAAGTTCTTGGCATGTAGTTAGACCTACTCGCCGAGTTTTACAACAGTGATCACACCATATAATAAGAACATAAAAAAAGAGTAAATTACCTTATATCTCATGACGTTTGATTTTTGAAAGATGGAGACAATATTTACACTTATTTGCATCGTCCTCCACTATACTAAAAGCAAAAAGTGGTTTGATCGTTAGGGGTTATGGTTGACTATCAAAAATTGATAGAAAGACAAAAATACCCTCAATCTATTTCCACATATAATTAAAAAAATAAAAATATATAAAAAAAAAAGTAAAAAATCTCCACCATCCATATTACAAATGAAGATGACAGTAGATCTAGATGCCCACCATCCATTTAGATTCAATCTAGGTCTTCACTGTCATTTTTAACTTTTTTTAAAATTTCTTTTCTTCTTTTTTCAAATTGATCTTGATTGTCGATTTTTAAGATGGAGGACTTAGATCAATTAAAAAATTATTTTTTATATTTAAAATTATTTTTTATAGTTAAAATTTAATTATTTTAAATTTTAAAATTATTTATTTTTTTAAAATTTTAAATTATTTTAAATGGATCTCCACCGTCCATTTAGAGTTAAAGAAAAATTAAAAAATGAACATATTATCCTTTAAGAGTTAAAGTTAACAGTAAAAAAAAAGTTAAACCCCTTAGATGAGAGGAGGACATTGTAAAAAAATGTAAACATTGTCTTCGCTTGTCAAAATATAAAGGTTGGAAGGGTATGAGCTAACTTACTTTATAAATAAATAAAATAAAATAAAATAAAATAAAAAGGATAGTGCACTCCATCGCACGTCAACACTTGCGTTAATTTAGACTCACTGAAAAATATCTGGATTGGCTTCAGAAGGAAACAAGTGAAGTTGCATACATATAGTGGGCCCGCACTATAAAAAGTTGATAGTGAAGTGTGACTAAAGCGGGAAAGAAATGCATGCGCAAGATGACCAAAATATGGCGTTGTAGGCTTTTCTTGTTGAGTGGGGAGAGAAGCCATCGTGGAAGCAATAATAATTTCAACACAGTAAATGAAAAAGGTTGGGATCCCTGTCTCCTCTTTCACACTGGTAAAAATAAAACTCCTCCATGGCTCTTCGTGAAACTGCGCAGAAACTTCTTCTCCAATTAAAAATATTCCGTACGCGTTCCACTCTTAATTATTTATCTCCTCTGTGTCCAAGGAAAGAAAATCTTCAAACAATTGCAAACCAACTTGCATTTCATTATCAATTAACCTTCTTTTTACATTTATTAATCATTTAAATTAACATAAAATATATTCATCTTAACTCAAGTGGTAGGACACCTCTATAAAACATCCTTGTAATGAGATTCGAGTCTAACCATTATCATACGCATTGGTGTAGAGAATTATTAGATGGTTGTCTGCTGGGTAAATGGAGAATGGTGGAATTAAACAATTGCTGCCTCTTAGGAGAAGGGTTATTAGTTCTGCCGGCTTTCAAGCTGTATACTTGGAGAGTGTGTGTTACGCTGCCTAGAAGGATTTGAAAGATTCTCTGCTTTAGGCAATTGCTGTTTGTTCCAGAAAATAAAAATAAAAAAGGAAACTGATGTATGATAGTTTGTTAAACAATTTTTCAAGTGTTTTTATTTAATTTTATTTTAATTGAAAAAAAAAAAAATATATATATATATATATATATATATATATATAAAAGAGGAATGGATCACAACTAGATATAAAAGTTTTGTTTTTCAAATTATTTTTTAAATGTTTTTATTTATTAACTATAACAGTGTCAGTCAGATTGAAAGTTTTGAAAGAGTACAAAGTCATCTGACAGTTAGTCGAAATTTTAAAATATTTCAATCAATAGTCTCGAAAGTTTTTCTGAATACTAGAGTTCTTTCGTAAATTACTATCCAAATAGTAATTATACAGCTAAAACTTTTACTTCTATAATCCTACTGTCAAAAATCAAAAGCAAAATTTCACTTCTTTAGTGGCCTAGTTACGTGGAAATAGTTGTATTCGTCAGCCAAAGCTGACCCCAACTCCGGTTATTTATTTCTTCAACCGCGTACCACGGGCCGTGTTATTCATATAAAAGAGTCCTCAAATTCTCATCAAACCTCAAACCAAAGTCTCTTGAATTATTATTTCTTACATCAACAATTTCAATGGCACAATTCCCTGCAGCTTATCCACCACATCCACCACCTCCACCTCCACCACCACCAGCAACCAACCCAGCTTCCATCATTGGTCCTCAGTACTGTGCTCCCTATCCTGTTGATCTTGCAATTGTGAGAAAAGTCATGACCATAACTGATGGCAACTTTGTTGTTCAAGACATCAATGGCAACATCCTTTTTAAAGTCAAAGGCACCCTCATGACAATTAATGATCGTCGTGTCTTGCTTGACGCCTCTGGAAATCCCCTTGTCACTCTTCGACAAAAGGTATTATATGGAGGATAGTTAATAGATAGTCCGTTATTGTATTGAATACCTTATTGGTAAGATAACCTTACTCATTAATTACATCCATTCAATTGGTTATAAGGATGGTCGTTGAAACCAATCCAATAGTTATAATCGTTGAATAATAACGGTTGTTGTAATATTGTTACTGACCTTGTATAGCGCGATTTAAAAATATGTTTTCCAGATCATGTCAGCTCACGATAGATGGCAAGTGTTCAGGGGAGAGAGCTCGGATTTAAAAGATCTGATTTTTACTGCTAAGAGATCTTCAATGTTCCAGCTCAAGACCAAACTAGATGTGTTTTTGGCAAACAACACAAAAGAGGATGTCTGTGATTTCAAGGTCAAAGGAAGCTGGTCTGAAACGTCTTGTGTTGTTTATGCCGGAGAATCTGATACCATTGTTGCCCAAGTAAGATTTTTTATTGCTGTTTTGCACTAAATTCTTGATTTATTATTATTATTATTATTATTATTTTTTTAACAAGACAAAAATCACTAAAAAAAAATTAATGGTAGTATCATTTGCAAGATGCTATGTTTATATGAATGTTTACTTGAGATTTTGTGGAACTAAGATTCATAGTTAATATAGAAACATATATTGACTATATCTATATGTCTGTAGAATCATTCAAAAGAAGAGAAAATGTCTTTTCATTATGATTTTGCCTTATAGAAGATAATGGTTTACCTCTTATCAAGTTAGAAATATATGCTTTTGTTGACCATCACAGTTTTGCAGGTAGAATTCAAGTATCTTATTTTAAGAGCCAAAGTGAAATCTTCCTTTATTTGAGGGGATTCCATTCAAATTTGCAATTAAAAGCGATCGATTTGTGATTCCTGATGCTTTCTGCTTTTGTTAATATTCTCAATATCCTGCTCTCCTTTTTCACTTTTAAAATGTCTGAAATACCACACTAAATTTACTAAATTTAGAGTCTAAAGTAGAGGAGGCGACTCAAAATCATGATATTGACATATCATCGAACCAACCTTACTTTATCTAATCAAAGTGCCTGTTAATTAGTAATAAATCATTTGAGCATGACTTAATTTATTTAAAGAAAAAAACAGAGTAGTTCATAGATGTGCAACCTTAATATATATGTAATGAATTGATGCAATTGATTCTTGAATTTGCAGATGCACAATAAGCATACTGTTCAAAGCATCTTGATTGGGAAGGACAAATTCATGGTAACAGTGTATCCTAACATCGATTATGCCTTCATAATCTCTCTTATAGTGATTCTTGATGCAATTAACAAAGAGGGTTCAGGTTCGGGTTCAGGTTCAATCGATTTGGGTTTCGAATAAAAGATGCAATTTCATAGTAAAAGTTGTTATCGGTTTAGATAGTGTTGGCTATGAGGGGTGGACACCCCATTGGGTTTCTGGTAAGATTTTTAATGAGATCTATTATAGAGATTAATTTGCAAAAATTTGGTTTTAACTTAATCTTATTTTGTCTTTCCCTTCCTATGGCTTGATTGTAATCTTATATGGAGTTTGTTCTTCATTTTGTCTTCACTTTCTTTTTATAGATTTTCATTTTTCAATAATAAGTTGGCTTTGACCAATAGTTTCATATCAAAAAATCTTCGATAAAAGTAATAAAACTATGGTGCCTTGTTTTTGTTGTCATGGCTACTCTAATTTTTTACTAATTTGTAATGGTCTGCACTACGTCATTCATGATTACATCACATTATATATACATAAAATTTTGGTAATCCAATGAACAGAGAGGAATCAGTACAAATTTTCATTTTCTAATATGAATGAGAATCTCGTGGATCACATTATCGAAGGGAATAGGGTTCTTCAGTTTTTGTGGTAAAGTTGATACAATAAAATGGAATAAGATTCTAGGGAGGATATATCAACCAAAATTCTCATGTAACAGGTGCCCTTAATCATATATAAATAAGTGATCCACCGGTGGATTTTTCATAAACAATCAGAGCAAATCAAGATTTTAGATTATTAATTATTCCTCCTTTCAATATGGCTCAATTCATTCCTTATGATACACAGCCAACCTATGTTTCAATTATCAACCCTCAGTTCTGTTTCCCTAAACCTATTGATCTTTCAGTTCAGAAAAATGTAATGAACATAACCGCTGGCAACTTTGATGTGCACGACATGGATGGTAACCTTGTCTTTAGAGTGAAAGGACTAGTTTTTCCTGGCCGGCGAATATTATTTGATGATGGCGGAAATCCCCTTGTCACTCTTCAACGAAAGGTTTTATTGTTAATGATTTCTCTCTCATGTCTTAAACCGTTCTTTATTATTTTTATATGGGTCTGGCTACCTTATTAATGATTAGGTAAGATTACCTATTAATAACAATCTTTAGATTGATTATAAAGGTGATTATTAAAGAATATCTAATTGTTGTTATTAATAGATAATCTTAAGTGGTAGTCAAACTTTTTTTTCTTTTTCTAATATTACATATTTGTTTAGTTATTCTCTACTATAAGCGTACCATTATCATTGTTAAGATTTGTTATACTCAAATAGAAGCAAAAGCTACGGAACTAAAATATAAAAATAATCTACATCTATTATATGTATTTGGTAGTTGAAAGGTCTGGTTTTGGATTAATGTTAAAATCTGATCATTCGTACTTAAAATTATTATAAATTCGTAAAGTTGTAATCATAAGCAAGTAATTATTAACTATATATCTTCAGATAACTGTGTTTAATTAACTGATGTGCAGATTCTGACGGCTCATGATAGATGGGAAGTATTTAGGGGAGATAGTACAGACCCTGATGATCTGATATTTTGTGCTAAAAAATCTTCAATAATCCAGCTTAAGACCACACTAGATGTGTTCTTGGCAAACAACAAATATGAGGGTGTTTCTGATTTCAAAGTTAAAGGAAGTTGGTTGGAACAATCTTGCACTGTTTATGCTGGAGAATCCAACACAATTGTTGCCCAAGTAAGAATATTTATTCCTAGTTTTCAAAATATAAGTGATTTGTCTTGAATTAAGCTAGAATTTTTGTATCATTAGATCTTTTAAAATATATATGAACGTTCAAACCAGAGAAAGATCGATGAATACAAATACTCATTACATGTATAGATATCATTTTGCTATTCTAATAAAGCTTTCTATATAGCCTTATAGCTGTTAACGATTTGGCTAAACATGTTCTTGATGTGCAGATGTACAAGAAACATAGTGTTCAAAGCATCTTGTTTGGAAAGCACAAGTTCATGGTGACAGTGTATCCCAACATTGACTATGCATTCATTGTCGCACTTATCGTGATTCTTGATGGAATTGACAGCGGGGGTTTTTGATGAAACTACGTACTTATGGTTTTTTAGGGAAACGACAGGCTTGATCGTTCCAGAATTCCTGTCTCAGAGTGATCCTTTTCCTCCTAAGATTTTATTTGTGTCTCTCTTTCGTTTTTGGATTTGTCAGAAATCCATGTATCAATCAATCCAACTTAAGTAATATTTTCCATGAAATAAGTATAAATTCATCTATAAATAGCAGACCAAAATCTCTATTAAGTTATCTGTTGCTCGAGAGTATTTGTAGGAGTAGATCACGTTTTTAGATTATATATCATAAGCATTTTTCAATATTTGAAGATTTTTTAGCCACCTGTTCCTTAATTTACAGAAAACAAATAACATACGTGTTTTTAAGAGCTCTAAATAATTAACCACAATAAGAACCACACTCAATCCAAAAATGGAGCCAGTAAAATTTAAAAGCAATATATACGGTTTGATTAAAACGCCAATCGACAGAAAATTAGCCACCCTTAAAATACAATTGGAAGCTATAGAAACAACATCACAAGCAAAAGAACCAAGATTACACCTTCAGATAGGCCAACAGTTGTGTTCCACTCAATAGAACGAGCTTTCCTGGAAATCATAGAAACTAACAAAGCCTTATGGTGCATTTACTTCATTTGGAGGAATCGAAATAGGAATCGAAATGATCTGGAATCGGAATGATGTATCGGAATTAAAATAAGTTGTTTACTTCAACTGTAGGAATTGGAATCGGAATCAGTAATATTCTCATTAAACTGTTTACTTTAATTTGAAATCGGAATGAATTAATTATAAGTTATAAAAATGCCCTTAATTAAAATTATGAATTAATTATAATAGTGTGCAATTTTTTATTACAATATATAGATAAAAAAAAACTGCATATTATAATAAAAAAAAAAACTTTATATCATTTTAATAATCCACTAACCTAGTGTGCAATTTTTTTATTATTATATCCACTTTTTTTTTTAATATCAAATAAAAAACTACATATTATAATAGAAAAAAAACCGTATATTATTTTAATAGTCCACTATGATAATTAAGAAATTAATGATGAAAAACCAACGGTATGCAGTTTTTTATTATAATATACAGTTTTTTTTTTTTTAATATCAAATAAAATAGTTTTTTTTTTAATTTTTTAAAGAAGGATATAAGAGACTTTTTATGTTGATAAAAGGAATGAGAATGAGATTTCTAAGTGAGATGGGGGGAATGAGATTCTCATTCCACAACTCCAAATTGATGTGGAGTCCACACTTTCATTCCCATTACGGAATGAATTTTAAACAAGTAAACATTATCAATCAATTACATTGTTCATTCTCATTCTCCAATCCATGAAGTAAACACACAATTAATTTCTATGATTACAAGCTCTTTCTAATTGGTGGAATACATCCGAACTTAGTGTTACCAAGAAAAAAAAAATTAGAATACGTCCGAATCAGATATACATACATACATATATACACAAACATTAGCATATTTACTTTTTCTCCATTGGATCTCGGCTTTTCAAGCACCATATATATCCAATGCTCAGTCAAGCACCATATGCAATGCACGATATGCAGGGACCATATCATCATGCAAAGCCCAATCAAACACCTTATTCAACGCCGCCTAGTGGATTGCTTGGTGATCAAGCACCGGGTTCACCACCCATCTCAGTTATCAGACACAGTTTTGCACTTCTCATCTTTTGAATCTAGTGATTATGAAGAAGGTTTATGATCGAACTTTTCCTGTCAGAGACATGAATGGCAAAGTCATGTTCACAGTGAAGGGAAATTTTTTACACTTCATGACAGGAGGGTTTTGCTTGATGGTGATGGAAAGCCTGTTGTCAGTTTAACCAAAAAGGTGTGTCTATAAATATATGATAAAAAGTAGGGCTGGCAATTTGGAACCAGACACGACGGGTCGACACGAAACCGACACGATTATTACGGGTTAGGGTTGAGTATTAACGGGTTGGGTAAATAAACGGGTCAACCCGTCTAACCCGTTTAATTATCATGTCGGGTTTGGGTTCTATTTAACGGGTTGACCCGTTAAATAAGGGTAAAAAAATAATTTCATTTTAAAGGGGTAGTCATGTAATTTTAGTGGTAGATATATATACCCTTCAAAGTTCAAACTCTAACCTAAACACAAGTCTCCAAACTTCATCTCTACACTTCATCTCATCACAAATTGTTATGTAGTAGTAAAATTTTATTGATTTTGATAAAATATTTGTTAAACTATTTTTTTCATGTATAAATGTATACTTTCTTAATTAGTTAACTTTTAATTATTATCTTTTGACAAGTTTAGTTTGGCGGATGTAATCAGTGCTTGATGTTATTTTTCTATTATAAAAGACTACATAAAAAAAAATTTATGTTGTTTTTTTTTTTTTTTTTTAATATGAAGGACAATATTTATAAAGATATTTTTATAATCATCTTTGTAAACATTTGTATTTTTATGGTTTAGATTGTATTTGTGGATGATAATATTTTTTAGGTCTTATGCATCTTTATTTTAATTTTGTTTTTTATTATATCTATATTAAAATTTAAATGTATTAACTATCATTAAATGAGTCATAAATGGGTCGATTAAACGGATTATTATTCGTGTCGGTTAAACAAGTCACTAACATATCAGTTAAATGGGTCATTAACGGATTGACCCGTTAGTAACCGTGTCGGGTTTGGGTTGAGGGGGTTCAACCTGTTTCCTTATCAGATCGTGTTCGGATCGTATCAAAAATTATCGGGTGGGGTTCGGATCATGTCCAATCCAACCCGTCAACCCGGATTGCCACCCCTAATAAAAAGGCTATTATCATACCTCTATTCAATTAAAACTTTATATGGTAAAAAGTGTAGATACAATAGAATAGAATGAAAAACATATAATAAAATTTAAAATTTAAAACTTTCAAAAAAAAAATAATAATAATTACCGTATGACAGTTTTAGTTGGAAGGTCCTTAGGAGATCATCACATGATTTTTTTTTTTTTTTTTTTTTTAATTTTCAAAGATAATTACTTTATTCCATTAATTGATTATTTATTAATTACGTGTGTAGATAAGATTGAATAACAACAGATGGTATGTGTCTAAAAAAGAAAGCACAAAGGCTCTCTTCAATGTAAAGCAATCTTCAACAAAAAAATCCTTGACCAAATTAAAAGTGTTCTTGGCCAAAAACGAAAAAGAAAAGGTTTGTGATTTTAAAATCGAATGCAGCGGGCTGGAACAATCTTGCCTTATTAATCTTCGAAAATCTTCAACTCCTGTTGTCCAAGTAAGCTTACTACTAATCACTTGAATAATTATATGCATAATTTGTCAACTCAGTATACCTTACTGATAAGATAAAGTTACTCATCAATAACAATATATTTTTCATTAATCACCCTTATAATCAATCTAAGAGTTGTTATTGATGAGTAATCTTACTTATCCAATAAATTAGCAAAGACTTTCGTTAACATGTATAAGTAAAAATTAAATGCTTTTGAAATGCTAATTAATTAACTAATCTAATATACTACAATGTTATATTTTTTGTATTCAGATCAAAAGGGAGAAAACAGTACTTGAAAGTAAAGAGGTTGAAGCAAAGAAGTTTATGGTCACAATTTATCCAAACATTGGTCATGCAATTATCATTGCCCTTTTCGTTATCCTTGACGAGATTATCAAATGTTCTAAAAACAATGAGGACAGTATCCCTAATATGATAAAAAAATGCTATTATTGGTGATGAGGAAGAGGAAGAGGAGGAGGGGAGCGAGGATAGGGAGGAAGAGGAAGATGACGATGATGAGGACGAGGACGAGAAAGAAGAGGATAAGGATGATGACTGAGGAAATATAGCTAAATGAAAGGGATTAATATGCACGTCTATCTTATGTATTTCCCATCTATGTACATTTGCTAAAAGTAAAGGAGATGTATGTGGTTTTTGTTTGAGGGTTGTCGTCATGGTACAAAATGTGAAGGCAGAGAGCTTTTGGATTTGAGAACTTTCAAGAAATTGTGATTTTACTCTATGATTGCATGATTACATGATTACAATAGAGCAGTACCTTAGCTTATATAAACCTAGGTTTCAGTTAGTTACAATCCTAACTAACTAGAGCCGAAGTGGGCTAATCATATCATGACAGAGTAGTTACTACAATAACCAATTAGGGGCTGACAACAATAACTACTTTAAGTGACAGCTTTAACATCCCCCCTCAAACTGATGGTGGATTTGCCCACTATCAGTTTGGTCATTAATTTGTCAAATCTACTTTGCTGCAATGGTTCAGTAAATATGTCAGCAACTTTAGGGTTAGTAATTTGGAATCCGACACGACGGGTTGATACGAAACCGATACGATTATTACGGGTTAGGGTTGAGCATTAACGAGTTGGATAAATAAACGGATCAACCCGTTTAACTCGTTTAATTATCATATAGGGTTCGTGTTCTATTTAACGGGTTACGGGTTGACCCGTTAAATAAGGGTAAAAAAGTAATTTATTTTAGAGGAGTAATCATGTAATTTTAGTGGTAGGTATATATGTCCTTCAAAGTTCAAACCCTAACTTAAACACAAGTCTCCAAACTTCATCTCTACACTTCATCTCATCACAAATTGTCATGTAGTGGTAAAATTTTATTGGTTTTGATAAAATATTTGTTAAAATATTTTTTTCATGTATAAATGTATAATTTCCTAATTAGTTAACTTTTATTTATTATCTTTTGGCAAGTTTAGTTTGCGAATATATTTTTTATGTTGTTTTTTTTTTTTTTTTTTAATATGAAGGACTATATTTGCAAAGATATTTTTATAATCATCTTTGTAAACATTTATATTTTTATGGTTTGGATTGTATTTGTGGATGATTGTATTTTTTAAGTCTTATGTATCTTTATTTTAATTTTGTTTTTTATTAGATCTATATTAAAATTTAAATATATTAACTATCATTAAATGAGTCATAAACAGATCGATCAAACGGGCTCTTATTCGTGTCGGTTAAACGGGTTACTAAACGGGTCACTAACGTGTCGCTTAAACGGGTCATTAACGGGTCATTCAATGACCCGTAAAGAAACGGGTTAACTAAGTTGTTTTCGTGTCGACCCATTAGTAATCGTATCGTGTTCAAATTGAGGGGGTTCAACCTATTTTCTTATCGGGTCGTGTTCGAGTCGTGTCCAACCCGACCCGTCAACCCGGATTGCCACCCCTGAGCAACTTGATCTTCGGATGGAACATATCTAACATAAAAAACATTGGCAGCTATGTTATCATGAAGGAAATGAAGATCAAGTTCAACATGCTTTGTGCGAGAGTGAAGAACCGGATTGTGAGCTAAAGAGGCTGCACCAATATTATCACACCATATGACAGGAACGCTAGAAACATTCATGTGCAGCTCTGACAACGAAGACAATGTCCACAGGATTTCAGTTGCAGCTTGTGCTAAGGCACGGTACTCTGCCTCTGTACTTGAGTGATCAACAACTCATTGCTTTCTAACACTCCATGTAACAAGATTGTTTCCTAGGAATAAGCATAAACCTGAGGTAGACTTCCTGTCATCTAAACAACTCCCCCAATCGGCATCAGCAAAGCAAACAAAAACAAGTTTTGAGAAAGGCTTGAAATGCAAAACATAAGTGAGTGTACCTTTGATACATCTCAACACCCTTTTGCAAGCAAGCCAGTGAGAAGTTGTTAGAGCAGCTAAGTACCGACTTTGCTTATTGACTGCAAAAGACTAGTCAGGCCGAGATATGGTCAAATATTGCAAAGCTCCCATTGTGCTTCTATACAAGGTAGAATCTGAAAATGGTTTGCCAGACTCTTTAGTCAGCTCAGAACCATAAACCATTGGAGTTGGACATGGTTTGGAATGAAACATGTTAGTCCTCTTTAAGATGTCAATAGCATAATTGGTTTGAGAAAGATGTAAATTAGTAAATGTTTTGGTTATTTCAAAACCAAGTAACTTGGATTGCCAAGTAATTTCAGTGCAAATGTGGAATGCAGCTGTTGAATAACTTGAGCAATAAGAGTTGGACTAGATCCTGTGACAAGAATGTCATCAACATACACCAAAACCAGAACCAAACTAGTGGAATTGTGCTGAATGAACTAGGAACTACCTGCTTTTGAATTGATGAACCCCCAAGTAAGAAGAGCAGCCTTCAATTTATGATACCAGGCACGTGGTGCTTGTTTCAACCTATAAAGTGACTTATGCAGCCTACAAACATGCTAAGATAATTGAGGATAAGTGAACCCTTCAGGCAGAACCATGCAGATTGTCTCTTGCAAGTCTCCATTGAGAAAAGTATTATTAATATCAAGTTGTTCTATTTGCCACTGCAAAGAGACTGCTAGTCTAAGGATGATTCGAATTATAGACACTTTCACAATAGGGCTAAAGGTCTTAAAGTAATCAAGACCACCATTTTGATGGAATCCTTTGGCGACAAGTCTTGCTTTATATCTTTGTATACTACCATCTGCATTATACTTGATTTTGAAAATTCATTTGTTACCTATCACATTCATATTAGGTTGATAGGGAACTAAAGGCCAAGTATTATTTTGGATAAGAGCTGTGTACTCATCATTCATAGCAGCCCTCCACTTCTCATTACTCAGAGCTTCACTAACATTTTTAGGCTCAAGAGAAAACTGCAGATTGACTATTTCATTTATTAAGGCTGTTATAGTTTTGGATTTGTGCATAGTCATCATAGAATGCTTAGAGAATGGGACAGGATTGGAAACCGGTATATTGATATAAAAAGGTATGGCAGGATATGTTATATGTAAAGTTGAGGAATTGTGAGTGTAAGGAGATCTATTTTGTGAAGGTGTGAGGAGTTTGGAATGTGTGAATGGTCTAGGGACTATGCTATAGTGTGAATTGACTTATTAGTGCATGATGTAGGATTATTTTCAGAATTTGCTTGAGTTGCTGGTGGGGTGTATAACATAGACACAGGTAGACTAGAACCAATAAAAGATTGTGTAGATGTTAAAGATGATGGAAATAATATGGGAAAAGGAAACTCAGACTCGTGACAAACTACATCTCTTGACACATGCACTCGACCAGAAGGGTGTAAACATTTAAAACCTTTTTGGTTAAGACAGAAGCCAATAAATAAGCACTTTGTAGAGTAAAATTAAACTTGACTCTATCATAAGGCCTGAGTAAAGGATAACATGCATAACCAAAAACTTTGAGCTCATGATAGTGTGGCTTATGATGATAAACAACTTCATATGAGGACTTGTCTTTAAGAATTGGGGTTGATAGTCTATTTATGAGGTGAACAGTAGTAGTGAAAGCTTCCCACCAGAACTGAAGTGGCATTTTTGCTTAAGAGAGTAAAGTTAGGCTAGTTTTCACAATATGCCTATACTTCCTCTTAGCATGACCATTCTGCTGGTGAGAATATGCACAAGAGTACCTAAATTGAATTCCTTGTTTGCTAAAAATGTTGTGAAGAGGTCTAAACTCAGCTCCAAGCTCACTTGGAATACACTTAAGTTTGGTGTTGAACATAAGTTCTGCAGTGTTTTTGAATAGAACAAACACTTCTCTAATTTGGGATTTTGTATGAAGAGGAAAAATCCATGTGTATCTTTTAAAGTGGTCTACAAAATGTATATAATATCTAAAACCATGAGATGAGAGAACTGGTGCTGGTTCCCATATATCAGCACACACTAACTCAAGAGGAGCAAAGGTTTTGGTTGTGGAAGTTGAATATGGTAGTTGATGTGTTTTACCACATTAGCAAGCATCATAAAACTTATCATAGCCAGAAAGAACTGATATTTTTAAGCATTTAAGAACTTGGTTCATTACTCTAAAAGATGGATGGCCTAGTTTATGATGCCATCGATTTATTTGATCACATTTTGAAGAAACATCACTGGAACCAACAAAGGCAACATTGTTGCAAGTTCTATTTATATCACAAAGACTATTACAATTGAAGGAACATTTGTACAAATCCAGAACATTTGTTGAATGAAACTTATTGACAAATTGACAAGTGTTTGAACCTTTTTATACACAAGAAGGTTTCACACTAGAGAATGCAGTAGAACCACTAGAATGGAAAGACCAACTACTATCACTAGAGACTTAGAAGGGTTCAACTCATTTTCTTCGATGCACTTGAAAGTTGACAATCAAACTAGAGATCTCGCACCAGCATTCAAGCCATGTAACTTTTTAAAGTTGGCAGATGGTAGCTTAAGATGGTATAATCCATCTTTCTACTGCCTTTAAAGAAGTATTCTCTTCGAATTCCGATCCTTTATCATGCAACCATATGAGTTAAATTCAACTATAGCATTATTATCTTTTGTGAATTAAGATATGCTTAACAACTTTTTTGTTATATAAGGCACATGCAAAATGTGTTTCAAATAAAGAGATTTAGTGGGTTGTGTGTGTGAAGGGATTATAAAAAAAACCAATGTGTGAGACAGGTAATTTGTTATCATTGCCAACTGTCAATCTCTCAGGCCCTTTGTATTCATTCTTGAGACTGAGGTTGCTAAGTTCTAAGGTGCAGTGGTTTGTTGTTCCACTGTCTAAGCACCAGGCATCTTCTGAACCATGAGCGATGGAATAAGCTTGTGATGATTTGTGTGAAGGTGCATACAATGCGTGTGCTTGCTACTGATTTCTTTGAACACTAGCATGATGAACTTGAAATCCACTTGAACATGACATTGCACCTTGACCCCCTTGAAATGGTATTTGGTTTCCTTGAAAACTGTGTCAAACCTATAAAAGTAAATGGCTGAATAGAGTCCAGGTTTTCCATAAAGCTGGCATAGAGTTCTAAAACTGCCTCTTCCACCATTTCGGCCTCTTCTTCTGCCTCTTCTTCCTCTATTATATTTCTGCCTTCCTCTGTGCTATCCAATCTTGTCACTATAAGAATAGTTAGCAATGGCATTACTAGTAACAATTGATGCCACTACAGCCTATTGTTCCATCCTGGTCTCGTAACTCATTAACAAAAACTGAGCATCTTGAAGTAATATCCACCCTGAATTGTTCAAATGAGACGTTAAGTTTACCACAATTGCATCAAATTCACTGCCAAGACCCTCCAAGATATGCATAACTAAATCCCTATCTGAGACTGGTTGGCCTGTTGCACCTAATGCATCTGCAAGTGTCTTCATTTTAGCAATGTAATCTGAAATTGACAAGGTTCCTTTCTTTGTTGACTGAAGTTAAGATCTTATTTGCATAATCTTAACAAGTGATTGCTGAAAGTATAATTTCTCGAAGGTATGCCATACTTCACATGAGGTAACATAATATGTTACTTGACTCAAGATTAAAGGATTCAAAGTGGAAAGCAACCAACACACAAGCAGCTGATCTAGAAACTCAGGATTTACAGTTCTTGACTCTTCACCAAATTCATCATCATTCTTTTCAAGATACTTTTTAGGACTCTTCTTTGTTCAAAGTATAAATTCCTCAAGATCGTAAGCCCTAATAGCTGGAAGAACTTGCGATTTCCATAAAATGAAATTATTCTGGTCTAGCTTCAATGGTAAATTGAAGTTCAAATGTGTGGGGAAGGATGATGCTTGTACCTGATTTAGAGTTGTTGAGTTATTGATGTTGACTTCACTGTGTGGACTTGAAGCTTCTCCTGCGGCCGCCATTGATATGCGAATCAGTGCTCTGATACCATGTAAAGGTATAGAGCTCTTGGATCTGAGAACTTTCAAGAAAACGCAATTGTGATTTTACTCTATGATTGCATGATTGCAATAGAGCAATAGCTCAGCTTATATACATCCAAGTTTCAGTTAGTTACAATCCTAACTAACTAGAGCTGAGGTGGACCAATCATATAACAACAAAGTAGCTACTACAATAACCAATCAAGGGCTGACAACAATGGCTACTTTAAGTGACAGCTTTAACACAAAAGATGTTAGTTGTTTTTGGACGTGTAACAAGGTAATTAATTAAAAGTTCGTCGAGATCTCATTTCATGATATTAGCTTTGTTCCATCACAATTACTATTTGAATAATGTTAAAGAGCCAACGCATGATTATATTGAAGTCAATACAAATGGGATAGATTTTATGTTAAAAAGATAAAACATAAGAGAATATTATATATATTTAGGATACCAAAACCTAAAAGGTTAGACTAGATAGTATTTTGGATTATAAGAGTATCCATTTCTCATAAACACATAAAAGAACAACAATTATAAAAAAATTTAACAAATGGCAACTTAATATTTATCTAATGAAACAATCTTAAAAAACAGCTTTATATATATATGTGTGTGTGTGTATATATATATAGGACTCTTATAATCAGGTACATTTGATTTTAAAAAATAAGAATCAAACAATTAAATTCATCTACTGCATTCTCTCTCTTAAAACAAATTAAGAGAGAATTGATAAATTTGATTTGTTGGTTCTTACTTCTTAAAATCAAGTATTCATAATTTTAAAAGCATTATATATGTGTGTGTAAGAAATATCTAATGATGAAAGTATAACGGGACTTATATATATATATATATATATATATTCCTCAATAGAAAAACTAATACAATATCTCAAAAATAATTTCATGTGAGCTCAGGACAATTTATTTGTTATAAATTTCGAGAGAGACGAAAACAAATAAAAGTGCATGTAAAAGCAGTATAAAATCATGATCAGCTAATTCTATAAGAAGAAAAAGCATAAGAATCGCGATAAAATTGTTGTTGAAAGGTTTGTAGGAGCACTACTTTTTATCATATTAATAAACAATTCTCATATAATATATTTGCAAAAGTGGTACCATTAAATTAACTATCCTCTCTAAAATATATGAAAAAAAAAATAAATGACCTTTCTTGAATTTAAATAGTTTTTAACTTTCATAGTCAAATAATGAAATCACATTCAATTTGAAGATGGACTCAAGCAAATCATGTAAACTCAGCGTAAAAAGCGGTTTGAATGCTAAAACCAACTGACCTTAAGATTAATACCACTGCAAACTCTAAAATTAGCATCACAAGTACAAGAACCCAAATTGCCTTCAAAGACACCATCAGAATTAATAGAGGGATACTTTTTTCAAATGATGGTATATAAACTTAATCAAAGTCTTTCCATGAATAAAAGTTATCTCTAATTGAAGGAACACATCAATATCACCACCATTAGTAGTGCACATAACCTGAACAGATCTCACTTAAAACCAACAAGGTTTTTATCTCCATTATAATTCAGAGAAATCTAGAGTGCACATCCAACACATATTATTTATCTAGTGCAAAATTTTTTGCTTCAAATTTCCACATCTCCCAACTACATTTCTTTCGCATTTTCATACTTACCATCAACTACTAGTTTTCTTCTGATCATAACCAACCCAGCTTTATATTTTCGTTGTGCGGTGTATTATAAGAATCATCTTATGAGGATCCCTTATTAATTTTGCTCTCCATGGAGCAGCCTTTTCAACCACCAGCATATTCAGCGCCAGTTCAAGAACCATATGCCTCGCCCACTCAAGAATCATATGCAGTGCCCGGTCAAGCACCATATTCAACGCCTGTTTCAGTTGTTGGACCTGAGTTTTGCGTTCCTTATCCTGTGGATCTTGCGATTGTGATTTATGAAAATCAGTGGTGGCAACTTTTCTGTCGTAGGCATGAACGGCAATATTGTGTTCACATTGAAAGGAAAAGTTTTTACACTTCATGACAGGAGGGTTTTGCTTGATGATGCTGGAAACCCTATTGTCACTTTAACCAAGAAGGTATAGTTCTATGTACCATCTTATTTAGGTTGTACATTTGGGTAAAATTTCAAGAAATACCAACTTCCCCAACTTGAGGTTTTAGGCTATTATGTGACAAAAGGATAATATATAACCGAATCAAAGAAAAGTATAATTTAAAAAAGTTGTCACTTGTCATATGATAGTTTTTAGGTCCGGATGAATAAACTCTTTTTTTTTTTTTTTTTTAATTTCAAGTACTTTTATAATTGTTAGGATCCCTTAATAAGAATTCTAAAATACAGTTCGAAACTTAACATTAATTATACTCTATTTTTTAATAGGCAGGAGAGGGAGGCCTGCACTTAAAGTGGAAAAGCCGTTGTCAAATCAAAGGGGTTTATGTATAATTTTGTCCACCTACAGATGGACTCAAATGAAATTATTTACTTTATAAACATTGCTACTCGAACCCGACATGGCATTGTGATAAACGGTTGGGTGGGTTGACCAAGACGTCAATCCAATTGTTAGCCCAATGAATAAACTATTATATGAAAGTTTTTCTGCTCCAACCTGATATTGTTTTGTGATAAGCTGATTGATGGGTTTGTTGAATGGGTCAATCCTCTTGTGAGTCCAATGGACAAACTATTACATAAAAATTCTTTCTTATTTATAATATAGAATGTATTAATTCACGTACGCAGATAAGGACCATGCACGACAGATGGCAAGTATTTAGGGGAGAAAGCACAGACAGCAATGATGTGTCTTCACTATAAAGGGGTCTTCAGTGATCCAATTAAAGACCGACTTAGAAGTGTTCTTGGCCAATAACACAAAAGAAGAAGTTTGTGATTTTCAGGTCAAAGGCAGCTGGTTGGAACGATCTTGTGTTGTTTATGCTGGAGAATCTTCCACAATTGTTGCCCAAGTAAGATAGATATACACTGTTTAATCAATAGCTTTTCTCTCTAGTTAGACACAACAAATCACTTGATTAATATAAGCAGGTATATATATATATATATATATAATTTATCAACTTTATATAATTGAAGTGAGAGAGAATTTAACGCTTTCAAAATGCTAATAAATTAGTCTTCAAAAACAAATGCTAATTTATTAACTAATCTGATCGATCGCATTGTCATTGTATATGCAGATGCATACGAAGCACACAATTCAAAGTATCATGCTTGGAAAAGAGAAGTTCATGGTCACAGTTTATCCTAACATTGATCAAGCATTTATCGTTGCCCTTATCGTTATCCTCAATGAGATTGACGATGACGACGACGATGGCTGAGATGATTCAAGAAATATTGCTGCCAGGAAGAAGAATATTGTGGCTTGTTTTAATTATTTCAGGTGACCCATCTATATATATATATATATATATATTTGCTAAAAATAAATGAGATTCATGTGATTGGTGCTGGTTTTAGGGGCTTTCACATGCAAATATTAGTGTTATTGGTGGTGGTGATGGTGCGAAAATATATATGTTGCCATGGTTGATTTTGTAAGCTAACTGTTGAAAAAATCTTTGATTCCATTAATAAGCCACGTGCTGTGAAAATCTTCTGATACACCGGTACAAATAATGTCATTATAAACTTCATTGATAGTTTGAAAAAGAATGTAATATTAAAAGGTTAAGTAATTTGAACATGAATTAAAATAATATTTACGTTCAAAGCTGGAAAAAGAATACAGAGTTACACAAAGTTGCTTGCCTGACTGGTAAGCACGTCTGGTATTTCTGGCTTCAGTGTACCTATCCACATCAAGGGGATAATTTCAGTTTAACCCACCAATAAAAGTGGACAAATTATGTGAAAAATCCCTCCAGGCTGAGGGTAGTTTTTCCATTTAACGTGAGTCTCTCTCTCGCTTAATACTTATAAATAGTGTTATAGCTTGGGTTATACTTTAATGTCACCATCAAGAGGTCTCAACAATTATAACAATGCACTTGTAATATAATATACATACATATATATATATATAAGATTTTGCACTTGATAGTTTTTAAATAGGAAAAAATTTTATTTTAATCTCTTAGACTTTGAAAAATATAAGGTTTTTAAAACTCTTCTGAAAATAATTTTTTTATCTCTAAGCTTTTCAAAACTTTTTAAAAAGATTCAAACAATGAATGCGTAAAAAATTTTACCTTTGATGATTGTTAGTGACACATAAATTACCAAATTATCTTAATAAAACAATGAATTTATAAATTAAATTATCTAAAATATTTTTAATTTAAGTTATTAAATTAAAAGTTAAATGATCTAAAGTTACTGTTGACTGTCAGTTGATTGACGGTTTGAATTTTTTTAAAAATTTTTAAAAAATTAAAAATAAAAAAAATATTTTCAAAATAGTTTTAAAAATTTAATATTTTTCAAAACTAAAAATGGAGTTTTCCTTTTAAATACTACTGGAACAAACCATTTGGGCCTATAACCGAAGCAAGTAAAACTAACTAAGAAGGAGTTGGTTAGAACTTAAACCCCAAGTAGGAGCCTTTAAATATCATTTCAGACTCTCAGTCTCTCTTTTGTTTCACATTTCCACAATTTACTAGACCTAATCATCGTCATCAACAACAACAACAACAAATCAAAACATGGTCAGGTCGTCTTCTGTAAAGCGCACCAACCTCTACCTCAGACAACACAGAAGATGGCCACACTCTCCTTACAAAACCAGATGGCACCAAACTTTCAATCAACAACAAGCCATGCAACACCTCAAAAAATCCCTCCTTCTTCCACCACCACAACAACAAGAAGACCCCACCAACCTCCTCTACTCTCTTCTACACTCATTCACCATCTACAACTGCCACCCCACCCCACAAGCCTACCTCCTTCTCATCAAAACGCTAGCCAACTCCTCCCACTTCAATCAAATCCTCTCCATTCTCCACCACCTTGAAAAAGACCAAAACTTGCAGACACCCGAGTGGTTTTTCACTCATGTCATCAAAATATATGCAAATGCTGACAGAATCCAAGACGCTGTTTGTCTGTTTTATAGAATCTCCAAGTTCAGGTGTGTTCCATCTGTGCACTCACTCAATACTTTGCTTTCTGTTGTTTGTAGAGATTTTCAATGTACTAAATTAGTGCCCAAGATTTTGCTTCAGAGTCAGCTCATGAATATAAGACTAGAAGAGTCTAGTTTTCGTTTGTTAATAGGCTGTCTTTGTAGAATCAAGAGGGTTGGTTTTGCTATTCAGATTTTTAATTCTATGATCAACGATGGGTTTGTTGTTGATTCAAAGACTTGTTCTTTGCTGTTGTCATCAGTTTGTGAGCAAAAAAGTGATCTTTTAGGTTTTGAGGTTGTGGGGTTTTTGCAGGACTTGAAAAAGTTGGGGTTTTGTCCTAAAATGGTTGATTTTAGTAATGTGATTAGGTGTTTGGTGAAGATGAAGATGGGTTTGGATGCTTTGGGTGTTTTGAATCAGATGAAATCGGACGGTATCAAGCCTGATGTTGTTTGTTATACTATGGTTTTGAATGGGGTTATAGCAGCAGGGGATTACGCGAGGGCGGAGAAGGTGTTTGATGAATTGCTTGTGTTGGGGTTGGTTCCGGATGTGTGTACGTATAATGTGTATATAAATGGGTTGTGTAAGCAAAATAAGGTTGAAGATGGAATCAAGATGGTTGCTTGTATGGAGGAGTTGCGGTGCAAGCCTAATGTGGTTACTTATAATACTTTATTGAAGGGTTTGTGTAGGGTTGGGGAGGTTAGTAGGTCGAGGGAGCTTGTAAGGACGATGAGATTGAAAGGTGTTGCTCCTAATTTGGTTACGTATAATATTTTGATTGATGGTTTGGTTAGTGTAGGTGAAGTTGTTGAAGCATGTAGTCTGTTGAAGGAAGTATTGGATATGCATTCCTGGCCTCCAAGTTTGATGTTTGATGAGACACTTTGTGGGTTGTGTTACAAAGGCATGGTTTCTGAAGTGCTAGAATTGCTCAAGGAAATGGCTGATAAGAATGTATCTCCAGGGGCCAGAGTTTGGGAAGCACTTCTACTTAGTTCTGGGTCCAAACTAGATTTCACAGATGCTTCTTTGATCAATTTATTGAATACAGTTAATTGCCAGAATCAGATTTTTGATCAGCAACTTACTGGTTGTAGTGTGTCACATTTGTAGTAGTGGACCTGCTGCACTTGGCACCTTATTGGACTCAAATTTTACTTGTAAATTTTCACAAAATCAGTCAATATTTAGCTGAAGCATAAGCTTTGTAGTCGGTTATATGCCACTTCTTTTAAACTTCGCTTGAGTTGAAGTGAGAAATGAAAGTATATTCTCATAATTTGAGCACCAAAAGGTCTGTATTGGCGCTACTGGGAAGACTGACAATCTGAATCTGTAATTGTTACTGCTATCTGTAGAGGTTGTATGGTGGGCTCATAAAGGTAATGAACTCTAGCCTATGTTCATACTCCTATCTGTTCATATTTGCATGCCATAATCATGTTCTGTGTAGTGTTATAATCTCTACCTGCTTAGTCTCTGTTGCTGTGCAATATAGTTATTCTCTTCTGTGCTTCATGGAATTTTTAATTTCTCCCTATAAACGAGTTTGAGTTGCTCTTGCTAATTGGCTAATTCTTACAAACTCTTATCTTGTATACATCATTATATCTACTCATTCTAGTTCATAATTCAAATGCTAGTACTGTATTAGCCATTGCCTTGTGGTCATCCAAGTTGATTATTGTCTGATAATACCTCCCATCAACATGAATATCAAACTGGTGCATGAATTACAAAAGTTTAGGAAATAAGAAGTTCTGGAAAAGTTGTCCAACAGCCACTAGAATTATAAAGCTTCACTTTTCAGACAGGAATTACTATTGCATTGTACTCTTATGCGTCCATCTGAAAGTTGCATTATGTTTCATGTACAAAATTCACGAAATGACGATGAGAATCATTATTTCTTCTATCTTGTTCTTTACTGGATTTCCCTGCAAGGCTGACTGTAAAATATTGTACCTTTACAGATGCTTCCTCTCAAGTTTCTGCTGAGTGCCAAGTACTGGTGTAGTAGTAGACAGCTTTCCGGCACCAGTGACGTTTTAGAACTCACCAAATTGATCCTAGCTTGTTATGGAGTCACTTATTTGATCCATGCAGCAATTTCACAACACACCATTATATTTTGCTCTCCTCTACTCACTCTATACTCATTTTCCCATTCTTATACTGCTGTTCTAGAAAATTTGCTGCTACCTTCCATTTGTAGCACTCTCTAATCTCTAAACTTGACACAATTAATGAAATCGAAAGAATATTTTTAGCTTATATGCTTCTACTATTTGCTGTGTTTGTGCCTGATTGATAAATAGTTAATTAATAGTCAATATATCGATGTCTAGGCACTATTATGAGCATTTGATTACACAATGCTTTATTCTACATTTTGGCTTTCAAGTAGTATGATATTATCCTATCTGTATTCTGTCATTTTCTTGGATTCTCACTCAAAAAGGTAAAATTATACTAATCGGAGCCTTGTTGTAACATTGTTTCGAGCTCGTGCAAGTTGAGAAAAAGAGAGGTGAACCATGCCTGCCTTCAAGTTGGTGATTATTACCAGCACATTAACTATTCTAAATTTGATTTCATTTGATTTGTTATATTGTATCATTTTCTTTAAGGATCATTCAACCGAGACATTTGCTAGAGGATATTTTGGAGTGATGATATCCAAATCCTAAAGTTTTGTGGTTGTAATGACAAATGCAAAGTAACATAGGGCTTTAATGATTCGTTCACTTTTTTGCTTTTTTATTTTTTTTCCACTTTACTTCTTAGGAAAACTTTCATTTTGATCTTTAAGTTTTGAGAAAATGTTAATTTTTAAACTATATATTCAAAATAGGCCAAATTTTCCCTAAAGTTTTGTAAATGGATCACTTTAATCACTCTAACCAAGAAATTAATGGTCAATCATAACAGAAAATACGAAAAGGCTACTTTACCTCTCTATAATTAATTAACCCTAATATTTTATTCTAATTTACCAACAATGAAAAATCTAATACATTTAATATAAAATTTAAAACAAAAAAAAAATAAAAATTAAACAATTTTCCACCAATTATCAATTGACACATCACTATTTTAAAATTCAAATATACTTTATTAAAAAATCATTTTTAAATTAAAATAAAAAGAAAAATTAAGAACTTCATTTGGTGGAGATCCACTCCATCAATGATGGATCTCCACTAATTGGAGTTGTAATGCATGTAAACAAACCTAGATCTTCAAAGATCTGAGGTTATGACATCATTAACTTGGAGTTCGATCAAACCCAGATTTGTTCCACAATCAATATTTGGATCCAATCGAATCCATATTTGTGCCAACATCATCAAATCTAACATTCGATCGGTAACATCAAACCTAACAAATTTGGGTTCGATTAAACCTAGATTTGTTCCACTGTCAATATTGAACTCAAATTTGTTCGAACAACATCAAATCTAATAAATATAGGTTTTATCATACTCAGATTTGTTTCAACATCATAAAATCTGAATTCAATTGAACCTAGATTTTGTTTCAACATCATCACTATTTAGGTGGGTTCGATTGAACCTGAAACATCTTCAATATCTGAGTTTGAACGAATGAACCTAGATTTTCAAAGATGTGGGTTTGTTTGTGTGAATCCAAATCACCTAGATACAATCTGGGTTTAATTGAGCCTAGAGCTTCGAACCTCGAACCTTCTTCATCTTGGCCTCTTCATCTTCATTCGTTTCTTTCCATTTATCTTCTACCACAACACCCAACTTGCCAAACCTAGTCAACCTAGCCTCCATCAACACAACCACCAACCCAAATCAAATCAACCGAGCCTCCATCAACACTATCTCTGTGCATCTTCCTCTTTTCACATCTCCCTATCTCCATTGCATTTTTATCCATCTCCAACTCAGATGGGTGCTTCACTTGAGATGAAGCAAATAAAGATTACTCCGTAAGTTATTTGCAAATCTCATGAGATTTGGAATTTTCTAGATCTCATGAGATTTAAAATATATATATTTATATTTTTAAAATTTTTGTCATATTTATATGACTTTAATTAATTATTTTTAATTACCCATGCCCATCATACTGTTTGTTTGGCTTGATCGTTAGTTAACTGACGAGAAACATCAATTTGATGCTTTTTGGAAACTTTAGAGAAAATTTGATGTATTTTCAAAGTATAATTAAAAATTTAATACTTTCCTAAAATATAGGGACAATATTGAAATTTACATTACTTTCTTAACTTCTTTTCTGAAATCATTGAAGCATCCCAAGAGCATCCGTTGTTGTCAATTCTTGATCTCTTTCTTCAAAGTGATTTTTGTCGGTGGATGGCTTAAAACAAAACAAAATAAAAGTTGGCAGCATTGCAATAGTTACATCAATTTTGTTTACTGTAAACAGGTATGCAAATTATATAACACTGAAAAATATATATGTACATGTTCCTCTCTAACGTATATATGTACAAGACCCATGACATCCAGAGACTTTTGTTCTTAAATCTTTATAGAAGATATTTGCATCCAGTACTTGTTTGATGAAAAAACTATAAAGATTGAATTATTGACATCAATTAACTTAATTAGATCGGACTGGATCGAATGGGATTGTTAGGGGTTAGGTTATTTGAAATTTATGTCAAAAGCCAATTATTTATAGTAGTGTATAATTATGATAATAAAAAACCGATGTTGAATGATAACTTTAAAAATGACGCATGCATTGACGATAATTGTCACTGTTTTGTTCAAACAATTTTCTTTATTAATCCTCAAATGTCTTTGTGTTGATTTATAACTTTGAGAGAATTTTGAAGATTGAAGGTGGGGGACCCATTTAGCAACAAAAAAAGAAAGAGAAAAGCAAATTATTGTATGAAATTATTCATGACCATCGTTGTCTATAGCGATTTCCAAAACCACAACTGAACAAAAACCTGTGGTATGGGTGATATATCTGTGAAAAATATGTGATCATAGATACTTTGGATTCAAAATCAAGATAATGGCTTTTCATTGTCAATCCAACGCGGATTTGACGGAAGAGCCAAGAGATATGTAGTAATGCACATTTTTGGTGGTTATTATCTTGTATTGTCTCCTGGGTGGTGGTACCAACTTGCCTATTCATGATCTGATCATCTTACTATAATCTCTTCTTCTCCCAGATTATAAGTGTGTTTGCTTGAAGTGTCTTCAAGTTTATCACCTTCATCATATAATCACCAGTAACCAAAAAAAAAAAAAGAGAGAGAGAGAGAGAACCGTAAAAATTGCTCCATCAATTTTAAAATCTTACTACTATTGTTTGTGTGCTTACCTAATTATTTTGCTATTAGGGTTTGTCACTAAAAGAAAAAATATAAATTAGGGTTAAACGGTAGCCTAATATACGGGGTATTTCACGGAATTTCAATCTTTATCCATTCTTAAATTCTTGTTTATGTCCTTGATTCTACGTTCTCTTACTTCTTTAGCTGCCTGAATTCATCATCCTAGAAGTGAAAATGATTAAAGAAGACAAATATTCTCTTGCCAATTCAGGGTGTAGGAGATTATTATAAATTCAGATGAACTGATCGAATAATTTTTTAGTACAATTTATGGAATCACAATAAAATATTGGGCGAAAAGGTGAGGTATCATTTGCTTATTTTAAAAGCTTTCAAAGTGTACTGCATGGTTTGTTTGGATGCACTTTCTGAATTGCCATGCCAAGTGTTGCAATTTTTATAAAAAAACACACCAAGAAATTGAGAAAACATTAAAAGAGGCATCAAAGCTTGTATGATTCGAATATTATCATCTATTTCCCTTGACGATATGCTAAAATGGGGTTTCAGCTTTTTCTCCAATATTCAATCATCATATAGTGCAGACATCAGTCAACTGTAAAACTTGTTCTACCTTACACATATATTTATAGTTTCATACACCTACCGAATCTCTCCATTACCATCATTTTCAATGCACTATCTTGTGTTTTCTGCCACAAAATTCACCCAATTTTGAGTGTGGAAACATGTATATGTGTTTGTATAAGACACAGAGAGAGAGAGAGAGAGAGAGAGAGGATAGAAAGCCATGAATTTTGTTGGAATATTTTGAATCAAACTTCACGGCACAGATGGTGACTCTCCATTTCTTGACATATCATTGTTTTTATAATGGACACATAATTCTTGTTATCACAATCTCTCTCTCTCTCTCTCTCTCTATATATATATATATATATATATACATAGTGTGACAAAATTCTGCCAGTGTTTATCCAATTACAGACATTGTTGAAACTTCACTCTCACTACATATCTATCTTTTCAAATTTTTGATTTCAGTCTAAAGATCTAATTAATCTTGTCAATACTTATCTCTACAGTTTTTGTTTCTCCTTTGGCTACATATACATACACATATTTTGGCTATATGTACATATATACAACATATTAGAAAAATGACAAGACAAACAATTTCTGACTACTAAAAGTTATTATGATCATGACTCACCTGAAATCGAGAGTTGCGTGACTGTTTTGAAGATGATGATGATGATGATTCTGATGATAATCTTCTCAAGGTGTGGTGGTCATGATGGGGAAGACGGGCACATGAAGAACTAACTCAGTGGACCAAAGCAATAACCTTTTTTTCAAGTAACACTCATTAGTACCTAGAAATGCGTGTGTATATATATATACAGAATTATCTGTCAGTCTGTTTGTCTTTGTTCAGATTCTTGTTCGTGCATGAGTTAGTAATGCACGTGCCCTGCTTCTCCATCTAGCTCTACACACACCTTTCTCATGCCACAACAAGAAGTTAGAGAGGTAGCTACTTATTCTTGACCAATTTAAATATACACGAAAGATAAAGATAGAGGAAAAAAGAGAGAGTTGGGTGGGTGTTGGAGGGAGGGAGGGAGGGAGCTGGTGGGAGGCGGTTCTTAATAGAAACGGTGAATTTGGGAAACCCAGTTGAGAATCTCTGCACAACATGACCACTTATTTATAACAAAAGAGGCAAATAGAGATGTTAAAGGGTGGGTTGTGGGCATAGAGAGCAAATAAATGAAAAAAAATGAATAAAAAAGCTCAGTTGGGTGCGGGACCCGTTGAGTAAGCAAAACCCCAAGCAGCTAGCTTGTCAAAACTTGTGTAGGACCACTACTGCAAATTAATTAAACTTTCGTCAAAGAATTTACATATGTATCCTGCTAGTATTTTGCAGACAAAAATTAACCGACGAAGAAGAATTATTTCCAGGCTTGAAATTCATCGAAAGTATGTACTGTATAGTTACCAATTAGGCAAAACCTAATTTAAAAAAAAAAAAAAAAAAAAAAAAGGTTGGTCAAACCGAAGTTGGCTATGTTGTGTGTATTAGCTCCATCCTTGATACAGTTGACACCAAATTAGTTTTCTTCACAACTTTTGTTATAAAGATATAATATAATTAACGTCTTAAAATTGTATACTTAATTCGTCAAGAAAAAGGAATTTTGGCTCCCGATCGATAATATAAATGAAATACTAAGAGTAAAATGTCAGAAATTTACATTATTTGATGAAAGAAAATAGATTGAATTAAGTCTAAAACGATATAATTATATTTTTCATATGAGGGATTGTTGTTATTAATTATAGTAAATACAAAGGAAGAACCCACCAAAGGGATTCAAGTAAATTGCACGCCTTACACAAAACGACTTTGTAGGCTCAAAAGATTACATCAATTAATATTTAATCAATCTATAGAACCTATACAATCAATACTTGATCTTGATCAGAATTCAGAAAGTAGCTAATTGGCTATCTTTCATTTACATGTTTAAAATTGGAGCAAGTGTACGGCTGCTTTGTAGCCGGGCACGTTAATTCAAGAGAAAAGAAAAATAGTTTAAAACAAGTCACAGTAATTAATAGTGAAATTAGCTCCAAGCAGAACGGTGCAGCGATGCTTTCCCTCCTGTTACTGTTCCTCTTGAGCAGTGCGTCACAGGTTCAAGCTACAAGTCTGCTATAGGTTTGTGGATAATTTTTTCATTTTATGTATATTTCCTTCCCCCTTTTTTGGAACTTAATTTTAGACTATGTTTTAAAATATAAATTAGGAGGGTTTGATTATGGTAATTGTACTTGTAATATATCAAAAAGAAAATTATTAATGAAATTAACTAGTTCAACAGATCAAGTGATCAACAATCATTTGTTCTTTCTTTAGTAGCTGCAGTAAGGAAGTGGGTATTATAATTAAATTAACACTCTGGTAGCCATAACTGCCATATTTATTAGTCCACTATTTTAAATGCCATCTTGCTGTATAATGTGAAAAACAAATGAAGCAAATTAAACCTGATCGGACCTCGATCTTAGTGTAATGCAAACTCTTTTAAAAATTGAAGGATATTACCACGCGTGGATATTAACTACTATTCATTAAATTATGGCCAAAGTTATTTTCTTTGTAATATTTATTTATTTTTTCAATTTTTTTTTATCAAATAAAAATTCAGATCTTGGTCATCCATGATCTTCTCTCTCTCTCTCTCTCTCTCTCTCTCTCTCTCTCTCTCTCTCTCTATATATATATATATAACGCAGATTCAAGGCAGTTTTTTGTTTTTCAAGATTTACAAACCATTTCAAGTTGGTTGTCACACTAATATGTGAAAAATGTGATGAAATTAATGAAATGAAAACGCTGTTGCAAGTTGCAACCACTTAATTGGAGAAATTGACAGGTTAACATGATCCAAACCATGAGTCCATGATATATACATATAGTCTCGTCCTCCTCATCAAAAGGGTTGTCAATACACTCATATTTTTCATGTTCACAAAATTCTGAAAAAGGTTGCTCGCCACAGAAGATAGCTTTTTTTTTTTTAATTGGTGTCTTAATCAGAAATGTTGCTGTCTGAATTTCTGCGACAAATTTAATTATTTTAAATATAATCACACCAGAAGAAGATAAAGCGTAGATGTAGAAAAAGAATTGAAAAAACTCTTTATAGGAAGCAATACCAACAAGATTTATTGTGTTTTATTTACAATGATTATTGAAGCTTTTCTTTTCTTTTTCTTTTTCTTCCAATTCTGACTAGAAAAAGAATACTAGAGAAAGAAACTCCTAAAAAAATATGAAATAAAGCAATATGAAGTTGAAGTGTTGAGCTTTTCTATGAAACATAAAATAACCCAAAAAAAAAAAAAACCCACACACACACCTAAACATAAGTAGGTTCCATTCTCCTAAAATTTTCCTCAAACGTGTCAAAACTATTTGGATTGGATTGTATTTCCAACAAAGCCCCTATAGCACAGTTGTTGTCATAATTCCAGCTAAATAATCATGATGTTAACATAAGGAGATCAAGATGGATAAAATGATGGTTAATAACCATGATGTTAACATAAGGAGATCAAGATAGATGAAATGATGGTGTGTCGTTAAAAGTTAAAACTCCTGGTCCGCTTGAATGAAGTGAGCTCTCTCTCTAATATTTATGCATATTGAAATTCTTAAACTAGCTTCTTTAAAATGAAGTGTATAGATTGAGGAGTACACGTTTACTAATCAGATATTCTGAAAATAAATAAATAAATAACTTTGTTTGCAGTCAATTAATAATTTCAAATGTTATATTAGTAGAGAGGGTGTTTTGTAATCTTTTGTTTAAATAGTGCTTTTATTTGTTAATTTTGATAAAATTAATTTGACATCAGTGGTTAAAATCATCAGATCATCTTAAATTAAATCATATAAAAAATAGTCCTAAACATTATATGTGTAGTCTAAAATCATCTTGATAACATATTGTACTATAATTTGAGTTAATAACAGATGTGTTGCAATTTTTATTTTCCTTCTCATTAGAACTCGATTCCTTTTCACATTTATTATTGATTAGTAAACTTCCCCTATATGGTTGTAACTCTTTAGGATTATTGCTTTTGATGATTCTTTCCTTTTCTTGCGGTTGAAGAAGATGATGATCACGATGTGATATGGTTTCAAAACTTCACGATGATTGTACCAATTGTCGTTTTAATAGAGCAAGACCCACTTCTCTCTAATTAAAATGACTCCGAGTCCTTTTCCAATTCCACTTCCTATCGTGGAGGCCATGGATGGATCGATGCTTCTGATCATGTCTTAAAACATGTAGCAAATAGGAGAATCTTTCTCTTCAACTCTTCTTTTCAATCACAAATTATTAACTTTGTATAGGATAAATCTAGAGTATGAGCATCACAGACCGGAAAAGCACCACTTTCAATTATCGTTTTCTGAAATATAACCATTCAAATATTACGAATATTACATTATTACATATACTTTTAAGGCATGTTCTTAAAAAGTAGCATATTATAATAGAATCAATTAATACTTTTTTTAAATTTAGGAAATTGTATACCTCCATTTTTACTCTAACAGAAAAGGTTTAAATGTCATCTTGTGTATGAGAATAAATATTTTTCGATTATAACAGTAAAATATCAAACTCTACAAATAACAATTAAACTTTTCATCACCTGACAGATGTTTAATCTGTTTGATATAATATTTAAAAATGATAATAATAATAATAATAATAATAATATAATTAAGTATTATACTCCAAACTATATATCATCAAGTGTAATCTATTATACTCAATTATATTATTGTTCTTCTTCAAACTTTTTGCATATAAACTAAGTTTTCTTTAATCTAAGCTTTGAAGACACGAATTAAAGGACTTTATATTATATCGACGTTGACCACCACCACAATTAATTGATCTAAATTAATAAATTTAGTCTATGTATGACATTGATTCTTGATGAATTTCAACTAATAAATAAAGTAAATTATCATGCGCAGTCAGAACTTTAAGAAATTATTATTATTCTCCTTAGTTTATGGAGTACTACTGTAATTAAGGACATACATATATACTTTCACATTTGAATATCAAAAGCAAAGAATAAAATTAAATTAAGAAAATTCAATTTGTGAATGGATCATGAGTAGAGAGAGGTGATGATTATTGATCAGCAATATTTGGTGAGTGGACATCCATGTTCTCTTCACAAGATTGAGGAAATCCTCAACGGCCTATAAGAAAGCAACAATAACCAGTACCTAATCTTGAGAAAAATATATGGCCCATATAAAAGCAACATCATATAATAAATGAGGTTTTTTTCACAAACGATCTGTTTTAGGTTCGCATTGAACACTATCTCTTTTTTGAAAATCTTGGAAGGATGACTAGTTTTAGATAAAAATATATTTAGTAAAAATAAAAAATTTAAAAAAATGTTTACTTTTTAATTTCAGCTTCGAAAAAGAGTTGTATTCGAAATTTTTGAATAATAAATGGAGGTAGTCCTATGTCTATGCAAAATGTGAACATCTCTCGTGCTTCTTGATTCTCAGGCCCCCATGTTGATATATAGTTGTCTTAAATGAGTGTCATCAAATATTATAACTTTGCACGACTTTCTGTCTACTTTTTGTTATAATATTATACTTAAAATACTTTTTAAATAACCTTAACAAGTTTGGACAAGGGCATGGACTTCTTTACATGTCAATTCATATATTAATAAATTTACAATAACACAATTTTGAAGAAATAAGACAGTATAAAGTATAAACTTAACCATTATTAATATTAAGAATTCAGATTAACAAAAGATTGTTGTCCAGTATAATTAAATATTTATTTATTTGTATTTCTTAGTAAACAGAAAGAGGTATGGCATTTGGCAAATGGAGGGGGTGACAGCCTTGCAAAGTGAATGTTTTGCATTACTAATGAACTATAACTTCAAAAGGAGTAATTAAATTCCTATATCAAATTGGACAAGACTATATATATATATATATAAATATATATGTGTGTATGTATATATATAGGGACAGAATTAGATAACATAAATTTTGATACAAAAATTTGATATAATTTGTTGACCATTGGATTATGATAATTTTAGTAGCTTAGACATACTCAAACCTTTTGTATTAAACTTAATTATACACTCTACATAAATGTATTACATTATTCTCTCTTCATTATTACACCATCTCTCTTTTCTCTAATTAATGTTAAAAACTTATTAATTAATATTTTTCTCCCGAATTAAGAAGTTATTGCACCTTTACATTTTTTTTCATTTTCAAATTATATTATTTTTAACTTTCTTTTTTCATGTTTGATTTATCTATATTTTTTTATCTCACTTTTTATCTTATCTTTACAATTTCTTTATTAGCTAGACCTTATTTATTCAATAATGAAAATTTATCACTTAGAGCCTTAAATGAGAAAGAGTATTTGGTATGAAATTAATGATTTCTTTACCTAAATTTTAAAATTTCAAAGTGGTTTTGATAAACATGCAATAAGAGAATATTTAATAAATTTGAAAATATAGAATTGTCTTGTAAAATAATTTAAATCTCGGAGGGGTTTTGCAAATCTCCTTCAAGAATGATTTAATTTGTGAAAGTTTTAAAAGAAAATAAATTTAAACTCACATTTATTTGAAGAATATAATTCTTTTATGTCTCAAAGGCCTACGTAAAAGATAATTTGTGTATTAAAAAAAAAAATAAAGATGCAATGAATGTAATTATTAGAAAAAATAACAAAATAAATAATATATATATGTATAAACTATAATTATTAGATAATTATTTTTTTCAAAGGTTGTAGTAAAAAAAACCATACAAAAACATGTTTAATAAATGTCATTTTAAAATCTTCAAAAAATGGCATTTTAAAACTGTTTTTTCAAGATAATGAATTATTTCATATGGTTTAATATCTATTTTCTTTAGTAATTTTATTCAAAGTTATATATTTTAACTTTGAGCCTTAAATGAGAAAGAGTATTTGGTATGAAATTAATGATTTCTTTACCTAAATTTCAAAATTTCAAAGTGGTTTTGATATACATGCAATAAGAGAATATTTAATAAATTTTAAAATATAGAATTGCCTTGCAAAATAATTTAAATCTCGGAGGGGTTTTGCAAATCTCCTTCAAGAATGATTTAATTTGTGAAAGTTTTAAAAGAAAATAAATTTAAACTCACATGTATTTGAAGAATATAATTCTTTTATGTCTCAAAGGCCTACGTAAAAGATAATTTGTGTGTTAAAAAAAAATAAAGATGCAATGAATGTAATTATTAGAGAAAATAACGAAATAAATAATATATATGTATAAACTATAATTATTAGATAATTATTTGTTTCAAAGGTTGCAGTAAAAAAAAATCATACAAAAACATGTTTAATAAATGTCATTTTAAAATCTTCAAAAAAATGACATTTTAAAACTGTTTTTTTCAAGATAATGAATTATTTCATATAGTTTAAAATCTATTTTCTTTAGTAATTTTATTCAAAGTTATATATAAATTCAACCACAAAAAGTAATTTTCATATATATAAAAATTCAACTACAATAGCGTTTTATAATAATTGATGAGTTTTTAATATTAATTGGAGAGATAATAGATGATATAATAATGAAGAGAGAGAAGAGTAAACTCATTTATGTAGAGTGTATGATTAAGATTAATGCAAATGTATGAGTAGATTTAAATCATTTAAATCATCATCATCCAATGGTTAATAAATTGTGTTAAAATTTGTGTCAAAACTTAATTTTTATATATATTAAAATTCAACAATGATAGTGTTTTATAATAATTGGTGGGTTTTTAATATTAATTGGAGAAATAAAAAATGATATAATAATGAAAGAGAGAAGAGTAAATACATTTATATAAAGTGGATAATTAAGTTTAATGTAAAGGTATGAATAAATCTAAACACTGAAATCATCATCATGTAATGGTAATAAACTGTATCAAAATTTATGTTAAAACTTGTGTCATTTGATCCTGTCTCATTTTTTATACATTAAAAAGAAGAAACAAGGTCTAGCTAATAAAGAAATTGTATAGATAAGATAAAATGTGAGATAAAAAATATAGACAAATCAAACGTGAAAAAAGAAATGTAAAAATAATATAATTTGAAAATGAATAAAAATAAATAAAGGCGCACTAACTTCTTAATTGGTGAGGAGAATATTAATTGATGAGTTTTTAATATTAATTAGAGAAAGGAGAGATGGTATAATAATGAAGAGAGAAAATAATATAACACATTTATATAGAGTGCATAATTAAATTTAATATAAAGATATAAGTAGATTTAAACTATTAAAATCATTATAATCCAATGGTCAACAAATTATATCAAAATTTGTGTTATCCGATCCTGCCCCATACATATATAATCATTAAAACATGTAATAATAATGAAGAGAGAATAATATAACATATTTATATAGAGTGTATAATTAAGTTTTGATACAAAGATATGAGTAGATCTAAACTATTGAAATCATTATACCAATGGTCAACAAATTATATCAAAATTTATATCAAAACTTGTGTCTTCCAATCGTGTCCCATATATATATATATATATATATATATATAACCATTAAGACATGTAAAATATTATTAAATGTTTTCTATGGTCCAGCCACATGATTTACTTTATTGCTGGATGCTCTTGTTTTCTTGTGCTTAAGATTTGTTTGGATGCGGTCCATTGACCTGGCATTCCACTCAAACACTGAAAGAGAAATGTGCAGGAAGACAAATCATACGCAAATATAATAAGAATCATAACCATGTTCTACTATAGAAAGAAAGATATACACATTTTATTAGAATGTCTTTTTGTGAAGATGTAAGTACCATATACTATATATATTTTTTTAGAAATGTCAATTTATAAACTATACTTGACATCATATTCTAAAAGAAATAGTATTTATTGAGCATGAAGTGAAAAGGGTTTAACAATATAGTGGTTTGGTGAGGTGGTTTTGTCTCTAATTAGTTTATGAAGAAAAGGAGGAGACTAGCATGGAAGTAGGTAATTAAAGGTGGCATTTAGTCAGACTAGGGTTTGTAATGGACATATCACTTGATAGCACGATAGCCAAAAGTGGAGGCAAAATTTAATGGTTTGTGTCATCTTTAATTAATTAATTGGGATTAATTAAACAATTAATTAAAGTGTGAGACCTACAGAGACTCCATCAAATCATGACCTGCACACATCTCTCGCATTTTGCCAAGTCAATCTTCAACTATGTTCGATTAGTGATCTTCACTGTAAAAAGGGCTTAATAATTTAGATTTTCAATCATGTTCTTCTCCAGTAAATAATTAACTTTACATGACTGATTTTACACCATAGTTGACATTCTTGAACTTTCAGCTATAAAGGGTCGCCTTGAAAAGATATGAACCGATGAATTTATGATATCACCTATCTTTTAATATAATCTAAAGAGATTCGAGTCTATCCGAATTTATTACAAAGTTCAGATAAAATTGAAAAATTCAATAAAAACCTTCTTTAAATTCATTAACAATTTATCTTCAAATTCGTTCAAATTTAGGTATTAATTGAATTTTAGAAAATTTGCAGTCGTTCAATGATACCAAAGTTGTCCAAGTAAAGAAATTAGAAACTATGTTAAATAATAAATCACCTTTTTTTTTTATAGGAATAATAAGTCACTGTTAAGCTTTATGAATTCGAACCTGATCCGGTTGGGTCATTTTCATAAATCATCGTTAATGATATTATATTGTAATATTTAGTCACATAAATTAACCTACCGAATAGGAAATAAATCTCATATAATCTGGCCAAATATATGCATATATATAAACACGACAAGTAGACGTTCATAAAGTAGCCGACGGTTGGGCCTTTTAGTTAAAAGCCATAACCTCATACCTCTTGGTGTGGGTTCTACACCCTATGGTGACATCTTCATTAATTTGTGTGAGTAGCATTCTTATTCATGTGTGGATCTTTCACTCACCTTCCCAATCCCTCTCATATAGGAGTAGTTCTCTATATCTCAATTGATTTCGATAGTTTTTTGAACCAATCTTAAAAAAAATTTAAAAATAAAAAATTACATTCATCAAAAATAAAAATACAAATGGGAATTTTTATAGTCTGTAGGTGGATTGTAGAAATGTATCGAATTAACAAACCAATTATTATGGCATATCGTCATGGTAACGCAATGTCTAAGTCATCAACAGTAACTATAATCTAACAGATTCATTTAATTTAACTTTTTGGTGGGGGGGTTGGGGTTTAATTAATTAGGTACTGTAAGACGTAAACGCACCACCGAAATGTGTGACAAGCATGATTATTAATTATCGCATTTTCTTGTCTAATCAACAGAAAAGCAGAAGAGATAAATTATTATTTTCATCCAATTGTCTTGCATGCATCTGAATTTTCACTCGGGCTTTAAGTTTCAAATTAAATTATGCAATACATGACCTCACCACTGGGACTGCAATTTTTTTTTTCTTTTTTAATTACATTATACCACTGAACATGTTCAAAAAATAATTAAAATCTAATGAAATTAAACACTGAAAATATTATTCGAAGAACGACTTCTATATAAGAGGAATCGATTCATAGATAGATAGAGAGACTGTCCTTACAATAGAGAGAGAAGTTATAAGCACAATATGAACTATCAAAAAATTGGTAAAGGGTAGGTAGCGTTTAAACCAATGATACTATCAACTATTTTTTTTAATGAATTAGATCAATTTAGAGTATAATTGAGATTAGTAATAATAGTTATTATAATACATTTAATAAATAGCTTCCAAAAACAAAAGAATCAATCCATAAAGGGCAAATGGTATCCCACAGATAGTGGGGAAAAATGGCCACAATTTGATTGTCACGGCGCTATCTCACCACCGCAACTATCCATCACGTTCGTCTACAATTTGATTGTTGGAGATTTATTTATTTATTTATTTTGATTTATTAATGAAATAAAATTTGTCACATTGTAAAAGATAAGCATGTCCCTTGGCAACCAGGGGGCTATCCACCATTGGACCAGGGGACACGTGCCCCCTTCTGAGATTTCAAAAAAATCGTGATGTACGCTGCAGTGCAGTGCACACAAGACTGACAGCAAAAGTTGTTTGTTTCAAAAGCTGCTTCCCTCCTGACAAATAATGATTTTGTTTTAACTTCAAAAGCTGCTGGGATTTTGTTTCTTCATCCGTATCCGTGCCGCTTTTCTTTCCTTTTCTTTTCCTTTTTTTTTTTCATTAGATTTAGCTTCCCACTCTAATATTTTTCCTACTTAATTAATTAATATTTTCATCTTTTCAATGTTTTTTCTTTTAATTTTCTTTTATATAGATACTATTTACCCTTACGATAAAGAAATTATAATATAAGATATTTATAATAAAAGTAAAAAAAAATTATTATAAAACAGTTTCATGATATAAAGTTTCATAAAAAATATTATAATTTTACTTAATTTATATTTTTTATTTTTATTTATTTTTTTTTTTTTTTTTTTTTTTTTTTTTTAAAATTATTTATTTTATCTAAATATTATATATATTTCATTTTATTTAAGTTATATAGTGTTGTTAAATATTGTTTTATATTAAAAAATATTATTTATTTAATATGTTATTAATTTATGATGTTTTTATTATTTGATTCATGTATCTCTAAACAAATTTTCTGATTTCATCATTGTTTGGAATCTAAATTCACACCATATCAGTGGATTGTCAATGCTGTTCCTTCCGAAGCAAATCATCCCTTATTTTCTCCTTTGAATGGGACAGATTATCCATAACAAATGCAAACACACATAAATTAATTTGTAGTTCAATGTTTACTAATTTGACTTATTCGAGGAAAATAATGTTTGTACGTAAAAAAAACTTATGACCTGGCCTGTATTATCAAGACTTCCACGATAATGAAATTCATTAGAAAATTTTGGGTGAAAGAGATGCTTGACAAAGATTAGAAGTAGTTAATCTAGACATGGAATGATATTTTTTATTTTTATTCTAAATCAACAACTCTCAAGTTGTTCTTAACATTGTACATGTTTTTTGGTGAATTAATCTCATTCTTTGACGTGAGATATTATTATTTTTTAAAGCCAAATCTTATGGTTGAAAATCAAAGAAAAAATTTATTTAAATAAAAGAAATGGAGATAAAAAAGAAAAGGCTCATAATTAACACCCCAATAAACAAGCAAAACCAAGAGTGACTGATTGAGAATTGGTAGTCACTTTCCATAGCTTTCATGTGCTACCTAGACTTGAATTTTTTTTTTCCTCAAATAAGGCAAAGCTACGACTTGAATCAATACACGGAGGAACCCCACCAGAAAAAAAATTTGGCCAGTAAAAAACCTTGCCCCAATATTGTCCCAAAGTTTTCAAATAATTGAGTTGTTGAAAACCTAAATTATTCTTGGTAGGGTGTCAAGAAACATTGAAAGCTCTGAGAAAACGAGAGACACCCGCGTTTGTATAACAAACGACATCAGCCCCATTTTGAGGATCCTTTGGCTTTTCATTTCGAGATTTCGCTTATTGCTCCATGTGGCATGTGGTTGGTGAAAATCAACCAAAGAGCGATATAGCAATAAATGTATGTACCATGAGAAGAATTCTTTGAAATGGTCCTCGTATAAATGACATGGATCATATTTTCTTCATACTTTTTTGATGTCGATATATAGACGTCCGATATGTTTGGTGATAATTATCTATGGTACCATCAAATTCCGAATGGTGATATGATAATTTTGACGTCTAAGATAATTTTTTAAGTTTTATTCCACTTCTATCCATTTCAATCGTGTATGAATTAAAAATTTAAATTAGATTGAGCCAAACTGTATTACTACTAAATTAATATGAACTAAATAATTAACATCAGCATCATATCATATCTCTTAAGTGAAAGAAAATGAATGATAAACCAGGGAAAAGTAAAAGAGAGACTATACTTGGGTATCAAAAGTAATGGTATGTATACTTGCTTAAAAAAATAAATAAAATAAGTAATCGTATGTATATTAGGTCCACAACATAGTACCCAATAAGAAAGGGAAATTGGGTCCATATATTTGAGTGGACCATTATAGTGACCCAAACGAATAAATAAAGACCCATGTTATTGGCTACCCTACTTATGTTTATCTAAATACTCCTTTTATAATTACAAGTGAACCAATAATTGCTTGAACATAAAATTTCAAATAAAAGAGTGTCATGATTCATGGTAGTTCTGGTGGGTGCCAACAAACCATTAATAATAGTAAACTATTCAAAATATTTATTCAAATTCATTTATATCTCAATATTTATGATGTCATATAAATCAAAAGATGAAACGAAAAGTGATGTGTTAATTATAAGTTATATGTAATATCATTTGTTTATTATTTTTTTAACAAACTGACATTATTTTATCCTTGATAAAATAGATTACTAAATGCATAATAATCCTTATCACAACCAGGCACGAAAATAGGGTTATGTTGAGCAATAGGATAAAATTAAATTTGGTGCGAGTGGACTGTTACTACCTCACGATTGACCCCAAACTATCTCACTTCTCAAGTACCACCATTGAACTTCATAGAAATTAAACATTTTTCTATGCAACAATGCACCCCAAATCTCAATATTATGATGAATCATCATCATCGTGTCGTCTTACTGTGATATTTCCTATTATGCTTTATTTGTAAATAAGAATCAAGTGTTGTATTATAATCTTCTAACAAAAAATTCTATGGTACATGATATTAATCTAGTTTAAAAGACATTACTCGTGGGACAACGAGGTTTCATCAGAGTTCTTTTTGTTAAAATAATTGATATTAGCTAATAGCAATCGCATTTGTCTTTTTAAACAGTTTCACTATAAAAAATCAGCGTAATAAAAAGATAATAAATAATAATATTTAAAAAAAAAAAAAAAAAAAAACCTGATTTGAGGGGTTAGATTAGTGAATGTTAGGGTACGAATAGTAGTACTTATTGGATTAACCACAATCAGGCCCAACCCAAAAGACAACCGGCCTCAAACACTGAACGGCCCTATTTTATTCTTGCTCATTCCCTCATGACTCATCTTTTCAATTGGACGAACACGTAATGCTCATTCCTCTCTAATGTATAAAAATTATCAGGTGATAACCACCCTGTAATGTTGTATAATTGAATTTTGTATCACAAAAACATAGGATTTTGTATTTGATCATTCCTATAATAAATTAGATATACGTAAAAAGTATAATGCAACATGATTCGATGGTAAAAGTATAGTTTTGAATACGTAAAAGGTTTTTTTTTTTTTTTTTTTAAATACCAAAATTGAGGCTGATTTTAATTTTATGTTGCTCGAATGCCCGCCAAAGGCTACAATTCGACAATTTTGTCCTAAATCGATATTGCTTGATTGAGAGAAACATAATATGATTATATAAATAATCTGAATATGATTTATGTTTATCAATTTTTCATTCAATCCATTGCAAAATATTCTTGGTGCTGTTTTTTTTTGTATAGGAACTAGAACATGATCTGTATACGCAAGTTACGGACACTTCTGCAATGGGAAAATATTTCAGTCATGATTTCGTTGTTCAACATAAATTAAATTTATATTTCTTGCTTTTCATTTTCTTGAATATTTTGTTTTTGGCATTATATGCGATCTTGATAATTTGTTTAAACTATTGGATGAGGAATCTGATCAGGACAAAGCAAAGTTCCAGGGGCCTAGGGAATCTGACTCGATGACATTGACGAAAGACATTTCAAGGATACAACCAAATCTATCGGACACTAATTTGCGACGCTGCAATTAATTATATCATGAATATAATTTATAAATATCTAAATGAATGCATGATAGCCGTCAGAACATTGAAAAACCTTATATTTTATATGTTTCTTAAATGCGAATATGGCTTTAGCCTAGCTGTTGAAAAGGACATATATATATATATATATGAAAGACTTCTATGATCAGGTATACTTGATTTTAGAAAGTAAAGACCAACCAATCAAATCCATCTATTGCATTATCTCTTCTAAAATAATTTTCTCTTATATTTAATTCAAATGAAATAGATAAATTTAATTGATTAGTCTTTATTTTTTAAAATCAGATATACTTAATTATAAAAATATTATATATATATTTATGAGAATGAACCGATAATAACACTATTTCTAACATTTGTGATGCATTGATTATATATAAATAATTAATACCAAGTATTAATTATGAAAAAAGTCAATGCATCAAATCACAATGTTAGAACTAATGTTATATAAATTGATTTGTGTTTATAACAAAAAGACTATATATATATATATATATATGGTGTTTTTACTATCAGTATTTCATAATTTCAGTGAATCAATCAAATTTATCTATTATATTTGAATTAAATAGAAGAGAAAATTTATTTTAGGAGAAAGAATGCAATTGATGAATTTGATTGGTCCGTCAAGATACTAATAGTAAAAACATTACATATATAAAACTTCTATAGACGAACCAATCAAATTTATTTATTGCATTTGAATTAAATGAGAGAATTTGTTTTAAGAGAGATAATGTAATTGATTGGTTTGTTCTAACTTTAAAAAGTTAGGAGATACTGATAGTAAAAACATTATTTTATATATATGCATATATATAAAACTTCTATGTATTAACCAATCAAATTCATCAATTATATTTGATTTAAATAAGATAGATAATTTATTTTAAGAGATAAAATGCAATTGATAAATTTGATTGGTTCATCCAAACTTTTTAAAGTTAGAATATACTTATAGTAAAAATATTATTTATATATATATAGATATATATATATAATTTTTATGGACGAACCAATCAAATTCATCAATTGCATTTAAATTAAATAGTGATTCATCATAATATTTTAAAGTTATGAGACATTGACTATAAAAGTTTTGTGTACGTGTATATATATATATGTATATATAAAATATGAAAATATATTTTTTAAGCTTAAAATTTAAAGGCCGTATAATGAAATCTACTACAGCTGAAAGGATTGTATTTCTCCATCAAAGATAATAACAGGGATTTAAATTCTATCATAAGCATTTATAAATATATGTATATATATATATATATTTTCCCTTAGTGGATGAATACCATTGTACATGGCTTTTTTTTTATCGGAGTACATTTTTTGCGCCATATGCATAAATGGCTTCCCCTTTGTCGGTAGTAGTAGAAGATGCAGACGGACTTTTTGCTCATGAGAACAATATTCGGATGTATGAAATGATCTATTTTGACAAATTTAATAAATACTAGGGAGGGAAACGAAAATAGATTCTTACCAAAAATAAAACAAAGAAATGGAAAAGAAATTTGTCTTTTTACACTTTGGAGTAAGTACCTAATCTCTTAATAATAATAATTAATCATCATCACTAATTATACAATTATCCATTAATTAATAAATTAATTATATCTCAACTCATAAAATCAATTTAGCTATTAATTAATCCATTAGTTAAATCTCAACGCACAAAAATCACATAAATCCACCCACAACAAGACCGTCTCCAACGGCAAATGATGTGGCGCGTTTTCTCACTCTGCCGCCTAAAACTAATTTTTAAAAATAAAAATTAAAAATTAAAAAGACAAAATTAGATTCCACAGTTCAGCTCACTCTCGTCTGCACTATCAACTACTCTTATATATGTTCAAAAAAAAAAAAAACTGCTCTTATATATAAAAACCAATCGCCAATGATCGTCAACAAAAATCTTCGATTCAACTCTCTCAACAATGGCTTCTCTCGCCTTCGGTTCGAGCCTTTCCTCCTCGCTGCTTCGCGCCACCCGAACCGACGGGGTCGTTTTCGCCGCACCGTTTTCTCGCTCCGCCAAGTTTTCGAGTTTGAATTCCAAATCGAAGCTGATTAGCTGTCACTCGTCTTCTTCAAAGAGGACGACGATTTCCGGAGTCAAACTTTCGCGCGCTGGCGCGGTGGAGGAGGCGGTGGCGGTAGATGATCGAGCTGCGGAGAGAGAAGAGCACGGTAGGGTTTTGCGAGTCGGTCTCATCTGTGGAGGTCCGTCTGCGGAGCGTGGAATTTCTCTCAACTCCGCTAGATCAGTTCTCGATCACATACAGGTAAATTTATATATATACTTATATTTATATTTGTACTATTTATTGTTATTGTTATATGGTTGATAGATGTTGTGGTTAGTCTAGTAATTGGAGAAGTTTGTTTAATTTTGTTAGGGAGATGATTTGCACGTGAGCTGCTATTACATTGACACTAATCTTAATGCGTATGCGATTTCCTCTGCTCAGGTTTTGGTCTACTTTGATATGTTATTTGAATTTGTTGTTTTAACATTTGAATTTGAGCTGTGACAAGTAATGCTTTTGTTGCTATGTTTTCGGTAGGTATATTCAAATACGCCTGCAGATTTTGATTTTAAACTGGAAAGGTAAGCTAGTGTTTATAATTTGGTTCTTGGTAGTGTATGGTTAGTTGTGAAATGAATGTATTTCTGTTTGTGCAGCCTTGCTCAGGGATTTGGGTCGTTGGATGAGTTTGCAGAACATCTTGCTGCATCTGTGGACATAGTGTTTCCGGCTATACACGGCCAATTTGGTGAAGATGGTGGAATTCAGGTGTAGTGTAATTTAATTCTGCATTTGTGATATGCTTGTGTGTACAAGGTGCACATGTGTGACTGGATTGTGTTTGAAGGTTGTGAAGTTTGGATAAAAAATTGTGTTTGATGGACTGTTCAGGAATTGTTGGAAAAATATAATGTTCCGTTTGTTGGCACAGGAGCGAGTGAGTGTCGTCAGGCATTTGACAAGGTATAAGAATCTTTCTTCTTGATCATTTGAAAAGCGCCTTAATTCTCTTATAAATTTGTGAGGCGTATCTTTGAATTGGAGGGCTAAATTTGAGTCCTTGGTTCTTATTACATAGCAGATATTACACTTTTTGGCTTTTTTGGGAAGAGAAACTAAAATTGCCAATTGAAATATTGGTATCATCAGTCAATTTAGCTATTGAACATGACAACTTTCTGCTGAACTCTTGGTCATACCTTTACCATCTTGAGTCAAGATGCACTTGTCCTTTACATTAAGATATCTTTGCTTTAATTTAGTTTAATAGAAGACCTTTATTCTCTCTATTGTCAAAATTCGTTATGGCTTTGCCAAGATTCTAAGTTGCTAACATATCTTCACTTATTATTACTGGCAGTATGATGCCTCTTTGGAGCTCAGCAAACAAGGATTTGTAACGGTACCAAGTTTCTTAGTGCAGGTATTGCTCTCAATGAAGTTGTTAATTGAATGTACTTTTGTCATTGCTTTTTTTTTATTTTTATGGATAAATATCAACCAATATGTATCTGTTCTATCTAGAAGGTGGATAACACCCATAAATGAATGTGAAAATAATTTATGACAATTATCAATGGAATATATTTATTGTCCTTGTTTAATTCCACATCACTTTGAATTGATTCCATGTCGATTGCCGTGTGGATTCTACATTGTTTATGTCATTTAGAATGTAAACATAACTGGCTGAAGACTTGCATGTCAATAGTGAACCAGACTTCGAGAGGCCATCTCTTTGCTTCTTGCACAGTTACTTATTCCTTCTAACAGACTTAACAATTTTATATTCTGGAAAATTTTAATTACTGAGTCTGATAAAAGGTTATTTTTGTCCATTTAGTTAATATATATGCTTATAAGTTTCTGTTGACTTCGGAAATGGCATTTAGGGAGGTGAAGTAAACGAACTTGAACTATCAAAGTGGTTTGTGAGAAACCAGTTGGACCCTAACTCAGGGAAAGTTGTGGTAAGACATTTCCTTCCTGGTTCTTGGCTAGTTTATCTTATCTTATCCATCATGAAATGATTTCCTATGTCCTTTAGATCTCAATCTCTCTCTCTCTCTTTTTTTCCCAGGTTAAACCAACAAGAGCAGGATCAAGCATTGGTGTTACAGTTGCGTACGGTGTCATTGATTCCCTTAAAAAGGCTAAAGAAATAATATTAGAGGTACTGTGGGTTTTCTTGACACCTAACCTCTATGTGTGGTTTAGATATTTATCCATCATATGCCTAAACTTGGACCAACTTTATCCCAAATCAAACTAATTTAAATTGTAGATCGATTTTTTGTTTTCCCAAAAAGGGTAAACATACAATAATATTAAATGTTTCTGGAAATTTTAGAGAAAAATACAGAAGTATCAGTATAATTTTGTCTAAAGGTGGCTGCAACCTTCAAAGTCAGACTGGACTAATATTGAATTTGGGCCACAGAAGAGTTTGTGGAAAATTTGAGACTAGACTTGATACTCAGAATACCAGACTGATAATATCTTATGAATTATATTTTCTTTTTGTTTTGATAGGGGATTGATGACAGAGTCTTGGTTGAATTACATCTTGAAGGAGGAAGTGAATTTACAGCCATTGTCCTTGATGTCGGGTCGGGTTGGGATTGCGATCCTGTTGTGTTACTGCCAACTGAGGTATGCTCTACTTCAATCCTTCTGAGCATTCAAGAATACACTCATGAGTTACAAAAAACGAAAAAAAAAAGGATTTAGAAGTAGGAATGATAGCTTTATCATGCTTACTATCTGAGTACCATATGCTTGTTAAGAATATAAACTTTTCTAATGACTTTGAGATGTATACCAAGTTGAAGTCATAAGAGGAGCAATGACATACTGTGTTCATTTTTGTAATTGTCTTTATTTTTAGTTTGTGTTCCTGGCTTTTAGCTTTAGATGCATAACTAGTTATTGACCTCAGCTAATGAATCAATGCCCAGGTGGAGCTTCAATTTCATGGCAGTGGTGATGTGAGGGAGAAGGATGCAATTTTTAATTACCGGAGGAAATATCTTCCAACACGGCAGGTACAAGCGTAGCATCCATGCATGATGCCTGTCCTATGAGGATCATGGCAGTCATATAAATTGTTAAATTTCATTTTTCTGATTCTGTGAAGTTATTTGTATCTCACAGGTTGTCTATCACACTCCACCACGTTTCCCTATTGATGTGATTAACAGTATTCGTGAAGGTGCATCTCTGTTATTTCGACGGCTTGGCCTGCGTGATTTTGCTCGGATTGATGGATGGTTTTTACCTTCCTCGACAAATGTATTTTCCTCGCCAGAAGGAAAATATGGAAGGACTGAATTGGGTACACTTTTATTTAGTGACATTAACCTGGTGAGATTAATCTCTGTTTTTTTCCACTCCTCTGATTACTGGTTTCCTGCACCTTAAATACCTTATAGTAATGTTAACTGTGTCCATCAGATTAGTGGGATGGAACAGACCAGCTTCTTATTTCAGCAAGCTTCGAAGGTAATTTTTATGTTGGATATCATCATGCATTTTGAGCTTGTTGTGAAAGTTTTTATTTCGGTTGTAGTTGATCTGAATGAGAATATATCATATGTTCTGCTATGTGACCAGAACATCATCCTAAACATTTTGCATACTCTCAATAAATGATTACTTTAGAGTTTCCTGCAGCAATATTGAGTGAAGGTTTTCCTGAATCAACTGGTGTAACTGTTGGCTTTTTAAAACCATTCCATAACGATGAGGTGCAGTTATCTGGCATGTCATTTTGATTTAATATATGATGATATGACATATATGAAATGCGGAGTTTGTAGATGTAAATATATCATTCTTTTTTCTGAATTTCATCCATTTGAAGCTTTTGCTGATCATATTGCATAAAGTGGATTAAGGAAGGATAACCTGTATCTTTTGTTAATGCATGTTTCATATGCTTTTTCCAAGCTATTTATTGCATAAAAATTTGTTGTCGTGTTCTATATATTCCATCCTTCTTTAAGTTTTTTTTTTTTTTAATCATTCTCCCTTCTCTAAGCCACTACTTTTCCTTAGAAAGTTCCTTTCTCATGTTCAGGTTGGATTTTCACATTCAAACATTCTTCGAACCATTATCCATCGTGCTTGTTTGAGGTTTCCCAATCTTGCATCATACAACAGTGTATCAGGTCATTTGACCGGAAGATCAAATGCCTCCCGGCTTAGTGAGGTACTCAACAAACATGAAGGTGTTCGTAAAGTTTTTGTCATCTTTGGAGGCGACACTTCAGAGCGGCAAGTATCCCTTATGAGTGGGACTAATGTATGGCTTAATTTGCAAGCTTTTGATGATGTAAGTTGACGAATGTTAGCCATATACTTTGTAACTTTGTTTTGAATAATAGACCTGAGAAACTAAAGAAAAATTAGTTAATAATCTGCTGCTTTACCTAGAGATTGATCATCTTACACTTTCTTTTTAACCTTGGTAGTATTGCATAGTTTAACTGTTTGAATTTCTGATTGAAGTATGTTTTAGGCATGATCACTTCATAATGTTGATTTTGTTGTCAACAGATTGAAGTAACTCCATGTTTGCTTGCTCCTTCTATGGAATCTTTGTCTGGAGTGAGTTCAGATAAAAAGGATTCTCATGTAAGCTCCAAAGCGGTTTGGTCACTTCCGTAAGTATAGATTCAATGTTCCAGCCCTTTATTGTTGGTAGCTATTTGTAGCGTATACTGAAAATTATATTTCATTTTCTCATAGCAATTTATATCATCTTGCATATGTGGGGCTCCATTCTTCTTTGTACTGGTTCTTGACAAACTAGTAAATTATAGAATCTCTAATGATGCATTAATAAAAAATTCTTTTTTGTTAATCTAACACATTGCTTGTTTTCTTTTTCTTCTTTAAAATAAATACAGTTACTCTCTTGTGCTGAGACACACAACAGAGGAAGTTCTTGCTGCATGCATAGAGGCTATTGAACCATCTCGGGCTGCATTCACATCTCACTTACGGAGCCAAGTGATGAATGATCTCAAGGAAGGTTTAAAGGAGCACAGTTGGTTTACAGGGTTTGATACAGGTGACGAACCACCTATGAGATTTTCAATGGAGGAGTGGGTCAAGCTTGCCAAGGAAGTTCAAGCAACAGTTTTTATTGCAGGTTATGCTTCCCAGCTCCTTTTCCTTTCTCTTTTGCTCCTTTTCCCCTTTTTTTTTTTTTGGTTTCCAAGAAATACATTTCTGATGACTGGGCTACACATTGGTGCATGGTCCTCCCACACTTCCTTAACCTCCCCAATCCCTGATGAAGGCAGGATTTGATTAAGTATTAACACAATGCAGATAAACTTTACTAGCTAGACTTACTGGAACCCATGGCCATATATTTGTTAGTTTTGATTGCTTGCTTCTGTAAATTTTTCCCTGTCAGTGTTGAGTCATGATGATATTAAATTTGTCTGGTATTGTGTGAGCTTCAAATTTTCTTAGAATCATCACTCATCCATGTAATTTAGAGGTGTATGTAGACTGTATGAAATACCTACAACTTTTCTCATGTAGTCATCCTCACAATTAAAGTGGGTTCTGGAATTTTAATTGATATTATAGCCCAAACTAGATGGATCTAGTAGAATCACTTCAGTCTGTAGCAACTGTTGACTAAATAATCAAAGCATTTTGCTTCTTGTTAATTTTAATTTTCTTTGATATTATCAACAGTTCATGGAGGCTTTGGCGAAGATGGTACACTGCAATCATTGCTGGAGGCTGAAGGAGTTCCCTATACAGGTTTATTCTCATTGACACTCGTTATAAGAATAAGTTTTCCATGTGTAGACTTACTCACATTCTCTTTCTTTCCTTTCTCTTCTCCTCGGCGAATGAAGGTCCTGGTGTGACGGCTTCTAGAACTTGTATGGACAAAGTTGCAACATCTCTGGCACTTAATAATGTATGGTATCAAGTAATATGTTTTGAGTTCTCAAAAATAATGCTAATCTTTATTATCTCTTATTCCCTACCAAAAACTTGAGTTTATATAGAAAAAGGCTCAACAGTAATTCTTAAACTCCAACAACTCTCTCTAGAAAAAGTTATAACCTCTGGAAATTAACAGCTAGCAGACAAGGGAGTTCTTACCATAAACAAAGATATATGGAGGAAGGAGGATTTACTGAATATGCCCATACCTAATATTTGGCATGAATTGACCTCTAAGCTTCAGTGTGAAACATTATGTGTCAAACCCGCGAGGGATGGATGCTCTACAGGTGTTGCAAGACTATGGTAGGTTCATATCCCTTGCTTTTTGCTAATCCATGTGTCATACAATGATAGATATTTGTGAAACTTAAACAGCCTTGAACTGATATCACACGCATCCATGGCAGTATTCAGTTTTTAAAAACTTTCATCCATATTCTGCTTATTCTTTTGTTATACTTACTGCAGCTGTGCTGAGGACCTTGGAGTGTATGTGAAAGCACTGGAGGAGTGCCTTCTGCGGATTCCACCTAATAGTTTTTCAAGGGTATTGAAGCCTAGATATATTTCTTTCATTGCATGTCAATGTAAATAGTTTGCTCAAATGTCTGTATCTTTATAAAAGTTATGCAATGTAATTATTACCCCGAGATCTCTGTCTTACATTTGACAAACACTGTTGTGCAACCTAAATGCCAATTGGATAAATGATAACCAAAAAAAAAAAAACACAACAGTTAAATATTGGTATGGATTCTGTCTGTCATCTGAAATCAAAGTGAGCAAGAGCGCACATAACACCATTGTCAGTGTAGTTTGTTCATGAAACTAATGGTTATAGTCTTTCCATTGGAAGATTTTTGCAATTCATCATCTCATGTATTCATTTTGTTGTCAATAAACCCTCTAGATTGTGTTTAAAGTAACATTCTCAAGTTCTTTTCTGTCTTTTAACATTGTGTCTTTTCTATTTTGGATGCTATCCAGGCACATGGGATGATTGAGATGCCAAACCCTCCTCCACAGCTCTTGATCTTCGAACCTTTTATTGAGACTGATGAGATTATTATTTCATCTGAATCCGCAAACAGTAGTGCTCATCACCTCATGTGGAAAGGACACAGTCGATGGGTAGAGATTACAGTTGGTGTTATAGGGAAACGTGGATCAATGCATTCACTGATGCCCAGTGTCACCGTTAAAGAAACTGGTGACATCTTATCACTCGAGGAGAAATTTCAAGGTATAGCTTTACTCAAGTTTTTTTTTTGGTTGTCACATCACCGGACTGTCTTAGCTGTTTCTTTTTCTTTTCAAGGTTTTATCTGCAACCTGCCATTCTTTAGGACGAACCAGTGATAGCTTTCAAAAGATAATTCGATGGTCAAGCAAATTAGTAAATGTGGTTATAAAATGTAGACAGACCATATGGTATTTGAACAATTGAATCATCAAGGATGAGAACATTGCTTTCAAACATTTTCTTTTTTGGGCCTTCATATAAACCTTTGCATTACAAAGTTTCACTTTGTATCTTCTTGTATCATGTAATTTTTCTTGTTTGTTCAACAATGAACAGTGGAGAAAAGGACTTGCATATTTGTATACAATGACATTTCTGGTGTATTAACTTGGGTATTGCTTGACAGGTGGAACTGGCATCAATCTTACTCCACCACCACCATCAATTATGCGGTTTGTTAACTATCCTCAGTTTTTGAAATTATTAAGCAATATTTCTTTCTTATAAGACATCTCAAAGAGATATGGCTTATGTTGTGCTAATGTTTATATTACTTGTATTTCAGTTTTTCTGCTCTAAATGGTATTCTGAAGATGTTCCAATATTTGGATTGTTTCCTTTTGAAATTTCCTGTCAACTTGGATTTGAAATTTTGTTCAATGATATTATTTTTCTTCTCTTGAAATCAGTAATGAGGCATTGGAAAGATGTAAAAAGCATATTGAACTTATTGCAAACACTCTGCAACTTGAAGGATTCTCACGAATTGATGCATTTGTGAACGTTGATAGCGGAGAGGTATGCTAGTTTTTGCCATGCATTTTCATACTATTTCTAAATCATAAAAGACCAAGATTTAAGTTTATGTTTTGTTTTCTAAGTGAATACCATGTGAATTATGTGATGTATCATGATGAGAGATTTCAATAACTATAAGCCGGCATTTCTTAACATGCATTTCACAATAAAATCAAATTCTTCTCTTACTCCATGGTATTTCATTATTTTCAGGTGTTGATTATAGAGGTTAATACTGTACCTGGAATGACTCCGTCCACTGTCTTGATACATCAGGTAATGGTAGGATTCTAAAACTTGTTATCATTCTAAATTTCTAATAACTTAGATTGTTCTTGTCATAAAAATTGTTCAAAAAACAAGTTTTGATCGCTATACTAGAAAAATAACAGATTTAAGGATAACATAATGAGAATTAAATCATATAATATATTGTAATAAGATATATAACCTATAAAACAACCACTTATGTTCTAATCCCAACTAATCTCATTATCATGTAGGCACTTGCGGAGCAACCACCTATGTATCCCCATCGATTCTTTCGTACACTGCTTGATCTGGGATCACAGAGGTTCTCTTAAACTTACGACGTAGGATGTGGGCTGGTGCATTGCTTTCAAGTGTTTAAAATTGGGTGTTATTGTGTTGTAATAAGTTGACAACATGTAATATAATATTGTATGCACTTGTTTCTGTATAATTTCTATAGTCCAAGTGAAATAGAAACTATTCTTCTGTGGGAAATCTGAAAAAGGTCTGTTCATCTGAAATTTTACCAAATATATAATAATTTTAATTGTAATTTAATAAAAATATTTGAAAATAAAATAAAACTTTTTGTTTTATATAGTTAATAATAATGACTTGTTGGGTAAATCTTTCAAAGTTTTGTCAAACCTAGACCAGTTTAGGCGTCAAACTTCTAAAGCAAGCAGCTTGCCATGACATTGTACCTGGCTGCCTGCTCAACACCCAAAAAAAAAAAAAAAAACACGCTTCGCTCACTTTGTCGCGTCTGAGTCGTCTACGATCAACGAGAGAAAAGATAAACAAATTTTCTATCTAGAAGTGAATTATATATATTTGTTGTTAGAACTTAATTTATAATTCATAACTGTATCACTAATTAATTTCAATATCAAAATTTTGCTTTCCACTAACCATTCATAATCTGCTTTCTTCTGTTTCTTAGGTTATGAATTTAGAAGTAATGCTATACTCCGCAAGCTTCAAAGTCTAAATTATGTGATATACTAACCCCCGCTACATGTAGATCATGTGAAGATATATAGTATGTGATTTATTGGTAATAAATCACAAACTGTATTATTTGTGAATGAATTTTGGAAAAAATTTGAATATTCTGAAAAGAAAATCTTTCATGAAATACTTAACTTCCAATAATCACATGGCATGTGACATGTCTCTTTCATAAAAAATTAATATTGGTGTCATACCTACATTAGCAAGGTATGCCAACTAAATGTTTAATAAAAGATTTTCTACTGAAAATAGTATTACTTTAAACTAGCATGATATCCATCTAACACAAGTGACCGTACATATGTCCGTTTACTAAGATGATTAGGTTCAATTCTCACCATGAGCATTTTTACAAACTTATGTGGCAAGCTTGTTTTCCTATTGTGTGAGGTGTTATTTCTCGATCATAAAAGCAAATATCGAAACTGAAACATTTAATCCATTTGATGTAAACTTTAAAATAATAATAATAATAATAAATAGTACTTCTCTTATATGAAATATATGTATGTGATGGGGGAGAAGAATTAAATTTAAAAAAAACTATTCATATCTTGTGTTTTAGAGTAAATGTGGAACTTGAACTTTTAACCTTTTAAAATCAAAAAATGTTCAATCACTCCTACTAAGGGAAAATTAATAGTCTAACTCAAAAATCCAATATCATTGCTCAACGTCTAGTTTGACAGTAAAGAGCGTGAATTGGTAATAAAGAGTTATTTCATATTCAAGTTGTTATATGCAATTAAAAAGGGGGAAAGAGAAAAAGAACGATATGTAATATTTTGGTTTTATTAGAGACAAAACGGTTATTTTAGATGATGAGGGTAATTAAGTCTTTTTTATTTTTATGTTTGGTTTAACTATTAATTAAAGGTTTAGACCTTTTTGGAGAGTTTTTAGAATTTTATGGATAAAATAAGTTGTTTTCAAAAGAGTTTTGAAAACCTGATTGTTTTTTTTAACAAACTTTAATTACCTTCATTAAAATGAATTTTCCAAATCTAATTATAAAATCGAATGTTAGATGGTAATTTGCTTCTTAAAAGGAAAACAGGATTCTTTTTTTCTTTTTCCAAATCTAATTATCAAATCAGAATAAAAAAATCTAATTATCAAATCTAATTGTAGGATTTTATACCGCTTATTTTTAAAGTAATTAATGAGATCATAAACGGTACTTGCCAAAACAGTTACGACTCGAACAAAGGAACTTGCATGATGCACCACCACGAAATTTTGACGAAATCCTCCATGTGGAAAATCGAACAACGCGAAACCGAGAAAATAAAAAGCATCACGAAAAAAGTCCAGTCCCAAAACGCTGCTTTTGACCATTCGGTTTTTTGATCACGACACCCACCAAACAGAGGTGGAAACCGAGGAGCCAAATGACAGAACAAGACAAAACACAAAAGTAACACTAAAACTACAAAAGGTTGTTTTCAAAATTTGAATTTTGTATGCTAACACTTCAAAAACCACAAAAAATATATATATAAATAAACAAATTAGTCTCTTTTAACTTTAATTCAATTTTACTGTTTCAATTCTCAACTTTGTAACTGAAGTTCATTGAGATTTTGTAGTACAGGCAGAGTCGGAATATGCTATAAAATGCAGAGGAACAAAGCACGGCTTCTTCGATTAGCAATCTTTGTAAGGTTTTACATTGGTTTTTTTTTTTTTTTTTTTTTTGGTTTCTTTCAAGTTATCATTAAAGTATGTTTTTCAATGTAAATTTCCTGGCTTTTCTGAATTTCGTGTTCTGGGTTCGTGAGTTCTTATGCCATGATGTGTGTACTATATTATATGGTTTGATATCGATGCAGCTTATGTTGTGTTGTATATTTAGTTTATTTTGTGATCTGTTGGTTGGTGTTCTTGTGTGGTAGGTTTGGTTGCAAATTGGACTAAAACAAGTTTGGTGTCCAACTTTTGTCTTGGATTTATCACCAAAACTGTGACTTGTAAACTGAATTAAGTTGATCTCTTTTTCTGTCTGTGGAGGTTTTGATCACCACTGCAACCAGTTGTGCTTTGATTTGTAGAAATGAATGTATTCTTTACATGGGGTTTGCTTTTTGTTGAACTTTGATGTGAAGTTGACGCTTGAAATTCGTTTCCAATAATTTTCTGGTATCAAAGATCACCCATCTGATTGGTTTGGCATGTTGTTTGTTTGCTTGTTTGTGCTTTTGAAAAGGTTTTCAGTGGTGCCGGCGGCGATCAGTTTCATAGAAAATGATTGTAATGTTGTGCAATCTTTTGGAGTTTCAAATGTCTTGATGGGGGTGTAGACAGTAGGATTGACTTTTTGGTTTTGAAGTTTAGACATTTGAAACTGAAGAAGTTCAAGAGAACTGAAACATTGAGGTAAAATGGTTTTTAATAGTAGTGGAGTAGCCTTCGATGAAGCTCAGGAACAAATGTCATCGAATGCAACCTCAGATTGTTATAAGGTCAATGGTAATCTTCATATTTCATTGTCTCCAAAGCCTTTGCTAAGTGATGAAAGCCTTGGAGGTGGAGTAGGGAGTCAGCTCAAGTTAACACACACACAGAGTAAATTTAACTTACTGAAATTCGGTTCCAATGACAATTTGCCTTCCCCATCAGCTAAACTGAGGCAGATTGCGGAGGAAAGAGATGTAATCTCACGGTCTATACCTTCATCCAACAGCCAAGGTTTCCGAAAACGTTTCAATGGAATTCTTGCTCAGAAAGTTGATTTGGCAACTCTACGTAAAGTCTGCAAAGAATGGATCAAGTGTCCTTTGAACATGGTCCTCCTCCTATGGATAATATGTGTTGCTGTCTCAGGTGCAATCCTTTTTCTTGTCATGACAGGAATGCTTAATCGTGCCCTACCAAAGAAGTCACAGAGAAATGGCTGGTTTGAGGCCAATAATCAAATCCTCAATGCACTCTTTACTCTCATGTGTCTATACCAACATCCAAAGCGGTTTCATCACCTTGTACTTCTGTGTAGGTGGAAACCAAAGGACATCTCTACACTTAGGAACGTATATTGCAAGAATGGCACTTATAAGCCCCATGAATGGGTCCATATGATGGTGGTAATTGTGTTGCTCCATGTGAATTGCTTTGCTCAGTATGCCTTGTGTGGCCTTAATTTGGGATACAGAAGGTCAGATCGACCCGCTGTAGGTGTGGGTATCTGCCTCAGTATGGCAATTGGTGCTATTGCTATAGCAGGTGTGTACTGCATTGTTAGCCCACTTGGGAAGGATTATGATTCTGAAGTTGACCCTGAAGCTCCGGATCAAATTCTCACAAATGGCACTGGCCAAGCCAACAAAAGGAGGTTGTCATCAGAGAAGAGATTTTCATTTGCTTCAAGAAGTGAGAACACAGCTATTGTGTATTCGCCTGTATGGAGAGGGGGTTTATGTGACTTGTGGGATGATATTGTTGTAGCATATCTTTCTCTTTTCTTTAGCTTTTGTGTTTTCGGTTGGAACATGGAAAGACTTGGTTTTGGAAACATGTATGTTCACATAGCTACTTTTCTCCTCTTCTGCTCCGCTCCATTTTGGATTTTCAACTTAGCTGCCGTCAATATCGACAATGAGACTGTCCGGGAGATTCTGGTATTAACTGGTGTTATGCTTTGTGTATTTGGATTACTCTATGGCGGGTTCTGGAGAATCCAAATGAGAAAGAGATTCAATTTGCCGCCAAATAACTCATGCTGCGGACAGCCAGCCATTGCAGATTGTGCTCAATGGCTTTTCTGTTGTTGGTGCTCTCTTGCTCAGGAAGTTCGAACAGCAGACTATTATAATATCGTGGAAGACAAGTTCAGCAGGAACGAAACTGATGAAAATGGCCACCCTAGGATATCTCCATTGCCCCGTGAAGAGGGATCAGTTCTGTTCAGTTCCAGCCCAACTCCCCTCTTATTGAACAACCCTGGCTTGTCAACACTTTGGACTGATAATCCTCCGAATTCAAGCACACTTCCAAACGATCATTTTCATCTGGATAGACAACTTCCTGAAGCGAAGGAAGAGTATTCTTCAAGAGATGTTGATGGTTATATGAAGCCACCAGTTTGGCCATCAATACAGAGAGAATAGGATACTACCAATCAAAGGTAGTGAAGACAAGATCACTATCGAAACATTTGCAGATAGACACCAGGCTCTGTAGTGCTTTGGTTCTGAGAAATTTGAATATAAGTATATCTAGTTTCTAACTATCTACTTTATACCTCGTTTGAGCATGTTTAGTTTCATTTACCATACAGCAAGTATAACGTGATGAGCATTTTTGCTTTTAATTGCAATATATCTAGCACTTGAAATTTTGTTGCAAGTACTAATTCCTAGTGATATAGTGACGTGTGTGTGCTTGAATATGTGTTCATAGGATATCCATACACAATAATATTTCAGGTCCTTCCGTTTACGGTTGTAATCTAGCTACTTCACTTCTGTCATTCCTTGGAGCTTTGTGTGAGTTTGTGTTTTGTTTCTTAAATGGGAAGCTCTTACATCAAAGGTGAAATTATTTGAGCTACTAGATTTTCCTGAACTTCACATCGGGGCTATTATATTCATGGGCATTTAGCTTCATGATCTTCAAGTTCTAACAGTAAACACCTATATTATTAGATAGCCCGGGAATCAAGTATTAGAAATGCAGACCATTATGCTTCATTGAACACGTTAAGTTCTTACCTTCCTATAATTTGCTTAAATTTCCATCGAGAACAAAACCAAGTTACGATTATGCCCTAAAACACTGACAAGAACAGAACAGCATGGCAAGATTTTCATAGATAATTGCCGGGGAACAGGATAATGTAAATGGTGATCTTCCAAGTATAATTTGTTTCAAATTGAATTGTTTTTTGGGCTTCAACCCAAACCAAGTTACACCCATTACTGTCTCCTGGTTTCGTAAAATTAAAATCAAGATAAAACTTATGAAATGCTAGTCAAACATAAGCAGATGAATCTACGGGTTAATAATTTCCTTCGTTAAAAAATGTTTGCTACTTAAAAAACTAAAAGATGACTAATAAGACCACACCAAGTGGGCGAAGAGGTTAGTTTTTTCATTTAGTGCAGTTATTCTCTTTTATTATTAATAAGTAAAATAAAAATAGTATTATATTCGAATCATTATATAAAGTTTTATTAAGTTGATCTCGACAGATATAATTATATTTCTTAAAAAAAAAAAAAAAAAAAAAAAAAAATAAATAATAATAATATAATAATAATAATAATAATAATAATAAATGTTACTTACCCACGTGCAAAACACAAGAAGCAATAATTTACATTTTCACAAATAGATAAGCACTTATCGAATCTAATTAAGTTGTAGTAACCGCTAACATAATTCAATAGTAAACATTTGCATAGTCTGGCAAGCAATAACTACTAGATAGCAAGCAACAGGCCAGGCAAGGATCGGCGAGCGAGGTCTCTGGGGTGGCTCTGCCACACCGTCTGGCTTTGTTGGCGTATCTCCCGCTCCGGCGGGCTCAGGTCCCTCACAGTCAGCCAAGTGTTGAAGTATTCTCTCAGCTGAGTTATGAGGCCATCTCTCACTGTCCAGACATGGACCCAGTAGGCTTTGGCTCCCTCCCACCCCTCCGCGATCACGCATCCCCCCACTACCTCTACGCTTCTTGGCTCGAACCTGAACGTGGTCTGGCTTGCTGACTCCCCAGTCAGCAGCCTCATCATGTGCTGGCATTGTGGGGGTCCATGAAACCACCACTCCAGGTCACTTGCCAGGAACCTTGACACCGTCGACATGTCATCGTCTGCCAAGGCCTTGTAGAATGACCTTATCATCATCTCCGATGACGACGATGGCTTCGTGTTGAAATCCGCCATTTTCTCAGGAGTTTCGAGTTTGGATTGTGTTTTTTCGAGTTCGTGCATGGAGTTTTTATAGCAGAAGGAGAGGGAGAGGTGGAGCCCATGAGTTTTGAAATGATGTTAGATTGTGAGTTGTGACATGGCAGATCGAAAGGTCCAGATTTGCTCCCAATTTTAATGAATTTGAACATTTAAATAAATGTTAAAGTAACCTTTTTATATTCCATGAATGTTATACAATGAACCAAGCCGGTACCATGGGTTAGAATTTAAGTTCTCTCCTTTTGACATAGCGATTTTGTAAGAAGAGTTTAAATTTGGATGAATTATTTACACATATACAAGAAAAGAAAAAAAAAACTAACAATATTGACAAATTATTATTATTATTTTATTACTGACATCAGATTAAAGCATTATTGAGATTAGTTAAGATGAGATTTTAAAGTATAATTCAAATCTTTATTCTTAAAAATGGAAGTGGACAACATATATAGCATAAAAAAACTATCCACATATTAAATGAGAGGAGGCACTCTTGAACTCAGTACCTTAAAATCAAGGCTTGAGTGAGGGGTTGCTTTACCACTGCAATACCCCTGCTTTGCACATGTTGATATATTATTAGTTTTTATACTTATATTTCATTTGATGTTCGGTATGATATTGGGTGGGGTTTTTCAATTTTTGCCATACATATTTTGTTAGTGTATTTACTAATTGTATTATGAACTTTAGGATAATACATAATATTTGATCTTAATAAATTCATCTATCATCTAAGTTTGTTTGGTGTCAAAAAATAGAATTAGGATTTTTTTCATATTCTTCTACTCTTTTGTTCATATAAAGATCAACATAATAGAAAATCCTGATCTTTAAAATTAATATTAATAATTTTTCCACATCACCTTTCAGTCGAGCAATAGTACTTCCATATTTCCACTACAACAATAAGGTTCGAATTTCATTTTGCTCATAACATCTCTTGTAATATAAGAATCATTATTAAAGAGTGATAATTGTCTTTATATCTATAAATCCCGATAGATTAGTTCCCCGTTGTATTTGAGTAGTAATTTTCAATTGTTTCTTGGGGAGAAACGTTAAACGTTAGCATTGGTGGGAGATGACTACAAATATACAATGTCGTTTCCACAAATGTTTAAGATACCCTTTTGAAAGATTGCCTATTTTATTTCGTTTTACAATGTCATTTCTTATTGTAGAATATTTCATATTCCCTAGTTTTTTAACATTATTATATAAACAAATTGACGGCTTCGGAACGTGTTATATTATTGTATGCAACAACTTGAACTGACCGATATAGTACTTCGATTTGCTCCTCGCTATTAAAAGGCTGCACAGATAACAAAGTCATTAATTCCAAGAAGAAAACCCTAGTTGCTATTGCTTAAAAGCGACTGCTTTGTTCAATCTCTTTGACTTGTACACAGGTATGGGATCGTAAAACGGAACAAAAAGAAAAAGTATCTGTTTTCAATCATCCCCATTTATGGGTTGCTCCGCTCCAAATTAATTTATATTACAATAAGCAAAGTTTATGATAGTTTCAGTGTTACTTTTTGTTGATACCAATTAGTAGAAGCCAAAAAATGCAAATCAGGCCTTCTAATCGAAGAGAAATCCTCGTCTCATATGAATCAGAGTTTGTCCAAAACGAAAACGCAATCATAGAATTTTTTTGACCTTTCCATGTATGCAAAATTGCAAAGTGGATTTATAAAATTATAGTTTTGAGTTTCGGCGTAAAACGGTATAATCGTTAACCATGATACGATAACACCTGATATATTAAACGTTTCACTTATCATTCCCACCTAGTTTTTTGTTTTTATTACCAGCACCAACTACAATATGAGTAGGTGAAGTAAAAACCAAGAGTGATGAAGAGAGACTGAATATTTCTTTCATTAAACATGATGGTTCCATCTCATCGAAGATTTCATTTTAACTCAAAGAATCATTGGACTGGTTGTAGCTCGATAGATGCCAGGCTGGAGGGGTATTGACTGTTTTGACTCCTCTCATTGTTGTTGATTGCAATCGACCAAACAAGGTGGTAGCCGCCCAGTCACCTTCAACGTGTGTGCGCCCCGATCATAAATGCCTACAACACCCTCAATAATATGTAGAAAAAAATAGTAATGATATATACATTATTGGAGCATAGCTCAGACATCAAAACACAATTAATTCTTGTTTATTTATTGTGATCTCAATACAAAAATTAGTTCCTCCTCCTAACTAGATTAGTTTATTTAATCTTGTATTGCATTTGATGCTCGAAACTCGAATGAATGCTGATTAATTATATTGGAATACTGTATTCCAATCTTTGAGACATTGTTATTGGATTGAATAAATATTGTTGTTCAATTCAATATGAATTTTTTATCTCTTAGAATACATCAAATATTTGATCAGTTGAGTGTAACCAATAATTCAATTCAATCCGATTTTGTGCATCAGTCGTGCTGCCCCACATTAACTTGATATAATTTTGAGCAAATCAACTCATGATCCTATCTCAACTTATAGACATTCTGTGACAATTTTCAAGTTGACCCAATTTTCTAGATATAATTTGATATCTTAAAAAGACAATAAATTCAATAATAGTTTTAAGATTAGAACATGCGAAAAGACAATAAATTCAATAATAGTTTTCATGATTAGATTTGTGTGATTGAAGAAATTTTAATAATCTAATCATGTGTGCTTGAAGAAATTTTAATAATCTTAACTAATCACATGAAGAATATAATAAAAGAAAAGAGCCAAAAGGAAACTTCTGTACAGAGTAGTTGGTGAACGATTCATTGAACTGAGTCGTTTGATTTTAGAAGATGTGCAATTAATGATATTAACATGCATTAATTAATTTTTCTTTTATAATAATGTTTGCTTTTTTAATGTATGTATTAATACTTCATTTTCACAAAAGCAAAATCATATTATTAGGTAATCATGTCATTCCCAATAATAGATACTTGAAAAGAAAAATTTTGATAAACTGAATATTTATAGATTGATCGATGAAAGATACCGACATGAAAATTTTGAAACATGGCCCCATTTTATTAATTACTTCGAATTGCGTGTGATCAAAGTGGAGCCCTTGTCTCACAATGCAAATCTTCGGTTCTAACCCAACCCCAAAATATGATACCCAAAAACAAAAGCAATATCCATAATATATATGTTTTGTATATATATGTACACAAATCTTTAGTGTTACAACACAACCACAAAATATACATTTCAAATATTCATCATTTTAATCCACCGTTTCAATAAATCTAAAAAGTTAAATATTTAAAAAAAAAATTTGATCACTGTAATAAATTAAATTATTAAATATATAATTAAATTAAAAAATCAAAATTTAGAAAGTAAAGAAAGGAAAAAAGGAAAAAACAAAAACCTGTGATGGATGGAGAGACTCTCCATCTCTTTCCTCCATTGAACATCTTCTTGTTCGATCTGGGAATGCAAGACCGATCCTGAAGGCGTGGATGTGATTGGCGACGGCGACAACGGACGCGTCAGAGAGGATGAGAGAGGTTAAGAGAGACGATGGATTTGTTGCGGCGGTCAGGGCAGAAGAGGGAGGTGTCGGGAGAAGAAGCGAAGGTGGAAGATTTGGAGGTGGGGTTTTTGGTGGCAATGAAAGCAGAGGATTTGCGGTTACGAGGGCAGGGGATTTGGAGGTGGGTTTTATGGTGGAGGATTCGTTTGCTTTTTCAGTCAAGGGGTTGTGTGATTGAGCTTTCAAATTCAGTGGAGGATAACAGAGGACGAAGTGGTGGCTATGTTGGTGATGGAAATGGAGGTGCTTGAGGTGGGATTGAGTGCTTGTTCGAGTTGGTCATTGGTGTGGCTTGTGTTGCTTACTTTTCTTCTAAGTTTGGTGTTAGCATTCGAATACTCAAAGATGAACATCTGGGTTCCTAAACCCACATCTTCAACACCCTTTAATATTTTCTGACATTTTTTTTTCTTTATTCAACCTTTTCATTAGAAAAAGTTTAACTTTAACGGTTGAACCCAGATCTTCGCCTGTTCAAGATCTGAGATTGAACCCAGTTGAAAATCTGGCTTCAACCATATCTACTTTCTTTTTTTTTTTTTTCAAAAAATTTTAAATTTTGATTTATTGATTTATTTACACAGAATCTTTACCATCTGTAATTATATGAACAGTAAAGATTTTAATTTTTTTATTAATTTTTTATTTTTAATTTAAAATATTTTTATTTAACTTTTAATTTTTAAATTAAAATCTCCTCCATTCATTGCAACCTTATAGATGGTAGAGATTTATTTATTTTATTACTTTTTATAAAGAGTAATTTGGTAATCTTAAATTGGGGTATAATAATCTATATATATTTTATTAATTTTGACCATTAAAATTTTGATAAGAATAACTAAAATGGTGTATTTTTCAAATACGAAAGATCATAAAAAAACATAAACAAATTTATAATTAAAAATAAAATTTTTTTTTAAAATATATGGACCTTCTCCTTCTTAATATAACTGTGCATGCATTTAAAAGATCCAGTTGGATCCAACCAAGAATCCTTCGTGTACATAGAGTTTGGACATTCTCCTAACCAATCTGACCTTACATTGAATTGATTTGAACATGAAATCCCCCGTATAGATTTGGAAGTCAGTCACTCATCAGTGGTCACCACCACATCATTATTGTGTCATTACACCCATCATTGTAATAGTTTATTGCATGATTCTCGTTCTCCAATTATCTGAAAATTATATGCCTTAAATGAGGTCCATGCCAAGGGTTTATATCCTCCATGTCCATTTCTCATCTACTCAATCCTTGTTATTATCGAACATGATAGGTATTCTCAGTAGGAAGAAGGTCCTTTTCAAAACTTCGATAGCCTTGTTATATATGCACAGTTGTCTTCTGGCATGTTTTAGAATTCATTAAGTAGTTTTAGAGGGATATTTATTTGATATATGGGATATGTGTATATTGGATCACTAAATGGAGTTAAAAAAAATGTATATAATATTATTTTATTGGATGAATATTGTAAATACTGTAATTATTATATAAGATTAATTCTTAAAAGAGAAAATGGTACATACAAATGGCTTTTTTCTTTTTTGGAAATGGTACGTACAAATGTTTATTTTGAAAAACAATACTCAGAAAACAAGTAAATCAAACACTTCTTCTTTTCTTTTTCTTTTTCTTTTTTTTTTAAAAATATTATTTATAGTAGAGTGACTTGAATTTAAGTTATTACCGAGTTGAATCAATCGTCTTTCGTACAAGTCATGTTACTTGTGATAACTATCAAGTCATGTTTCTGCAACTTGCCATAAGTACTATAGTATCAGCAGTAAACTCGTAGTACACTCCCTGTTGGTCATAATTGACCTCTCGCTTTTATTTCACACATTTAATTTTTAGAAATAATTTTGTGAATTGAAACCCAAATGGACCCAAAACCCCTGAAACCATGGATGGGCCATGGACCAACTTCTGAAAAATTGTGTGGTGATTAGTGTGGTGGGGTGCAAACCATGTTAGGCTCGATAAGACTGAAGAATTGACAACGAGTGGGCTCTCTTTTCGATAATATACAAGACGGCTTGGTGATGATGAGTTTGGTTCAGTCTTTTTCCATACCAATGGCAATGGGACAGGGTTGATCAAAGCAAATGTTAGGTAATCAGTGCCAATCGGTTTGATGGCTATTAGCGAACACGGATTCTTTTCCTGATCTAAACTCTAAATTGAAATTCAAAACTTTTGTGTAATAAATTATAATAGTTAAGCAAAATTATGAAAGAAGAATACATTTTAAGCCATCCAAAATCAAAACCTGTAAGCGTGTGACATCTTGATTAATACAATCAGCAATAGTTGAGATTCATGTATTACTATATCTCTGTCTTATTGTCCATTTCAATGACTGTTGAATGGTCAAAAAGGTCTCACTTGTCACGTGCACGTCGACGTCCACGTGGATATGCATGTCCATTCCAACATTGCTTTGCTTGGCAAGCTTTTATGATCAAACTTCCGACACGTTGCCAAGCTGGAGTTGAATGGTGATGAACTGTACGAGAGAAATTAATAAGTGTGAGTGTGACTGTGTGAGAATTAGGTGTTCTTTTTCTAGGAGAGTACAAATTTGGTTTGGTTTCGTTTCTTCTGAATCATATTAGAAGTGATTGGTGGTTTTTTTTTTTTTTTTTAAATAAAATAACATATATAGATTATTTAAAAAAAAAATTGTTGTGTGATTAAAATCATATTCAGCTAGTTATGTTCTTATATATATGTGTGTGTATATATAAATATAGTAATCACTTTTTTTTTTTTTGCTTTTTAAAAGAGAAACTCATATATAGGTAAGTGACAATAGGGAAATTCGATTGGAATAAATACAATTCTCTAATTATCCCTTTCTTCTTTTTTTTTTTTCCAAACAGTAAAAACAAAGAATTATGGACTCCATGATCCTTACCCATGAGAATTTGATGGTGCAAGATGCTTTCAAGAAGCATCGTTATTAATCAAAAGAGCTTCGAAGTTAGCTAGGTCAGAAATAATACTATATGCATACATTTTCCGTTTCTATTGCACATTTGCACTCATATACTTAACTCTCTTGATAAAAAATTTGAAACACATTGAAAAAAGAAATGGCAGCAATATTTTTCCTATCATGTTTGATAATTTATTCAATTGTGAATCGCTGTTTTTGGATAAATGCAATCAAATTTATAGCAATAAAACTTCATTAAAGACTAAAAATAAATAGCAAGAGTTTTTGGATAGTTATTTGTGGATAAATAGAGTCAAATTTATAACAACACAAATTCACGTAAAAGACTAAAACAAGTAGCGAGAGTTTAGTGTCCAACTGTCCATACTAGAACATATCAGTCGGAAGCACACGACGTTTGAGGCCTGCTAACTTCTTGGGCTTTGTTTGGGCTGACTTTTCATTAACAAATGAAAATGGGCCGAAGCTTCATTAAAATGGGCCTTTCTTGTTCAAAAATGAACCACGAACGGGCACCACATGACCAAAAACAAATGGCACAACGTTGGAGATATTGGATTAGATTATTTAATCAAGGTTATCTAAATACTCCAACTAACAAATCCGCATGCAACTTTTTGATGTGGTAGGATGGGAAACTGACACATTTGTTGACCTGGTTGCCTCCACGAAGAATCTATTAATCAAGAATATGTATCCGCTTTCCATAATAATCTCACATCTCATTGACTCAAAAAAAGAAAAACAAAATGAAAGAAAATGAAGAAAAAATCAATGATTTTTAAATCAATAAGCTAGAACTATAAAAACCCAATTGGAGACGAGATTTTTTACACATTATTTGAAATTTGCTATCTCATTTTGATGATCATCATTTGTTGTTGGAAGCATCAACCATTGATCAGGACATGATGAGTATTGTTGATGATGATCATGACCAATACTGTTTGCATCAACAAAAGGCCCTTCTCCAATTCCAAGTTTACCAGTATCCTTGAAATTATTACCCACCACATGAATTATCTCTAGACGTGGATATATTGAATTATAATTTTCAACAATATTGTTCTTGCTATCTAATGCTTTTAGAAACCCTAACCACCAAGTGTAAGAAGAAGCTTGGTTCTCTCCCCAGTCAAATTCCAGCCCCTCCATGGCAACTGCAACTGGTAGAGGAGCTGCTGCTGCAGGTATTGAAGGCTCAGTAGTTGACCAAATGGGTTCAGGTAGAGGAAGTGATACTGTTAATGAATAACAACAACATTGTGATGAAAATAATGAGCTTGAAACTCTGCATGTGGCCTTGTCACTACTAAAGTGGTTACTAGCACAATTACCTAACATAGTAGTTGATGATGATATTGATGTTGTTGTTGTTGACGTTGATGGTGATGATGATGATGAGGTTGTTCTTGATGAAAAAGAAGCTCTATGGAGGTGCAAAGCATGAACAATCTGTCTTCTGGCTTTAGCCATATTGATCACAAAATCCTGAGGAACCATTCTTCTTGTCTGTGACCTTCTTCTCATGATTGGTTTTCTTTTATCAGAATCAGTCATTTTATTTCTCTTCTTCAATTTTGCACCCATATTTTCCATAGCTAGACTAGCTTGTTGCACTCAATTTAACTGGTTTTGCTTTGCTTTGACACGTAAAAACATTAAGACTCCGTTTGGTACGCGGGATTGGATTGGAATGAAATGGATTGGATTGGAATGAATTGGATTGGATTGGATTAGAAAATCACCATCTCATGTTTGGTAGAACTTAGGATTGGATTAAAAATTATCCTGTATTACGTTTGGTATAGATTGGGATTGGATTGGAATACAATTAATTTAAAATTTTTATTATATAAAATTAATTATAAAAAAATATGAAAAAAAAACAAACAAACAAACAAACATCTCCTCCCACAAATCAAATCCCACAATTAATCAATATCATCATCTCCCACAATTCAACCTCATCAGCACACAATTCATCAATATCATCCATCAATTCATTACAATTATCATCCCCCACAACAAAACAACATCATCAACAACATCAACACATCATAAAATTAACCAAAAAAAAAAAAAAAAGAACCAGTCAGGTTCTGTTCGAACCCAGAACCAACTGGTTCTGGGTTCGATAGATCGAACCCAGAACTTCCCACCTGGTTCTGATTTAATCAAACCCAGAACCCAAAACCGGGCTCTGGGTTCGACGACCCAGAACCATCTGGTTCTGAACCCAGAACCAGGTCGAGCATAACTTAAAAAGGAAAAAAAAAAAGAAATGGAGGAGGAGATGAGCGAGACGATGAGCAGCGGCGGTGGTGAATCGGCGTGGTGGAGAGGAAGGAGAGAAAGAACCGTGACTTTGTGAGAGAGAGAGAGAGAGAGAGAGAGAGAGAGAGGGTGGGAGAGGATGAAATGAAAAAATAAAAAAATAAAAAAAAATGGAATCCCATGAGATTGGGATTTTGGAATGACATGGGGAAGGGTGGGAATGATACATCCCATGAGCATGGGATTGAAGGGGAACTTGGGAATGAAATGTCCATTCCCAAGTGGCTCCAAACATGGGATTAGGAGAATGAGAGAAAATGAATCCCAATCTCATCCCAAATCCCACCTACCAAACATAGCCTAAAGAGATTGAGGTCAAAAGAGAGGGGATGATGAGTCAAACGAGTTAACATGTAAGGTGACACGTGGTGGGGAAGTGTTGACACTTCGAAGTCTTTGTCTAAAAGTAATGTCAACGTCAATAAAAAAGTTTACACCCACCGACCGCTCTGGCATCTTGTGGCGATGATGCTGCTTCACCGCAGCTGTGCAGCGCCACCACTCTCTAGCTAGGAAAAAAGATTTCTTCTAGGTGGGTGCCATGTCTTTATTTGGATTGGACTCAAACATGGCACCTCGAGGAATGGGAACATCTCGTGTGTTTAAGTCTTGGAATTAATTGTCATCAACCCATAAGAGAGGAAGAAGATTTAAAGAAATCAATACAACCCAAGAGATTATTGATTACCTCAAGTCAAATTCAGGGAAAGATCTAGTAATAAATAATCATATTTCTCAACTAGAGCTTTTAAATGAGGCTGGTCGGTGACCAGTGTAAAGACACAGCTCACTTGTTACTCAATTGTAAGGTTCGATCCTATTCGATGTACTAATTTTTTCACTTACTTATTAATGATCATTTTCAATTTAAAAATAGATTTTTGAACCATTCATTTGTAAAGTCTATTAAATATTTCGATAGATATCTAATCTAGTATTAGAATATGTTATTTTTAAAAAATAATAATAAATTGAGGTTTTAAATTAAACAATTTAAAAGCTAGAAAATAAATTAGGGTGGGTTTCATTTAAAACAAAAATTGAAAATGGTTAAAAATATCAGAAAAAATAATATAATTTTATTTTTTATAGAAGAAAAAGAAATTTTCTTTTTACTCTAAACAAAACTTCGATCACTTTTGATTTGTTTTCAGTTTGCATAATTGTAACACCCCAATTTGAACCGATCTAATAAACATATATATATATAGCTTTTAAGAAAGCTTAGGAGGGGTTCAATTTAAAATACCACAAGGGTGTAATTAGAAACTTAAATCAAAAGGGTTCAAAGAAAAATTTATTTAAGTGAGCTCAATTATAATTAGTATGACTCAATTGATTTCTAAACACATTCAATTGGCTTTCTAAATACACTCACCTAAAGACAAACATGTAAAAAGAGGATGTGAGAAGGATAAAATGGTAAAGAAGGAGTATGTAAGAAGGGTGAAATTGTCCACCATGAAAGAGGGGGAATTATGGAATTTTCTAAGGACAATTTAGGTAAAAAGAAAGAAAATTCTAAAAATAAGAAAAAAAGAAAGAGAAATATAGAAAGGGTGTGATAGAGATTATGAAATTTTTTGAACTGCAACTGATAGAAATGAAAGAATTCTTTAAAATTGTCATTGATGGAATTGTTAAATTTTTAGTGGGCAGTTCGTGGAAATGAAAGAATTATCTATAAAGGACAATAATGGAAATAAAATATTATAAGAAAGGCAAATTTGAAAATGCAAAGAAAAGAGTTTTTTAGAAATGGATATGAATGGAAATAAAATGTTATAATAAGGGTAAGAATAGAAACGTAAGAAGATATTTGGTTAGATTTTTATGGCTAAATAAGTGATAGAAAAGGTGGTTAAGTGTACACAAATTGGGCCATACATGAGAATAATATATATATATATATATATGACTTTAAGTGAAATTAGAAAGTCATTCATCCATATTTTCCTTAGCTGGCTGAACACCCCTCCAAACTTTCTGTCATGGTTGAATGCAACCCCCAAAGGAAGGAAGAGAGATCAATGGAAAGAAGGAAGGAGAACCAAGAAGAGGTGAAGAAAATCAAGAAAGTTTAGAGATGTAATTGTGATGAAAATAATTCCAAGGAGAAGACAAGTGCAAGGGAATTCTCATAGGGTTTGGAGTAACTTAGTGAGTAGATACTTTCTTTTAAAAATTTATTTATGAAAGTGTTTTGTTATGTTTTAACTTTTATTAGTTTTGATGATTTATATATGTGTTGTGATTTATGAATTTTGAAGTAGATTTGAAGCATGTTTCATAAAATTTGAAAGGTGGATGGATTTTAGAATATGTTCTGGAAGTTTTTAAAGTATAATTAGAACATATAATTTTAGATTATGCAAAAGCAATTTTATGATATGATTCTTAATCTAGGAAGCATGGTTTTTGCTTTGAAATTTTAAAGTATATTTTGCAATTTATGAAATTTAGATTAGGTTTTATGATTTTAAAATATACCTTATGACTTATAAATTAGGAACCATGTCTTTCGGTGATTTGTAAAATTTATTATTTATATTGAATTTTCAAAACAGTGTCTTACAAACTAATAAAGTAAACTATATTTTATAAATTTTAGATTTTGTCTTATAAGTTTTAGATTATGTTTTATAGATTTTAATTATGTTTTATAAGTCTTAGACTATGTTTTTGTAAACCCTAGACTATGCTTTTTTAGAATTTTATTTATGGATTCATAAATTTTATGATGTGATTTGTGCGTTATGAAGTAAAGATTTAGTTTTGAAATCTTAAAACATTCTTAGAATCTATGAATTTTAGAATTATGTTTTATAAAACTTTAAGATATGGTTGTGAATTATAAAGTATGAAGTTTGTATTAAAATCTTAAAGTATACATAGAACCCATGAATTTTAGAATGTGTTTTTATAAACTTTAAATTAAATTCTAAGATGTGAATTGTGAATTATGCAACATGAATTTTGTTTGAAATCTTGAAGTATACTTTGGGGACTATGAATATAAGATTTTTGTCTTATGACCTTAAATATATCTTATGGTTTACAAATTAAAAAATATGCATTTTAAATTATATATTTGAAAATTTGGAAGTCTTATATTTTGTGTTGAGTTTCCAAAGCTAGTTTTATGATTTAACAAAGTGAATTATGTTTTGTAAATCATAAATTAAATCATTTGATTTTAAAACCTTAGAGTTTATATTGTAAATTATGGATTCAAGGTTATATTTTGAGATTTTAAAAATATGCTTTATGATTTGTGAAAATTTGAAGCTATTCCTTTTGGTGATCTTAAAGAACTTTTGATGATTTGTAAAGTTTATAGTTTGTGTTGAGTTTTTAAAGTAAGTTTCATGATTTAATTAAAGTAAATTTATGTTTTGATTTCCCAAATATATTTATAGTATAATAAAGTGAGTTTTGATTATATGATTTCCAAAATATGTTTTACAATTTAACAAAGTAAGCTTTGAATTTATGGTTTCCAAAGATAACTTTATGATTTAAAAAGTGTTTTATGGTTTATGAATAAATTATTTGATTTATGAAAACTTAGAGCATATTTTATAAAGAGTATGAAAAACTATGATTTTTAATAAATATATACATGAATAAGATTTTATTATATATGAATAAGATTTTTGTTAGAAACTACATTTTTACCATGGAAAGTTTTACGAAGAATTGTATTTTGAAATTTTCTTGCAAAAGTACATTTTAGAAAAGATTTGAGAAGGAAAAGAAATAACAATATTTCAAAAAAGAATTGAGAAATAGAAATATTTTAGAGCACCATAGCGTACCCCTCCCTTCTAACGGTTATAGGGCATCACGTGAGTAAGATCTAGAGGTCGCCTACCACATGCTAGTGTAGAGGTTACAGAGGTGAGTCATTGAGAATTGAGAGAGAGAAAATCTTTAAGTCGCCTAGCATGTGAATGGTAGAGATCTTCCGTTCTCGTCGTGTGTATTGGGCATCAGAGCGTGTTATAGGGTGAGAGTTAGATAAAAATTCGGCTTACATGATCAGAGGTTCTCACAATATGAGTATATGATAGAGCATTGATTCTTACCCCGACACATTCAGACAGATGTGGCCTCATGTGCTGGTTACATAGTCAAGAGATTGCGTGTTAAATACGTATTTGAGCCCCACACATATGGCAAAGTTCTTTGGGTGCTAATTAGTGTAGAGTACAAATTAAAAATTATTTTAAAAGAAAAAGTTTGACCGACTATGAATTTTCATATTTTATATGTATAGAAAAAAAAAATTAAAATATCAGATTTTTCAAAAGAGATTTTTTTTAGAAAAAAAAAAATTACAGAATATCATATTTACATAAAGATTGTCATAATAGCATTACAAATTTCTGATTTCATTTTTATATTACCAATGTTATTAAGATAATTTATATAGAAAGTTATAGTTTGCGACGATATAAAATTTATATTCCGTTTTAATTCCAATTATAATTGTTAGAGTTGCCTCTTTTTATTAACAGGATCATATTTAAGTTGATTTTACTATTTCAAGATGCAAAATTTGATGTTTCATTGAGAATTAGTTTTTGTTATCGAAACATGTTATACTTTATTTAGAAATGTTTTTGAAAAATTTACATCCACTTATTGGATATTAGACTTTTTTTTTTTTTTCTCCCAAATATCCGCTGCAGGTTTGTGCAAATTACTATATATCACAAAGAAGACCACCTGATGATAAACTGTTGAATTTATGTATATTATTTCCTTAATTATTAGATTTTGTAAGTATTTCTAAAATAGTTTTATAAATTGAAAATCATTTTACATATATTTGAAAATACTATTATGTTCAGTTTATGAGTTTAGTATGAAAAAAATTTATAGACTTTTGATTCGTTTAAATTTGATTTCGATCAAAGGAATTTTTCAGAATTTTGAAGATTATTTCAAAAGATTTTTAGTAAATCCGGATTTTTATCCAGAAAATCTTAGTTTTCACATTATTTTTCTAGACTCGAAATAGTAGTCGGCTCGTCAATAATAGAAATGTTATATGTAAAAAATTTCTAATATTTTACAAACATGAAATTTTCACTTATGCATAGTGAAATATATGTGAAATTTAAACAAATAAAAGACGATTAAAGTTTTCTTTGAAACAAAATGCAATTAACTCTTTTTTTAATAAAAATGAAGTTTTACTTTTATTTTAACTAAGATTTATCCGAAATATATTATTAATGTTACAAATGTTTTACTTGTAATTTTAATCCAACGATTATCCAGTACTATTTAATTATCTGGATAATAAAATCCTCTTTAGGGTTCAATTATAACTTTTTCATTTTAATCTCTAGGCCACTTACCCAAATATTGCTACTGAAAAAATAAAAGGTTGTAACTTACAGACAAACATGGGGATTGGAAAAATGGGTTCTCCTAACTCATAAAAGCTTACGTTTGGAGACAGTGTTCCAAGACAAATTTCTCATCCAAAGCTGGTGGGCCTCACAAAGAAATCCTACATCAATAGGATTTTAGATATCTACCAATATAGGTGGGTTTGAAATCATGTTGATGCGGGATATTTTATTTTATAATTGAACTTAACATTTTACATAAATATTAATTTAATCAAATCAAATTAAATCAAATCTCAATTATATCAAATAAGATATAGTACTGATTTAATCTCGTTTTATCATATTCAATCTTATCTATCAAACGGAAACTTAAAATTTAGAACAACAATAATAACATGAAATTTTAAAACAATCCATATTTAAAAAGATAATATTAATATTTTCAACGTATCGAACATGGTTATTCTTTTAAATAATAAATCGTTTGTGCGCCAGTTAATTTACGTGCATTTGGCATAATCAACAAAGATTTTATGATCTTAAACTAACTCAATAATCAAAACAAGATGTGCACAGGTAACTGATTTGATGTGACTATGCAAACAAATATATATATTATATGTTTTAATATAATTTTAATAAGAATGGCAAACTAAAACCATGCTGTAATGCTTTGAAATTATGTATGCAAATTTCTAATATTCAAAATCATTTTTAGCAGAGACCTGGTGCTTTGCTTTGGTGGAAGACGACACACATAAGATCATTGTGAACATGGATTTGACACCTTACAATTTTATTGTGATTATGTTTCCATCTTATGTGTAGACTGTTCTATAATCATTGACTGGACTAACCTGTCATTTATGAAAGTTACTTTTCGAGCCGTATCATCGATGTTTCATTCTGTATGATCTTGATAGTTCTCTAGATAAATCTCAATAATAAAATAAAATAAAATAAAATCCTTTTAGCAGCCCATGGACCACAATGAATTTGGAAGAAGTTTCACATCTGTAATCTGTTTTAAGAGATTTTGCAACTTTTCCGTTTTGATGTCTCACATATACTTTAGTGCTTTAATTATTATATGGTCCAAATTCTAAAACAATCCAAAACAAAAATAAAGGGATGTCGTGACTATTGAATATTGGTTGGTATCCGCATCTTTGAGTTGGAGTTACGTGGTCGTCCATGCCAGCTAGACCTTTTAAGTCCCTAGAGTTGGATTGGACCAACATTGAGCAGCCCCTCAACCCAATTTGTTAATCGGAATCCAAAGTTTTAACAATAGTTTTCAGGTTTGTTTATATCAAGTAAGCTGCATTTTATTATGAACACGGAAACCTCCAAGTATCATTTCAGAAAAAAAAAGGGGGAAACATCCAAGTAGTTACCTGTTCAGTTATCAAGATTAATCAAATTAAAAGTTCCATGATTGGAATTTGGAGAGAACACCTTACACAAGCCAGCTACTTTCTCTGACAAGATTCTACTTGTCAATCAGAAAAAGTAAAAACAATGACAAGTATCAGCTTTGATTTGTACAATCAATTTGACATCTCTGCAGCCAGCTGACTATTGCCCAAAGAATCCTCGGTCCGCTCAAAACTCAAAATCATTGATAATAAGTCGTTTTCTTGTAACAACTGTGGTTAATTTACTCGCACGGCAAGTGCATTTAATTGCTCAAAAAACTCACAATCATTGATAATGATGAAGTTCGGTGTGTTGCTGCAGTCCTAATTATTGCTTGTCATGTAAAGAGTAAGATTCGATTTATTTGACTAAAAAATATCACAAATTTACTTTCATTCCGTTTGGACTGCTCATCACTGTTTTGAGAGCACTCCCTTCTCTTACGGGAGCGTTTCTTTCATTTTTAAGAGCTTTAATTTCCAACTGTATCTCAAAATTCTGATAAAAAAATCCGATAATATTAAATATATTTATAATATGTACGTACGATACGTCAAAAAAATAATTGATAATGATGTCGATTTTTGGTAAAAACAGTAGTTAATTACTCAAAACTCAAAATCATTGATGATAATGCCGTTTTCTGGTAAAACCTCAAGTTAATTACTCATATTATAAGTGTAATTCAAATAAAATATTCATTTGTTTATAAAAAGTATTTGGGAATATGCTCTTGTAATACCGATTTCGGCTTCACATTTCATGAAAAAAATCATAAAGACTCAATATTCAATTTTATAAATTAATATTATATTTGCATGCATGAATTTATATGTTAATGTTCAATTACATAAATTCGAGATATATATAAGTAATACTTCTAAAATAACCCATTACTTCTAAAGATTTCCTCGTGATACATCACTACTTGTGACTCAATATGGCACAGGTAATAGCTAGGCCGCCTCCACGTGAAAAATCAAGTTAATTAAAAGCATATACATATATATTGTTAGTTATCATCAGATTCAAAAATTTAAACAATAGTAAATAACTTAATTATAGTGTTTAAGATTTGAGTTTAATACGTGACACACTCCTTCACATATAACGTGAACAGATGATAAATGACAAATAAATACTATGCGTTTTCTATCGTATAATATATGTAACAAGATGATTTTAAGATAAAAAGAAGAGAGAGAGTTTGAAAAAAAATTTTAATTTTGATATTATATTAATTATTATTCAATCAAAAATATAAATTAATAAAAATAATTCAATTATAATATTGAGTATATGAGATTCACAGGAAACGCATCTACTTCAAGGTAAGAATTAATAACCTGGTCAATCAGCTCAGCTGCTCCAATTTTATTATTAATTGACAAGTTGAATAGTGGAGCACAACCACCAGATTTAATTTTACAGCTCATGCTTGGGTAATGCTACTACTGGTTTTGACAGCTTCTGATCAAACGTTGAAATTCTATTCTAGGGTGTTTGAATTTCGATTTGAGCTGTTCCATGACTACCTTTTCAAGATCTCAAAGACTTATACAATGCATGCCAGCTGAGCTCACAAATAGAAAGAGAGATTTCTAAGAAAGTCTCAGGGTTTCAAGTTTCAACTTATAATATTCATGCAATTGTACTTTGTTCCTGAACCGTAACGTGGACTCTCCCACAAAAGGACCATCGATGAAAGCCAGCTCCCGGTTGAATGGCGCACTGCGTGATAAAATACATATTTATCTCCGACCAAATCAATTCTCTGCGTTGAAAGAGTGTAATTATAGTTAGACATTTTAATTGTTAAATGTTTTCCAATGGGAAAAAACAATATTATAACTATATGATTTTGGACTCCACGATTTTGGTAGGATTCTTTCATCACCAGCCCAACATGAAAAGGAAACAAAGCACTATATAATATTATAATTCTAATCAAATATAGTTGGAATATTATTTTACATTTTAAAATATGATACCAAATAAGTTAGATGATGTGTTGCAGTATTCAAATGAAAAGAGATAAAAGAAAAAATGTTCAAGTTCATCCACTTTACTCGGAATAGATAGATACACATTACATTACCGAAATTTATATATTAATAATTATCAGCCAAAAGGGAAGAGCATGAGCCAAGGTAAAAAAAACATAACGGAAAAGGAGGTGCAAAAGGAACAGTACGCTCAGCTTTTGGTGATTTACTTCTATTTTTTTCAACTTTCACGGCTGGCCTGCACGAAATTTCTTCAATTTTCATTTTCGAGAATCCCATAACTTTGATTTGTAGAGGATCCATGTAATTGGGTCAACTCGACAGCCTTTCATTTTGTCCCAAAGGACAATTCAAGAGTTGTCTCCATTTTAGTAAAAACTACGAGAAAGCTAATGAGAGGAATTTGACGTGAAATTTGATACACTCAAATATCTTTTATTCATTTATGTCTATATATATTTATTTTATTTTATTCTCCTTTCTCCTTGGAATAATCCAATAATTATTATAAAACTAATGTGAAAAAAGAAGCAATGGTAGTGGGTGGCTACAACTGCTTACTGAGTAAGCAACCCGAAAAGTTAAAACTCAATTCGTTGACCCAACTTGAAGTTTAAACAATTTATAGTACCATCAAGCAGTGCTTTTATACTGATAAATGATAATTAAAACATGTTCATTCAATCAAAATCTTTTTTACATTATTTTTATAATATTTAGTTGAAAATATACCTCCAACATACCTCACTTGGAATCATATATAATTTAAAGATTTTTTTTTCCAAAAATCAAACAACCCTACCCACATACTTTAAGATAATTGCGTCAAGAACTTTCCAAAAAACTTTACAAATATATTCCAATGCACTCTTACCCGTCTAATAATTATTCAATATTTGACAATGAAATTGATTTGACTAGCTGTGGAACCAGGAAAAAGGCACAAAAGATAGGACAAGTAATAGAAGTTGGAAAATTCACTACTTGTCCAAAGAATTTCCCACCACGCAAAGCAAACAAGCTATCGTCTTTGACCTGTAAAATTTAATACAATGTTAACCAGATCAAAGAATTGAAAGGCACCTGGTTTGTTCAATTCTGTCCTTTTCGTTGACATTTCAATCGCACTACTTCAAACAAAGAAATACCAAAATTCTACTAGCTAAAGTAAAGATTAATTAATCAATTAATGAACACAATTACAGTTAAACAATCACCAAAAACAACAACAAACGTTACAAGCCAACACAGTTTCTAGACGTGGTGATTCCACCATCAACAACAAGATTGTGTCCACTCACGTACTTGGACTCATCACTAGCAAGATATAGAGCTGCCTCGGCTATGTCCTTGGCTCTCAAAGTGGTTCCCTTCAAGTTCGCCAACCCATTCACAAACTCCTCCATTTTCTCCACGTCACGCTCGCATGGGATCCCGAAGTTCATACAGTCCTCTTCTTCGTCTTCGCTGCCCCTCCATGCATTTACAAGCATAGAAGTCGCCACCCCGAATGGAGATATACAATTAACCCTAATTCCAAATCTGCCCAGCTCACAAGCCGTGTTCTTTGTCAACCCCACGATGGCGTGCTTTGAGGCCGTGTAAGCGTGTGGACCGAGCCCCCCCATCACTCCGGCGACGCTCGCGGTGGAGATAATGCACCCGCCTCCTCTCGGGACCATCGCACGCGCCGCGTGCTTGATCCCTAGAGCTACTCCTTTGACGTTCACGCGCATGACTCGGTCGAACTCGTTGGCGTCGAAGTTGATGATGCTCTTCATGTGCTTGTACTGGTTCCCGAGGACCCCGGCGTTGTTGAAGAGAATGTCGAGGCGGCCGTACCTGGACACTGTGGAGTTAATCAGGTTCTCGACGTCGTCCTCCGAGCTGACGTCGCAGTGGACGTAGGTCACGGAGGGCGATAATGTGTTGGCCAGTACGGTCCCGGGAGCGTCCTCCACGTCGGCGATCACTACTTTGGCCCCGTGCCTCGCGAATAGCCTCACGGTGGCTTCTCCGATTCCTCTAGCACCTCCAGTGATGATCGCAACTTTTCCGTCGAGTCTGTTATACAAAGATGCCAATTTAAAATTTTGTTAATATGATTTATAATGTGAATAAATTATTGAATGAACCAATGTGAGTAGAGTATCGATGCAGTTTCAATACTGCTTCAGGCTGCATGCGACAAGATTTTGTAAATTTGATTTTTGCCTAGATATATGTACATTTTGTTTTGTCCTTTTTTGAAAGCTCAATAATGTTATGATGATATTTTGTTTATTGATTGTATAAAAAAGAATATTAAAAAAATTTGTGTTAAAAAAAAGCTAGAGAAATGTGAAATTAAAGGAGCAAGTATGTACATTTGTGCAATAAAATATCCATATATGAATACCTTTTATGGGAGGGAGGGTTGTCATCCCAACCCACGACATGATGAATTCCTTGAAGGGTTGTATCGGCTGATACCTCGGGCATTACTTGAGCAAGCATGGTTGATCAAAATGTAGTGAGAGAGAGAGAGAGAGATTGGAGAGACAAAAGCTTATTACAAGGATTTGGTATTGGTGTATGTTAAGAGAGAATAATGAGGGGTTTATATAGAGAGAAGGATTATATCACATATGTGTATATTTCTAAAGTATAGATATATGTATTCTCAAAAAAAAAAAAAAGTATAAATATATATAGTGGGGTTACGTGTTAATATATGTAAAGTGAGCTGTGTTGGCTATAATAAATAGGTAACTTTCTGAGAAATGTCCCTCACTAAAGCCTTGCTTGCCCCTCAAGTCTCAAGGGCATGTTTCCGCCTCACATATCTTCATGCAGCCAAACAGACACCCTTTGCTCAAATATTAATTGTTTTCGAAAAAAAAAAAGATATATCAACTGTTTTCTATTCACCCACTTGTTTGACCAAAGTAACCCGGACCAATAGTTTAGGCAAGCAACCATATATGACCAATAATATAGGCCTAGTTAGTCAAACCATGGAAAAAGTGAAAAACTTAATCAATTAACTAGCTCACATCAATATACTACGCCTATTTGCCACTTGTGAGTACGGATTTGGATTCTTTACTCCAAGTTTATATGGACTTTGATGGCGAATCTCATCATGATATGAATCCATTATTGTTATTGTTAACTATCTTTTATTAACTATCATCTATACCAATCAAAATATGTTATATATCTTAATTCAAACAGAAACTCATAAAATAGCAAATCGTTTGATCAGAGACTTGAAGCTAATATTATACAATACTGAAGCACATATTCATGCTACAAATTATCATGCCAAGTTATAATCACACCTTTTAAGAATACAAAAAAAGAGATAAGCAAGCCTATCTACGATAACTTGCAAGTATGGGGAGTTTGGGTGTGAACATATCCAAAAGCAAACCCACAGAAACTGTTATATTATGATTCTGGTACAAACCAGCGAGGATCTAGCATCCCATTTTCCTATATATTTCCAACCATGTTGTACATGGATTATAATCTACTATTTTGTAACTTTTTGCCCAGCTCAAGATTGGACAGACTGTCTGGATCCTCAGGAGTTCGAGTTAATGAAATTATTGGTGCTTGTTTGTTTGATCTTATCTTCGAGTACTTAAAACTCAAATCCAAGGTAGATATGTGTATAGATTAGTTAACCAAATAACATCTGATTTGATTAATTAGTACTTAAACTAAGGTTTCCCAGACAATCTCACGTGTCTGGCTAGCTAGCTGGATCCTATTTCTAATTATTGAATTACTTATTGATCAGTCAAATACGTTCATTATCAATCAATGGCTGCTCTCTAATGACGGACAAGAAAACACGAATAAACTCTATATCAGAAAGTAAAGATATTTAGGAGACAATTATGTTTGATATCCAAAAGACAACCATCAAAAGTTGAACTTCTTTTACCAAAGTTAACGGGATAACTCACAAGTATATATCACATATAAACGAAATTATGAATTTAAATAATATCTCTTTAAATTTTACATTTAATGGTGGTATTTTGTGAAAGAACACCAATAATGCCATCACTTACCTACATTTCAAACCGCAGACTTTAATTCACAAAAGTTCCTTGAGATTCCTGTAAAAAACAAAAACATTTTTCTTTCCTTTTTGCAGTCAATCATTTCCAAGTCTTTTGTATTTTAAGTATAAAATCACTAATTAAAACTAATACCAATTTAATTATATAATTAACAACATATTTAACCCAATTCCCATATCTTGATGAAGATCTTGTTTGTGTCCAAGCCAGACTGTCTACCACGAAAAAAGCATCTATTTACTGGACATCTCTCATCCAAACACAACTACTTATGCTTAAAATATTAGTCAAAACTATTATCTAACCAACTAAAGTCAACAGATCAAGTGTGCATTTGTATATAGCAGTTCTTGGACAATGATATTAGAGCTGATCATCAGGGATGATCAGGTCTAAATACAAAGATAATTAAGCCTATATATATTCCCTACATACATCAGCAGTCAGTTACTATTAAAATATAGTCCAAGGAGCGATAGAAATTGCACTTAGCCGTCTAGTATAGTAGTTGTGTACTTATTTATCCATTTGAGCAGTGAAGATTAAATCTTACAAATCATATTATATAAATTTTATGTAGTTAATATCTTTTATTATAGGAATAGTTATCTATTTTACTATTTTCTAAGAGTAAAATCTGAATTACGTAATTAATAATTAATCTCCTAAGTGACATCTCTTATCAAATTTTTAACCCATTGAATGTTGGCTTTTTTTTTTTAAAGAGAAACTCTCTTTTTTTATTTTGTTATTGCTTGTTGCTATCAATAAAACAAAGCAATATCAGGAACTGTGCATGAAGCCCAAGCAAATCAGGTTGAAAGCACCCCAAGTAGTTGAATAGTATAATTGGGGGAAATAAAAAAAAAATACCCCAAGCAGTTCTCTCTTTGATGTGTACTTGACTGTGTTGTAAAGTAATCCCTTAAGAACACTTAATTTAAGCTATGATTTTTTTTTTTTTTTTTTGAGAATAAAATTAAGCAATGATTAGGGCAGTATATATTTATTATTAAGATATTGTAATGCCCCCTAGTTGTTTTTTAATGACAGCAACAGTAGTTAATTACATGTTGCCTTGTTTTTAAAACTTTTATTTTCATAATGCATCTCGAAATACTCTTTTTATTATTAATTAATAAGTGTTGTTAGATGGCATCAAAATAATTTATAATTATTTTGTAGCATTTGACTAAAAATAACCATTTAAAGAACCACAAAACTTCATTCTAAGGTATTATTAAGAAGTTCATATTGATAATCCTTCTAAAATTTGACAGATTACTAATTTTCTTGTAATAGACATAAAAAAATATATCAATGTCAAAATTCTAAGGATATATATTTTTTCTAGCTACATAAATTCGGTCCCCAAATCAAGATATCTCCATCAAATCCGGCCTTTATATATCTTTTTATACGTTACAAATTAATAAATTTTTCTTATTTGTTTTACTTTAGTTGAAGTACTAAACATGATTAATTAGGTGAAGTGCTTATTATCATCTAATTTGGTGGTAATCACATCATAAATCTTCCGAGATTGTGGTTCCTAATTATATATTTAAGGCTAAACAAATAACAAACATTTTGTTCTTGGAGACTATTGTATTTTGATTGAGTTATTAATATGTTATTGATATAAGCTAAAAATGAGGAAAAGAAAGTAAGGTAGACAAAAAAATACTTCTTTGAGCCGAACCAATCAAAACAAAAATCCTTCAATTCTCCTAAGTAACCAAACAAAAGGGTATATTATCACCGATCTGCATGTCTTGACAATTTGGCATGAATCATGTGATTCAGTGATATTTGAATATTATATTATTGTACTGGTTGCTAGGTCTCAATATTTTATGACGTTTTCTTGCTTAATTGGATGGATTTGAGTGCCTAATCTTGATCGTTACCTTTTAATATCAATCTTTCCGGATAATAGGGGAATAATGTAGCTTCATTCCGTCAGATATATGTATATATATATATCTTATGTATAAGATATACACATAAATGCATCTTATATATATAAATGTATATATATCTTATATATTTACATCTTCTCATATATGTGCGATATGATCATTGATGATTCGAGGAGGTTAGATTGACCTTGTCAATATAAGCTGAGTTCTATTTTATTTTGTTTTGTTTTTGTTTTTTTTTTAACGTGAATATGTACATTGATAATGTATAATATTAAGATTTGTTTCTTTGTTATATTCTCTTGTTTATTCTTCAAAGTTATATTTTGTTTAAGTAAAATTTTGGATAAAAATTCTTAGTGTTTGAATTGAAATTATACTTGTGGTCCTCTCATTGGGAAGATTGGAGAGGAGAGTATACGTTATCAATTGATTTAACACCACAATTAATTAATTCAAGACTGAATTACGTTCTTTGTAATTTTTTTGTTTTTAATTTTGACAAGGGTGTTCTTTAAATTTTAACCCTGAACCTTTATTCTTTTAGTATTTGTATCCATCATTTCAACGCTAAAAAGTTGCACATTTCAAAAAAAAAAAAAAAAGCGACTAAAAAGTTGTATATATTAAAATATACTAACACATTGTCTGTACTTTTTTATCCAATGATTACATTTTATCAGTATTTTATCTCTTTGTGGGGGGAAAAAGTAGAGGACATAGCCTTCTTTTGGCAGATAAAAAGTACTATTTTTCATTTTCTGTCACCTTTTTGGACTGAACAAAAAGCTTTATGTTGCCATCATATTGACTGTTTATTTGTTCTCATGGTAAATGGTAATGGTGGGCACATCGTGAACCGATGCAACTATGCACTACGGCACTACTATAAAGCAGATAGCCTTAAATTTAATTAATTATGTTATAGTGGCAAGATTAAAACATGATGTTCCTTTAACCTTTTTTTGGGATACAGGATAGGTTACAATAAAAATCTCTTTGATTTTTTTATTCAATGATAAATTTTAATATGGAAATCATTTTCATTATCATTACATTTTCTTTTTGGAATCCTTTCATTAATATTATTATTATAAGTCTACTTTAGGACATTAAAATATTTTGTAATTAAATTTAAGTCAACTAAGAATCTATATATAGTGCTTATGTTTACATCTGACTGACACGGTACGTAAACCCTTTTATAAGCATAAAATATTAAAATTTTAGTTTAAAAAATTACAACTTGATAAAATTAAATTAACCAAAAAACATAATTTGTTCTGTTTTATTGTGTTGCATATTTATAAATAAATCTCATTCAATATTATTCTTAAAAAAAGCTTTTTTTTTTTCAATTTAATGCATACATATGTTTGTGAAAATGATTTGTATACAATTTTAGATGGGTGTATTCATGCTCAACCTAAAGTCCGTTTGATTGGGCTCTACATGGCTCAAGTTTGCTGCGCTATTTTGCACGAAGACTGCCCGAGCGTTGGGCCTTTCAGTGAGTCAAGAAGGCCCATATTGAATGTGATAAATATAGTGTTATCAGCACCAGTCCATGTTTTTGGTACTCCGCCAATGTTATACTGACACTCTTTACATAACTATATCCAATAATTATTTAACATTTTTTTTTCAAATAAAAGCAGTGGGGTGCCACTAACATGGGCCATTGGCACCTACGAAGTTGATCGACATGCCCCTGTTTGAAGTAGTAGGTACGGTTGTTGAGATTTTGTGGGAGATCATATATGGGGCTCGTTAGGGCACCAAGTGTGGGTGCCAATGACACCATTTCAGTGGTTACTGATTGTAAACAATCTGAAAGTGCCCACTAAACATTTTGGACTTTATGGTTTATGACATTGCAAGGATTGGACCACCCCAAACAAACAGCCATACTAAAGTAAAATAAGGTTTTTGGTATTGCCTACCAATATTATATCTCATTTTTTATTTTTATTTTTTGAAGTTTTGCCCTAGTAAAATAAAATTTAATACGTGGCTATATATTTAACAAACATATAAATATATAATCAGACCAAAAACAATTAAAGTTAGGTTCTAATTACATTGTTCAATAACTCAATATGACTTAATAGTAGATTTGAATCGTACCATTGTAAGTAGTATTTTGAATAACAAAAGATAGAAAATTACGTCATTCAACCATCCAAAATCCACATTGAGTTTTTGCTACTAAACCAATCTCATTTTCTCTATCTTATGTTGAGTTCTTCATACACTTCTTATCTATTTTGACTATGAGGTTTTAGTCACACATTACTTATTAAAAATCGAAGTGTTGAGAGACTTTTTACATATATTGTTGAAGTAATATTCAAATCCTATTAATAAACTTAATTAAGATGAAGTTCAATTGATTTTAATCTGACTAATAATCGACCCACAACTTTGAGTTGAAAGACTATTTCTAAAAAAAAAATCAAGTTGAAAGACTATGTATTTTGATCCGGGTGACGAATTTTATAGCCAAATTATAGGTACAATATTCAAGTAACATGAATAGATACAAACCATCTACTAGATGTAAACTTAAAAATTTTAATTACATCTTCGTAACTACCATGTATTTAGTATGCCAAACCAATATAAAAAAATAACTCGATAACTACTTCCACTAAAGATTTCCAACAAAATTCAATAAAAACAACACTTTGCTTTGGCCGGAGTTCAAATAAAAATGGTGGGAATTCGGCTGCACACCATCATTTTTTCCTGCATTAGTGAACACGTTGTCCACGGAGTTGTTGTGGTGGAGATTTTTAGGAAATAGAAACGAATTTTGCTGTGCAGGTGATGTGAAACTTGAAAGCACCCCCACCATATCAACCAAAACTTTAAAGCAAAGATTAAATGATTATTTCCATGTATCTAGTTTATATATTTCATCAATGTCATTATATATATATTTTTATATCAATGTTTTCTAACCAAGTAATTATATATATGCGATACTTTCTTTGATATTACTTTTTTAAGTCATTCGTCTAACATTTAGCATAAATAGAACCAAATAATAACCACACCTTTCAACTAAATTGATTATAGAGTTTAAGTCATTTCTCCTTAAATTCTAATAATAATAAAATAATTTATTTAAGAAACTTCTGTATTCATAGATTAGTACTGATTTATATCGTTAGACATCGAAGAACAACGATTGAGGTGATTCAATGATAAAAATTTTCTTAATTACATTATAAAAATTGTACATTTGAATTATGCTTATATGATATTTAGAAAAATAGTTGCGGACCCCAACAGCCCAACTCGTCGCATGCCACTTCCCTCCCATTTTCAACTTCAATTGATGGTTGGTTGGTTCACATTTGCCTTCACTTGATTGGTTTTTTTGAATTAGTTGTCTTTATTTAAACAACAATGTTCTGTTTTCAACCCCTATCTCAACTACCAAAAACCAAAACTAGATTACGATGTATGTTTTTCATATTTACTAGATTAGTTTAATATGATTAAAATATGAGGATGGTTTAGGAAATGAAAATTTATAATATTGGCAGTGGGATAACTAGAAAAGTGTAGTATTTCGAGCATTTTTCATAAAATCTACAGCCCCAATACAAAATTTATGCACATTACTTGTTGATTTGGATAGAATATAGTTATTGCTAACTTTTAATGCCAAATGTTGAAGTCAGACACTATATCTACATAACTAAATATAGAATTTGTTTACAAATTAAAATCTTTATTGTTTGTCATAAAATCATAAGTTAATATTAAGTCATGGATTCTTCTTTTTCTTAAAAAAAATAAAAATAAAGGTCATGATGATTTAAAATTGAATTGACTTAAACCAAAATAATTCCTAACATAAACAACATTGAAAATTAAGTTGAGCTTTGACAAAACCAATGTATGTTTTGCAAAGCTACATAGATAGTTGGCATGTGCGTGATTCGATTAAAGATTCAGGATGGGGACCATCAAAGCAGGAAAAGAAAAACCAAAAGAGCTTTTGAAAAGGAAAACCAACCACAATATCTACATTAAAAAAGGCTTTACCAGAAAGCAACAGCATCACCATTGAAAAACCACTCCTGCTCCATTAACTACCTCACCAAAACTCCATCGAAACACAATTCAAAAGTTGAAAAAAAAGAAAATAAAAAAAAAATTATTAACGGGAAGAATCTATTAAAGACAAGAGCGCAAACGAAGCTTCCTTATTTCTCTTTTTGCTCCATCGCATTACTAATAAAGCTTCCTTCATCTGTCTAGCGATTCTAATCCGACAATTCTCTTGATTTTCCACACGTGGGACCCTCATCGCAAGGTTAAATTCCATTAATCAACTTTTATTAGAGAGAATCTACAATGTAGTTTCTCTTTTTTTTTTTTTTTCTTAGTATTAATTCGATAGTCAATCGAGATTAATTGAGATATGACTCTAGTTATGTGGCCTAAGAAATAACTTTAAAAAAACAGGAGATAATAACTTATATTAGGTGGGGAAGTAACTCACGACACGTGGGGAAAAGAACCTATAATTTATGGGGGATGAGTATAAAATCCACTACCTCATAAAGGTAAAGCAAAACAATAATCTTATCACTAGACCACCGCTGAAGTTTGAATTTATAATATAGTTATTCATTGTGTATTTGCATTCCATGCAGTGGCGGACCTAAAAATCTATGTGAGGGGAACACTTTCATATAATAATTATAATATTAAAAAACCAAATTATATAAACAAAAAATTATAATATTGTTTCATTCAATTACTAAAAAAATATTATATGAAATATAAATAATTAAAATACATAATTAATAAGGCATATATAGTTTTACTTTTTATAAATTATAAATAAAATTACGAAAAAATATGTGTTGATAGAGAACGATATTGAACCTTGGTAGATGGAAGAAAGAAAAACATGATCCATGTCCATCGAAAAGAAAAAAAATGACATAGAGAAATGATTACAACGAAAAAAAAAAACACACATTTCCATAATAGAGAAAAAAAAACACGAATAATAATAATAATAATAATGTGTTTGTGTTGGTAATTAGCACTTTTTATATATATAATGTATTAAATGACAAATGAAAAAAGGACAGAAGGCAACAGCTTTTTCACGGGGCAAAGGTTTGAACCTGGTGGCGTTGGAAGAGAAAAACACACCATAGCACAACCACCAGTGCCATTGTGTTTTTTTGAAACAAAGTGTCATTGTATATATATATTTAAAACTTAAGTAAACTAAATTAATTTTCAAAAATGATAGGGGGGCACGTGTCCCCCCTAGCCCAATGGTGGGTCCGTCTTTAATTCCATGGTATCCAATATTTTTCACCTTTTATAATATTTAGCTTAATTATAGGTAAATAGGTTTAGATCTCTCGTGCAACAAGGTTAGGTAGGCTACAATTACTTGTAGTGATTTCCCTGCGTTGATCGTTCTTGCGAAATAGTTATGCAAATATCATACATATATTAACGTTATATGAGACTAATAATTGAAGTAATTTTGCTATTTATATTGTTATAAGCTAGATTATCTTCGTATGGATAATAACCTCTATATTTGAACTTAAATTTGTGAATCTAATATCTAATAGCCAAATTACCTTGAATTGAAGTACATTTATAATTGATAACTATTTTTGTTTTAATTTGGATGTTAATATAATCGTGACAACTTCTAAAGTGACTTCACGGTAGAAACTATTTATTTAATTTGACTGTGTCCTTAAATCGAGTCATTAGACCACATGCTATATCTTAAAAGAAAAAAATTTAATAACCACATTAATTTAATAATTCTAATAAACTTCTAGATTTACAATGAATATTTCTAATGAATTTTTAAATAAATATGATATTAATGCAATTTATCAAAAATCTTGCAAAAGAACCTAACAATCCTTTTTCTAGTCGTGATTATCGCATGTGATTAAGCTTAATTACTCTTAAACGCCGTCATTTAATCAAGTGAGATCACGTTAGTGTGTGATGTGCATGTCCTAACATTTGCGGGCTCCACCTCAAAGCCTGAAACGATTCTATTTTCGATCCAGTCCAGGAACATATATTAATTTATTCAAGACCATATATGGTTCTGTCATACAACGAACAATTGCACAATAAAATAAATTAAAAAAAAAAGGTTATAAAATTAGAGTATTATATACCGATCATGACAGCATGAAACCAAAAACGTAACAATTGGACACTTTATACTGGGCCCCACATGTGTTTGTTTCTTTATTAACAGTCCACATATTTCAAAAATTTATCTTAAGTCGCAGTTTAACATATAATTGTAGAGTCACGCCTAAGTAAGCAAGATTTAATTGCTAAGTGCTGGTCTCCTGCTTCCAGGTCCACATTAACCAATGGTTGCTGGTCATAATAGCCAATGATGATTTTATATTGTATTTGATAATTACTAGTAATGATAAGAATTCCAACTCATGTCGTGATCTGGGAAAAAAAACTCGAATGTATATACATATATATATGTATATACATGATGCACCTTCTACTCATTTATATATATTTAATTATGATAAAATAAAACTAAAATATACTATGTATCGAATGCATGATGGTTTATTAATTCATATATAATATCTAGTTCATGTAACATATAACATGTAATAAAGTTAATATTAAGGTGTTTCAATTTATAAATGAATACGTTATAGATCATAAATTGAAATATAAAATTGGATTTATAGCATTATTGCTTGATAATACAACTTTATTATCTTATTATATGATTTGACCTTATTATTATTCCAAAAACATTAATCTTATTACTACCTTTGTTATTTTTTAAAAAGTATTTAATGGCTCACATTTTCATACAATTTATGTTTCATATTGAATTAACAATCTTAATGAAATAGTAATGTAGTATTTTATACAAATATTTTGTTACTGTGTAGTCATAGATATAACTTAGGTGATAACTGCATCTCTTATTGGTAAAGTTAGGTCTCGGGTTCAAATTTCATATCCGATATCTCAAAACAAAAATATATATATTTTTATTTCCGTAAAATGAATTGTGACATGTTATAACTTATAATATATTCAGATTATTTTTTTAATTTATAAAATTACGATCACAAGCAAAATAGTCATACTCACTGTATACTATTGTGATAGTTCGATTGAGATATGTAATAATAGATATGAGTTTTTTTTTTTTTTTTGAAATAAGATATGAGAGATTGTTGAATGATATTAAATTGCATCAAAAAGATAAGTTTGATCGGGTGAGAGACCACCAAACTCTTAGTGCTCCGAAAGCACCTGATTCTAAAACCATTTTTCTAACCATAAATATTCAATGTCAAGTACATGATCCAATACCGGGAGCGCACCAGACTCGGCACCGGGCGCGCCGATCAAAAATGACACCCCATTAATACTGCCACAGTATTTCACAATTTCTTTTCCACATTTAATTCTCTAAACAAAATTCGCACATCCCCTCCAAAAAAACGGCACTGTGTGCACATACGTATACAGTTACTCGATTTTAAAACCTAAAAACCAACCACTTAAATTTATTAATTATGTTTAAATTAAATAAAAAATATAATTTATTTAAAAAAAAATATAAATAATAAATTTAATTGATTAATCATTATATTTTAAAATTAGATATATCTGATTATAAAAGTCTTTTATATATAATTTAAATGTTATATTTAATTATAATACAATAGATGAATTTTATTGATTGTTTCTTATTTTTTAAAATTAGGTATAACTGATTATAAGAGTATTATATAAATAAAGCAGGAAGAGGGTCTTACGAGTAGATTATTGATTTTTTTAATGAGTCCTAACTATTAGTTAGTCCCTATTATGGGTTGGAAATGAATGTGTAGAAGAAGCAGTATATTGATAAGGATATCTTTTTTCTAAAATCAAAAGAGCGATTGGATTGAAAAAATAAAGGATTTCTAACCACCTGTTTATACTATAACAAACATAAACCAATTAAATTAAATGAAAATGCGAGAATAGAGAATCCGGTAATGATGATGCGTTTACTTCATTTAGAGGAATCGAAATAGGAATCGGAATGATATATCGGAATCAGAATAAGTTGTTTACTTCATCTACAGAATTGGAATCGGAATCAACAATATTCTTATTAAACTGTTTACTTTACCTTGGAATCGAAATGAATTAATTATAAATTACAAAAACGCCCTTAATTAAAATTATGAATTAATTACAACAGTATGAAGTTTTTTTATTATAATATGCATTTTTTAATATCAAATAAAAAATTATATATAATAAAAAAAAAATGTATATTATTTTAATAGTCCACTAACCTAATGTACAATTTTTTATTATAATATGCAGTTTTTTTTTTATATCAAATAAAAAACTGCATATTATAATTAAAAAAAAAAACTACATATTATTTTAATAGTTTACTATCATAATTAAGAAATTGGTGATGAAAAATCAATGGTATGTAGTTTTTTATTATAATATGCAGTTTTTTTTTAATATCAAATAAAATAGTTTTTTTTTTAAATATTTTTTAAAAAAGGGTATAAAAAACTTTTTATTTTGATAAAGGGAATGAGAATGAGATTTCTAAGTGAGTTGGGGGGAATGAGATTCTCATTCCACAACCCCAAATTGATATGAGATCCACATTTTTATTTTTATTATGGAATGAATTTTAAGCAAGTAAACACTATCAATCAATCCGATTTCTTATTTTCATTCCCCAATCCATGAAGTAAACGCACCATGAGTCTATCCGTTTCCAAAGTATCAGCTATTTTTTACACAAAATTTGACACAATTTTTCAACGGTTAAATTAAAAAATAATGAATGGTGCAGATTTAATGTTTTTTTAGAATAGAAGAGTTGTTGAAGAGTTGTGTTACACCACATTATTGCATGTGCACAGATTTTTCTCTTTTTATTTATGTTTTTTTTTCCTATTCTCTATTTACTTTGTTTATTTATTTTGTTTAATTAATTTTAATTTTGGACTATTCTGATCAAGATGTTTGTTTAAACATACGTAATATGAATCTTATTTGAAAGTTCATATTGAAAGCTTCAAATCCATATATTGTTTGTATGATTTAATTAATTGAATAAAGAGAAAATATTAAATGAAAATTAAATTGATAATTTTTTTATTTGAACAAAAGGTAGAAATAAAATAGGTTGAAGTATATAAATTCAAAATTAACAACTGATCTATATCATTCATTGTTTTTTAATCCAATGTTCGAAAATTTATATAAAAAAATTATGTCTTCCGATCTTATCCCTATATATATTTATTAGAATTTACAAACAATGATATAAGTCATTACAGAGAATAAATTTTATCCGATATTATAGATTTTAGTAATATATGTCACTATATCAAACTACATTATAATTATTATAAAAAAATCCTCGATAAGGTAAGAAATTCGAAAATGACTTAACTCAAGTGAACACTACACTTTTTTATACGATGATGGTAAAGGCTTGAGTTTTAATATACTTATTCAACTTATGTAATAAAGTTTTTTCCTTTTAATGAAAAGTAAATTTTAAATATATATTTATGGAGTCATGGGAATAAATTATTTCGATAATAAATAAAGTATTTAATCATAGTAATTATGGTAATTATTTTAGTTGATCCTAACCATCATGTCATAACTATTGTATTGTAATTTTATTTCTAATTACACGGAACAAAATTTATAGTAAAAGAATAAAAAAAAAAAAAAAAAAAAAAACCCGCAATAAATACTCTCACAAGTCTCTCTCCACGTCTGTGACGACTGTATATTCATTTCACCGTACCACACACCGAAAAGACCCAAAACAAAAAACAAATCGCCGTTTCTCTCTCTTCTTCTTTGGAAATGCAAGTGTAGTACATGTCAACAACAGCAACAGACACGGAGAGACAGCGAAATCAGTGAAATTAGGGTTTCGAACGGCTTAAATCGACGAGGAGGAGGAGGAGGAGGAGGAGGAGGAGGAATGCCGTTGACGCGCTACCAGTTAAGGAACGAGTACAGCTTAGCCGATCCCGAGCTGTACAGAGCTGCCGATAAGGATGATCCCGAGGCGCTTCTCGAAGGAGTCGCCATGGCTGGCCTCGTCGGCGTCCTCCGCCAGCTCGGCGACCTCGCCGAGTCAGTTTTTCGCTTCTCACCTCCCTTTTTTACAGATTTGGTTTCCTTTTGAGCTCGAATTGTGGTTTCTTTGTATGATGTTGAACCACTTGCTACTGTTTGTGGTTGAATTTTGTAGTTTGGTTGATCTTGAATGCACGTTAAGGTTGAATGAGTTTGAGGTTTTAGTTTTAGATTTTATGATCCGATTCCATATATATTTTTCTAATTTTGTTTTTAGATTAATTTGTGGCTATATGAGTTTTTAGAGTAATTATATATTTTTGATAGTTGGAGGTGCAATGGACTGTTGAATTTTGTTATACGTTAAAGTTGGATGGATTTGAGTTTTTAGTGTTAGATTTTATGATTTTATTGGATAATTTTGTTTTTAGATTTATTTTTGGTTATATTAATTTTTTTGGAGTGATTACATATATATACATACATGTATATATTGATAATTAAAGGTACAATTGACTATTGAATTTTGTTATAGAGGAAGTTCATGATCGTAATTTAGCTAATTGCTGAATTTGTCTTGGTGATTGGATTGTTTAGTTATCGAAAAATTTGGCTGAAGAACGTGGTTGTGGTAGTGAATCTGAAATGAAATGGAATGTATGGGAACATGATCTTTATCAGTTCATTTATTTGGTTGTTGTGGGTTTTTTTTTTTTTTTTAATAGGTTTGCAGCGGAGATATTTCATGATTTACATGAAGAAGTAATGGCGACTGCTGCAAGAGGCCATGGTTTAATGGTTCGGGTGCAACAACTTGAGGCGGAAGTCCCTTCAATTGAGAAGGCGTTCTTGTCCCAAACTAATCACACATTGTTCTTTTCCAATTCAGGTTAGAGTATACTCCTTGCTGTGTCTTTTTTGTAATCTGATATTATGTGGATTGGTTGCTGGTGTTGTATGGAATGGGAATATGTATATATAGATTTTATGAATATGGAACTTTATACTTTCCTATATCACAAGCTTAGCATTAGAAGGTCTATGTATATACTCCTGGAGGCTGAAGTGGCTGGACCGAGATTTCTCTGTTTTGCTACGTCAACCTAGGTGAGCATGACAGGTTTCCATTTCAAAGTCTTTTACTATTAAGCAAAGAAACAAGTCTTGCTTATTTACTTCATGAGAAGGAGTGAAATTGTAATTTTAAAGTAAATTTATTTATGGTTGGAGAGGTTCATTGAGTTTTAGCTTATTATGATGGTATGGACTGAAGCAAGTTGCAAGTAGCTAAATAAATTTTATTAAAGTCCTTCCTTGTCTGCCTTTCTCTTAGGGTATACAGGCCCTGTGTTTCACATTGCTATTAAAGGAAAGATATAGAAGATTTTGTCTTTGCGTTTTTGTTTTTATGTCAATTAAAGCTTCATAAGTTTCATAAGATTATTTGTTTATTAGCCAATTTGTTATGAAGACATATCAAAGGTTTTTGCAGCTGAAAGAAATAACTCTGAATTGTGTGCTGAAGTTCACAGTTATGCAAATGCATTACTTTGTTGTAGGAGTTGAGTGGCATCCAAATATGCGCATGGAACAGAATCTGGTCACTCGTGGGGACTTACCTCGCTGTGTAATGGACTCTTATGAAGAATGCAGGGGTCCACCACGGTTATTTCTTCTAGACAAGTATGAAAACTGGCAATTTTGACATGAAAATTCATACGGATTGGATTTAAAAACTGAATATTTTTATAATTTTCTGAAACTAATCAGATTTGATGTGGCGGGTGCTGGAGCATGTTTAAAGCGTTACACGGATCCGTCATTCTTTAAGGCTGAAGCAGCATCCTCTGAAATACCATCTGTAGAAGGACAGAGGGAAAAGAAAATTCGAAAACTGAAGGTATTGCATTGAAAATATTTATTCCTTTACTTTCACAGCATTTGACTATTTATTTATTTATTCCATTCTGACGAAATTATATATAATCCATTACTTTACTCAGATTTAGGTTTGTTGTTCCACAGACACCTGGTTGTGCTTGAAACTTTCTCAGTCTCCATATTATTGAACATGAATCATGTATTAAAATGCTTCAGTTTGTTAATTTAGTTATTGTGGCTAATGTATGCATTTTGGTTGCAGTCCACGTGGTAGCTCCTCCATTTGTTACAACATTGTATTTTGATATGTTTTAAGTTTTAATTTCATCATTTGTACCTTGCAGAAGAAAGGATCACGGTGGAGGAACGGCGAAACGCCAGAAATTGTACCAACATCACATTCCAAGTGAGGCCTCTAATTCCATATATATGCATTATCTGTGGTTGTTAATTTCACCTATATGTAGTCTAGGAGACTCAAATTGCTTTCAAATACTGCAGACTTCATCAATTGTTTTTGGAGGAGCGTGTTGAGAAGGGCCAAAGCGACCCTGCACGTCTTGTGAAATTGAAGAAAAGGCAATTAAATGCTTCTCCATTTGACTCAAGATCTGGGAAAAGTTATATGGAGAAGTTTCTGGAGTCTTCTCCAGAAAATAATGTGGTTCATGAAATTTCTGTTCATCCACTGCCTCTGAAACTGACGTCGGATAATTCTAGTGAATCTGGGCTTGAAATATATGACGTAAATACTGTTAGTCCTGTGAAAAAATCATCTCAAGGAAAGGAAAGCATTTGTTCATCACCTAATGTACAGGAAGAAGTATTGAAGCCATCTATGGAGGAGTTGTATGGGGAGGTCATTGATAGACAAATTGTGAAAATTTCTGAACCAATTGCTAATGCTGAAACAGATGAAGTTCCTTCTGTCATTCATAAAGAGACTCTTGAAAAGGAAATAGCAGTTGACGGAGGAGGCAAAAGTGAGGGCAGTATCAACGGTGACCAGTCTGATGATATGGCCAGTGAGGTTGACAATTACATGGATGCTCTTGCAACCATGGAGTCAGAAATGGATACAGACAACGAATATAGACTTAAAACTGACGTGGGTTTCTCAAATGTAAAACATGGGACTGATTCTGATAGAAATGAGGAGCAACTGGAGTTCGAGTCTAATTTTTCTGATTCTCAATCATTTGGAAACTTTTCTACATCAGATGAAGGGAACAGTTCAGTCAAGAAGGGAAGATCTAGCATTTCTTACTCTGATACTCACTTGGCTGAAAATACACCATCTGATGGTGAAGGAGGAGCTAAAGTATCCCCTTCTTTGGGAACTTTTGCCACTGAAATTAAGGAGACACCATCTGACCAGCTGCCTGCAAATATGGAGATTCAGGGGACTAAATCTCATGATCTTGTATTGCCAACTGATATGTGCATTGATGAAAATAATACCCCTGATCTTGGAGAATCATCTTGTAATTCCTCTTCCATGGATTCAAATCCTATCATTTTGCCATCTGATCCTGAAACAGTTTCTCTGCAAAATAAATTAGATGAAACACCTTCTGAACATATGAAATCTGGTTATGGATTATCAAATATCAACAAAACTGAGACAAATTTAGTTGATTCTTCTTCAGTCATCTCTGACATGCCTTTGCAGGTAAGGGATGATATTCATTCTGAAGTTTGTATGGAAAGCCATCCAGTGGATGAGATAAATAGTGGAGATCGCAATGTCTCTTTTGATGGTTTGTCGTCTGTATCAAACAATTTGGAGTTGGCTCCTGAAAAGAAGAGTGGTGATTATCCTGGGCTCGAGGTGGTTCAAACAGATTTTGTGGGCGACAACTCTACAGAAAATTTGGTTGATAACAGAATTGGTTCACCTCAGTCAATTACTTCAACTGTGGAGGAGCACTTCCATTGCTCAACTACGCCTGAAGTAGAAGTGGATTCAGGTTTTACATCATTGCTTGACAGTTCAGATGTTGTGAAGCATGCTGATTTAGCTTCCAAAGTTGACTGCACTTTCCTGGCAACTGATGTCTACCTGGAAAATTCAACTTCCATGGTGAATTCAACTGAAGTCCACCTGGAAAATTCAACTTCACAGACTGTTAGCTTTAAAGACCAGCAATTATCAGATGTTTCAGATAGTGCACAAATTGAACTTGATTCAGCTGAGAAAGCAGCTCTTTCTTCTGAAGAGGAAGTGAAGCTTGAAGAAATTTCCATGACTGCACACAGTGAGAAAGTAGATGCGTCCACCTGCGAGGTTGATGCACCGGAGGGACAGGTTGATGCAGTGGAGGGAGGTACTGTCTCTCTTGAAGGCCCTTCTAACTGCCCAGATGTCTTAGTCATTGAGGACCGTGTGGGCTTACATGATGCAGTAGCCGAAAATGTTGTTGAGGCAGAGAATATGGCTGTGTCTGCTAAATCCATTGCTGCTCCTTCTGATCATTTCCCTCCTTCCATCAGTGCCGATAATGGTATTGATGATATTGTTTGTTCAACACCAGAGATAGTTTGTTCTCCGTCCGGTGACCCTGTGAATTTGCAAGAATCTCGTTCTGGTATTGAGGATAGTAATCAGGAAGGATTGGATACTAACGAGCCAGTTACCCCAGAATGTGCTACACGATTAGAGACAGAAAAGGAAATCAGTCAACTGGATGTGTCATCTAAAGATATAGACCCTGTCTCATGCAAATTGGTCTCCTCTGAATATTCCAATTTGGAAAGGGTTGATGGTGTTCTCAATTCACCATTAGCTGATGCAAACCAAAATAGTTTACCTGCAGTTGATGTAACAATTGCACCTGCATCTTCAGAATCAAGCGATCATGTGCTGCTATCGAAATATCCCCACCAGACTATTCCTCTAGCGGATGGAGAAGATGCCATCTTTTCTCCTACTGGTAACCTCCCTGATCCAGAGTCTTCGTTAGAACAGTCACTAGAGTGGCAAGCTGATCAACGAGATGTGGAAAACCTGAGAGCAGAACGGTCAAGTTCCAAATCATCAAATCATCTATCTGAACAAATACAATCTGCAAGTCACAGAGACCAAGGAAGATGCTTTAATGACAGTATTGTAACCTGTCAAGAAGACCTTCCGCTCCAACCTTCACCATCTGAATATGTGCCTCAATCAACTGGCAATGAAATTAACAGTACTGAACAAGTCCCAGATCCAATAAGTACTGCCCTTCCTAGCTTTGGCCTGCTCAATGGGGCAGCTGAAGTAATTGTAGAGGAGATGCCACCATTGCCACCTTTACCTCCAATGCAGTGGAGGTTAGGAAAGTTTCAAAATGCTTCTCCATTTTCACAGGGGAAAGTCAGTCAGCACAATCAGGAGTCATTTCCATTGATATTGCCAATTAGAGATGATGAGAAAGTTCAAATCGGTTTTCAAGCTCCTCAGGGAGGGATTATGCAACCTGGAAATCCATTTTTGTCCCTCACTGCTTTTGAAGTTGAGGAATCACATGCTCCTGAACAAGTAGTTGGTAATGAATTGCTGCACACTTTGTCTTCAATGCAGTTGCCGACTATGGTTAACGGCACTACTAGTCAACAGAACAACCTTGCTATCGAGGAAACTCAATCTCTCAACCCTTTCTCAACATTATCAGAATTTCCTAATGAGAAGCCTGATTACAGTTTCATTGCTTCAGTGGGAGAAACGGTTCAATCAACTGCAAATCCTTTCTTACCAAAGCCAACTGTTGAAAATACAGCTTCCAGACAAGATTCCGATGCTTCACCGGGCAAACTGATCCATCCTCTTAATCAGTTAGCATCAGAAGCTTTGGAGGATAATGCAGTTCAATGCACTTCACAAAATTCAGAAGAGGAACATCGGAATCCTTCTGATACATCTGTTGTGCCACCTATAAAGGTTGACAAGCAGCCTCAGCATAATTTGCTAACTTCAGAGAGAGAATCATCATGGTCAACAAATTCATTTGCACTTTTACACCCTTCACAAAATTCAGAAGACAAACATCAGAATCCTTCTGATACAGCTGTACTGCCATGTAGAAAGATTGACGAGCAGCCTCAGCATAATATGCCAACTTCAGAGAGAGAATTATCATGGTCATCAAATCCATTTGTACTTCAACACACTTCACAAAATTCTGCGGAGGAACATCACAATGCTTCTAATACATGTGTTTTGCCGCCTAAAAAGGTTAAGGAGCAGCCTCAGCATGGTGTACCAACTTCAGAGAGAGAATCATCATGGTCATCAAATCCATTTGCCTTTTTACCAACACCCGAAGCTGGAAAGACAAATGGGAGTTCAATCACTAAGCTTCCTCGTCCACGGAATCCTCTCATTGATGCTGTTGCTGCACTTGATAAAAGCAAGGTAATGATGACTTTGAGTTGTCTTAAATTTTAATTTCATTGGGATGTAATGCTAATTATAAGTCTCACTCTGTTACAGTTAAGAAAGGTGACTGAGCGGGACCGTCCTCAGAATGCATCAAAGGTAGATGAAAGAGATTCATTGCTAGAACAGATACGAACAAAGGTTAGACCTAAACCCTTATTTTGGGCATTATCAATCTCTCCCTTTTATTATATGAACTGATGGCTATATTTTGTTCCTTTCTATAGTCCTTCAACTTGAAGCCTGCGGTTGTAACAAGACCCAGCATTCAGGGTCCTACAACCAACTTGAAGGTTGCTGCCATCCTGGAGAAAGCAAGTGCAATTCGCCAGGTCTTTTTATCTCTCGCTTACTCACTCTGTGTGTGTTTATATTTCCATGTACAATATTGAAAATGTTGAATTCTGAAATAGGCCACAGCTGGAAGCGATGAAGATGATGAAGATGGTTGGAGTGATTCTTGAAACAAGTTCCTCTAGGACAGTCCTCCACTACCACGGTAATGGCATCTAGAATGATTGAGGATATTATTATCTCCCTCCACAGTGAATAGAAATATGTGAAGCTCTGATGAATCATTTTCCACTTTACCCCAAATTCGTGTAATAGTGAATAGGTATATCTGAGATCTGGTGTATTATTTCCCTCTCTACTCCAAATTCGTGTATTATATACCCTTCTGCCCGCCCCCACATCCATCCCCTCTTATACTGTCACACACATTGAAGATGTTTTTGTCGTTAGGTGGCTCTGTTATATATACAAGAATGAATGATTGTGGAGGCTCAGCGTGCAAGCGCTGTTCCAATGAGAAGTTCTAAGTATTAAATATGGAACGATCTTTGAAGGTGTAAATTGTGTTGGGAGTGGCATAAATTTTGATATGTAGTTAGAAATTTTGTATCCTTGTATGCCTTGTTCTTATGATACTGATTTCTTGCATTTTCATGCGGCTTCTGGCTCATATGACCGGCTGCATCTTTATATGTAATATATACAGTGGCATTCGTATGTATTTCTGATATACAAATTCATTACCACTCTTGATTGCCTGCTGCCAGAATTATCAAAGTACAATGCTTGATCTTCAGTTTATGTGCCTTGAATTTCACCATGTGGGCATTAATTTCATCTGAATCCCGTTATGGGTTTCTACACGCAATTTCAGACGTCCGAAAGCAAATTGGATAGTTAGGGTACCGGTGGGCGGTTCTGAATTTAACGGGAATAAATGGTACACATCAAATTCCATTCTTATGATCATATCATTGATTGCAATCTGCCAATCTTTAATAATCGAGTCAATCTTTCTCCTTCTTTATATATATAGTTTCTAACTTTTCTTAATAATATGCATGTCAATCTTAATGATAAATGGTCCTTGTAAACTTTTCAATACTCATCTTTTGAAAAGTTGCAAATATGAGTAGTACAGCAAATACAAATATAAATGAATGAATTCTGGCGGGAAACATGCCATGACCATCTTGACAATCCCGACGTCTCCCTCACTTGTGGAGATAAAAAACCGCCTCTCTCGAGGGTTCGACGCCATCAAACACCTCAAACATGTTCACGGCCTCCTCCTCCGCCTTGGCCTCGACCAAGACAGCTACCTCCTCAACATGGTGTTGCGCTCTGCCTTCAATTTCCGCGACACAAACTACACCACTCTCATTTTCGCCCAAACCAAACAACCCAACTTTTATCTCTACAACACCATGGTTCGTGGCTTCGTTTCCAACGACTGCTTTCAACGAGCCACGGATTTCTACCATTTTATGCGTCTCGACGGGTTCTTGCCCAATATCTTTACCTTCCCTTTTGTTTTGAAGGCCTGCTCGAGACAGCTAGACGTACAATTGGGTGTTAGGCTCCACACCATCATCGTCAAAGCGGGTTTTGATCGTGATGTCTTTGTCAAGACGAGTTTGGTTTGTTTGTACGCGAAATGCGGGGTTTTGGAGAATGCAATCAAAATGTTTGACGAAATTCCTGAGAAGAATGTCGTGTCATGGACTGCGATTATTAGTGGGTATATAAGTGAAGGGAAGTTCAGGGAAGCTATTGATACGTTTAGGAGATTGTTGGAGATGGGTGTGAGGGCGGATAGTTTTAGTATTGTTAGGGTACTATCCGTGTGTGCTCATGTTGGGGATTTGAGTAGTGGGGAGTGGATCGATGGGTACGTGAGGGAGGTGGGCTTGGAAAGAAATGTCTTTGTTGCTACCGCGTTGGTGGACTTGTATGTCAAATGTGGGAAAATGAAGAGAGCACGTTGTGTCTTTGATGGGATGGTCGAGAAGGATGTAGTTACGTGGGGTACTATGATTCAAGGTTATGCATTGCAAGGCCTCCCGAGGGAAGCTCTGGATGTGTTTTTAAGAATGCGGGGAGAGAATTTGGGACCTGATAGTTATTCTATGGTTGGAGTTCTTTCTGCGTGCGCAAGTTTAGGAGCGCTGGAGTTTGGTGTTTGGGCTAGTAATTTGATGGATAGAATTGAGTTTTTGTCTAATCCCGTGATGGGTACAGCTTTGATAGATATGTATGCGAAATGTGGAAGCATGGCTCGGGCTTGGGAAGTCTTTACAGAGATGAAGGATAGAGATGTGGTGGTTTGGAATGCTGTCATATCTGGTCTTGCGATGAATGGCCACGTGAAAACTGCATTCGGCGTTTTTGGCCAGGTAGAGAAATGTGGGATTCAGCCTAATGAGAACACATTTGTTGGCCTGCTTTGTGGGTGTACTCATGCTGGTCTTGTTGACGAGGGTCGTATGTTTTTCAGTAGCATGAGTCATGTCTTCTCCTTGACTCCGCGAATCGGGGATTATGGATGTATGGTTGATCTTCTTGGTCGTTCAGGTCTGTTAGAAGAAGCTCATCAATTGATCAAAAGCATGCCAATGGAGCCTAACGCCATTGTTTGGGGAGCCTTGTTGGCTGGATGCAGGTTGCATAAGAATACTGACTTGGCTGAACATGTACTAAAGCAATTGATTGTATTAGAACCCTGGAACTCTGGAAATTATGTGCTCTTATCAAACATATATTCAGCTAGTCATAAATGGGACGATGCAGCAAAAATTAGATCAATTATGATTGACAGGGGGATCAAAAAATTACGTGGATGTAGTTGGATAGAAATAAACGGGGTTGTTCACGAATTCCTCATGGGCGACAAAACGCATCCCCAGTCAGAGAAAATATATGCAAAACTTGATGAATTATACAAAAAACTCAAATCAGCTGGTTTTGTTCCAACGACTGATTGTGTACTGTTTGATATAGAAGATGAAGAGAAGGAGCAGTTCCTTGGCTGTCACAGTGAGAAGCTAGCTCTTGCATTTGGGCTCATCAACACTGCTCAAAATGATGTGATTCGAATAGCTAAAAACCTTCGTGTATGTGGTGATTGTCATGAGGCCATAAAACTCATTTCAAGTATTACATGTAGAGAAATAATTGTGAGAGACAATAACCGGTTCCATTGTTTTGTCAATGGTTCTTGTTCTTGTAAAGATTTTTGGTGAAATCAAACTTTTTGATAACTAAATACATTATTATATAACTGTACCCATGCACACCACCTTTTAATAAAAGTGGTTATTTTATTTTTCTTTGTCTTAAGAGTTTAAGGGTTTAAGTTTTACATATTCCAATCTTATGATATATTCAAAGTAATAATATTTATTTTTCTCAACTCTAATACGTTTCGATAAAAAAAATTTCTTTTAGAAGAAAAAAATTGAAGTGGGCAAGGTTAGTTAGTCCAATAATTTACATTGATTGATGAATAAATGCTTCATTATAGACATATTCAATGCATTTATCTCTTTCAATTCTAAAACAATAAAAAAAAAAATCTTTGAAAAGAAAAAAAATATGAAGTGGGCAAGGTTAGTTAGTCCAATAATTTAGATTGGTTGATGATTAAATGCTTAATTATAGTATATACATAATCAATGCATTTACCTCTTTAATTCTAATACGTTTCGATCACAAAATTTTCTTCGAAAAGAAAAAATTTGAAGTGGGCAAGGTCGGTTAGTCCAATAATTAGATTAGCTGATGATTAAATGCTTAATTCAACATGTTCAATGCTATCAATGAAAGGAGTGGTGAATGGTGATGATTCATGACTCATAAACACTAACACACAGCTGGCAATGGGCCTTGGTTCACCTCCAAGTCCAGGTTATCACTGTTTATGTCTTCCTAAAGTCAACAATTGGTGTGACCAAAATGACAAGGTCAAGAATTTACAAGACGATAAAATATATAAAAACAAAAATAAATAAATAAATAGGCAATTTGCATTTTTTGTATTTTTTAAACATGTACCATGAATTTTATTCTACTTACCCATGGGAATAAATGTTTTTTCAATTGTATATAAATTTTAAACCATATAAATAATATTTCATCGTTATATTTCATAAATTGATGATTTATCATATCTTTAAACTAAAAAAGAAATTATTTTTTAAGAATAGAAGAAATTATTTCTTCTCCATTGCTTGGGAGCCTTCATTTCACTTTCGGGAGTTTCCGTTTGGGATCACATCTTAGTAAATTTTATTCAAAGAGTTGGACAATATTATCTATATCTATATAATATATATAATGAATTAAAAAAAAAAAAAGGGCTGAGCCTGAAGCCGCCATACGCCAGGACCACCCGAACAAAGAGGTCTAAGGCAAAACAAAGCAGCAAACGGCGCTGTTTTCCGTGGATTTGTATGGTGGTCCATTCCCTTTGTAAACCAAACCCTTGTAAATTCTTCATCATCTATGACTACAGTCTATATATATCAGATTTGAATTCTAAAAAAAAAAATTCATCTGAAAAAAAACAACATAGCCACCTCTCTCTTCTATGTATAATAAATACAAAAGCCTAAAAAAAAAAAAAAACAGAAAAAACCAAAAAAGGGTACCCAAATGTCATGAAAATGAAATAAACCAACCTTATACAAATTTTTTAAAAACACAAAAATTACAATTCAATTATGTGTTGAATATATTTTCACTGTTGACGGGAAAATCACTTGCCAAAAACGGAACCGCCCTATACAAAACCAACAACACCAACAAGGATCGCCTCGCAAGTTGCCTGTCGACAAAACAAAACAGCCAACTTGTTTAAAAACAGACAAAAAATCCTTACTTCGTGTACTCGAAGACTGGTTCGAGTAGGTAGTCTCGAGACAACGCGAGGATGGAGAGCAGTTGCAGCGAGATAGACAACGGCAACAGCAGCAGCAGCAACGAGAACCCACGCGTGCCGTTGTCGGAAGTGGTTGCTGACTGCGTCAGGAGGTGGTTCAAGGACACCCTCAAGGAAGCCAAATCGGGTGATATCAACATGCAGGTCTTGGTGGGTCAGATGTATTATAGTGGCTATGGCGTAGCCAGAGACGCCCAAAAGGTCTGTTTTTTGGGTCAAAGATTGAATCTTTTTTGTGGGGTGTTTGTCTTCGTTAGGGTTTTGGCTACTGATATGGTTTCTTTATACATGAATTGCTATGGTGAAATTTGGATTTGTTTAGTGTTGTTTTGAGGTGTCAAATGATAGATAAGTGGAATTGAACATTTTTAGGCTTGTTTTTGTGTTCATTGATTTTTTGTATAGACTTTGTAGAATGTTAAGGATTACAAGCCTTTTTTTTTTTTTTTTAAAAAAATTTTCTAATGTTTTATTTACTTTGTGTATATGTGTTTTTGTCGTCTGTTGGGATTGCAGGGAAGGCTATGGATGACAAGAGCATCGAGGACTCGCTCCTCTGTTTGGAAAGTTAGCGATAAGCATCCAGGTTGATCGATAGTGTTGTTCTTTCTGTCTTGGATGTATTCGTGTGGTTATTATGATAATTTATTGTGTTGTTATGTGGTTGCTTTATCAGGTTATAATGCGAGTGATTCGGATTCAGATGAATTGCAAGGGGAATCTTGATAATGCTATACTAAGATTTGTGTCCAAAATTAAATGTGAGTTAATGGCTTTAGGGCATTAAGTTCTGTTTGGTGTTTTGTGCTGTTCTAGTAGACTAAATTTTGAACCTTGCGAAGATTTCGGGTGTCTATCCTTTTAAATAGTTGTTTTGTTTTGTATGCTTTGAGTTGTGCGAGGACTTGATATTAGTTATTGCATGTGGTTAGCATTGTTTCTTTGAGGGTTAAGACACTTAAAAGATTATGAATTGACAAATTTTATATCTTGGTTAGTGCTTTGCCCCAGTTTAAGGATAAGATTTTGATCTCAACTGTGTTTGAGTCATCTGAGTAGGGGATATCTGAAGTTCTTCTCGCTCCCGGTCTCCTTTCACACATGCATACAAACACATGTTTATATACTTGTAAACTTAGAGCTCAATTATTGGATTGGTAAAACAGAGGATAGCATTTTTCATATCATGAAGTGTTTAATACAATCAATGTGTGGAGGGGAAAGAATGAGAGGGTGATGATTCATTCTCCATTGGCCGGATTTTGGTTAAGAATCATCTTATATGAAAAACCAAGCATGCGGCTAGACAACTCAGAGAAAAAAGGACAAAATGTAACATCCTTTTCCAAATTTTTCTTTAACACATTTAAAGAAAAAAGGAAAAAATGAAAATTTCTATCTTATTGTTATCTCTGATTGTTAGCTACCTTAGATTGCCTCATGATTTTGTTTCTAGGAGAGCGAATTTCTCACCATTAAAAATTCCCTAGATGAAAAAGAAACGGTGGTGGTGGTTTTTTTTTTTTTTAATTGTTTTATAGGTTGGAGCCTCATTTATGATCCTGACTGTTGTGATCTATAAATCGTGTGTTTAGGGTTTAAAATGACTTTGTGAGGCATATCAACTGTGCAGAAACAGTTGTTGCCTGTTTATAGACTTCTACTTGCTTTGATGTTTGTTTCTTCCTATCATTCCATGTCTTATAATAATTTATGTAGTTATTGTAAGACCTAATATATTCTTCAATGGAAGAATTGCACGTATCTAGGAGAGGGAACTTGGATGACATATGTGATCGATATCATAGTTATCATTTTTGAAAGCTATGAAATAAGGGCTTAGGATTAGTATATGTTAGCTTGATGCCAGCTGTTATAAGGATCTGAAGAATCTGGTCTTCAAAGTATAAATATGGTGAATCTCTTTATTAAATTCGTAATTAATTCACAAAATTTTATAATCCCTCTATAGTTTTCTCAAACTCCAAAATTTTTCTTCTTTGCAGCTCTCATTTCATTTGATTATCATCGCTTAATCATTATCAATTATTTGTATGAGCTACCCTTCAGAATTTGGATTGTTGCTGTTTGTACAGTTCCTTTAGCATGTCTAAGCATAGCAAATTTTTAGTTGTAATGTAGTCAAATGTGACATTAGTGGAAAGCCTGATCACTGTTCATATGATTCTGTCATAATTTGATCCTGCGCTTGTACTGACAAACCATGTTAATGGTATATAAAGTCAGTGGTTAATAAGAATTTCATCATTGGAATAGCCATAAAAAATTAAAACAACAACATTGATGAGTGCAAGATTGGAAATCAACCCAATACAATTGTCAGAATCTGCTGGAATATAGACTGATGGTACTACTACTTTGCTCTACAGTGATCAGTGAAGTATAACATGGATGATGGATCTCTGCAAGAAGCTAAACCAACTATATGTTATTCACTATTGTTTATATTTTGGTGAAATCTAGTGCTAGATAGAGCGCTTGAGACTCAAATTCTAGGATAAGGCTATCGAGCGTGCTTTCTGGTTGAGGCACACTACTTTCAGCATTAATGAATTGCCTGATCATGGGTGGTAGTATTTCGATGTCACTTATATGATTGCAATGTAGGACGCTTGTATGTTTATGCCATCTGGTTTACTTCCAAAATAATTAATCTTCCTGTTATTGTTTGCAGGCTTAATCTTGCACTGTGGCCAGTTCTTTGCTACCTTAGATATGCCTGTGACATTCTTTTTCACCCCCCGCCTTCTTTTGTTAGTCGGTTGTTACCATATGTAACCTTGTAGACTATCTGTTGATCTTCATAAAATAATGTTAATTGTACTTTTACAGGCAAAAGTACTTTTTCTATTTGAATTTTTCAACAATCTTTCTTAAAACTTAGAATCAATGATGATATACCTGTTGACTGTCGTTGAGAAATGCTTTTGAGTCCCCTACCATGTTACTGGTTGGTATAGTTGACATCTATGGAGAATGCAATATGTGACTACCAGTCCCTTTTTTGTCTACAATATTCTCTCTCTGATTTTGTTGGTTCAGGCTCAGTGGATGGGTTGTCAATAAATTGCTAAATTTTGATCAGATGGACCCAAACAATCGATTTTTTTTTTTTTAGTAATTGTGTTCTTATGCCTATACTTATCAACCCAACTTGCATCCAAGCAAATGAGGTAGAACAAAATGAAAATTAATGTGTATGGATTGACTAAGCCTAGTTGACTTTAAATTTGTTAAATAATTTTGCTGATGTAGTTTATTTAGGTTTTTATCTCCTCTTAACCATCATTTATCCATCACTTTTGATTTTACAAAACCAAAATAATTCCAGCACCAAAATATCTCTAATTGGCTCTTCTGTAAAGAACACTCAAAACTCAATTGTGATATTGTCATTGCTACATGCAACACTAGCAGCTTAAACCCAGTTGAATTGAATTGTGAGAACCATAATTTAAATTGAGAAAAAAAAAAAAGCAATCAATGAACTTAGTTTATCGATAAGATAGATCTGCCTCAGTACAGAACAAAAGAGAATCTCACTCTTTATGGAATGTAATGCCTTGTGCTTTTGTACTATTGCCATAGGTCAACGAACCCTCACATGTTTACAACCCATGAGCCTTTATTTAAATATAAATTTTTTTTTCTATTAAAATATTTATGATACCCTTTGATGAGACCGATACAAATGTCAAAGATAAAAGAAGATGATAATAATAATAATAATAATTGCTGAATTTTTTTCATCTCTTTAATTATCGAAACTAATTTAAGAGACAATCAAAATTAAATTGAAAGTACACTAGTGCTATTATCCGGATAACATTAGTGGTACGATTCAAATAAGCGGTTCTCATATGGTTAGGTTTCCATACGGTTAGGAGTCATCTATATTTGTATTGAAGACAAAATATATATATTGAAGAAAATCTTACATTTTTATTAATGGAGGTGGGGTGTGCAACGTTTGAACCCATAACTTGAGTCATGGGAGGGTTACGGTGTTTTACCACTCCACTGACCCATTTTGCGTAATAATAGGTGAAGTTATAAGCCGGCTGCAATAATTTAAGTTAAAATTTATAAAATTCATTTTACACTACACAAATTTTAGAAACATTTTGCCAAGTTATAACGTGGGGTATCGTCCAAATTTTATAGTTTGTACGTTGTTAAAGTGTGAAGATCCACCACAGAAATTGATTCTAATCTATTATCATTTCTATCAAATATGATCTATTGTGAGAATCATTCAATATTTTAGTCTGTAATTATTGTAACTAGTTACGTAGTTTGATCAGTGCTGCGGCTTACAAGATCTACAGATGCTACTTGTCACCCAGATTAAATAATTTATATATTAAAATTAGAAGTAATGTTAGGGTTTTTTAAAATTTTTTATCTAAAAAAAATCACTATCTTAAAATTAAATTAATATTAACAATAAACCAAATGAAATCGACTACCCAGAGTGTGACATCATCTTAACTGCTCGTCAGGCTATATTCTCGTTGAGGTCCAAGTAACATAACCACCTAACAACTCCCTGATTTTTTCAAAATAATTAATGATATTTCAACAGCTCAGCATGCATGTACAGTCATCATAATCAGTTTCATCATCAACTAGATCATCTTCAGTTTACAGAGATAAAGAGGACTTTTGTCCTTTTTTTCATCAATAACTAGTTTACATGGAGAGAGATGTCCAAGACGACCAAGTCCAACCAGCTTTTCCTTCGTTTCTGATCACTTATTTGTATATTGGCCATTTTCTAGCAAGATGGGGTGCCAGGTTACATATGTTTCTCTTACATGTTATTGACTTTATAGCTTTTTAGCACACTTGAAAGTGTAGAATCCTATTCAATTAGAAATCTAGATGGATTGTTGTTATTTTCTTTTATTTTGTTAAAAAGGCAAAAATAAAAAATTTTGAAGTCTCGATTTTGATTTTTACCAAGCGACGTTGATTCTAATTTTGCGTAAGCTGATTGATCCTGTACCATTAAAGAACTAGTTGCAGACCATTTTATCATGTGTTTTTGTTGCTAGTTTTTTTTTTTTTTTTTATTATTATATGGGATGTATTGGTTTCCTTGTGACATCTTTCGCTTAATTTTGTAGAATGTGGGAATTCTCTGTTGGTTTATACATGATCAGTGTTTGGCCGGACTCTTTACTCTTGGCTGCTTTTTATGGTGCTGTGGAATCCGCATCCATTGCCTTGTTTGGCCCCATAATTGGACAGTGGGTGGATAGGTTGACATATGTTAAGGTTTGCTCAATTTCTACTGTATACATATATTATATGTATATGTGTGCAGATAAATTGGTGATGGATTGTTAATTAGGCCAACATTTTTAGACGTCTAAGTTCAATGTTGAATATGAGATTAGATTAGCATTGTTTGTCGTAAAATTTGACTAGTTGGGCAGGTTGTATTGTATTTTGATCTATTGATGAGTAGTTTTGTATGTTGATTATCTATCGGCAGGTTCTTCGAATTTGGTTGGTGACCCAGAATCTGTCTTTTATCATTGCTGGAGTTTCAGTGGTTGCATTACTAGTTTTTTCAACTTTAAAGTCCACAAATGTCACAGCATTTATTCTACTGGTGGCATTAACCGACATCTCCGGAGCTGTTGGTGTGATTTCCACTCTTGCTGGCACCATTCTAGTCGAAAGAGAATGGTATTTACAACACTTAATTAGGCCTAGTAATTTTTCTGATGGATTTGCTCTTTGTTCTGTTGTCTTACAAAGTAACATATTTTCAGAACTCTAGTGTGCTAATGGTTATGTTCAAAGCACAGGGTAGTGGTGATATCAGAAGGCCATCCTCCTGAAGTATTGACGAAGATGAATTCGATTATTAGACGGATTGATCTAACATGCAAGTTACTAGCTCCTGTTATTACTGGCTTCATTATCAGCTTTGTATCGTTGAAAGCATCCGCTATGACTTTAGCTATATGGACCACCGTCACTGTTTGGGTGGAATATTGGCTCTTTATGTCTGTTTACAAAGGAATTCCAGCTTTAGGCGAAAGCAGCCAAAGGAGGGTTACAAGAAATCTACCAACTAGTGATCCAGAAGAGAGCATGTCTATAAGAGAAAGCTTGCTTTCTCATGATGGAGACAATGCAGCATATACAAGTACAGGTTGGAGAAGGAAAATGATTAATTGGGTATCAAATGCCCCTTGTGTTGGGGCATGGAGGGTCTATTTACAACAAGAAGTTGTACTCCCTGGAGTTGCCTTGGCTTTGCTGTTTTTCACAGTCCTAAGGTGAAAATCTAGCAACTACTTTGCCCTATGACTCGGGTGAATGAAATATATATAAATCATGTTTTTTGAGGATGTGCTTCGAAGCATATTCGAGGAACATTTGACTTTGAATGATCTATTATTGATTGCATTGGTTTCATTCACATGTTGTTTGGCTTTTTCACTAGCCTTTTTCAAAGGGAAGAAAAAGTCTTAAAGTGTGACACATGGCAACGGAAATGTTGTTCAGGACAATCTTTTTGAATCTGCCTACTATCAATGCATCTTTTAAATTGGACACTGCCTGCTTTTTGCATAGAAGGAGTTATGATTTTGATGTGTAGTGACTGAGACAGTAGATTTCTTCAAGTTTCTTCCAAATATTCTTTAATACGATTTCCATATATTTAATTATGGATTTAGCTCTAGATTTTAATGGTAGTAAGTAATTCCTTCCTCATTGTCCTCCAGCTTTGGAACTTTAATGACAGCTACTTTAGAGTGGGAAGGTATACCTGCCTATGTTATCGGAATAGCACGTGGAATAAGCGCAACAATTGGAATAGCTGCAACAGTCACATACCCGATTGTGCAGTCTCGTATTTTAACACTTAGAACAGGACTTTGGTCCGTTTGGTCTCAGGTATATATAAGCATCCAAAGTTTATGTATCGGCTGATCTAAATGTAATTAGCATTCCAGATGTTGATCATATATGATAAAGATCAAAGGCAGGTGTTACATTTCTCTATATGTGTCTTTTTCTTCAGTGGACATGCCTCTTGGTATGTGTTGCTTCAATATGGTTCCAAAATAGCCTTTTAGCAGCATATATGCTGATGGCTGGTGTGGCAACATCTCGGCTGGGGCTGTGGATGTTTGACTTGTCCGTTATTCAACAAATGCAGGTATAAGTACTCAAATTATCTTTAGATCTCTCCTTTTGATGATCTGGGAAAATTCCGTTTACATTTTTACTTATTCTTATTAGGACCTTGTTCCCGAATCTGATCGTTGTGTAGTGGGAGGAGTTCAAAACTCACTCCAATCTACTATGGATTTGGCGGGTTACATCATGGGAATTATAATCTCCAATCCACAGGTATCATATCTATCCAGCTAGCATTTACTGTTGGCTCAACAGTTATAATACTGCTCACTCTATACAGTCAATTATGTATGTTTGCTCATTAAGAATATCATACACCAAAATCGAAGGACTAACGTCATTCTGTTGTCATATAAAATCATTCAGGATTTCTGGAAGTTGACATTGGTATCCTTTCTGGCGGTAACATTATCTGCCATACTCTACAGCTACTATCTTTACAGCATCAGGAAGCACCTCTTTCACTTTGACAAGCTATTAGCATCTGCTCAATGGCTCATCAGAACATCCAGAGATACACATTAGAATAAAAATTTGTACCACATCCTAGGTAGGCACTATGCAGGAACATTTCTGCGAACAATTTATCAACATAAAGCTAGCGAATTAGCGATTTTCAAGCCTAGTCTCAATGATCAGTCATCATCCTGGTAAATACCATCCATGCAATTGTTAGACAAGGCACTGATTCAGGAAAATTTTTCCGGGGAAATGTTAAAACGATCATAGAAACCATCCAGACAGGTTACAAATTTTATTATTACAAGTTTAATGAATTAGTCCTGGTGCAGGTGCATGTTCCTTTGTGATTTTTTTTTTTTCTTTCAATTGCTTATGGTGGGAAATTTTAATAAATATTGAGTAATATTAACAGCAACTTTTCTTTTTTTTTTTTTTAAATTCTTTTATTAACGAAATGTAATTGCATCCGTACCGTTAATCAGGTCAATTTGGTACCAAATTTGTATGACTCTTGACTTTGCTATATAAAACCAATAACACAAATAAAAATCTGAGGAAGCAAAGGCTAGTGAAATAAGATTGGATAGAGACTTTTAACAAAAACAGTTTCTGGAACCTGCAGAATATGTATCGTTGAGCATTAGAAGTCTTCTGCTGATTAGATTCTAGGGTGCCTACACTAATTATGAATCTTTATTTTAATTTATGATTTTTATATTTATAAAAAATTATTGAAAATCAAATTACGTGACATCACATATAAATCAGAAATTAAAATTTTATTAAAAGAATCCATTTTACACTCTCACATAAAGAATTCCCCCTTTTTTTTCATGAAAATTTAATTTTTCTTTCACATAAAGTTTTTTTTTTTTTTTTGATTAATAAATGCATACCTTTTAAATTGGAAACAGTTAAGACTTCGAATTGTTTATTAAGAAAAACAGATATTGACATTTCAAAATAACAAAGTTCCTGATGAGTCCTCTTGTGTTTCTAGTAAGGAACACACAGTAGAGGTAGAAAGTCTCTAGGGTAGTATATCTTTCGGTTTTGCCGAAAGGGTGGGGTTAGGGTTTTCTTTCTTCCCCTTTTCTGTATAGCGCTCTGTCTGGTGTCGACCTGGGTTATCATGGGTGCAGAGGAAATCGCGAGGTTGTGTCAAGAACTCTTTCTTTTGGCGGAAGAAGGGAAGATTTGTAGAATCGAAGGTGAGGAAAGGGAGATAGGTTTTGAAGAAGTGGACCATTGCTTAGTTGGAATGGTCCTAAGAGAGGCTTTTAAGACAGTGATTGAGCAATTGTGGGGGTCTTTTAGTAAGGTCGAAGTGGAAGTTGTTGACCATAACTTGTTCATGTTTTACTTTGAAAGGAAGGAGACTAGGGGTTTGGTGTGGAACAGGAGGCCATGACATTTTGAACATAGTCTAATAGCTCTAGAAATTCCTAATGGAATGGAGAATATCTCAAACTTGGACTTTGATAGGGCTGATATGTGGGTACAAATTCATGATATACCTTCAATGTGTATGAATAGAAGAGTGGCTACGGTGCTTGCTTACAAATTGAAGAGATTAAAGTAATTTCAGACGATCCTAAGGATTATAAAGGAAAATTTCTAAGAGTAAGAGTGACGATTGATATTAGGAAGCCATTAAGAAGGGGTTTATTTGTAGATGGGGGTGGATCTGAGGGAGCTATATGGGTTACGCTTCAATATGAGAGGTTACCGGAGTTTTGTTTTTGCTTGTGGACGTATTGAGCACGGAAATAATGATTGTGATGATGCTATAGCTAGAGAAGAAGCAAAGAAGAGTGGTAAGATGAAATATGGTGCTTGGTTGAGGACGGCTCCTTTTGAGGACAATAAACCAAAAGGAAGTAGCAGTTATATAAGCCACATGATGAGGGTTTCGAGACCTAAGAGTCAGGGGCATATGAGTAAACAAATAGGGAATCTTGTGGGAACAACAAGTGGGCGAAGTAATAGTAATATAAACAGAAGAGTACAGACAGAAAATGTGCTCTCTAATGAAAAGGAAAGGGGATCTCTCATAGTTAAAGAAGGAAAAGGAACTGGGAATAGGAATAACTCCCAAGACCTAAAGCTTTTGAGGAATGAGAAGCCGGTCCCACTTGGAGGGCAAGACAGTCTTGTAGAGATTGCCTAAAAGTCACTACAAGTAACAACCTTTAATCCCTTTACGCAGCATATCAACTTTGAAGGGGTAGAAGGCAAAGATGGCAAAGAAAGCAGTGAGAAAACGTTAGATATAGAGATTTCTACAATTGGGGTACAGTTGTCGCAAGTGAAGTCTGAGGAACTAGCAGCTGGGATTGCAGACATGAACACAAGCCCTGTACGTAAATCTACTAAGAAATGGAAGAGAACAGCAAGGGAAATGAAGGTAATCGGTAAGGTACGGAGTCCTATAAACAAGATGCTTTTAGCTAAGCTGGGGGGGGAGGGGGAGGGGGAGGGGGGGGAAGGGGGGAAGGAAATAGGAGTTGTAGTCTTTCCTCGAGTTATCCTAGTAAATCTCATAGCAGTACAAAGTTAGGGATATCCCCAAAGCCCAAAGGTAAGTATGGGAATGTCTTGGCTTCGGAGACAGGGGCGAGACTAAAAAGAAGGAAATTAATATTTGTGGAAGGCCAGGAGAACATAAAAAATGTAGGTATAAGAATGAGATAGAGGTGGAAACTGTCATAAAAACGATGGTGCCTAGAGAACAAGCCTGTCGAGCCCAATGATCGCCTTCATTTGGAATGTACGAGGTCTGGGGAACCCTTCTATATTCACAGCCCTAAAAAGGGTAATTCCAAAGCATTCCTTGATTTTGGTTTTCCTTTGCAAAACCAAACTAAAGGGTAGTTCAGATTGTAGAGTGAAAAATAGTTTCGGATTTGAAGGGGGTTTTGTTGGAGGTAGCTCCAGGAAAAGTGGTGGCTTAGCTTTGTTTTGGAAAGAAGGCACTGATGTGTCAATTTTATCTTGAAAAAGTGGTGGCTTAGCTTTGTTTTGGAAAGAAGGCACTGATGTGTCAATTTTATCTTTCTCTTTAGGGCATATTGATGCTAAAATGTAGGGGTGGGCAACACCATGTTCGGATTGATTTTGACTGGATCCGATCAAAACATGGTAAATTTGAGGATCGTCATTTTTAGATCCGAACATGATCCATCAAAGGGAAGGAACCGATCTGATCCGAACACCCAGTTTGCGGATCGGATTGGATCGGTTCCATGTTTGAACACCTGCTTTCAATTTCAATGTATACACTAAAACCTTCTTCTACTCTCCTTAGTTTTGAACAACTCAAATGCTCCCAACAATCTGACTTAAGCCTACAACTACTTTCATTCTTCATCTTCTTCTCTATTTTTTTTGTCACCCCTAGATTTTGACTTTTTCCAATCGAACTAACATCATCAATATCAAATTAAGACTCCTCACCACTCTTTATACTTTTCTTCATCTATTCACAGCAACAATAACATATATATAATCAGCAAATGAAATATGTAACTCAACAATAGAACACAATAAACAAGCGTATAAATCACTAAAACACTAACATTCAATCATGTAAATATCAAACTAAAGCTGCAAATAGACTCACCAAACTATTGAGATGAGAGTGAGAGAGAGTGAGAGATGGATGTTAGGGTTAGCTTAAGTGGACTTTATATAGGGGCATATGAAATTATATATGTACCACTGTTCACGGATTCACGGATCGGATTGGTTTTGGATACCCCGATCCGATCCAATCCGTGAAACATAGTGTTTTCACAAGTGAGGATCCGAACACCTTATATTTGAACATGTGATTCGATCCGAACACCTATGGATCGGATCGGATCAGGGTGTTTGAATCGATTCCATGTTTTTGTGCCCATCCCTACTAAAATGTGTTCTGAGGACAATGTAAAGTAGAAATTTACAGGGTTTTATGGTAATCCTGATCCCTCAAAAAGGAAGAGCTCATGGGAGTTAGTTAGGAGGCTTAGAGATGTGGATGACCTTCCATAGGTTCTGGGAGGTGACTTTAACGAGATTTTATGTAAGAATGAGAAGAAAGGTGGAACTGAGAAAGCTCTCTATGGTATGGTGAGCTTTAGACAAGTGCTAGTTGATTGTGATTTAACAGATTTGGGCTTTGATGGACCCAAGTTCACGTGGACAAACAAGAGAAAATGCAGAACCAACGTACAAGAAAGACTGGACCGTTTTGTGACAAATTCATAATGAAGGGATCTATTTTCTGATGCTATAATGGATAACCTAAACTTCAACTTCTCAGATCACAGACCCTTGCTGCTTAAGTTCAAAGAAGGTTTCAAGCATGAAGTTTTATCTCATTCTAGCTTCAAATTTGAATCCTTTTAGCTCAAGGAAGAAGACTTTCACTCAATAAACAAGACTAGTTGGGATGGGCATGACAGCGTGCTCTTTGACATGGATCTGGTTAAGAAATTAAAGAGGTGTGCGTATGTTTGTTCTGAGTGGAGTAGGGAGAGGTTCGGATCACTGAGAATTAGGATTGACGCTAAGCAGAGGATGATTGAAAGACTTTTTAAGAGAGTTTCGGTGGACGACGTTGTGCAAGAAATTAATTTTCAAGAGCGGAAACTGAAGGAATTATTGGCTAGAGAGAAGGTTTACTGGCAGCAAAGAGCCAAAGTTGACTGGCTCATTGCAAGGGACCGCAACACTAAGTTTTTCCACGCTAGAACCACCTTAAGGAGAAAGAAGAATATGGTTTCAAGATTGGTAGATGAAAATGGTAATGTTGCAGATTCTATAGAAGATATTGGTAAGCTAACGTGTAAGTATTTCCAAAAGTTATTCTCTTCCTCCTCTCCAACGATTAATGACATTGATGAGGCCTGCAGTAGTATTAATTCCGATCTCAGTTAGGATATGAGAAGAGGATTGATGGCTCCCTTTAAGAAAGATGAAATTCGAGTTGTCGTTTTTTATTTGTCACCTACTTGCACACTTGGTTTGGATGGGTTTCAAGTAATATTCTTTCAGGAAATTTGGGACGTGATGGGTAGGGAAGTGATGGGGGTTTGCATAAAGATTCTCAATGGTGAAATATCTGTCAGAACCTTCAACTCCACGAATGTGGGTGCTTATCCCAAAAAAAAAGAACCCAAAAATTCTTAAGGATTTTCGCCCAATTAGTCTTAGTTCAGTCCAATATGAAATTATTACGAAAGTCGTTGTGTAGAGAATGAAACGATTCCTTCCAGGTATCATTTCAAAGAACCAATCAGCTTTTGCTTCAGGAAGGCAGATTTTTGATAATATTTTGACTTTCTTTGAACTGTTACATACCATTAATAAACGCAAGCAGGAGAAAAAGAGGTTAATGGCTTTGAAATTGGATTTGAGTAAGGCTTATGACCGTGTTAAATGGAGATTTCTTGAAGCAATGATGAAGAAAATGGATTTCCCGCCTAGATGGATTAGTTTGGTTATGAAGTGTATTTCTACAACAAAACTATTCTTTTTGCTCAATAGTCAGGTAATGGGTAATGTGACCCCCTCAAGAGGAATAAAGTAGGGATGCCCTTTATCCCCTTACCTATTTTTTTTATGTGCTGAAGCCCTTTGAAGGGAAGTGAAACTAGTAGAAAAAGGGGACAGAGGCCTGAGATTTAGATGTGGGAAATCAAGTCCCTTAATCAACCACCTTTTCTTTGCGAACGATAGTATCTTATTTTGTAGGGTTTCAGTCACAAATTGTCATCTGATTAAAAGGGTTTTGACTGCTTATAATAAGGGCTCGGGACAATAGATAAATTTGAAGAAGTCAGTTGTATGCTTCAGTGCTAATGTGAGTATCTTTCTGAGGAACGAATTGCAGGGGGTGCTAGGAATGGAAAGGTCCTGTTTGCATACCAGTTATCTGAGGCTTCCCTCGCTTGTCGGGAGGAATAAAACCAAAACCTTCAATGATATTAAGGAAAAGGTATGGAATAAAATGCAAGCATGAAACAGTAAGTTATTCTTTCAGGAAGGGAAAAAGGTTCTAATCAAAGCAGTTATACTAGTCATTTATTCATATATAATGAGTATTTTCTAATTACCTAAAGGTCTGTATAAGACTTTTGGGTCCCTTGCAACTAAATTGGGTGGGGTATGAAAGATAGGAGATAGAAGGTGTTATAAGTATTTTTGGAACTGCAAAAATGGGCTGGTAAAAGCCTAAAGAACAAATCAAATAGGCTGGCCCAGCTCTCAGCTTCTCAGCCTTCAGGTCGCAGGTAGCGAGCTCGCTCAGCTCGCAGCTCTCAGCTAGCTCAGCTCGTAGCTCCTCAACTTGCCAGGTCGCCAGGTCGCAGCTAGCGAGCGAGCTCAGCTCGCAGCCCTCAGCTAGCTCAGCTCCTCAGCTCGCAGCTCTCAGCTAGCTCAGCTCCAGCTCCTCAGCTCTCCAGGTCGCCAGGTCGCAGGTAGCGAGCTCGGTCAGCTCGCAGCTCGCAGCTCCTCAACTAGCTCAACATCCAGCTCTCAGCTAGCTCAGCCTCAACTAAGCTCTCAGGTCTCGTACCAGCGAGCTCCATGCTATTCCAGATCCCAAGGAGCAATTAATGCAGTATGACTATGACAGAGTTGTTAGTCAATGTAATAAATGCTATGTCATAATAGTTGATTTCTTTACGTGTACATCACTCAATTATAATCCCTCATTCTTTATAAATAGGGAGGGAAATTCATTGTAAAATGGGGGGAAAATTTTAGTAGAACAGTCACTCTGAAAAAGTATATTGAGAGTGACCCGTGGATGTAGGCTCCATGACCGAACCACGTAAAAATCTCAGTATTCCATTTCTTGTTCTGCCTCTCTCATCTCTTTGGTCTGCTTGTTTTCTCTTTGATTGCAGGTATTAGGCCTAGAATCTCCGGTTGACCGTTTCCAAACGTCGACATCTTTTGGCGCTAGAAGGAGGGCCCAGACTGTAATCTTGAATTTTCAACAACCATGGCGAAGGGAAGAACAACCAGAAGTTCAGACCCGACAGTTAATCCACCTGAAAGGCAAGCAGATCAGTAAGAGCATGATTTTCAACTGAGAGAAAATGCTGCTGTGCCCATATCAGGTACATCTCACGCCCCCATGACAGGTGTTGCTGTAGGTATGCCTCCAACGACCTCTCACCAACCAGCACCATTGGACTCTATGGCTGAGGGGCTGCATGTATGGCACCAGCGGTAAGAAATGTTAGAGGATACAGTGCAGCAACTCGCTGAGACAATCAAGGCGCTGGTACAGGCCCAAGCACCAGCCCCTGATGGACCGCTTGGAGATCAGCCACGACCTGCCAACTCAATTCATTCTTCTAGCTCGCATTCGAGAATTGAAGGTCGTCGAGCTCGTGGAGCTAGGAGCTCGCAAAGGTCTCGTCTGGAAGGTACCCCAGATCGCAGCTCTCAAGGTCGAGAGCTCGAGGGAGGCTATAACCCTCAGAACCCAACAATAGAAGAACTTATGCAGAGGGTTCAGCAGCTGGAGGAGCAACCTGGACCTGAAAATCTGGAAAAGCAGTATGAGGAGAAGACCCCTCTCACCAGGGAGATTGAGATGCAACCTCTTCTTTCCAGATTCAAGCTCCCCAGCATTCCACCTTATAATGGGGATAGCGACCCTTATGATCATCTGGACGCATTCAATATCCAAATGGATCTTCAAACGTCCAATCCCTGGGGTGAAATGTTGTGTTTTTCCAGCCACTTTGAGCGATGTTCTGCGAGCTTGGTTCAAGCGTCTTTCAGCTCGCAGCATAAACAGCTGGGGCGAATGTCAACGAAGATTCATCAGCCAGTACTAGGCCTTAAAAAAGTAGCTTGCACCACCCTGCCACCTCGCTATAGTATTTCAGCGGCAGAGCGAGTCCTTGAAAGACTACATTACCAGGTTCAGGTATGAGGTCGCTAATGTGGAGAATCCTTCGGATGACAGCATCTTAACTGCGATCTCAGTTGGGCTTCACAAAAATGGGAAGCTCTATGAAAGCATATATAAATCTCCAGTAAAGGACCTGGGTGAATTCTATGAACGAGCTGCAAGGGAGATTAGATGGGAAGAAACATTCGGCCCTAAAAAGTCTGACCAAGTGGATGAACCAAGCAGTCCCAGCCAGCTGAAGAAAAGAAGTAATGGTGAAGATGAGAGTGAGGATCAGAATAGGAGCTCAAGGCACCAGGTCGCCAAAAAGGGCAAAAACGAGCTTAGAAGCGAGCGACCTCAGCATCAAGGGCGTCATGAAAGCTACAACATCTTGTCTGATACGCAAGACAGCATCTTTACAACAAAAAGGGGCAAAGAGGACTTTAGGAAGCCTAACCCCATAAAGACCCCTACTAAGTTCAGAAACAAGAACAAGTTTTGTGCTTATCATGATGAGATTGGGCACAATACTTCAGATTGCTGGAAGCTAAAAGATGCTATCGAGGACCTGATCAAACAAGGCCGTCTAGGAGAATATGTGGTGCGTAGTAGCAGCCCCAGTAAGCTCCCGAGCTAGACATGAACCCCTAGTGCATCCACATTATAGCTACTCTTAACAGGTCATGTACTTAATTTGTAATTTAATTCAAGAAATCAATAGAAGATATGAACTTTCTTCAATACTTTATATTTTCAGCTGCTTTATTGATTTCTTAAAATCATGCCATGTAAAAGCGCTTACGCGACCTGTTAGCTGAGGTCGCAGCCCTCTGAACAGCTCACTAGTTTGCTATCTTAGCTGAGGCTTTGATCCACTAGAGATAACTAGCTATAACCTGTTAGCTGAGGCCGACCTACTGGACAATTCGCAAAAGCGCGTCACTATGATAGGAGAGGTTACGACCTACTGGACAGCTCGCTATCTTAGCTGAGGCTTCGATCCACTGAAGATAGCCAGCGCTGTTAGTTGAGGTCACAGCCCCCTACGTAGTTCGACAAATTGCTATGACAGGCGAGGTTTCGACCCACTGCATAGCTCGCAACAATGTTTTTACATATCATGCTGGTTGAGTTCCTAAACCGAGTTATGATCTGGAACCCCAATCTGTGATGGTCAAGTGACCTTTCAAGCTCTCATAAGGTGTTCTTACCCTTAAGTAATACATTAATTAACACATTGATCACCTAGATGTTTCTGTTCGCAGGAAAAACCAAGGAAACAAAACACAATCATGATAGGCCTCAAAAAATATATCAGCTCAGCAACTTCAGTAGAGTCACCACAAGATGGGATGAATTCTGAAAAGGCATCAAGGCAGAACGAGACACATCGGCTTTTACCAACGAACTCGAGCTCCCAGTCCGAAAATCGCACTAGGAGCTGGGGGGGCTTGTGTTATAAGTATTTTTGGGACTGCAAAAATGGCCTGGTAAAAGCCCAAAGAACCAATCAAATAGGTTGGCCCAGCTCTCAGTTTCTCAACCTCCAGGTCGCAGGTAGCGAGCTCGCTCAGCTCGCAGCTCCTCAACTAGCTCAGCTCACAGCTCTCAGCTAGCTCAGCTCGCAGCTCTTCAGCTCTCAGCTCGCCAGGTCGCAGGTCGCAGCTCTCAGCTCTCAGCTCGCAGCCCTTAGCTAGCAGCTCCAGCTCTCAGCTCTCAGCTCAGCTCTCAGCTAGCTCAGCTCCAGCTCTCAGCTCGCCAGGTCGCAGGTAGCGAGCTCGCTCAGCTCGCAGCTCCTCAGCTAGCTCAGCATCCAGCTCTCAGTTAGCTCAGCCTTCAACTCAACTCTCAGGTCTCGTACCAGTGAGCTCCATGCTATTCCAGATCCCAAGGAGCAATTAATGCAGTATGACTATAACAGAGTTGTTAGTCAATGTAATAAATGCTATGTCATAATAGTTGATTTATTTACGTGTACATCACTTCATTATAATCTCTCATTCTCTATAAATAGGGAGAGAAATTCATTGTAAAAAGGGGGGAAAAATTTTAGTAGAACAGTCACTCTGAAAAAGTATATTGAGAGTGACTCGTGGATGTAGGCTCCATGGCCGAACCACGTAAAAATCCCAGTGTTCCATTTCTTGTTCTTCCTCTCTCCCCTCTTTGGTCTGCTTGTTTTCTCTTTGATTGTAGGTATTGGGCCTAGAATCTCCGATCGACCGTTTCCGAACGTCGACAGAAGGTTAGTTGGGTCAGTTGGAAAAGGCTATGCAGACCAAAGTCTTAAGACGGGTTAGGTTTTAAAGGTCTCTACCTGTTTAACCAATCCTTACTTACGAAATAGGCTTGGCGGATGATTGTTAATCCTAACTCTCTCGCAATTCGCATTCTTAAGGCAAAATATTTTCCTAAATGTGACTTTCTACAGGTTTCTAGTAAGCATGAGGCTTCTTATGTTTGGAAAAGTCTCATCTAGGGTCAAGAGCTGTTGAATAAAGGTTGGATTTGACAAGTGGGAAATGGTAAAGATACTGATGTCTTCGCAAATCCTTGGATTCCTAGACCTAAATCCTTCAAGGTAGTCTCTCCTCTGGTAGAGGCTCCTCTGAAAGCTGTTGACTTGATTGTGCACGACTTTCATCAGTGGAACATCCAAAAGCTCAATGAAGTCTTTCTGCTTATTGACAAAGAGCAAGTCTTTTTTATCCCTCTTAGCTGCCGGAGGAGATGATTCTTTGATAAAAAGGCTTGTATTCGGTTAAGAGTGGATACCAAGTAGCTTATGATGATATCTTGGCAGGTAAGGAAGCTTCTAGCATTACCCTTTCTCTTCACAAATGGTGGACGGTTATGTGGAATCTGAATATTCCTCCCAAGGTTAAAATTTTTGTTTGGAAGGCTTGTTTGGAGGCTCTCCCGACTAAGGTGAACCTGTTTCGTAGGAAAATTCTTTTCGAGTGTGGTTGTGAGGGATGTAATGATGTTGTCAAATCAGATGTCCACGCTCTTTTTATTTGAAGGGTTGCTAAACTGTGCTGGCTCTCTTTTGAGAAAGGGAAGAGACTACTCCATTTGAGAATCGATAGTGTCCTCAATGTGCTACTAGGTGTGCTTCAGTCAGGAGGGGTGATTTTTCTAGTTGAAGTGTGTATGATAATGTGGTGTATCTGGGGCAACCGAAATGCCATGCATAAGTGTGTAGGGGTTTGGAACCAAGAGGAGGTTTCTGGCCATGCGTTGGAATTGCTTAAGGAGTTTCAAAATACCAGGTCTACTCTCTCTTCTTGTCCTTCTCCTGGTGTGTCCTCTAGTGCTCAGGTTTGATGCCCTCCTCCCGCTAGTTTTTTGAAATTAAACTTTGATGCTGCTGTTCGTCTTGGTGGTTCTATGGTTGGCCTGGGGTTCCCTGTTAGAGATTGTGCTGGTGAGGTGGTGTTGGCTTCAGCTAAGCAATGGCAAGGGGTGTTTTCCCCTGAAGTGGGTGAGCTGGTTGCTCTCAAAGAAGAGCTAAGGTCTGCTCTCTCGACTGGTTTGAGGGTGCAGTGGGTGGAGGTGGATTCCATGAATGTAGCCTTTGTGGTTAACTCAAGTGATAATTTTAGGGGGGTTTCTAGTTTTTAAGTTGATGATATTAAGCGCTATGTCAAGAGCTGGGTATTTGTTATTGTTTAGCTATTCTTAAAAATGAAAATCGCTTAGCTCATAATCTAGCTTCTTTAATCTTGTCCTCTTCAAAGGCTTTGTGTTGGTAAAATGTCGACATTAGTTGTATTTTCCTTTCGAGGGTTGGTGTTTAATAAATACCTTGTTTTTATATATATAAAAAAAAGAAAAAAAAAAAAAAAAAAGAAAAACAGATATTGACGTTATTAAAAATACTTGCATATCATAAAGTCTGAAAAAGACATTAGCACCATGTCAGTGCCTTTGATCGACATAATTAGGTTTGAATTGACTACAATTTAGAGCTGAAAATTGGAGATATAATTAAATATTGTGTGAAAGTCATTACAAAGAAATTTAATTGGTTAAGAGATAAAATGGACCGAAATCGATTGGTCAACACTATAACACGTAATCCACCACGACACTAATAGGCGTTTTCGTTCCGTGTACGGACGCGTACTACGTGTTCTTATCAAGCCATTCTAAAATTTGTTATTTGGTTATTAATTAATTAATTAATTTTTGTACTCATAGAATTTTAGTCCAGATTAGAGATTTAAAACCTATTAACATCAAATATTATTGGTCTTTCTGGATGATTATAATTCTCAAATCATAAAAGAGAAGTTTTTCCATGATTTTCATTTTTTTATTTTCTTTTTAAATATGACTTATGGTGTAACTATTTAAGTTAGAATATTCAATGAACAGCCTTCAAATTACATTGAGTGATGATAACATCTCCCAACACCAGTACTTTCATTATTGTGAGGAGTTGTGGAGTCACTTCACTAAGAATTCATGAACATTTAGCACTTATAATTAGTCAAATTGTTCTGCTAGAATCTATCTACTTTATTTACTTTCAATGTCAAATTCATTTACCTTTTTGGAAAGAAAAATTCGAGGGTTTAACTACCGTACCGGTTCAGGTAAAATTATTCAATAAAAATCTTCAATAACCATTGTACGATTGGTTGTGTAAAATTCTTCAATAATCATCATTACAATAAATCTAATAGTAATTATTGAAAAAACAAGATTGAATAATTTTACTCAAATCAATAAATTAGTAAAATTTAAAATTTGAACTGATGACCTTTATTTAATAAAAAGATGTGAATATGAATAGTTTTGAAATTTAATTAATCAAACTCGGAGCATATGACCTGAATATGCCGTTACAAATTTTAATATTGTGTACACTTAATAATAATCAAGTATATGTACAAAGTTCAGATGTTATGTGATAAACTTTTATACGGCGTTAAAATATGTATATATATCATATCGAATCATATTTACTTAAAAGAAATTATATAAAAATAGAAAGTGGGGAGCACTTGATAGACGCATTTGAATATTTTGCTATCTGCTCAAGGACAATTAGGAGTACCAGTCAAGAAACTACCTCCTCCACAAAAATCAAAAAAGAGAATAAAATAATAATCTATCAATTTTCAACCGACCCACCTCTCCAATATTTCAAGCAAGGGGCGTCACGGCCAATTTCAAAAAAAAAAAAGTAAATTATCAACGTCATATTCGAAAGTGTCAGGGTCAGAACCACTTTTGGCCACGAAATGCCTCTCTCTCTCTCTCTCTCTCTATTGACAGGACAAATAGCAAAGAACAAGTGCATCTGTCACCAGTCACCACCTGCCTCACCTTACGAAAAAGGACTAGCATTTTTTTCTGTGCTTTTCTCAAGTCTCTCTACCGTTCTTATCTGAGTAAGGTTGGTACTATCCAAGGCCATCTAATAAGTACGGCCAGTATCTTTCTCTAGAATGAGAAAACCCTCCACTATCTTTCTTTACAGTAAAAAAAAAATCTATTGTGGGACTAATCACAGGTAATAAGATGAAACGGATCACTAAAATAATATCAACTTTTCTATATATATTTTTTATATTTCTCATTGACCCATACAACTCAATTAGGATTCCATACCCAAAATCAATTTATTTTCGATGGAATTATTTTTTTAACTACTATGAAATTCAGATTTTGAGATGTAAACCTTTTAATCTAACATTTATAATTTTCATATTTTCATATCACTAACCAACCATTTATTTATATTCAATACAAATTTAAAGTAAATGTTAAATCAATAACATTGATGTCAAGAGAAAATTGTTGATTGAATATGAAAATTTGCTTTTTCTACTGTTGTAATTAATTTAAAGTTTAGCAGATGAACGCATATAACTCAAACTTAATTTATTCGAAATATCATTAAAAACATGGTTCAAAATTTAAGAAATAAAACAAAGCTCAAAAATATAATTATAAAAATATAAATATGAACAATATATCACTAACACATTTAAGTTAATATAATTGAATATTACTCCTAAATGGAGTGACATCATTCCTATCCAACTTTATTTCTTTCAAATTGAGAGTAAAAATCAAGTGTACTAGAAGTGTATGTAATTATCTACAAACCCAAAAGTGTGAGTAATTTTCTAAAAGATTCCACCAATATTTGGACAGTTTCCCACTTTGTGCAGTGGCTCTCTTTCATATATTCGGAAGTAGATATATGTACCGTATTTTAAAAGCTTATACAAGATGGTTATACAGGATGGTCGGGTAGGTAGTTGTAGAATGTATTTGTAAAATTAATTATTAATTTTATTAATATTTTATATATATAATTGTCAATTTGGTTCGTACTGTCTGCACTTGAATCTGTCCTTCCTCACATACTCCTCCACCAAATGAGTTGGTCTTCATCTCTGTTTCTGATAAGACAACGACTTTCCCTTCAAAAAGACAAATCTACCCTCGTCAACTCTCTGTGTACTCCGTCCTTTCACGTACGGTACTAATAATTGCACTTCCCAAATGACTATAGCACCCCCACTCTTTCTCCATTTTCAGGAACCCCTCACCATACAACTGCCACACAATTCAACAAATGTGAAGGGCATTTCAGTCATGCCGAATTAACGTACACGATCAAAAACCGACCTTACTTGAAAGGCTATAACTGTAAAAACCGAACCTATCTTCTTCTTCTTCTTCTTCTTTACTGCTCTCTCTCTCTCTCTCTCTCTCTCTCTCTCTCTTCAACAAACCTCATCATAGTCTTCGGTTAACGGTTACTTCAAGGCTCTCCAAAATAAACCAGACCAGACATTATATAAAACACACATTGGTTTGGTTTTGTTTTTCTCGCATCTGACCAGATCGAAACCTTCAATTCATCAAAAAAAAAAAAGATTTTTGTTTTTCAAAACCATGAAGAAGCAAAAGCAACAGAGGCTCTCTTCAATAACCAACCACTTCGATCTTTTATCAGAAGAGATCATTTACACTATTTTAGACTTACTCAGCGAGAACCCACTTGACAAAAAATCGTTTTCCTTAACCTGCAAGTGGTTCTACATCGTTGAATCGAAGCACCGCAAGAATCTGAAACCTCTCCGACAAGAGCGCCTCTCAGGGGTCCTCTCTCGCTACCCCAACATCACCTGCCTGGATCTGAGTCTCTGTCCGCGAGTGAGCGACGCGTCTCTGACGACGATATCGAACTTGTGTGAATCCAGTCTCAAAAGCATCGATCTTTCGCGGTCTGGGCCGTTTTCGGGTTTTGGGTTGTTGAGTTTGGTTGGCAAGTGTAGGAATTTGGTGGAGATCGATGTGTCGAACGCCACCAACTTGAAGGACTCCGGTGCGGCGGCCTTGGCGGAGGCGAAGAATCTGGAGAAGCTCTGGATGGGGAGGTGCAAGTTGGTGACTGATATGGGGGTTGGTTGTATCGCTGTTGGGTGCAAAAAGTTGAGGTTGATTAGCTTGAAATGGTGTTTAGGTGTTGGAGATTTCGGTGTTGGTTTGATCGCTGTCAAATGCAAGGAGATTCGTAGCTTGGACCTTTCTTACTTGCCGGTAATTGACAATTTTGTTGTTTGTTGTTTGATTTTTTTTTTTAAAGGAGATCTGGATTCACGAGTATTTAATTCTTTGTTTTTGGTTTTGTTTGATTTGATGTTTGGGCAGATTACAGATAAATGTTTGCCATCTATATTGAAGTTACAACATCTTGAAGATTTGGTTTTGGAGGGTTGTTTTGGTATTGATGATGACAACCTTGCAGCTCTCAAACATGGATGCAAGTCTCTCAAGGTATGTTTTTTTTTCATGGAAAGATAAGATTTTTTTTAGTATTGTTTGAGGAAATCTGTGACATTATTGGCTTGTTACAAAGTAGAGACTAATATTCACGAATTCCAATTTGAAATAGCTATTGTATGGTTTGTTATCGAAAATGATCTCTTGTTGGCTCAAAATTGGAATGAGCAACTAGTTTTTTGTCGAATTTGTTGGCTTATTGTGTTTTAATATTTGATATTTGAGGTTCTGAGTTTGAGGTATTGTGTAAAGTGGTACTTAACATTGGTGAATTTGATGTATTTTTATAGATTGAGTTGAGCACCATGAAAAGTGTAGTATACAACATATTGACAATTAGTGTCCGTTTTAATTAAAGTATTTATTTGACAAATCCGCTTATTTTTGCATATAACAGGCTCTTGATGTGTCAAGTTGTCAGAACATTAGTCATCTTGGTTTGTCTTCACTAACAAGTGGTACTGGAGGCTTGCAGCAAATTACCTTAGCATATGGCTCTCCGGTAGGTCCATCAGCTTGTTTGTTTCACTGTCTACTATTTGAAAGTTTTGTTTTAGGTTGTTGTTAACGATTTGGTGGTGATTATGGTCAGGTTACTCTGGCTCTTGCTGATGGGTTGAAGAAGCTTTCCATGTTGCAATCGCTCAAATTAGATGGTTGCGTGGTTACCTGTGCTGGATTGAAGGCCATTGGAAATTTGTGTGTGTCACTGAAGGACCTGAGCATGAGTAAATGTTTAGGAGTGACAGATGAGGGTCTTTCGTATGTCGTAACAAAACATAGAGAGTTGAGAAAACTAGACATCACATGTTGTCGCAAGATAACTGATGTTTCTATTGCCCATATTACAAGTTCATGCGCCACTCTCACTTCTCTTAGGATGGAGTCGTGTACACTTGTACCTAGAGAAGCATTTGTGTTAATTGGACAGCGATGCCATTTGCTTGAGGAGCTTGATCTGACAGACAATGAAATTGATGATGAAGGTTTGACATATTTCATTCACTCTCTTAATTTGTGTGTAAGAACTGCTATGTTAATTTCCGTACTTACGCACTCTGTTGTTGCAGGTTTGAAGTCCATCTCTAGATGTTCCAAACTCTCCATTTTGAAAATAGGAATATGCCTTAACATTAGTGATGAGGGACTAACCCATGTCGGCATGGGCTGCCCAAAACTCGTGGAGCTCGATTTGTACAGGTCAGCGATTGCAATCCCCTAGTGTTTCTGTTTTCTGTAATGTTATTTTAGTTAAAACATATTTGTTCTTTGAATTTGAGTAGGAAAGGAATCTGCTCTTAGAATTTCCTGGTTTGTGCTAAGGCATGTCTTTGTTTATGAAATATGAATAGATTTGTTGATATCTGATTTGGGTTACTTTGTTCAGGTCTGTAGAAATAATGGATTCTGGCATTTCAGCTATTGCCTATGGTTGCCCTGACTTGGAGATGATTAATATAGCCTACTGTAAAGACATCACTGATAGTTCCCTAATATCATTGTCAAAATGCTCAAGGTTGAACACGTTTGAAAGTCGAGGATGTTCTCTTATCACATCTTTAGGTCTAGCAGCCATTGCTGTGGGATGCAAGCAACTCACCGAGCTGGACATAAAGAAATGTCACAACATCGATGATGTTGGGATGCTTCCTCTAGCTCACTTCTCTCAAAACCTCAGACAGGTCTGCATCTGGTCTCTTTTGTTAACTTCTGGTGAATAAAACCTGTCGAAAGCAAAACTTGATGCTTATGGTTATCCTTAATTTTTCTCTGTCGCAGATAAATCTATCATATAGCTCGGTTACGGACGTAGGGCTCTTGTCGCTTGCCAGCATCAGCTGTCTACAAAGCCTCACTATCTTGCACGTGAAGGGCTTAACTCCAAGTGGAGTGGCTGCTGTCTTGTTGGCATGCCGAGGGCTAACAAAAGTAAAACTTCAGGCATCATTCAAATTCTTGCTACCCCAGCCACTTTTTGAACATTTAGAAGCACGCGGTTGTGTGTTACAATGGCGAGATAAGGTGTTTCAGGTATGTGTGTGTCACATGCTGTGACCAAGCTCATTGCATTTTTCGTTTGATTTATGAGCAGTATGTATTTTTCCCTTTTAAAAACATGATAAATCCAGAGCAATTGTTTACTCTTTGAATGTTAGGTGCAAGCTAACTGTAAAGTTTGACTATCATTTAAACAACCAAAGCAAATCTGCTTGCTAACTACTAATACAGTTGGACCAAATGTGAATCATACATTGATTATAGTATTGTTATTTATAGTTTGGTTGAGTGGTACAATCATGTGATTGACAGGCTGAATTGGACCCCAAGTGCTGGAAACTGCAGTTGGAAGACATGGTGCCATAGAGACTTTTCAAAGATATTTGTTGCCCGATTTGTCAATAAATGTAGATTCCACATATTCAGGCAGGCAAAATCCCGAAATTCTGGGACAATCTGTCCTTTTCTTGTCATTGCTCATAAAATAGATTTGATCATTTTAGGCTAGCCTTCAAAGATTATGGAGTCATTGCTGATTTTTGATGCAAGTGCTATTTTCTGAAATGTGTATTATTGAATTAATAATGCATATAACTATATATCATTGACTTTTCATTTCATAATTAAAGATTCTAAGACGATTTGATTTCATGATTAATTGACTAAATTCGTGTATCAGGAAAATTTGCGCCATTAAAGATGTTAAACATGTATGTTGTTTACTTTTTCACATGATTTTAGCGATCAAATACACGAACTATGGTGTGTTGCACCAAGAGAACCAAACTTGGGGTGTGTTTAGTGTTTGCTAATGAGAAATCCTATTAAGAAAAGAGAATAGGGAATTGGACTTCGAATTTCAATGTTTACCAAATATTTTCTTGGCCTTACCTATGAGGGGTGTTATATGTCACCAGTATTTTTGAGTATCAAGTTGATAGAATACGACATAGTACCAATTTTAAGTACCACAAACAAAGAAAAGTACCACATAATAACCAATTTTCAGGACCACAAAGAAAGAAAAGAAATAGCGGAATTCTTTAAAAGAACAAAAATGTATGTGTCAATTGTGATATTGTTTCTCCTTTGATGCATGTAATTGAGAACTAGCGTCAATGTTTCAATACTGAGATAAATTGCTGATAAAAAAATCTTATAAATATACAATAATCTAATATGATAATATAACTAATTAATAGGAATCCATAAATTATCAATATCCAGTACCATAATCTAAAGAACACGATGAAATGTTCGACACTCACCAAGACCAATCGATATAGTGACAGTTTCTCTCACATCTCATTATTTGTGGGATCCTCCCCCATTCTTGATGGATTGATCCTTTCCATTTTTAAAAATTGGTTCTTAGATCGTGTCACAACATTTATTTTTACTAATTCTTATCATGAATTGGTTCCAAAAAACATTAAAAGCAAAAAGACCGTAACATGAAGTTTCAAATCTGTACCTTCCATCTTGTCATCAATAACTATGTACCAACATTTTAAACAAAAGAGCACATTGGTTTGACAAAGTCAAGATTGACAATATTGTTTTTATTTTTGGTAACAAGAAAAGATAAAAGAAAAGTAGAATAGTGTTTTGGGAGACCAAATCCCCAATAGGAAACTGCCATTTTGCGTGAACTTGAAGTCCAATATACGCGACCCCATACAGTAGGGAAACGTCTTCTTTTTTTTTTTTTTTCCTGACCGTATTTTAACATGCATCGAATAAGTTAAAAATCTATCATGAATTACTGAAATTAATTACTAAGCACGAGACAAGTTATCTATTTCCATAACTGAATATAGTTATCTATTTCCATAACTGAATATAACTACTATCACAGTAATAAAAAAAATTGCTTATATAAATACTTATATAAAATTTATAAAATAAATTAATAAACTTAAACTCTATCAATAAGATTGATAAGAAAATGCATAACCACTCATTCTAAAAACTTATTTGCACAACCATTGCGAGATGACATGCAACCTGATATTTTGTATCGGTACTGATTTTGTGAAACATGTTGTACAAACTGAAAGCAATTTGATGAACAACAGAACATGTCATGATCAAAGATACAAAAGCATCATAGATCTTTGAGAGTGGAAGGGCATTGGTGGCGTTTGATCCTAGGATTCTGGTGGCTCATAGTCAGCTTGACAAAAGACAATCTTTACAAGGCGGCTGGTCTACTTGGATTTGGTCAAACCAATAGAAACCAGAGTGATATCATTAAATTACAACTTTATCCAAATTTTGTCAGAAAACACTGAATTATATGTTTAACAAAACTTTATTTAGCTACGGAATATAATGCAGCAGCATCAGGTACTAGGTAATTTAACTGGAAAAAAGGAATGTTTTGGATTCTATTTAAATCTCTCTTACAAGAGTGTGATTGAGTTATTATAATGAAAAACATCTAAAATAAAAGCTAAAGAATGTAGCTTTTGAAAAGAGATAGTTATAAGTTTTTTTATATCAGCTTAAATGTATTCATAGAGAAAAGAATTTAATAAAAATTTTAATATAATGAACAAAAAATAAAAATTTTCATCCGAATAAATTTCAAGATAACACTAAATAATTCAAATAACATAATATATATATATTATAATATATAAATCATAAAAATAATTTTTTTTAAATAGCGATAGACTGGAGGCGCACAAAAACCATATTGGCCCCTCTGGTTTCATTTAAATTGATAATTTTTAACTCCATTCATTCTTAAATATTTTAGTTTAATATCTAATAATCCCTTCAAATAAATATCTTTCACTCTATTCAATAAGATGATATAATAAATCTAATGTGTCTGACGTTAATTATTATTTTATATCAATAGATAATTATTTTATATTCACTAAAAAATTGAAAATATATCTACACACAAATTTTATAAAATAAATTATTGAGGTAATTACATGTAAAAAGAATAAAATAATAACTTTCAAGATACATGTCAAAATGACAAAATTTTAGCTAAATTTACCTGTTTACTCTTGATCAAGAAACATTAAAGAAAAACCAATTCGCACGCAAGAAAACCACGTGGCAGAAGAAGAGCATCCGTGAGGGAGCTTGGCGCTGCTCCAAGCCGACTGATCAGCTCTGTGAAACGGGATAGGGTCTCCTCTATTCCATCCAAGCGAGTCCAGTCAAACCCACAAGCTTTGACCAGGAATAATTTTCCACGGTCAAACTTTGCTTTTGGCTTCTCAGAAGAAGCCTTGGAGGGAGACACCTTAATGCGAAACTCACCAAGTCACCATGAAAAACGACACCACCCCCTTCCCCCACATCGTTTTATCACCTCCTCTCCTCTCTCTATATTTCTACATGGCTTCCTCCTCTTCTCATTCTTCTTCCTCTTCTTCTATATATTCCAACGCCAACCTCTCTTCCTCTTTGCCCACAAAAACACCACCACAATTCATGGCCTCTTCTTTCATGAACATGGAAAACAACATCAGCTGGGGATTCTCTGGCTTCAATACAAACAATACTACTCATCATGATCATCAAAACACTACTAGTGCTAGTGAAATTCCGAAGTTTAAATCTGCACAACCATCTTCACTACCCATCTCTCCTCCTCCTGTCTCTCCTTCGTCATATCTGTCAATCCCATCTTCTGCTTTGAGCCCAACTGACCTCCTTTTGGACTCTCCTGTTCTTTTCTCTAATGTAAGTTACAGTTCTGAATTTGATATCAAACATGTTTGGTTTGAAGTTTGTTTGAATTACATGTTTTGTTTACTCACGGTATATATTTTTGTTTTAGATTCTTGCTTCTCCAACGACTGAGTCTTTTGTTGGTCAAACTTTCAACTGGAACACAACATCGTCCCAGCAGCTGGCTACCAAGGCAGAGGAGAATAGCTTCTTTGATTTCTCTTTTCAAACACAACCAAGGCCTTCTTCAACCATTGTTTCAGTGGTATGTTATGTTTTGTTTAATTTATTTATTGTTGTTGCGTACTCCAGTAGAATACTATACATGTTTTTGCTTTCATTTTGATGTGTTATTTGTTTATTTATTTTTTGGCAGTTTATAATTTAATCAACCACCTATTGCTTTTACAAGGTTTGACAATTGGAAAGCCAATTTAGAGTTTTAAAATAGTAGGAACACGTATCTTAAATTGAAATCTCAACAAGTTTGCTAACTAGGGAAAAGGACAATTTACTTGTCATGGCATCTTATAAACATCACGGAAACCTTTAATGTCCTATACTATATACTATTTTTTGCAAATTCCAAAAATTGTCATGTGTTTACAGAATTATTCATAGTCCTGTTTTGATGATTTTCAATGATTTTGTATCTCAACAGGAGGAATCAGCTAAGAGGCAACAGGAATCATGGAACTTCAACAAGCCATCAAAGCAACCTGATTTCTCAGTAGAGAAGTCAGGAATGAAATCAGAATTTGCACCAACTCAGAGCTTCTCATCAGAAATGGCATCATTTCAATCAAATATGCAGAGTAATGCTGCTTCTCAGTCTGGTTACAGCCATTACTCACAATCGACGCAGTACACTAGAGAGCAAAAGAGAGCAGAAGATGGGTACAATTGGAGGAAGTATGGACAAAAACAAGTGAAAGGAAGCGAAAATCCGCGTAGTTATTACAAGTGCACTTACCCCGATTGTCCTACAAAGAAGAAAGTTGAGAGATCATTGGATGGACAGATAACTGAGATTGTGTATAAAGGATGTCACAACCATCCAAAGCCTCAGTCTACTAGAAGATCATCCTCTCATTCAATGCAGCCTTCTACATGCGCCAATTCTGAGATATCTGATCAATCAGTCGGGGCATTGGCAAATGCACAAAATGAGTCTTTTTCTATGCAGGGTGACTCTTCAGCCTCATTTGGAGAGGATAGTTTTGATCAAGGATCACCAACAAGTAATCCTGGAGGAGATGACGACGAAAATGAACCTGAGGCTAAGAGATGGTAAGCATAGCTAGAAACTGCTGCTATGATGATATTTCTTGTTTTGTGACTGTTAAAACTTGGAAGTTCATGTGGGTTCTAATTGAATTTTGATCTGATTTTGCAGGAAGGGAGAGAATGATATTGAGGGTGCCATAGGTACCGGAAGCAGAACTGTGAGAGAGCCAAGAATTGTTGTTCAAACAACTAGTGACATTGACATACTTGATGATGGATATAGGTGGAGGAAATATGGACAGAAAGTAGTGAAAGGAAATCCAAATCCAAGGTGATTACTCTTTACTCAAGATAAAATCCGTCAACCAATTTTGATTACCTTTTAACAGAAATTGATTTGATTTTGACGTCTTACTTCAAATTTGTCTTCATTTTGCAGGAGTTACTACAAGTGTACAACAATAGGTTGTCCGGTGAGGAAACATGTAGAGCGAGCATCTCACGATACAAGGGCTGTGATCACCACCTATGAGGGGAAACACAACCATGATGTTCCAGCAGCTCGTGGGAGCGGTTATACATTGACTAGACCTTCTCCGAATCCTCCTACTACTAGCACCGCACCTATGCCTATAAGGCCATCCGTGTCTGCCATGGCCAATCATTCCCACCCATCAAGTTACTCTAATTCCCTTCAAAATGCAAGGCTACCAACATCAAGCAGTCAGGCACCCTTCACATCAGAAATGCTGCAGAGTTCAGGAAGCTTCGAATTTTCAGGATTTGGAGGAAGGCCAAACAATTCCTACATGAATCAGATACAACAATCAGATAATGTGTTCTTTAGAGCAAAAGAAGAACCCCGGGAGGACTCGTTTTTTGATTCTTTCCTAAATTCGAACAACTAATTTTAGGATTGAATACAAGCAGTGACTGCTATGAATTGTACTGTTCGTGTAGTGGCCCTGTAAATTTTGGGACTGGTATAGGTGGATTAGTTGCTTGCATAGGTGTATTTGTTCATTTGTTTTGAGGCCCTCCTGGATTCCACAGTTTTGGCCTCACTTTACTTTAGAATCAGATTTAAAAAGGAGGCTCTTAGAATGTATTTCAACTTTTGTTTTCTTGTTTTTTCATTTTCCTGTACTGTACTTCTCAGATCTTCATATCAACTAGATGTATCTTTTTATTATTTTTTTTGGGAAAATATCAACTAGATGTATCTTACTGATAAATAATAACAATGTTTTTATCAAAACATGGTACAAACTAACTAGAGCCGCAAGATTGATAGAAATATAAGGAACTCCATTTAGTTCATAGATATGCTTTTATTCCCATAAATCAGAACAAAAAATGGAAATACAATACACCCTCTCACCAGTAAATCATTTTAAATACAAACAGAAAATCAAGAGCTCTCGAGGTTAGAGCTCCTGAGCTTGACTCTCACTATACAACACCAAAAGTTTTAAGTACAATATCAATGAAAAATAAATCCCTTAAGGAAAAAAAAAAAAAAAAAAAAAACACAAAGCCAAATACTTGCATTCACAAAAGTTTTATATACTTAGATGTAACTTTGAGTTGCTAATTTATATCCTGAAATGAGTGCTGACAATGCTAACGCTAGGAATGCCAACAGTTCCATGGCAATGGCAGATGCTGAAGAGTCTGTAAATATGTTGTCTGCTCCTTCCCTCATCGCATTTGTCAAGGGAATAGCCGATGAACCCGCGGAGATCAGCAGATAAGCTATAACCTGTGACATGAAAAATTTTTAAAAAATTTCGAATCTTTCAATTCAACGCAATTCACCATAAAATTACAAAAAGAAAAGACTTGGTGTACACTTCCCCCCACAAACTTAGAGCTCAAGCACTCAATTATTTATTTTATGTTGCTTAAAGAAGCTATATCTAGAATTTTGAAAGAACCTGTGCAACTTCTGGTTTCACACTAGAAGGTTCAACACGGTCCAGAAAATAAAGACCAACTTTACCCCGTTTTTTTTTTTTTTTGGGTAACTTTTTTGACTCTTTCCAAGCTTTAATCATGAAACTTTTGATTAAAAACAATTGACATTGCCGGGACATTTACGACAAATCACAACTTCTTTCTTGTGTAAAGAAAGCATATGTACTCTGTTCAATCAAAATTTTTATTGTTCTTTTTTATCTCATAAATCTACAATTCCAAAAAAAAAAAGAGACAAAAAACTCTAACCTGATCACCAAAAAAGTCCACTAAAGCAGAAGTCCGCGGTTGCAACATTTGCTTGCCTGTAGACATCTCATGGACATGCCTCAAAGCTTGTCCTGCTGTGTACAGAATTGACAGAATCGCTGCTGCCAACACATACCTATACAAAAAATAATAATAATTAAATTAAAAAAAAAAAAATCACAATTCAATTCACACCCACATATCAAAATCCAAAATTTAATCAAACCCAGTAATCAAAATCACAAACAACATATTAAAAAAAAAAAAAAATTCTGAACTTGAACCAAGATTTGGGTACCTGTATTCTTCATATTCATCAAAATCTTTCCCGTCTCCATGTTTGTTACTTGCCATTAAAACAAAAGCAAGCAAAGAAAACAACAGGCCAATACCTCTCAAAGCCAAACCCCCTCTCCTCAACAAGTCCTCTCTCTTCCACCGCCGCGTGATGGCCGAGACACCGAACCGGCTTCCGGCACGGTCCCTGGTCCCAGAAGCCGGAGCCGGGTCTTCCAAGTCAGCAGTTGGTGGGGCCGATGGGGTCACGTTTGGCGATTTTTCCTCGTCTGGCTGCGACATGATTGAAGACAACTGAGTTCAATGTGCTGGTAGTGACCAAATCGGAATTTTTTCGGACAAAGAAGATGGGGATGTGATGTGAGAAGTGCAGAGTTTTCTTAGGACAAGAACAAGATCGAAGAGAGAGCTTTGGAGTTTCTGTTTTTGGTGGTGTTCTTTTTGTGTGGAGTGCTTTGCGGTCTTGTCAAGGAAGGAATGACGTTGCGGATCTGGTGACAGCTTGCGAGAGCTTCGTTAATATTTGTAACTTACTTCAAAAGAAGTTTCTGTTCTGAATGATCTGTATTCTGTTGGCTGACTTATCCTGGATTCGATTTAGGGACCCGACGGATTTCATTTAATTTAATTTATACTTTAGTATAGGTTTAAGTCTTTGTTTTTTCCACAAAATGATCCTGTGCTCAGATCAAATTAATTAATTAAAGAATGAGATTGGTTTATATGCTTTATTATTATTATTATTATTATTTTGAAATCTATTATTATTATTATTACTACTTTATGAGTAAATTGAAATTCGGAGTCATATTATTGGATACAGATGAAAGGTATGTAATCATTCCACTAGTTGTTAATGTGAGATATCATGATCCTATATAATAATCTATTTTTTCAATCTCAAATGATTATAACAGTTCATATGCAAGCATTGATAAATTATTTAACCATTGCAATTAATTACCATTATATAATGTATTTTAGAAAATATAGTATTTGTATAAATATTCTTTAAATAACTAGAGCTGTATATAATCTTTCATTTAAATAAAATATAATATTAAAAATTAAAATGTTTGGAATATATTATGAAGTAATATTTACAAATCATTAATTTGAAAACAATATGATTATTTAATATATATTAAGCTATTGAAAATGTTAAACTCAAACTACTTCCAAAACACATGTTGAAGAGAAGTTTGTTCAAAATGTCATCAAATATTGGTGTAGAAAAACCTTCAATCCCGAAATATTTTCTACAATAATATTGAAACGTACCTTTTAAGTCTATAAAAATACAAAAAAAAAAAAAAAAAAAAAAAGAAGCTTTCATTATCATTATATTATATACGAAAATTTTTGTCATTTTCATGCAAAGATACAAAAATATGTTCTGCAAATAGAATAAATGCCGTCACGTCTTCACCTCCTTTCAAGTCTGATTAATCATAAAATTAAATTGTTGGTCGAATTATATTTCTAACTTGATGTGCTAAGTCCTTTGTTTAGGTGAAATTTAATTATATGTTGGAAAACTTTGATTGGAAGACTTTTCTTTTCTTTTTTTTTTTTGAGAGAGATTGGAAGACTTTTCTTGTACAGGGTAAATGATTGAAACTGAATGTACGGCAAACCACCGCCAACGGACTCCTTAGCACGAAACATTTGACATGTAATTGTAAATAATTGTTTAGGACCATGTTTTGATGCATCATATTGTATTAAGAATACATTAACCTTTATTAATTTTTTAAAAAAATTCTAGAAGTATAATTTAAATCCAGTTGTAAGTTTTGAATGATAATTCAAAAGAATCCCAAAAGCTTTTTGTGTTGGATAAAACTTTAATAGGCGAAAACTTATATCAAAATCTAGAAACTCATATTAAATCAATAAGATTTATTGTAGAGAAGATATATCTGAATTCATATTAATAAACTTGAGTAAAACTGAGTCTTCCACAATCAAATCTCCTTAGGTTGTCCTATATTTTTTTTCTTGAATGGGAAAGGAGATGGAGAATAAAATATTACATTGATTTAACTTGTGGACTATAACCCTAATAATATTATTTATATACTAACCTAATTAGGTTTTCATTAATCCTAATTAATTAGTGTTGAATTTCTACACACTAAAGTCTATACTCAATGAATATCTCTAGAACCCAATTAATATATCACTTATTTGGTCCTATTAAAATAGATAGTTCATAATATAATTGTTATTTAATATGTAAGCTCGTAATAAGAAATATAAAAAACTCAACAATCTCCCACTTGAACTACATATGTTTTTTGAAACAATTATATTATCTATAATCTTGAGTGCGCATTGAAAAACTATCTGTCTTGAAATATTCCTTTAATTACAATCTGGTCCATCAACTACATTAATATGGGATCAAAATGACATTTGTTACATATATTCATAACTAGACCCATCAATGGTCAACGTGCCAATATATTTAATGACATAAATCGAGTATTGTTATGCCCGTTTTCTCGACCCGGGCGAATGGGTCGGGATAGGCCCTGTAAATATGGACAGAAACGAAGGCCCAAGCCCCAAGTCACCGCCGCGAGCTCATCCAGATCACTAACATCCCAGCTTGCCGAGATCGCGAACCCGCGTAACCCCCGAGATCGTTCGAATGAGCTTCCAGTCCGCTCCAGCACCTACCCAGCTCGCGTAGCCTGCCATATCAAGAACCAGCTCTACAAGACGCCTTATGTAGTAAGTCATCAGAACTACCAACTCTCCTGACTTTCTGTCGAAGACACCCGTGCAATTTCCAAGGAGCACTTAATACAACAGTCATGCATTTAATGCAGAGGAGACTTCTCCTGGTGCATTAAATACAGACGTGCGCATGAAAAAAACAATCATTACTTTTACAATAAATGAAGCATGACTTATGTCAGGATTAGTTGAGATTGTCATAGTTTTTAACGTGTATTACACTCTTTTGTATTTCTCTTTGTCATCTCCCCTTCTCTATAAATATGAGAGATCTTTACTGTACAAAGAAGCGAAAAAATACTAGAATATCGTCACTCTGCCGGAATTACCTCAGAGTGACCGTGGATGCAGGCGTAGTCGCCGAACCACGTAAAAATCATTGTGTTTGCACTCATTCTTCTCCCTCTTGTCTTCATTAATCACCTCATTATTCTCACTCAACTGTCACAACCAACATTTCTTCACCTTAATTACGCTCCACCAACCTTAAATCTCATTCACTGCTCATTTATCACACATTCATCACCATTGTCGCCCTTTAATTACCTCGTTTGTAGTCTGGGCCCCAGAATCTCTAGGTTGACCATTTCCGAACGTCAACAAGTATAAATGCATAGCATGAAAATTACATGCAATGTGATCTCAAACATGTTTATTTCCAACTAGTCATATTTTAATATTTAGTGAGATCAAACACAAATAATATTAAGAGTTTATAACTGAACCATATATTTTATTCTACAGAAAATAATTATAAAATATGTCTGTAACAAAGAACATCAAAATACTAACTCCTACTAAACATGTACATCATCAACCAAAACAACACTAATATTAGCAGTGTGCTTATGAAAGACCTTGGGTGATAATTCCTTAGTAAGTGAATCTGCAATCATGGAGTTTGTCTCAATATGTTTTATAGTCACTTGATGACTCTGAACTATTTCTTTAACAACAAGAAACTTGATGTTTATGTGCTTTGACTTCATAAAGCTTCCATTGTTGTTGGAATATAGCACAGTCGAATTGTTGTCACAATATATCTTTAATGGTCTTTCAATACAATTCACAATTCGCAATCCTGTGACAAAATTTCGCAGCCATATCCCATGATTAGATGTTATATAACAGGCTACAAACTTAACTGCCATAATAGAATAAGCTATAAGTATCTGATTAGCACTCTTCTAGGAAATAGCTATTCCAGTTAGCAAGTAAATATAGTCCGACGTAGATTTTTTACTGTCTTGGCATCCAGTAAAATCGGAATCAGAATATCCAATGATCTCTAAATAATCTGATCTTCAATACATGAACATGTGATCTTTTGTTTTCTGTAAATAATGCATAACTCGTTTGACTGTTTTCCAATGATCTATTCCTAGATTACTTAAATATCTGCCAACATTTCCACTATAAACGTAATGTCCGGACGTGTGCATACTTGAGCATACATTAGACTTTCTATAGCTAACGCATAAAGAATCTTTTGCATTTCTTTTCGTTTCAATTCATTTTTAGAACACTGACTGAGACTTAACTTGTCTCATTTAGCTACAGAGGTTTCTCCTGGTGCACAACCTTTCATGCTGAATCTATCAAGAACTTTTTCGATATAGCTCTTTTGTGATAACCCAAGGATATCTCGAGTTCAATCTTGATGTATCTGTATGTCTAATACAAAAGAGGCATCTCCAAGATCTTTCATCTCAAAATTCTTTATCAAAAATCTCTTGGTTTCGTGCAATAAACTCATATCGTTGCTAGCAAGTAGTATGTTATCGACATATAACACTAGAAATATGTATTTACTCCCATTGAACTTATGATATACACAATCTTCAACCTTATTTACCTCAAACTCATACAAGATAATGACTTGATGAAATTTGTGATACCATTGACGGGAAGCTTGTTTGAGAATATAGATGGATTTTTTTAATTTACAGACCACTTTCTTTGAGTCACCAGATATAAAGTTTTCTAATTGCATCATATATATTGTTTTGTTAATGTCACCATTGAGAAACACAGTTTTTACATCCATCTGATGTAGCTCCAAATCAAAATGAGCCACAAATATCATTATAATCCTAAAAGAGTCTTTTGTTGAAATCGAAGAGAAAGTTTCTTTATAATCAATGTCTTCTTTCTGAGTAAAACCCTTGGCAACTAGACGAGTCTTATATCTCTCAACATTGCCTTTTGAATCCCTTTTGGTCTTAAATATCCATTTGCAACCAATGAGTTTCGCACCTTTAGGCAATTCAACGAGATCCCAAATGTCATTGTTCTTCATGGAATTCATCTTATCATTTATAGCATCAATCCACTTTTGAGAATTAGAACTTTGTTTGGCTTGATGGAAGTTGATTGGATTATCTTCCACCACTCCTATATCAACCACATGTTCTTGGAGAAAAACGACATAATCATTCGGAATCGCACTTCTCCTTTCTCTAGTGGATCGTCTCAATGACACATCCTCTTGAGGTTGTTTGCACTTCGGGTATAATTTCTTCATTTTGCACAAGGAGTTCTTCTACATTGTCTTGATATTTTGAATTTACATTTTGAACAATATTAGAAATAGAAGTCTGATCATTATTAATAGCAATAACATAAAGAGAAACAAATTTCTCTTTAAAGACAATGTCTTTAATCTTATCTCTCCATCCCCTCCCCCCGCCCCAAACTCAACTTCTTCAAAAAAATTTGCATTTCTCATCTCAAAAAAATGTTCTAGCAGTAGGATCATAAAGCTTGAAATCCTTTAACCATTCGGAGTACCCAACAAAGTAGTAACTTACAGTCCTTAAGTCCAGTTTCTTTTCATTTGGCCTGTAAAGCCTTGCCTCAACTAGACAACCCTAAATGTGTAAATGTCTAATACTAGGCTTCTTGCCAATTCATAGTTCATAAAAGGTTTTAGCTATCATTTTTTTCGGAACCCTGTTGAGGATATATGCTGCAGTCTTTAGTGTTTCTCCCCAGAGGGATTCTGGTAAAAAAGAATGATTGATCATACTTCTTACCATGTCCTTAAGCATTCTGTTTCGTCTTTCAACAACACCATTCATGCTAGGTTTGCCTGACATTGTGTATTGCGGGACGATACCGCATTCCTCTAAGAATTTCACAAAAGGTCTTGGGCGTTATTCACCAGATCCGTCATATCTGCTATAATATTCACCAACACTGTCAGATTTGACAGCCTTAATTTTCTTGTCAAATTGATTTTCAACTTCAACTTTGAAGCCTTAAAAAACATCAAGCGATTGAGACTTCTCATGCTAAATTGGCATGACATTGTGTATTACGGGACAATACCGCATTCCTTTAGGAATTTCATAAAAGGTCTTAGACATTGTTTACCAGATCCGTCATATCTGCCATAGTATTCACCACCACGGTCAGATTTGACAGCCTTAATTTTCTTGTCAAGTTAATTTTCAACTTCAACTTTGAAGGTTTTAAAAAACATCCAACAATTTAGACTTCTCATGTATTAAATATAGGTATACATACCTTGAATAGTCGTCTATGAACGTAATAAAATACTGTTGATCATTCGAAGAAGTTGTAGGAAATAGTCCGCAAATATCAGTATGAATTAATTCTAAGACATCAGAACATTTATTAGCATCCAATCTCTTAATGTTTGTTTGTTCTCCTTTTATACACTCAATACAGACTTCGAAATCTGTCAAATCAAGGGAATCAAGAATCCCGTCAGACACAAGCCTCTGAATTCTCTATTTAAAGATATGACCTAAATGCTTGTGTCATAGTGTGGCGGAATTCCTATTAGTTAATTTTCATTTTGTACCTCATGAATTTATATACAATATTTTATTAATTGAGGCAATTGTATCCAACAAATATAGGTTATCATGTAAAGATAAAGAACCAGTATCAATAAGATTCGAATATTGATACTAAATTTATTATTTCTAAATGAACAAGAATAACCAAATTTGTCCACCAAGTAAATTCTGAAATCAAATTCCATCTAAAAGACGATACTATATAAGTCTCTTCCAAATTAAAAAAATTATCAATCTTTAACAATAACTTAAAAGTTCTTATAGTCACTACTGCAACTGTTTTGTCGTCGCCCACATAGATGAATCTTTCAACATTACTTAGCTGTCGGCTCTACAGACAACCCTATATAGACACACTTATATGAGTAATGACACCAGAATCCATCTACCAAGTGTGTTTAGGTACATAAACTAAATTAATTTGAACAAACTAAATTGAGAAGCATACCTTTCTTGACACGTCAATTGGCGTATTTGAGACATTCTTTTTTCATATGTCCAGCTTTCTTGTAAAAGTAACAGGTAAACTCTTCATCCAGTTTTTTTGCCATCTTATGCTTTGATGTCCCAATTGCAGCTTCTTTTCTTTTTTTCTTTTTCTTGTCCTTAGAGATGGTTGCTAGGTTAGCACTTTTAAAACTTTCTTGTTTCAATCTTTTCTCTTTATGCACATAGTAAGATATGAGCTATTAAGAATCCATTTGTCTTTTTGAGTATTGTAACTCACTTTAAACTGACTGTATTGTGCAGGAAGAGAAATCAAAACTAAGTGCATCAGTAAGTCCTCAAACAGTTGTAACTTTAGTGTCTTTAGTTTGGAAGCAATATGAGACATCTTCATGATGTACTCTCTTATGTTCTCTTTTCCTTTATACTTCATTGAAACAAGGTTAGCCAAAAGGGTACTTGTTTCAACCTTTTCGTTTTTCGCAAAATGCTGTTTTATTTCTTTAAGAAACTTTTTAGCATTTTTCTCTTTGGACATAAAACCCCTAAAAGTTTCTGGAATTGAACATTTCATGATCATAAGACTCATGCTATTAGAACCATCCCACTTCTCCAAGCTTGCCTTTTCATCAACGAAACTATTCTCATTGAGAGATGCAGGTTGTTCTTCTCGAAGCGCAAGGTCAAGATCCATGCAACCGAGAACAATCATAACATTCTATTTCCAATTCTCGAAATTTGTGTCATTAAGCATATGAATGGAATTGATATTAGTAGTTATTGTTGAAGCAGAAGTAGTAACTAAATCGAGAACAAAACCAAATACAATCCACAATTAATAATCATGTCACAACATAAGAATACTCAATTAATAAATTCATACATGACATGATTAAATAATTCCCATAATAGTGGAATCTAAAACAAGATACCTAACACAACATTGACATTTAGTCTTTTGACAGAAATACCAACTGTAAGTGGTACTCTCCGTGTAGTAATCAAATATTGACAATTAATCCTGTCAAGTAGTAAACCTTTCTTTGGACCGACTTATTACTCACATGGAAAACCTAATAATCGTCACATATTTATTACCACAAGTATGCTCATTATTTGGCCAAACAATAACCTTCGTTTAAGTCGATCATTATTCGCATAAACAATAGACATACACATCTTAATATTCCAAAATAAACAAATTTACATTGTAGAGGTCACTTTGACAATATATAATTTCAATCAATTTATTTTGAAATATCAAACAATTTTTTTTCTTATTTTATATCCAAATCAAAACAATATAATATATTGTTGCAATAAATTTTAATAATTTATTTTGGCAAACATATATATTCACAAATTTTTATTCCCAAACCAAAACAAAATTGTCATCAATTTAATTATCATGCTTGCATTGTTGATTTTATATATACACCGGCATTGACATATATAACTGACATCATAAAATTCCAATGTACAAGCTAAAATTTAATAACTAATGTAGCAATTATGCAAGTATAAGTGCATGACTCAATGACCACAAAAAAAATTTTCCGAATATAAAAGTTGAGAGGGACCACAAATCACTAGGTTGATAAATAACAAAAAATAATGACAGTGACCCTTTTCTTTTATCGCACGAAACTAAAAACATCCAAAGTAAAACATCATCATAATCCCTTTCTATTGCAACCTTACCACGAGATACATGACCCAAAGCATCAACACATGCACACAGAGAAACAAGCTCGCCAAAATTCACTGAGAGCAAGAAAATTCAATATATTTTTCTAAATTGCATCCATTAAAACAACAATAACCAAACCAATTAATTTCCTAATTATTTAACATGAGTTGGCTCCGATATCACTTGTTGGATAAAACTTTAATAGGCGAAAATCTATATCAAAATCTAGAAACTCATATTAAATCAATAAAATTTATTATAGAGAAAACATATATGAATCCATATTGATAAACTTGAGGTTGCTCTATATTTTTCTTATTGACTGAGGAAGGAGAGAGAGAGAGCAAAATATTACGTTGATTTGACTTGAAGACTATAACCCTAATAATATTCTTTATATACTAATTTAATTAGGTTCTCATTAACCTTAATTAATTAGTATTGAGTTTCTACACACTAAAACTCATACCCAATGGATATCTCTAAAGCTCAATTAATAAATCACTTATTTGACCCTATTAAAATAGATAGCCTACAATATAATTGTTATTTAATATGTAAACTCATAATAAGAAATATTAAAAACCCAACAATTTGAGGTTTGAAAAAATGGGAAAAAAATCTTTCAATTCTAAAGTTAGGTAAAAACTCCCATTAGTTAATGGCAATGGGAATCGTTTTTAAAGTAAGTTTGCTAATTGAAATTCTTATAGAAAATTGTAAAAAATCAATTTATATGATCCTATATATGAACTAGGAATATATTTTTATGTAAATTACTTTTTGTTAGCAATTTGCATATATATATATATATATAATCATTAAACAATAAACAAATTGAACTATAATATTGAACAAGTAAATTTCAAGATTAAATAAATAAAAAAGACAATTAAATTAAATAACAAATTAAATGATAATAAGATCAACAGTAAAAGTAATGATAATAAAATAGACAACGAAAATAAAATCAAGACAAGAAATAAGCAAATAAAATAATATAGAAGCAATGATAAAAAGATGAATAATCAAATAAAAGTAAAAGACAAAAGCATATAAAATTAAAATAATACAGAAGAAATAATAATATAATGACCAATAAAGTAAAATTAAAAGACAAAATATAAAATAAATAAAAGAAAACTGGAATCGAGGCCTATATTTAACACAGTATCCTTAAAACAGATTTCGTCTCACGCTTAAAGGTTGGTGTTTATCTTTCAAGATACAACGATTTAAAACCAAATAAATTTGGTGAACCAAATCGTACCTTAAATCAATCACTAGGAACACCTAAACTAGAAGAGAAAGAACAAAGAGTATTTGAGAGAAAATATGAGAGAATTACAATGTTTGCTCAATTGTATTCTCTCAACATATTTGAAGTCAATTTATAGGCTCAAGTGAGGGTTCAAATTAGAATTAACCTTTCATTTTAATTTGATGGTTACAAACCGATTAAATCAAAGAATTAATTCAATTCAATTTAGTGGTTACACAAGATTGAATCAACCAATAAACCAATGAACCTAGCTATTATTTGAATTTCAATTCAACATTTACAAAACAACATGCAAATTCAATTTTGCATAATTAACATGTGATTAATTCTATCATAAATCACAATGTTAATGACCAAAATTTAAACTCAATTCAGTTTTTGATTTTCAATCTAAAAATGGCTACATTGAATCTTTCAATTCAATCCATTGGGTTTTTTTAAAATTTTTTTTTTTTTTAATTCCCAATTGGTGCACAATGAGTTTCAATTTCTCATTCCTCCAAGCACCTTCCATCACAATCAATATTTCTAATCCAAAAAAAATAGATCCTTAAAATGAGATTTTATGCTCATTTTCTAACAATTTTGTCCTTAGATTGTCCGTTTACTAACCAATAATGAAAATAAAATGAAATCAAATTCAATCAAAAATAGAATTAGGAAATGGGGGCTTGATTATATATTTTTTAACATTGTAACGTATAAAATTAACTGAAACAATAGTTATATTAATCCAATTCAATTTATAATATACTAAATAAGAGATTATACTGTGTCTAATCTAATTTAATCCGATACCGTAAATTAAAAAGAACACAACCGGTCCGCAAGGTCTCCACTACACTCCAAAACTTGTCACTGTGGAGGTTACAATTTCAACAAATCCAGGATTTGGAGATCCATTAATTACAAATTCTAAAGTACCAACTTGTTCAAATTCACTTTCCCCAGCACCACAACAGCCCAACCCCAGCGCCGCGCCACCCACCACCCCCCCCTCCAAAAAAACAAAAACAAAAACAAAACAAAACAAAAAAATTGTTTAAATTCAAGTCCATTAAGTAGGCAAGGCCCGGCCTATGAGTCCACTATAATACCGTTTCACGAGAAATCTTGCACCGAGGCCACTTCCAATAATTTCTAGATGGGTCGTTCGACCCATACCATCCAATAATTTATTTTCAACTGAATTTGTCTTCGCTAAACAATTGTAACATGAATAATAAAATGATACAGTAAATATTCCAAAATAAAATGATACAGTAAATAATACAACAATTACAAAAACACCTCATAACATTTAGATGCATGATACTTTCAAACGAGTGTCCCAACCATGCAAATTTATACGTTTTTATAATATCAAAAATAATATAGTCATTCGAATCTAAATCATTGTCAGACCGAATGAAGGGTTCTCTATCATTAAATCGTATTGGATATAATATAAATCTATGCGTTTAAAATACTCATTTATGTTGTTTGGAACAGTAACATGGTTAAAACCTATCTACGATAACAAGAGAGTCTACTTTTTTGACCTCCCAAAGTTGGGATACTATATATATATTTTTTTTGACATAAAGTTGGGATGCTAATGATCATTGGAGCATAGGACCATCTTGTCAATGGATGGTTTTTGTGTGCTTCATGGGTCCCGACAGACCATTTGAACGCCCCTTTTTATATATTCATCCCATTGATTTAAATATATATATATTAGAAGTTTGTAATCACCTCCCTTCATTTACTAACATTTCATTTTCTTCATAATAATCTCGACCACCACCATATCATGCTCTCCATTTCTTTGTCTTTTGTTCACTTTGACTGTAGTTTCAATTCTGATTTTGGCTCTCTTGATAAATATTTTTGGTCCTTGTAATAGATGGTCTTTCTATTTAATGGTCTACCAACTCTCTTATTGGCTATTGTTCAATTCTATTTGAGACTGTTAGAAAAATATTGATCGTATCTTATGTTTCATAAAAAATCGAAAATATCGGTGCTTTCGTTAAAAAAATTTTCCTTCTGTAATCTCTCTTTTTTTTTTGTTGTCTCATGGTATCATAAATGCTTTATTTAACAAGATAAAGATGGTGCATGAATGGGAGGAATTTTGTTTCTTGAGTTGTGTGGATTTAAGAAAATTTAAAGAGGTAAATTCCTATCTATGTCTAATGAAAAAGTTGACATGGTGGTGCTCAATTCAATTGGTTGGAAGCTTAACTCTGCTATAAACAATCCCTTTTTAGGAGTTCTTTAAATGTAAGTTTATCAAAATAATCATTTTTGAATAATGTTATAAGGACAATATTGAAATTGTTTAAAAAATATGTTTTGGGCTGTATATATAATTTTAGAAGGGTGGAAGTATCACCACTCCCAAGAATATCCACTCTCCAACAACTGATAGTTACGTTTGCGGCCTCTTTAGTCCACTCCTTCGACGAATATTAGCTGTACTACCCACTGCCGTGGATAACATTAACTCCCTACGTGTTGGCTAAATTTATAATTGCACGAGTTGCCAAAACTATCTATCTTCAGACCTTTATTTAAACAACCATTGACATACAAGGAGCTTTCTCTTTCTTTAAATGTGACATTTACCAACAACCCTTTTCTTCCCCTCATAAATAAGATGTTTTCACTGTTTTCGATTATTCAATCACGCTAATATATTCGTATGATTCTCTTGACCTTTGTTATATACGTTTATGAGATTCCATTTTTAATCATATCGAATCATTCACCTTTTTTTTTTTAATAAAGAAATAGGAGTCTGTTAAAACAATATCTATGAAACTGAACTAAGTTTACGTCTTGTTTATTTCTACATTAAATAAATCGGATATATCTGCATTACAGTCAAGAAAATATAGCGCATACGATGTAGATTTTGAAGACAATATGGAAACTATCAAACTACTGAACATGATAAATAGTCCAGCTTTGCTTTGCACATTATGCATGTGCTACATTCTTCTTCTGTTTAGCCTTTGATTTTTTCTTTATACGATATCCACAAAATATCCATAGTTGGGTGGCTGAATTATTGTGAATTATTGTTGGGTGATTTATCCACCGACTGCTATTTATATTTCTGACTTTTTTTAATGAAACAAATGGTTCTAAAGGAAATATTTATTATGAGCCTCTTGTCATTGCTAGCACTTATTTAATTGCCTTCTGATTTACAGGTACTGGTACCTAATTATGTACGATAACATGCGCGTATCAAGTAAACCCACTACAATCGGATCTAGTGATTACTTTTATTTAATTTGTGCATATCTAGATAATTATGATGATATAATCCAGATCTGTAAATGCAATACTTATTTTGTAAAGATAATATTTTATTGACCCATCTTGACAGAATTTTCTTGAAAAAACATATTTTAAAAATCAATTATTACTTTTTAAAATGAGATATAATTGGAATTTATATTATCATAAATATGAATATAAGAGATTTATCATTTAAATTATCTCGGTGTTTATTTAATAAAAATATATTATTAAGAAGAATTAATGAGAAATGCAATAATGGGAGGGCGAACCTAGGTTCCCTCTTTGTTATGCAAGTATTTATTAAAGATAATGACCCATTAATATAATATTAATCGGTCACATAGATTATGAATTATGCTTAAAAGGTGGACCACCCTTTGTTTACTTTGTTTCAATCTCTTCCTTAATTTACTTGATCAATCTCTTCCTTAACGCATTTGATTTGGTATTTAACAGATGTAGGAAATTTACTCCGTGATTGATGCTATTTTCATTATTTTTTAAACCAACGACTAGGGCGTTGACCTAACAATACTTACTCATTATAGATAATAAAATGCTTTCCAGATGTGAATATTTTTCAAATTTGTAAAGATTTTGTGATGTACATTTTTTTATAATATATTCCCATGTATAGAAGCTTCTAATTTGAGAAATAGATTACAATTCAGAAAATTTGCTTAATAATTAATCTAAATGGTAAATCAATTGATATATATATATATATTCATAGGTTTGCTAATTTACTAATTGAATAAGGTTACCATTAATAACAATCATTGAATTGAATTTGACGGTGGTTATTAAAAAATACTCAAGAGTTGTTATTAATGGATAATCTTATCAAACTAATAATGTAGTCAAACTCTTTATTTAAATGTTATTGATAACATGTTTCCATAATTTACACAACAATATACGTATCTTCTCATTCTCTAAAAGATCGAGAGTTCAATTCTCATCCAAACACATATTATAGCTTGTGTTATTTGAGTCACGTTAATAGTGGAAATTTTTAATCTCGATAAGTTCCAATCGGTTTGTGTTATCTCTTGCTCATATAAGTCATGAACTAAAATCTAGACTGCGAAAAATTTAGGAGTTCAACTCTCACTAAATATACATTCTAACTTTTCTTATTTAAATTGTGCAATTAATATTGATCTCAATAGATCCAACGTGTTAGTGTTAGTATTATTTCCTCATCATTGAAGACAAAAATATCTCATTGAAGTTATGATTTGAATATTTTAATCAATTAGACATCACATTAATCAACGAAATTTGAAAGTCATGTAGCATTATTGTTGAAGTTCCTAAGAGGGTATTATCATGTTTTTGCCCTTATACTGTTGAGTCTCCACAAGAGCTAAGTAAAAATATTATCAATGAAAGATTATCATTTTAGTTTTCGGTTTTACATCATCTTTTGATTGTGTTGAATATTGATCGTACATCTTCCTTTCATTCTTGTGATAGAACTTTAAATCCCATCTTTATATTGGAGTAACTACGTTTATTTAAATTTGATCTAGATCGATTTGGACAAAATCAAATTTCCTCCACTTTATGTGGGTTGTCTCTTTCCGTCTTTTGAGAGTCAATCTCGGATCATACTTTAGAGTTCTATCTTAATTGATTTCGATGAAACCTTGATAAAACTTGAGTAAGTACTGGTTCTTAAAAAAAAAAAAAAAACACTTGACTATGATACTCCAAGTGGCACAGGAAAAAAGCCCAATCAAACAAAATGGTAGTTTATTGGGTTGGTGTTAAAAAGCAATGAGTCAGCGAAGCCATTGAATTGGGCTGAAATTAATGCCACGTGGGCCAAACCGTTTAATGTTACGTGGTGGGCACTTTCTCCGATTGCACATCTCATTTTCTAGAACTCATCGCTACTCCACTATTCTCCACATGGAACACGCCACACTCAACCTACAACCAAATAATTAGAATCGTGAGTCTGATCTTCCTTAGAAATTAGAAAAACCGCTAAAAATTTCGATTATCAAGAATCAAATTTTGCATTTAATGTAAGTAATTATTTTTGTTTTTTTCTATCTCCATCCGAGTAAAATCATGACTTAACCACCGACCTAAGCACAATTGACTTTCACTTAGATGCGTTTGAAAGCCTAGAAATAGAAGGGATTGGAATGAAAATTTTCTCAATCCACAAAAACTGGTGTACATATGTGAAGGGGGGAGGGGATGAAATGACTTAAGTAAATTAAGATTCGAGGAGAGAAAATAACTTAATCTCATTCTTCCAATATATAAATATGAGAAATTTACTACTGAACTAACTTTGTCTTGTTACGTGTTGGGAGTTTTCATTTTTTTTTTTAAATAGGGAGTTTTCATTTCTCATAGAAATAAATTTCAATCGATATTACATAAGCAAAATTTTCGAGTTGCATATTGTATTTAATATTGGCAAATACTCAACAAATCTCTAACAATAAATTTTCTATTACTATGTCAAAAAAAAATCTATTATATTATAATTATATTAAATTGAATAAATAAAAAATACATAATAATAACAATATCAAATGCCTAATTTAATACGAAAGCATAATCACTATCAATATTATTATTATTATTTGCTTAAAAAAAGTACTCATAAAATGTCACAAATTCACGTTAGATAGTTACAAGTGGGGTTCATAAATTTATAAAAGTTAGAAACAATATCTAATATGGTAATCTTTGTTTGGAGTTAATTCTAATTTGTAAGATTCTGGTCCGTGACAAAACAAACAATTTTCCTTCAGAGCAACAACCAATTGAATTGCTTAACAAGAAAATTGCCGAACTGCAGCAACAGTAGCGTTGGAACCGTAAGTCAAAAGTTGGCCTAAAAGTGTCATCCCAATGTGGGCCAAAAAGTAATGTGCAGTGTTCCCGTAATGTAAGCTTTTCTTCTTTGGTATTTTCTATCATAAAGTAAACTAACGGCTAGTGCGGCGAATGGTGCGCCCACGGGAAGCGTGTACTCATGCATTCCTGCTACTGCCCTCTAATATCTGCTCGTGAGATACTAGGGCAAATCGGTCGACGGAGCAGATAAATATTTATGAATACTTGTATAAAATGCAATCGTGTGCTTTAAAATTAATAGAAAAACAAATGGGGAAAGATCATTTTAATTCATAACTTTTGAGAATTTATCAAATTTTTAACTATATTTCAAAAAATGATAAAATAGACTATAACTTTTCGAAAAAGTATCAAATTAGTCATTCTCGTTAATCAACTAACGGTCAAACTTAACGGATGACATAATGTACAATGATAATTTTATCATTTGAAGGATTAAAATGATCTGAAAAAAAAAATTAAGAAAAAAGTTTAAGGGATCAGATCATTTTAATTCATAAAATGACAAAATTACCTTTGTATATCATGTCATCCGTTAAGTTTGACCATTAGTTGACTAACGAGAAAAACTAATTTGACACTTTTTCAAAAAGTTAGGGTCCATTTTGTCCTTTTTTAAAACATAGTTAAAAATTTGATCATTTCCCAAAAGTTAGGGACTAAAATGATTTTTCCCCAAAACAAATATACTTTATAGTATTAAAAGAATTATGATGCAATTATGTTGATTGATAAGGAGTTGGGTGGTCTCACTAGAGTGGAGGTAACCCAACATTGAGAGTATTCCAAAGTTCAAGCCTCATCAACCACCTTATATGGTAACATGGTAATAACTTTTTCACTACTTTATAGGTCGTCTTTTTCCATTTTGGAAGTAGATTTTTTGACCGTATAATATCAGTAGGTTCTAACAGTCATTTGATAAAGTATTAAAAGTTGTTGTAAATAAAATAAATAAATAAAATCCATTAATATTTTAAATTTTGTGCACTTTCATTCTTAATTCAAATGGTGAATAAAACTCATACATATCTTTGATACGGATTTATTTTTAAGTCGCAACATAAGTACATATTAATATGTGTGGGATATATATTTTTTAATTGTGGAATTAAATATTGGTTAGTTTCATGAGTTGCAACTTGCAACATATAGTGTTATCTATTGGTGTTGTAAGTCCGGATACATTCTAGATAAATTTTAATAGATCTCTAATTATTAGTGTTAGTAAATTTATATATGAAGTGACAACAACTTTGTCTCAACATTTATAAAATCGCTCAATCGAAAAACACTCTCTTCCTCTATATAAAATTAGAATAGGATCTATTATCGGGGTCAAATCAAAATAAATCACTTTTGCGGGATCTGCAGTAATGTCTTGAGTCTCATGCAGTTCCAACAATATGATTTCTGTTGGTTTTATAATACGAGCTTGCATCTGTTATATAACTTATATGTCATTCAGCTGGAAATTCGGTTCTCCCAATTTGTTTAGAATTAATAGTACCAGTCAACTCCTTTTTTTATTTTATTTTTTATTTTTTTATATGTTAACTATTATCATGTGATGAAGGTTCGTATTACCGGGGTTTCATTGTCCCGTTTTGACCCTTATTGGCAATCGGTGAAGTACCGTGTCATATATAACAAAATCTTTTGCTAAAATTGCCATATAAACATGATTATACATATTCGTTATATAATAATAATAATAGATAAATATAACATAAGTTGACGATTTGATAAGAAGAAAAAAATAAAGGATAATGGCTTTGTTATTGTGATAATATTATTTGATGTTAGTCGTATGCTCTATCCTAATCCTTTTTTATATAGTTTTAATTTTTACTATTGTGCATGGATAACAATTTTAAATAATCCATAAGGAAGTTACTTTCAAGTTATCTTAGACAATCTGGATCAACACTGCAGTTATATATGTTAATTTGGGATGGTTCTATAGACTAATACTAATCTTAACTAATAAGTAAAGTGGACATGATCACATTTGATTTTTTTTTTTTTTGCCTTTTATTTTTAAATATTACAAATTGAAGGTTGAAATGTAAATACACTATAACTATTAATTTCATTGATACAAATAGAATGTTTTGATATTGTTCAATCTTAACTACACTCATGTGTAGATTATTATTAGAAATATGAATCTTCATGACTATTTAGAGGGTATAATCAATTTAAAATTTATTAGATTTAATTTTCTTTTTAATAATAGATTTTAGTAAAATTCACGTAGTTTATAGATTTATATTAATATTTTTATAATTTCTTAAGAAATTAGGAAGTCATTTGCACTCATGAATTGGATGTCTTTCCACAATCGAAAGACCAATCCAGTTTGACTTGGACCCACCTCCACCTCACACAAACCACTTGCAATCCCGGACCAAAAGTCCAAAAGACAGCGTAGCAATGGCAATCACGAAAATAAAACAGAATCCAGCACCCAAACTTACCATTCCCCCAAACCCTACTACCCAACCCATTCCAATCCAACCCAACCCAACCCAACCCAAAATCATTTCATATGCTTTCTTATCCTACCGCGTGGCGTGGGTCGACTTGACACCGACCAACCCGCTCACCCACCACCATAACCGCGTTTCTCTCAAATCTATTACTACCACCCCTCCCCCTCTCTCCCTCGCCTCCTTGCTTTCGTGTCACAACACAGAAAACCCAGACTCTCAGTAAAACTCGTCACTCACTCATGACCACCCCCTAAACTCAAGTCTCCTCTCCAAAATGCGTTCCCGTTTTGCCCCTACCATTTCTCTCTATTTCCCAATTTTCTCCTCTTCCTCCCTCTCTGGAACCCTCGTCGGAGCCAACCACACCTCCGCTCGCTTCTGCTCTCGCTAAATATCAGTCTTTTCTGTCACTTTTTTTTTTCTTTTTAAAAATTTTCCGTACAAATCTCATTTTTTAATTTTTTTTAATAAATATAAATATTTTTGGTGAAAAGAAAATCGTTTTTTTTTTAATATAAATCAAGAACCGGAAGAGAGACGGCGGCGGTGGCGGTGATGGAGCCGACAAGCCTAGGCAAGGCGAGCTTTTTGAGGAACATTTTCGGGCGCGTGTTGTTGTTTGGTGTTTTGATCATAATCGTACGGTTCGCGTACGTCGTCACGCTGACAGGCGAGTCATGTGACATTGGCGATTTCTGTTTCTTCTCCATCTCCGATAATCTCAACCTCGTAATTCCTGGCGCCGGCGGCGCTGCGACTTCCTCCGCGAAGGCGAACAACGTCGTCAGATCGGCTCCGTCGGAGGTCCACAGCCGGAAGGATCCATACACAACCAAGGAGTGGATCGGTGCCGTCCGATTCTACTCCTCTGTGTTCCAAGATCTGATCTCCGAGGGATACCTGACGCCAGGCGCGAAGGCGCTCTGCGCGGAGACGCCGTACGGACAGGAAGTGGCGGCTTTGAAGGAGATCGGAGTGGAGGACGCGATCGGGATCTCGAAGAAGCAATCGAAGCCGTTGGTGGTCAAAGGCGAGGGCCACCGGATACCGTTCGGCGACAACAGGTTCGACTTCGTCTTCGTCGGCGGCGGCGCGCTGGACAGGTCGTCCAAGCCGTTGGATTTCGCCGCTGAGATCGTGCGGACGCTGAAACCCGAAGGGTTCGCAGTGGTCCACGCGAAGGCTAAAGATACGTACAGCTTCCATTCGTTTCTTGATTTGTTCGATTCTTGCAAGTTAGTTAAATTTCACGACATCGACGGCTTCGATTCGTCGATGCCTCACATTAGAGAATATGTTTTAAAGAAAGAAATTGATCCCATGCTTGAACCTGATGGCATTTTGGATGATAAGTGCTCTGTCCCGGGGCATAAACAGGAGCTTGTCCGGGACGCTGAGCCGTTGATTTCTGAGGAGCCCCTGAAGCCTTGGATTACATTGAAGCAAAACATAGCAAATATTAAGTACTTGACATCTTTAGCTGATATAACCTTTAAGAGAAGATATGTTTACATTGATGTTGGGGCGAGGAGTTACGGGTCTAGTATAGGGAGTTGGTTTCGAAAACAATACCCGAAACAGAACAAGACATTTGAGGTTTACGCGATCGAGGCTGATAAAGCGTTTCATGATGAGTATAAGGTGAAAAAGCATGTTAAGTTGCTTCCTTACGCGGCTTGGGTGAGGAATGAGACGTTGTCATTTGAGATTAATCATGATCCAGGGAAGGAAGAGGAGAAGAGTGGCGGGAGAGGGATGGGTAGGATTCGGCCTGCGAATTCTGTGACGGGGGGTAAGGTTAATAGGATTCAAGGGTTTGATTTTGCAGAGTGGTTGAAGAGTACTGTGAGGATGAAGGATTTCGTGGTGATGAAGATGGATGTAGAAGGGACGGAATTTGATTTGATTCCTAGGTTGTTTGAGACGGGGGCGATTTGTTTGATTGATGAGATCTTCCTTGAGTGTCATTATAATAGGTGGCAGCGGTGTTGCCCTGGGCAGAGGAGCATGAAGTATGAGAAAACTTATGGGCAGTGCTTGGACCTGTTTACTTCTCTGAGAGATAGTGGTGTTCTTGTTCATCAATGGTGGTGACTGGTAAAGGGTTTTAATTGATCCTTTTATCTTCTATTCATGAAGAGAAAAAAATCGTAGGTTTTTGTTTTTGTTTTTTTTTTTAACATTTTACACTGAAAGGTCATTAGGAATTGTTTAATATCTTTTTTCTGTTAAGATTTCTTTGTTGTAACCTGTAGGAATCGCAATTCAAATGGAATTGAAAATTTCGGTACACAGTCCTATCATTGGCGCCGGAGTGTCTTTATTTGGATGAGTTTACTTATTACCTACTCTTTATATTTGTGTAGTGTATGAATGGTGTTGAATTTATATGTGTTTGTTGATATTGCATTTTGATGTAGATTTTAGGTGTCGGATGCCCTATTAGGCAACTTGAATAACTACTACTCTCTTAATTAGAAGCGAGGTCTATGCAGCAATTGTATCGGTCCATTGGCTTTAAGAACTTTACTGTCATGATTATTTGAATTCTGGAATATTGTTGTTATCTCTAGTTGAACGGGCATGTTTGTTGATTGCAATTGCTAGAATTTTCTAAATTTGAGCAGGCATCATGTGAGCAATGTATAATCTGTTTTGAAGATAGATTCACGGAGTCATGACTGGGAAAGTGCAATTACTGTGCAAATATACCATTTGAAGTTCTAATGCATATTTGTCTTCACAGCAATGGCATCAACAAACAAGCCAACCTTGACGGGAAAACGCTGTCTTGAGACTAATACTGTGTTTAGACTAATACATAAGCTTTAAATTGCTTCGCCCATGCCTAATTTTGTTGTTCAGCTGAAGCAAGGTGCCTGCGTGAGTTGCATTCGTAGAGCCTGTAACGTAACAATATCAATTTGATGTAATCGAATTGTTGAATATAATGTTGGTGATGTAAGCTGAAGATGTTACAACTATTGTACCAAGTTTACAAGACTCAAGACCCTGTGTGTGAAGTCACATCTTCAAAGCTGGGCTTCTGGTGAAAGCAGTGTTCCATCTTGCTTTGGACAAAATTAGAATTTTTTTTTTTTTTTAATAAAATTTATTTACTACGATTGAGTTCGCTCCTTTAATACAATCTTTCAATAGAATTGGACGTGTGTCAAATTATTTAAAACTTCTAGCAATATAAGGTAAAAAAGAGACATTTTCAAAAAAATAAAAAATAGAAAGGTAAAAGAGAGAGAGAGAACAGAAGATTCCAATTCTTTGTTTTTATTTGGAAAAACTTGATTTTAGTCTTCAAGGTATATCAGATTTTTAAATTTTTTTTCAAAACAGTTTGTTTTATCGTTAATTTTATAAAACTCTTTAAAAAAATTCAAACAGTCATTCAATAATGGTTGACGGTGATTTTAAGGAACTGAAATTATAATTTAATAACTTAAATTTAAAGGTTTTTTAGGTAATTAGATTTATAAATTCATTGTTTTAGAAAAGTAATCCGATAATTTATGTGCCATTAATCATCTAAGATAAAAATATTTTTTAATATGTCATGTTAATGTTAATCGTTAATTCACTGACAGTTTGATTTTTTTTTTTTTAATTTTAAAAAAATTAGAGATGAAAAAGGTTATTTTAAAAAAAAAATTTAAAAACTTAATATTTTTCGTAATCTCAATTACTAAAATAAAGTTTTTTCTTTTTATTTAATAAATTTATGATAAAAAAGTGGCTACTAGGGAACTCGGATCATATAAGAACATTTCTTCAATCATTGAAATATCCAGATGCCAGACTGTCAGTGGAGAATTCATCGCCACAATTGATGGATGGCATTGCAAATTGCCAATCTCATTTTGTTGGAGGTGAGCTGTCTGTGGCAGCGAAATCTGTCGGGCTTTTGTTGTCACTCGAACGAGTTTGTCGTTGGGGCCTTTTGTTCTCATAAAATGTTCATATATTGGAAGCCCAAAAGCCCAAGCAAAAAAGTTCTAAAAAATGCAGTTAAACTTTTGTCGGAATTCTTCTAGCTTTGAATCTAGTATGAGATAAAAAAAAATACCACATTTAAATAAAAAAATTCCTAATACATTATCGAAATTCTGGGTTACTCGATAAAAAATTACTAAATTAGTATGAGACTTTCGGCTGCAAACCCAAAAATAGAACTGTGTCATGTAAATTCATGAGGCAAGACCAGAAAATGGAAAAATATCATTTACTTGAGAGCTGAGACTGATATAATTTGATCTTCCATTTACTTTTTTAGTAAATTTGAGGATAATATTATCTTCGATTATTTATCTTATAATTATAAAAAAAAGGGAGAAAATAGCATTTCTAAACTGTTAATGAATTCATCGATGAATGGAGAAGCGTTGGAACTGCCATTGTTAATTTAAAATTGTTTCAATGTTTATTTCTGAAACATTGTTTGTGGCTACAATTCTAAGAGGCTGTAATTTTCAACCGTCTTGTTGATTAATTCTTGTAACCTACCAATTATTGGACATAGCTAACCATAGAAATCAAAAAGTATCCCACGTTTTCTTCCAATAATTATAAATACATAATATACGTTACACCAATTTTGACTTCGATGCTGTGTTAGACTATTTTTGTTCATAAAAATCATAAAATAATCTCTAATTTTGAAGTGGAAGAGAAATGTATTCCAATTCGAAAGATTCACTTAATACAATTTTCATATCTCAAACTTGTGCATCTTTTATAATTTTATTCCAAAATAAAATGATAATTAAATCAAAACGGGAAAGCTGTTTATGTATTATATGATGAGTAATTATAAATCACAATTTCATAATAATACCGTACAATTAAAAAAGTGAGTAATGTTATATAATTCAAAAAATTAATCTAAATATTGTGTCAAATGATTTGTCAATATTATATAAATCATAGGATGATGTGGTGAATGATAAGATAAATATAATAGGATAATGTAATGAATTATATGATAACAATAAATCATTTACTATATATATATATATATATATATATATCATTTGAGTTGACTTTTGGATTACCTTTTTTGGTTTGCCAATCATTACTAAAAATTTAAAATTGATAAGTTACCATATATGAATAATTTAAACCTTTTTTATAATAATCCATTGAAAGTATGACATTTTCTAAGTATAACAAAAGGATCGATATATTTTATTTTAATTATTTTATGATTATAAGAGACTTTGGAAATCTACTATTTTAACACTAGTGTCAACTGAAATTTGCCGCAAAAAAATTTGAAAATCTATATTTAATCTCTTATAAATTTACTCTGTAGGATTGAATAACATTCGAATTACTTGAAAACTTGTCTTTTGAAATATCCCAATAAAATATATATATTTTTATAATAATATCTCAATATTTTTGTTTCTAAGAAATATCAAATCTCTAATTGGATGCAGATAATTTGTTCTAAAACAATAATAACCCGTAATAAAACAAAAACAAAATTGTTCCTTAGAAAATATGGTAAAAAAGTTTGTCATCTTCTCATATTTGGAGCGAAAAGAGCTCGTTTGATTTTACATGGTAAGATATGTTCAAAAAAAACAACCAACTCACGAGGATATAAACGAAGAACACGCCGTCTTTTATTCTTAAATTCCCCAAAACCAATGCTTCTTGTCTGTCTTTTATTTTTTATTTTTGGTGACTAATAATCCTATCCAAAACACATGTTTCATGATTGGCTCCTTCTAGTTCTGTCCTCCTTGTCGTTTTAAAATAAACAAACAAAAAAAATCAATCTGTTTTCCGTTTTTCGTTGCCTTTATATCGGAACCTAGGACCCCATCAATCACTTTGGTTTCTCCTCCTCCTCCAAGGTTGCCCTCTCTCCAATGTCCATGCATTAGTTTCCCATGAAAAAAAAAATCCCGTTTTCCTCCACTTTCTAGGAAAATTTAAAGGGTTTGTTTGTGGGGTGTTTTTATTTTTCATTTAAAAGAAAAAACATGGGTGCCTGTTGTAGTATAGATATTAAATGTGGAAGGTATGTACACGAGGACATGAAGGAGAGAGGGGATTATGAGTACTATGAGGATGATGATGATGATGTAGAAACAGGTGTCAAATTTGCAGAAAATGGTGCCACCGTGAGGTTGAGAGGCTCTTCTTTTAGAACATCAATGTTCACACAACAAGGGAAAAAAGGAATCAATCAAGATGCCATGACTGTTTGGGAGGTATTTTTGAATCTTCTTCAATTTTGCTTCTCATATCAAGTTTCCTTTGTTGAATGTATCCAAAAATCGTCAGATTTTTTCAATTTATTATGTTTAAATCAATTGATTTTTGTCTCAAAATCTGTTCCTTTCAAGGTCGTTCAGATTTTTTATCTTTTGATTACTCAAATTTACCAATGTTAATGCATTTGAACATTTAGGATGTTGAATAGGTGATATATTTGTACTTGATCATGATAACTTATCAATCAATCTACAACTTGGAGAGTTTTGTGTGTATATATATATGCATTCTCTGCTTTTTGAGACCCTTCGAATTCGAGGATTAGAGTGGTGAAGTGAGGATTTAGATCGATTTGGAATGATATAATTTTGTCACGTTGTTGTCTTCATGTTATTATTCAATTTGTTACATGTCGTATGTTCTAGTTTATTTGCTTTCTGTTTGATGATTAGCCACGAATTTGGTGAATGTAAAATTTATTGAAACTCTTATTAAACATTTAAACTTGATTCAGAACTTTACTGGTGAGAAAGATACAATCTTCTGTGGTGTGTTTGATGGTCATGGTCCCTCAGGTCATGACATTTCACGCTACGTACGTGACCAATTACCTTTGAAGCTCGCTTCAGCTATCATGCGGTTACAAGGGAATAATAATGATCGTAAACATAACAGTAATGGTACGAATAATGGTCAAAATCAATTCTTTCAATCCCTGGAAGCCTGTATCGTTAAATCTTTCCAAGAAGTGGATGAAGAACTTGGCATGGACACCGTAATGGATGGCTATTGCAGTGGTACAACATCTGTAAATATCATTAAAAAGGTACCATTTGGACCCTTCAAGTTTCCACAAAAGAGGTTACTTGGTGTATGCAAGTTGATTGGTTGAGGTCAATCGTTACACAATCTGTTTTCCTTTTCAAATTTTTCAGGGTGAGCACTTGATAATCTCCAACTTGGGCGATTCTCGTGCTGTTCTTTGTACTAGAGGCAAACAAAACCAACTCGTTCCCATCCAACTGACTGTTGATTTGAAACCTAATGTTGCATGTAGGTGTTTTGTATAAATCCTCCGTAAATCCTGACAGATCTTTACCTTTTTTCTTGTTTCTAATGTGTATCACTCTGGTCCTTGTTGCTTTGATGTTACTCAGGTGAAGCTGAAAGAATCAAGAAGTGCAAAGGCAGAGTCTTTGCTTTGAATGAAGAACCAGATGTGTATAGAATATGGATGCCTGATGAAGATTGCCCTGGTCTAGCAATGGCAAGGGCTTTTGGAGATTTCTGCCTGAAGGATTATGGCCTTATCTCGGTTCCTGAAATTTCTTATAGAAAGCTAACAAGCAAGGACGAATTCGTGGTTCTAGCTACCGATGGGGTAAGTAAGAGAAATCAATCTGTTCTATTTTCGTTAAATATATAACGGACTATGATGCTCACGAATTTAAAATGCTGAGCATTGAAACATCATGTTAGCGCAGAGGACTCCATGAGAAAAATTATCACAACAAATTGTGATTTAGGTAGCTAGTTCATGTAATTTCTATAAATCAAATAAAATGTTGCTTTTTTTTTTTGCAGATATGGGACGTGTTATCGAACACTGAGGTCATAAGGATAGTTGCTTCTGCGAAGAAGCGATCCTTGGCAGCTAAATTGTTAGTTTATCGAGCTGTTCGAGCATGGAGAACCAAATATCCGGGTTCCAGAATTGATGATTGTGCAGTTGTATGCTTGTTCCTCAAGAAGCACCAACCTTTGTTAGTCAAGTCCAGGTCTGATGTGAGCTACAACAGTTTGAATCAAATAGAGATTGCCAGCTCTCTTAGCTGTAGATCCAATAGAAGTGATGGAGACCGTGGCACCATAATTGGCAAGCTTGAAGATGACTTGCCTGAACATCACAGTAAAGGAGTAAGTAGAGTTAATCCTTTAGTGAAGCTTCCTTGAATTGCCCGTGGTTTGAGTAGGCGCAAAACAGATCATAAAGTTGTTAAGATGATAATCCTCTTGAATATCTAAGAATCTATATAAAATAAAACTTTACGAGCTTAAAAAGACCAAATTACGAGCAAGAACAAGAGAAGTAAGCATTGGAATTCTAATTGTTGTCAAAAACTAAAATTGGTTAAAAAAAATTTCTTTATAGTTTATCATGTAAGTTGAAAAATCTCGCTTATATGCTGTCAAAATTCCTATGATATGTTGCCAGCACTGAAGAGATTATTGAGAAGCACTTTGGCAGGAGTGCTTTTAGAGTAATCTGAATTGCTTAAGTGAGGCATGATTTAGACATGTTATTGTTTCAGGATTAACTCAAGTTACAACAAGAATTTTGACGGTCTGCTTCAATTGGTCTTGCTTGTTGAATTCAAACTCGAAGATTAGAGGAGTATATCAGTATCCTGAAAAAAGGAACTGGTATGTGAGAACAACTCAACTACTGGGTGTGATGATTGAATTTCATATTTGTTGTTTATAGGATGATGTGAGGATGGCGCATGAGCTGAGCAACAAGCATGCTCCCAAGCTACAACACAGAGCCAACAAAGACAACCAAGGCGACAGGATTTTGGAAGAAACTGGACATAAAAAAACACAATAGCTGAAGCACATTACTAGTGGCAACTATCAAGTCCAATCTTCAGACAAAACAGAAGGATGACCTTCATGTTGATAATTTCCTGAGATTTGCCTAAACCTGTTACACCTATATCAATGAAATAAAACTTGGACTTGGTCAGTTATTTGAACTTCATATCAATTAGATTGTGAATTTAGGTTCTGTTCTTTTTTTGTTCTTACTCCTAAATTTGTAATAGTTTGAAACCTGAACTCGGAAATATAATTTTTTCTAAACACAGCAATTTCAGGTGTATGTCCTAAAGACTAAGCAAAGGTCCATTAATTTTATGACAATTTGTATACGGGAATTAATAAGACATGTGCAATTGGGAGGTGGAACCATTGAAGTGTGTGTGATATGATGGAAACTCTATTTGGCTAATTATTATGGTTATCTCTATCATGGATTTTGGTCATTGTATTTATTTTATAGAATTATTAACAGAAACTAATTAAAGAGATTAAAAAAAGAGTGAAAAAACAAAATAAAGATAAAAACGATTGTGGTAGCATGGCACAGAAAAGTTAGAATAAGCCTTTTTAAAAATTTAATTAAAGTTTTTTTTCTTTAAAAAAAAAAGGATTAACAAGTTGACAAATAATTCTAAAATTTTATTATAAATTAATATGTCAGCTAATTTATAACTGTAATAATATATAAGATCAAATGGCTTTGTAAATTATATTTCAAATGTAAATAAACTGTTACATCCTTTAAAATCAGAAATTTAAGGTATTATTTTGAAAAATGTACAATTAACCAAAAAATTGCTTAAATTCCTTTTCAACTAAAAGTTTACATTCAAATATTTATTAATTATTTTTTCATTGTAAAAGGAATTTATCATTCAAAGCAATCAAATTAAATATTATCAAAAACTATACAAGAAAATTAGTTCCAGTGATTTCTTAGTTTCCAAATCTTATCATATCTATTTATTAATATATATGGGGAGTTCTCCCCATGTTATAGATCATACAATATATATAATTTAATTTTAGACATTATCTTGATTATTGATTCTAGATTATTTTATAATTATTAAAAAAAAAACAAAAACCATACAGGGAAATTAAAATTAAAAATTTATGCAGTTTCGTTTGACACTATTCTCCTTGACCGGTCGAGACAAGTCCAGTCAAGTCACAGAGCATTGATTTCGGCTTCGTATTTGCATGGACATGGAGAGATTTTATTTCTTGTTTAAACCAAATCAACATATGCCCCATGAAAGCCACACAATAATAGTAAACGAAGATCAGATACTCAAACAACGTATAAACAATTTGTCCACTGCAATTTCTTCTTCTTCTTCTTCTTTTCTCTTCTCCATTTTCTCCGTTACTATCTTCTTTCTCTCTTCTCTTCCTGCAATGGACAAACCAGAATCTTCTTCATCGCGATGGGAAAACGTGACTTTCTATTGCGAATCACATCAGGACATGACGTTGGCAAGTTCTGACAGGAAAGAAGACCCTCTTCTTCTTATTATGTTTCCAGTTGCTTTAGTTACGTCACTCATGGCAATTTTGAGGGTCCTTCTCAAACCTCTTAGGCAGGTCACCTTTGTCTCTCAGATTCTGGTAAGTAATCTCTTGCCTTTTCATGATTTTCTTCCACATCAACCTCTTTCATGTCTTTAATGACTTCTACGTCAAGAAACTTCTCTAATACGGTTGCCTGCATGAAAGAATCGGTTGTCCTGAATTTTTTTTCATGCAAACTGTCTATGCTAGAGACTTTTCCTTTATAATAACATTTCCATGCATTGTGTTTATACGGTAATAATTTCTTTCCTTTTTATGGTTTTTTTCACATGAACGTCTTTTATGTCTTTAATAACTTCTACGTCAAGTAACTTGGTTGTCCTGAATTTTTTTTTTTTTTTCATGTAGACTGTCTGTACCAGAGAATTTTCATTTACAATAACATTTTCGTGGGTTGTTGTCTGATCCAGGCTGGATTTGTCTTGGGCCATTCATTTCTTAAACAGAATAAAACCCTCACAGAGAAATTGTTCTCACCAAGGTCTGTACTGTTGCTGAATGTGTTTGAAACTTTTGGCCTGATTTTCTCGATTTTTGTTATTAGTGTGCGTGTAGACGTTAGCGTGATAAAAAAGTCTGGAAGACTGGCAATCATTATAGGCCTTGGAACATTTGTTTTCCCATTTGTGATAACAGTAGGTTCGGCTCACATTCTAAGGGAAGTCCTTATATTGGACAAGAACCTATACGAGATGCTTCCATTGATTGCTTCAATAGAATCTTCAACTTCCTTTCATTCAATTTTGTCCCTCCTGACTGAACTTAAGCTCCTGAACTCAGAGCTAGGGCGTCTCGCTCTCTCTTCTTCATTGATCAGCTGCCTGAGCAGTTGGTGCCTTCTATCAGTTGGTGCTCATTTAAGAGATGGTGCATACGCTGGAGTGAAAAATGCTTGGGTGTACCAGAACCTAAGCATTGCATTCTCAGTTATTGTCATTATTTTCGTTTTTCGTCCAATAATGTTTTGGATGATGAAGCAAACCCCGGAAGGCAAGCAATTGAAGCAATCACATATAGTAACGATCACTGTCATGGTTATTGTGGTTGCTCTTTTTGGGGAAGTAACTGGACATCATTCTTTTCTTGGACCTGTAATTTTAGGCATGCTCACACCTGTTAGCCCACCCTTGGGACCACAATTGGTAGAGAAAATTGAGCACTTTGTTTGGGCAGTGTTCATGCCTTGTTATATAGTAAATGTCGGCAGATTGATCAATTGGCACTCCATAGAATATAACTCTTTCTTGGCTGTGGAGTGCATGATCTTGATATCTTCAACGGTAAAAGGTATCGCCATTGTGATTCCATCTCTGTGTTACAAAATGCCCTTCGCTGATACTCTCTCACTTTCCCTACTCTTGAATTGCCGAGGCATCTATGATGTACAATTTTACACCCGTGGATATCGCCTTAAGGTACATGTTGTTCTTCTAACTTCCATATCAATTATCAAATCAAGCAGCATAGAAATTGCCCGCTTGTCACTTTGAAAGTTGTTATATAATTGTGTTTGATTGAACAAGTATTATTAATTAACAAAAAAGAAACCACTAGAGCAATAAAGCATGACAGTGAAAATTTGCTAAAGTTGGCTTGAGACACAATCTAATCTGCTAGATTGCTATTAACACATTCATGTTCTCAAATATGAAATTATATAATAGTGAACATTAATGTTATGATTAAACCACTTAAAAGTTGTTACATAATTTTCTTTGGAGCAAAAATCAATTGGGTTTTAGTATTGGTTAACAATGTGCAGATAGTCAATGATGAGTGCTTTGGCATCTTGGTCACACATGCAACTTTGGCGTCTGCAGCTATTACACCTCTAGTGAATGCTATTTATGATTCTTCAAGAAGATACATAGCCTACCGGAGACGCACCATCCAGCACCATATACATCATTCGGAGCTTCGTATCCTTGCTTGTATTCATGAGCCAGAGAATGTGACAACCATTATCAACCTTCTTGAAGCCTCCAATCCCCCAAGAAGTCCTCTAGCAGTCTATGTTATTAAACTGGAGGATCTTTCTGGACACACCTTACCTCTAATCCAAACACATCGATTAGACACATTACCGTCTTCTAAATCTACCAGAGCTGATCAAATGCTCAATGCATTTAGGCATTACCAACAGAAAGTTAGAGGCCACGTATTGGTGCAGTGCTTCACAGCCGCAGCTCCTTATGATACAATGCATGACGAAATCTGCTTGATGGCGTTCGAGAAGAATGCTTCTCTGGTGATTGTTCCGCTCCAAGACACAAATAATCCCTTCACTAAGAATGCAATCAAGAATGTTCTCAAAATGGCACCCTGCTCTGTTGGAGTCCTGTTTGATCGCGGGGTATTCATGGACCCTTGTTCCATTTCCTCTCGTAGATTAAAGATACGTGTTTGCATACTCTTTGTAGGAGGGCCTGATGATCGCGAAGCTCTAGCTTATGGTGCACGAATGGCGGAGAACCAGAACATTTTGTTTACAGTTACTCGCCTTGTTGCCATCAACCATATTTCAAATAACTTGGCAGAGGACGCTAATGATTTCAACATGCTTAGTTCTTTCAGGACGAGCATGAGTCAGAGCCAGAATGTCGCGTATTTCGAGAGGAATATAACAGAAGCAAGTGAAACAGCAAAACTTCTTAGTTTAATTGGCAATGATTTTGATCTTTTTTTGGTTGGAAGAAGACATGAAACAGACTCACCAGTACTGATAGGACTATCAGACTGGAGTGAAATTGAGGAGTTGGGTGTGATTGGTGATTTGTTGATTTCTTCAGATTTTAAGGGCACGTCGTCTGTCATGGCAATACAACAACAAGCTTCCGTTGTTGGAGGAATGATAGCAAGTCCAAAACACAATTCCAAGCAAAATGAAATGAAGTTTGGCCAGGTCTAGCCTTTCAATCAGAAAACTAGCTCATGTAAAATTGTCCTGGAAAAGTATTGCCTTTTGAAGGTTCAATACATGTTATTGAAACCAATGAAGTCATGAGCACAATTGCTTGTGCAGGAAGCAATCCATGGCAGCTAAAATGCTAATTAACTGTGCTGCTTGAGTTAGAGAAGTATAATATCCTGGTTCCAATGAATATGGAATAGTGATTCGGTAAAGAAAGGAGCGAAATTCAATTTATTATTCCAAATTAAGATACTTATAATCTAATAGGATTTGTAGAATATGATTAAAGAAATAATAATTCATGGAAGGATATCATTGGGAGAATTTTAATAGGGTTTTGCTTTGGTGTGAATATTATTTTTGAACGCAATTACACATGAGGAGCTTATATATATTTGCACATAAGTTGTTTAGTTGTAACATTATTATTATTATTATTAATGTTCCTCACATTTACATCAATAAGATTGTAAATTTGATCATATGAGTCCCTTTTTTAACCATTATTACTCTTAATCACATGATTATTTAATAGAAACAGAAAATGAAAAATGAAAAATTAAGAGGGTATGGTCAAAGGTATGAAAACCATGTTAATTATAATTTTATGTTTACCAATAAATTTTTTTGAGGTAATTATCTGCCATTGTACATGAGACTTTCATATCTAGCTACCTTTATCACTGTAAGCTATAAGAGGAAAAATTAATCCTTTTTCATCAGGAGTTAATGAATCCCCTTGGCATTGTATCTTGGGCTTCCTATCATTTCCTGTACAACCGAAGCTTGCTGTTGTAATACCAAAATTGTTGTATTGCCTTTACAATCTGAAGAAGCCAATAGATCACCAATCACCCCCAACTCTTGAATTTCACTCCATGCTGATAGTCCTATCAGTACTGGTGAGTTCAAGTCATGTCTTCTTCCTGTCAGAATCAGGTCAAACTCATCTCCGATACAATTAAGCAGTTTGGCTGTCTCACTTCCTTCCGATACATTCCTCTCTACGTACTCAACATTTCTGCTCTCTTTCGTGCTCATCCTGAATTCATTAAGCATGCTCAAATCGCGATGTTCTTCGAGCAAATCAGGAGGCATATAATTCAACGAAAGCAAACGGATGATCTTGAGCATAGTAGTAGTATCATTCTCCACCATGCAAGCTGCATATGCTAGTGCTTCGCGATCATCCTGTCCTCCCACATAGATCACACACATATTGATAATCAATCTTCGAGAGAAGATTGATCGAGGGTCCATAAACAGCCCGCGATCAAACAGAATCCCAACTGAGCATGGGGCCATTTGGAGCACATTTCTCACTACTGTCTTGACAAACGGGCATTTTGGTTTCTGAATTGGTATGATCACAAGTGAAGTACTCCTCTCGAACGCCATTAAACATATGTCATTGTGAATTGTAGCGTAAGGAGCAACGACCGTGAAGCACTGCACATAGGTACGGCCATTCCTCTGTTGTTCGTAGTGACGGAAGGCATTGATCATTCGATCAGCTTTGCTGGGTTTGTTAGGTTGCAGTGAACTACTGTCCATTCTATGTACTATCAGCTGAGGCAAGGTGCCTTCTGTTAGCTCCTCTAGCTTCATTACATGCAACCCCACAATGCTTTTCGGGCGGTTGGAGGCATTAAGGAAGTTAACAATGGTTGGAACGCTACCTGATTCGTCAATACAAGCAAGAATGCGAAGCTCAGATTGTTGACGACTGTGCTGGATCGTTCGTCTTCGATAAGCTATGTATCTTCTAGAAGCATCGTAAATAGCACTTATTAATGGTGTTGCCATGGCCGACCGCATAGTTGCGGTTATCAGCAGGATGCCTAACATCTCTTCCGTGATCAACTACACATTGTAAACAATTTATGAAACATTTTCTATTGTAATAATACAAACCTGAGTTTGGAAAATAAGACTAAACATTAAAAATAAACTATTTTAGCTCTATTAGTATTTACAAACTATAATTCACAAATATTGATGATGTTCATCTCTTCCGTGATTAACTATACATTGTAAATAATTTATGAAATTTTTTGTATTCTAATAATACAATTAGCTTGAGTTTTGAAAACAAAACCAAACATTAAAAATGAACTATTTTAGCTTTATTAGTATTTACAAATTATATTTCATAAATATTGACGGTGGTCTGGGATGGAATTTCCTTACAACTTATTTAAGAATTATATAGTCCCTATGCACATAATCTATTAAGAATATATGTCGTAACATTTCACTTTGGTTTATCAGAGATGCTGAATGGAAATAATACTAAGATGTAAAGTTTGGAAAATAGAGTACCTGGATGCGGTATGAGTGGGTGTAAGCTAACGTATCAATGATGCCCCGACAATTCAAAATTAGAGAAAGTGAGAGAGCATCCCGGACGGGTAATCTGTAATACATTATTGATGGGATCACAACGGCAATAGACCTTGCCAATACAGTTGTCAAGATCAACCACCCCACAGCCACGAAAGAATTACGTTGTATTGAAGACAAATCAGTCAATCTGCCAACGTTGGCTATATAACAAGGAACAAAAAGTGCCATATTAAAGTATTCAATCTTTTCTGCTAAACTTGACCCTAACGGCGGGCTGATAGGAGTGGCAAAGCCTAAAATTACCGGTCCAAGCAAAAAATGTTGTCCTGCAACTTCCCCAATAAGAGCAGAGCCTAGGACCATGAGATTGATGACCACTAAATGTAATTGCTTCAAGGGTTTTCCATCTGGGGTTTGCTTCATCATCCATACCATTATGGTGTTGGGTGCAAATGTAGGAGTTGTAAGAAATTAGGAGAAAATGAAAAGTTTAAGTAGAACAAATGGTTACTTGCAGAACTGCAACTGCCTTTTATTACTTGCTGTATTTTTTATAATACTTCACATTACAGAGTACATCAACAATTTTATATGAAGCAAATGAACATTCTAGAGAAATATTTAAGACACTTATAGTTTCAATACAAGTGCTTGAGAAACCAAAAAATTAACTGACATAGAGCCCATCAACATTTATTTTTCTTGGAAAATATCATGCCAGCTACAACCAATCAAGATTGCAAATTACTTTTTAACATCCCCACTTAATTTGTAATCTGGAGTTGAGACTTGAACTTCTCAAATTTCTCCAAAGTAATTGCTTTTGTTAGGATGTCAGCTGGCTGATCATTGGTGCCGATAAATTTCATAACGACTTCTCCTTTGCTAACTAAATCTCTGATGAAGTGATGACGTAGCTCTATATGTTTTGATCGGGCATGAAAGACCGGATTCTTTGTCATTGCTATTGCTGACATGTTGTCACAATGAATTGTTGTTGGATCCTTTTGCTCAAAGTACAAATCTTTAAGAATTCTTCTCAACCACACAGCTTCACATGCAGAATCTGTAGCAGCAATATACTCTGCCTCAGCTGAAGATAAAGCTACAGATTTTTGCTTTCTGGAACACCATGAAATCACATTTGATCCCAAACAAAAAATATATCCTGAGGTACTCTTTCGATCATCAAGAGACCCTGCCCAATCGCTGTCAGTAAAGCCAACAAGCTTACAATTATCTTCCTTTTCATATTTGAGACCTTGCTTCTTTGTCCCTTGAAGATACCTTAAGATTCTCTTGGCTGCTGCAAAATGAATCTTGCTTGGTTCCTGCATAAATCTGGAAACAACACTTACAGAATGCATGATGTCAGGTCTTGAGTTAGTCAGATACATTAAAGACCCAACTAAGCTTCTGTACAAACTAGCATCTGCTTTTTCATCACCATCATTCTGCTGCAACTTCTCATTAAGAGCCATTGGAGTGGGAACCGGCTTACATTGGCTCATATGAAATTTTTTCAACAAATCTTCGGTGTATTTTTCTTGAGAAAGAATAATTTTGCCTTTATCTTGCTTCACTTGAATTCCAAGAAAATACTTCAATAAGCCTAAGTCAGTCATCTCAAACTCTTTCATCATCTGCTTCTTGAAATTTTCCACCATTCTCATGCTAGTGCCAAAGTAAATTAAATCATCAACATATAGGCACAACACAAGAAAATCAGCTCCATGTTTCTTGACATAAAGAGAAGGTTCACTTGAACTTCTACAGAACCCATTTTGAGTGAAATAGCCATCAATCTTGCTATTCCAAGCACGCGGTGCTTGCTTCAAGCCATACAACGCCTTATAAAGCCGATAGACTTTTTCTTCTTTTCCTTGCACCTTATAACCTTCGGGTTGCTCCACATAAACTTCTTCTTCGATCTCTCCATTTAAAAAGGCTGATTTTACATCCAGCTGAAACACATTCTGCTCCAATTGTGCTGCCAAAGCTAAAACAGTTCGTATCGTCTCCATTCTTGCAACCGGAGCAAAAGTTTCTGTAAAATCAATACCAGGCAGCTGAGAATAGCCTTTAGCAACTAGCCTTGCTTTGTATTTTTGGATTGAACCATCTTCTTTGTACTTTATCTTGTAAATCCATTTTAATCCAATTGTCTCCTTCCCTTGTGGCAAGTCAACAAGCTTCCATGTTTTGTTCTTCTCAATCATGGACATTTCTTCATTCATTGCATCAATCCAAGCTTTATCTTTTGAGGCTTCTACAAATGACTGAGGTTCACAGGAAAACAAAGCAACATCACATGAGTCATAAATTTGTCTAAGTGGACGAACCTTTCTTGGAGGACTTTCTGAATCAATTTCAGCTACAGCTCTAGATGGACTTGAGGCAGAATTTTGCTCTAAGCTGTTGGTTTGAGAAGGATCAGCCTGTGATGTTGATGGTACATCAGTTTCAAATGATTGGCAATATGAAATCTGCTTGTTCTTCCACTCCCATACTGCACTTTCATCAAAGATAACATCTCGAGATACTATTAGCTGATTCGTCAAAAGGATTTAACAATCGATATCCTTTAGACTCATCACTATAGCCGATGAACAAATATTTCTCCCCTTTCTCATCAAACTTTTCTCTTTTTTGAGATGAAATAAGTGCATATGCAATGCTGCCAAAAATTCTGAGATGATCCACCACAGGCTTTCGTTTGTTCCAGGCTTCAAAAGGAGTTTGGTTCATCACAGCCTTTGTTGGAGAACGATTCAGTATGTAAACTGCGGTATGAACTGCCTCAGCCCACAAGTTGTTAGGAAGACTCTTGCCTTTTAGCATACTTCTTGCCATCTCTACGATTGTACGATTTTTTCGTTCTGCCACACCGTTCTGCTGTGGGTTTCTGCTAACAGTCAGCTGTCTTTTGATGCCATTTTCTTTGCAGAAATTCATGAAGGGAGTGTAGATGAATTCACCACCGCGATCTGTTCTCAACGTCTTTATGAGATGTCCACTTTGCCTTTCTGCAAGAGCTTTAAACTGAAGAAAAGTTGTGAAAGCTTCCGATTTTTCATTCAAAAAATAAATCCACATCATTCTACTGTAATCATCAATGAAAAGAATGAAATATCGTTTGTTTCCAAGAGAAGGTGTTCTCATTGGACCGCAAATATCAGAATGCACTAGCTCCAATGGTTCTTTTGCTCTCCATGAAGTTTTAGGAAATGGAAGTTTATGCATTTTTCCATATATACAACCTTCACACACTTTTCCACCTTTTTTAATCTCAGGTAGGCCAATAACCATATTCTTTTCTTTGAGTAAATGCAGCCCCCTATTGTTCAAATGACCATACCTTAGATGCCAAAGAGAAGACAAATCTGCACTTACAGCTTTCAATGCAAATTTCTCATCAAATGGCAACATAAGTGGGAAAACTTTGCTTTTTGACATTTCAACATTTGCTACTGTGAGATTATTTTTCTTATCAAAAATTCTGCATTTTCCAACATCAAAATGAACAGAATAATCTTTTTGAATGAGTTGTCCAACACTTAAGAGATTATGAGTGAGACTAGGCACATAAAGAACATCATTAATGAGTTTTCTGTTACCTCCTCTAGTGTAGACAGCAATAGTGCCTTTACCTTCAGCATTTTGTAACTTCCCGTCTCCGAGTTTTACTTGAGAAGTGAACCCTGAGTCAAGTTCCACAAAGATGTCGAGATTTCCTGTCATATGGTTGCTACATCCGCTATCCAAGTACCAAAGACTTGAGACTTCATGGTCGGCACTCATGCAAGAATAAAATAAGTGCTCTTCATCACTTTCTTTAGTAAAATTTGCCTCACTTCTATGATCTTTTTTATTTTGATGCCAGCAATCTCTTAGAGAGTGATTTGGGATTCTACATCTTTTGCATCTATACCTGCAATCTTTTGATTCATGATTAGTTCTTTTACAAATGATGCATTGAGAATGAGAATTACCAAAAGTTTGCTGCGAATTTCCTCCTGAATCTTTCCATTTGCTGTGATTGTCAACTCTTTTCCCTTTTCCAAACTGGCCTTTTTTCTGAAATGAGCCTCCATTTCTTTCTTGGTCATGTCTGCTAGCCCTTCTATCTATAAATTTGAGTTTTGACTGAAAAGCTTGCTCAACAGGCTGACTATTTGAAGAACGGTTGATTCGTTGCTCGTGTGCAAGAAGCGATCCAGTTAGCTCATACATTGTCATCTTGGATAAGTCCTTAGATTCTTCAATAGCAGCAGCTGCGTGGTCAAACTTTGAAGGAAGACTTCTAAGGACTTTTTCCACAACTCTCTTCTCTTGAATGGTATCACCACAGCTCCTTATTTGATTAACAATCTCTGCAACTCGTGAAGAGAAATCACGAATCGATTCACTTTCTTTCATTGCCAAATTATCAAAATCTTTCCACAAAGATTGCAGCTTCAAGGAGATTGCTTTTTCAGAACCTTCAAACTCCACCTTCAATATTTCCCAAGCAGATTTGGCATTTTTTACTCCAAAAATTCTGGGAAATATTGATTTGCTAACTCCTTGCTGAATGTATCGAAGAGCTGATGCATCTCTCTTTCTATTTTCTTTGTATTGCCTTTCAATGGCTTGTCTATTTCTTGCTGAAGTTTCTGTCTCTGTAGCTGTCTCTGTCTCTGGTAATTCAGGATAGCCATCTTCAATGATATCCCAAAGATCTTGGGAGATAAAAAATGTTTGCATTTGACTACTCCAATATTCGTAATGTTCTCCATCAAAGATTGGCACTTGACTTGGAGAATACGAAAATAGAGAAGGAATTTGTGTTGAAGTCATATTGATACAGGATGGGAAAAAAAATGGATTTTTTTGGACTGGTGTAAACACAAGCTCTGATACCAAATTTGTTGGGTGCAAATGTAGGAGTTGTAAGAAATTAGGAGAAAATGAAAAGTTTAAGTAGAACAAATGGTTACTTGCAGAACTGCAACTGCCTTTTATTACTTGCTGTATTTTTTATAATACTTCACATTACAGAGTACATCAACAATTTTATATGAAGCAAATGAACATTCTAGAGAAATATTTAAGACACTTATAGTTTCAATACAAGTGCTTGAGAAACCAAAAAATTAACTGACATAGAGCCCATCAACATTTATTTTTCTTGGAAAATATCATGCCAGCTACAACCAATCAAGATTGCAAATTACTTTTTAACATATGGGACGACAGACGAAAACAACCACGAAAACAATGATGAAGAAAAAGCTCGTGTTCAATAAGATAAAGGAAGTAGGATGTTTCACTGCTGATGAGGTACTTTGATTCAATCGAACAGCAGCTACTAGAACAAGCGTGCCGGTTAGGCTGCTGACCATTGCAGAAGAAAGAGCTAGGCGGCCTAGTTCAGAGTTGAGAAGCTTGAGGTCGGTCAGGATAGAGAGTATAACATGAAAGGACATGTTGCTTTCTAGTGAGGCAACTACTGGGATGGAGCTGTAAGCTGTTGCATCCAAAGCAATGGCACTCTTGATAAAGATCAAAGCAGATAAAGTTGCTATCACTGTGAGGAAAAATGTTCCAAGGCCTATAACGATTGCCAATCTTCCAGCTTTTGTAACAGCGCTTATCTCTAATCTCACACTAAGCAAGAACATTGTGTAAACGAGGCCTATCCCTTCCAAGACATTAAGCACTGTTACACTCCTTGGTGAGTATAGTTTCTGGCTCAACTTTTGTCCCAAACATGAAGGGCCTAAGACTATTCCAGCCTGTGACACATTTAAAATAACCATCAAAACCCTAACAATGTTATAGTGTAATTAATATATATAATTCACTTAAACATGATGGTTTATATATATATATTTGCTATCTGGGATCAAATTCTTTATGCTTTTTTTTTCTATATATATATATATGTATGTATGAATGTATATGTATAATTAATTGTGTAGTGATCTGAGCTTAATTTGATGGTCTTTTTCTACTAATTACAAGCCCCCACTGAACAAGATTCTGCCCAGCATGCATATATTACCCATCTCGTGTTCTTAATTAAAGGCAAAATCATAACATTTAATTTTCTTACAAGTACAATGTTGAAGTAATAACTATGACGACAATTGGTGGAATATCACATGTCTTCTGTGCGAAATCCCATACTAGAGAAGTACTAATATCAATTTAAAGATCAGAAAGATAATAAAGAAAAGATGTGAAAAGTGAAGGGCTTGCTTACTAGCATTTGTGGAACAAAAGTAACCTGCCCAAAGGGCCTGAGAAGTATCCTAAAAATTGCTGTAAAAGAAGTAACTAAAGCAACTGGCAACAGCAAAAATAGATGAGAAAACTGAACATTCATTCCTCCTTTCAAAGAACCTGACATCATCAGCATTTCATATGGTTCACAATATAGGCCACTGTAATTTGTCCGTACTGCAATCTCTGCCGCTGATTCTAATTTATCCATTCTTATTTTCACAGAGGAAAACAGTTAAAGTTATAGATAAATAAGAATTCTCTAAATGAAAATGCTTGAAAGTAAGTTCCTGAAAAAGTTGGGAGAGAAATATGTTGTGGTTATCTAAATGAATTATTTTGAGCACAATAGAGCATTTTGATCTTTGACTATAATTGTGCGGTTGCATGGTATAAATTCTGTTAAAACATAATTTTCCTCGTCCAAGAAAAAAAGAAGCCGAGATCAGTGCTCTTTTAGTGTAATCTCATGTGAAAGAACTTAAATAGGAAGAGAATACTAATTCAAAATATACAAATTCTTTATTGAACTTATGGCTTTTATACTAATACTAATATTGTGTCCCATTAGAAAATATTCACATGAGGTCATTAAGAATTAGTAACAATATTTAAATATTAACGTAATATTAGATTTTTCAAATTGTTTGTTCAAATGATTGTTATATGAGTTATAATCAATATATATATTATATGATAGTCATAACACATTTACATTACATCATTAGTGTATGAAGTTAGACATATAAATAATTTACAGATTATAGTATTATTCTAAATATTATGGATAAACATTATTTGTATATGGAAAGACGAATAAGGATTTCAATTAAGTAAGCCAAGTAACACTACAAGAAAACAAGTTATCAATACCGGACTATCCATACCGAGCATTAAAGGCCCGGTATGGATAATCCGATTTTAATATTAAAAAATTAAAAAGCAACTTATCCATACCGGGCACCTTACAGCCCGGTATATTAAAATGCCCGGTATGGATAATCGTATTATCTATACCAGGCTGTCGGGAGCCCGGTATGGATAATTTGGATTTTAAAAAAATAAATAAAAATGGATTATCCATACCGGGCGGTGACCCGCCTGGTATGGATAATCTGGGTAGATTATAACTGACTCCCCCTCGTCATTTTCTCTATTTTTCTTCTCTCTCTATCTCTTTCTCACATCTTCTCTCTCTAGAAACCCTAGCCGCCACCACCCACCACTGTCGCCGCTCCGGTTGCCGACCGACGTCGTCGCCAGCTACCTCCATCGCCGATCATCGCTCTGGTGAGTCATCTTTTCTTCTTCTTCTTCTCATTTTCTTCTTCTTCTTCAATGTCTTCTTCTTCTACCTTTCTTATTCTTTTTCTTCTTCTTCTTCTTCTTCATCATCATCTTCTTCTTCTTTTTCTTCATCTTCTTCTTCTTCCGTCCATGGGACGACCAGACTGCTGTCCGAACGTCGATGCGATAGTCCGATCGTCTTTTTTTTCTTATTTTTTTTACTTAACTTCTTTTTTTTTTCAGCTATGCTAAGGATTGACACTGTCTGGATACACTGTATTCAGTTGTTTTATCTGGGAGGATTATATTCATCAATTTACTCCTCTTCCGTTGTTTTATCTGTGGATAAGTGGTAAACCTCGATCCTAGTTTCATCGGAGAATTCATTTCCGACAATCGGATAGAGAATAAAGAGTCCAGAAATAGTGCAAGGGGCCCGATTAGAATTCGATTATATTTATAAGACCTTGAGTGTCGTGTCAGGAAGAAATGAGAATTTTCGGTGAATAATGTTCGGATCCAGAATGAATAGTGATTTTTTCGAAAAAGATCCAAAATTAGTGTTTAAGACCGAATTTGGACTCGGTTATATTGTCTAGGGTCATAAATTGAGATTCGACGGGAAACGGAAGTTTTCGATGAATAGTATTTTTCAGACGGAAATTTTTGGATGAATAGTAAATTTTTCGGAAATTGACCTTAATAGTCAAAAAGGTCCGAAAATAGTAGGAGAGTATACAGAAATAGAAACGGATCAAAAAGAAGACCATTTGAGTCAATTTTAAGCGATCCGAAGAAAATTACGATATTGTCATTTTAACAGATTAATGAGTTTTAATGAGTTTAAACCCAATTGAATTTTTTTTCGAATCATGAGATCGATAGATAAAACACCCAATTAAAGTATTTCATGATCAATTTGAAGATTAGATAACCATGAAATATTTTCAGAATATTTTTCGGTTGAAGTGAAATTAGATTATAAAAAGGGCAAAATGGACATTTTAAGTTAAGTATGCATGGATCACGTGTGAGTATAATATGTGGAAGTTTCAAGGAGTATAACCCAAATGAATGAGAATGACTTAAAAAGAATGGTCATAAAAATCGAGTATTTAAGTTATAGATACGTATAAAAAGTTATCGGTTTATTCAACCGAATTTCGGTTAGGAACATTTTTTTTATCAAGTATATATGAGAGGTATTAGGCCGAAATTGAAGCTTATAAAGTTAAATTGGCCATAAGATATGTGTAGAATATTTATGGAATATTTTTCGAAAGGATTAAGAATGAATTATATGTTAATCAAGCGAGGTGAGTTCACGGAATAAAGTAAAAGATATTTTAAATCAACCAATAAGAAAAGAGATAAGTGCTTTTGAAAAGTGGTGGCTATGAATGTGCCACGTGTCATCAAATGAATGGTTGAAGAGATAAATGGATGAGAAATTGTCAAGTGGACCAATGGAATTAAAAAACGAGCAAATTACTCCAGACCCCCCCGAGGTTTGTCAAAAAACAAGCGGAAACAGATTTACCATTTTATTACACCAAACCCCCATGCCGTTAGTCAATTTCCGTCAATTTTAACAGTTGACTAAACTTTTAGATTAAAAGACCATTTTACCCTCAATTAAACAAAATCCTTTAAACAAAACCAACAAAACCTCTACTCAGATCATTCAAAACCAGAAAAATTAACAACAAATATCATTCTTCACCAACTTCATCATTATTCTTCAACAATAAAATCAGCAGCAACAACAATACCACAAAACCAACAGCAACAGACCAACAAAACCTCTACCCAGATCATTCAAAAACAGAAAATCAACAACAAATATCATTCTTCATGAACATCATCAACACAACTGGGTTCCAAAATACATCATCATCAATAAATAAATCAAACTCAAACATAAATATAAACTCAAACATCTCAGAATCATCATCATAAACATAAACCCAAAATTAAAAAATAAATTCTAAAAAAAAAAAAAACACAACTGGATTTGACATCTGGGTTCGTGGAACCCAGACATCTGGGTTCGATTGGAACCTAAATGAAATCTGGGTTCGAATCGAACCTAGATTTCATCTGGGTTTCGTCGAACCCAGATGATGAAATCTGGGTTCGAAACGAACCCAGACGTCTGGGTTCGAAATGAACCCAGATCTGGGTTCGAATCGAACCCAAGCGTCTGGGTTCGACTGGTGGAGGAAAGAGAGAAGAGAAGAAGGAAGGAAGAGAAGAAGAAGAGGAAGAGAAGAAGAAGAAGAGAAGAAGACGGTAATGAACAGAGGAGAGAGATGGTGGTCGGCGTGCGAGGGGGGGGGGGGGGGGTTGGTGGAGGTCTGGTCTCTGGTGGAGGATGGTGGTCAGCGTGCGGAGGGGGCGGTGGTGGAGGTCGGGTCTGTGGTGGACGATGGTGGTGCGAGGTTTGGTGATAATTTTAGGGATTTTTTTGTTTAAAGGATTTTGTTCAATTGAGGGTAAAATGGTCTTTTAATCTAAAAGTTTAGTCAACTGTTAAAATTGACGGAAATTGACTAACGACATGGGGGTGGTTTGGTGTAATAAAATGGTATATTTGTTTTCGCTTGTTTTTGACAAACCTCGAGGGGGAGGGGGGGGGGGGGGGGGGGGGAAGAGGGGGAGGGGAGGGGTCTAGAGTAATTTGCTCTTAAAAAATATATATTTTTGGGCACTGGTAAAATTATTGAAAGTTTGAGGTAATTAAATGAATTTTTCTTGAGGGACTTAATTGTAATTGAGCATTAATATATATATATATATATATAAGTGGGTTTTGTCTCATTTGAGACAAATTTGGTGGGGTAAAAGCAAGAAAAAGGAGAGAGAGAAGTGGAGAGCTGAGAGTGAGGCCAAAAACGCGCAAGAAAAAGAGAGGAAGAAAAGAAAGAGATCCAATCCGATTTTCGTCGAGGTTTCTTCACGAAAGTTGTTCCTTGTCACCTCCTCTAACTAACCCAACAAATTTGAAGCGAAAAGGTCGCCTATTTGGTGAGTTATGTCAGTTTAAAGTTTGATGTTTTTAGTGAAAACTCATCTCATCTATTTTTTCTTTTTCGAATAAAAGTTTATAGATGATGAGAGGGAGGTGTGGGGATGATTTTGGTGTAATTTGTGAGTGAATTGATGGAAGAAAAATATGTGAGAGAGAGAGAGAGAAAGTAATGACCAAAATGGGTTCTTAGGAGATCCGAGTTCGTCTTCGATTCTAAGGCATTAGATAGATGTTTTAGAGGTTAAGAAACAATTTTATGAAGTTAGATTTCGAAAAAGAAAAGTTTAGGATCGAATTCGGAGCTAAACGGATGAGTTGAAGGGTGTTTTCCAAAATCCTCCCAAATGCGTTTGTTTAACATTTGAAACAATTTATTTAATCATGGTTGGATGTTAGAACACTAGAGAATTGATTGTTGAAGTTGTCGGATGTTCGAAGCGAAAAGTGATTTTTATTAGTAAGCGAAATCGAACGAATTTCGTTCCGAGTTTCCGATGATGAAATTGAGTATATTGAGGTATTTCTAGGAAAGAATAAGTAGGATTTATGTAGAGAAAACGGATTTCGAAAACCCCGATTGAATAGAAATTGAGATTCGAAAGTTTAGACGTTAAAAGGTATTAATAGAGATAAATGAGATTTTTATTAGTTTTGAATGTTATTTGAATGAGTTAAGTGACCCTAAATGGATATTTGATGTTTTAGGGTAAAAGCGGAGAGTTCTGGAGGCTGACGGAGGAGAATCGGATTCTATCCGATGACGTGTTGTGAGTGGAAATATAAGTTTTTAAAGTTTATATTTCCTTAAAGTTTATTGTAAAGTTAAAAGAATTTATTATAAATAGTTATTCATTTATTAATTGAATTTATATTATAATTCTAGCATAAAAATTTTAGTTTATTATTTATGTATATGAGAATGTGCTAGAATTAAAGATTTTAGGCTTACTGCCTTGAGATTTAGAATATTTTAGTGTATTAAGAAAAAGAAATTTTAATAGCCTATGGTTTACCCTAGTCCCAGTTTAGTACTCGGTCGAATACCCTATACGTGATACGGTAGATAAGAGGAAGTCAGTCAGTGAGATTTGAGTCTAGTCAACTCTTGTGTGAGCGAGGTATGAGTGATCCGTATACACGTATAGGGTAGTGTAGTCGGTCCGCAGCGTGGGTCCGCTTTCGACGACTACACATGGTAGATCCCCACTCCTAGTGGTTAGCTAGATTTTATATGCTACCACGCCAGGAGTAGATATTCCTTGGGTTACCATTTAGGCGAGTATCAGAAAAGATTTTAAGAAAAGATTCCAGAAAGTGTTTTAAAAAAGAATTTTAGAAAACGTTTTAGCTTTTAAAAACTATTTTTGGGAGAATACGTTATACAGAAATGAGTTTTAGTGTATATAACTTATACCACTCACCGAGTTATACTCATAGTTTTCTTTAAATGTTTTTCTTAAAAAATTCTCTCATAGGTGCAGGAGCTAATCGTCCAATTGACGAGGTTCATTCGGATGTGCAGGCGGACGCATAGGATAACACTTACTACATATATATATATATATATATATTGTTATTTTGATAATGTATATGTTTATTTATATAGTTGTAAATATTTTAAAGAAATAGTGAATGCATTAGTTAAAAATGTTTTATTAAAGTTTTTTGAAATTTAGATTTTATTTACTTGTTTGTGGTTGTGTTGTGAGAAAAGAGCCGGAGGCTCTAGAAGTTGAGAAATTGATTTCATAGAAGTGTTTTTATAAACTATATTTGAAACTTGCAGGGTGGCATAGTTTAGAAAACAGACGGCATGCTGCCGAAATTTTTATTAAAAAAAGGAAAAATTTTTATCACTGTCACCTTGTAAAAGAAGTCAAAATATCTAGATAGATGAGTTCCGATGCCCTGACGGGATTCCTCCGGACTGAGTTAGGGTTCATGGGAATTCTTTCGGAGTGCTACGAGGTCTTTCTTGGGTCCAGAAGAGGGATTCGGGAAGGGTCACGTCAATAGGGTATCTATTTTATGGTTTTGGTATAATAATATTTTCATATTTTTTGCAATATGTGTGTATATATATTGTTTGTGTTTATGTTTGTGGGGAGACAGAGTCTTTAAAGTGGTTGGATATGTTGTGAAATTACTTTGTTATTTATATTGCAGGTGAATTAAATTTTTGGTAAGGTTGAAAAATAGGGAAAATTCTGTCAAAATTTTCATAAAATTGATTGATTTTATTGTTTCAATTTAATTTTATATATATTATATAAATGTAATTATTTAAATTTGTTGATAGGAGTAAATATTTAAATTTTTGTGCATACAGTCCATATCTTAGGGTTCCTCAAACCAAGTTGGTAGATCGAATAGCAACCACTGCAAATTATTAGATTGGATGGGTAAAGGAATAATGGTGACGGAAGCAGAAATTGACTCAAATGACTTCTATGCTAAAGTTCATCATCTCGAACTTGGTCTAAATTAAAGTATGTAATTTAAATATAATTTAATTTTAGAGAATGTAATTTAAAGGTTGTATATTTAATTTCAGAGTATGTAATTTAAATGTTGTTAATATATTAAATAATATATATTTTTAACATTTATGTATGTTGATAGTTTTATTATAATATTAAATTACAAATTTTTTAATTTAATTTTTTTAAAAAAATTAAAATATATTTCATACCGGGCACCTACCCGGTATGGATAATAAATATCCATACCGAGCACACGCCCAGTATCGATATTGAAAAAGTCACGGGTCGACCCGTCACATTAATATATTCATACTGAGTCTTGCTCAGTATGGATATTTATTATTAATACAGGGCACCCGCCCGATATGGATACTAATGTGAAAGAACTTAAATAGGAAGAGAATACTAATTCAAAATATACAAATTCTTAATTGAACTTATGGCTTTTATACTAATATTAATATTGTGTCCCATTAGAAAATATTCACCTGAGGTCATTAAGAATTAGTAACAATATTTAAATATTAACGTAATATTAGATTTTTCAAATTGTTTGTTCAAATGATTGTTATATGAGTTATAATCAATATATATATTATATGATAGTCATAACACATTTACATTACATCATTAGTGTATGAAGTTAGACATATAAATAATTTACAGATTATAGTATTATTCTAAATATTATGGATAAACATTATTTGTATATGGAAAGACGAATGAGGATTTCAATTAAGTGAGCCAAGTAAGTAATGTCAGACAATTGAAGTCCACTCAAAGAGCATTGATCTAGGCTTCAATTTTCGCTGGGATGGTTCTCACCATTTAATGAAATGGTAAGTTGAAGTGCAAGCCATGTATCAATTGTCAAGATTAATGATCAGATAATGGATGCTGATCTCAAATATTTATGGAATTAAAAACTTTTACAACCACAAGTTTTTTCACTTAAAAACGACACCTTTGACCCCTATTGTTCACTGATTTCTCTTCTTTTCTTCACTTCTTCCATTTTCTTGCACAAATTTTAATGTATTGATAACGCAAAATATGCACCCATGAATCCTCAGAATGAGGGTTCTCTACTATCTATTTTTTTTAATTAATCTTTTAATAATGTAGTGATATATTGGTTTTTTTTTTAAAAAAATGATGATCAAAATTGATAGATTTTTTCTCTGTTATACATCACTCAAAGTTAAATTGCTCTAATAAAAAAATTAGCATTATATCAACATTGAGTAAGAATCTTTATCCCTCCAATGAATGCTTCATTTGGTCTAACTAGCGAGCCAATCGGAAAAATTAATTCCGCTAGTTTTCTATACGGACAAGATAATATTACAAAAGCATATCTTCCACTAGTGTTGCTTCAAATCAGTATGGTTAATTCCTTTACTGCACTTTTCGATTTTCTTTTCAAGTCTTTTGGACAATTTAGTTTTTTTCCACATTAATTTACTGGTAAGCTCATACTATATTAGACAAATTAATACAACACTTCAACCCGAATACAAATATGATCATTTCATCTTGTGTATGCTAGGATGCTTGTACTACAGTTTATCAATCATTTTTAATTTCTTAAATAAATTCTAAAACCAAATAATATGTATGTACCGTAAAAAGGAAATTAAGAATTAAAATTGAATATTAAATGAATGTTTTCTTGTTAGTATGTTGTTTTATTGGTACTACCTGGTTCCTTTGTTTGCACAAATTGATTGATTGAATGTGTATATATATAGCAGGGTGGAATTGCTATAGGCCCCTCGTGTCTTTCTCGCTATGATGTGACCAAACACAACTTATTCACACGTAAAATTATGGTAAATGCATTCGAACATGTAGGGTTGATCTTCCTTTTTTTCATTCTTAGTATGCAGATTGATTTGAACGTTCTTAGAAAGCCTGGAAAACTACCATTTGTTATAGAATATCATCTTTAATTTGATATTACCAATCATGATAATAGTGACCATAGCTTTGTTCATGAAAGACTTCACAACCAATGAAGCGCTTCAAGTTAGCCTCCCAATGGTGGCCTTCCTTGAATCAACAACTTCCTTCCACCAAACCCTATTCTTCCTTAAAGATCTCAAGCTCCTCAATTTAGAATTAAGTCGGATAGCGCTAGTGTCATCAGTGATAAGTGGCATGGGCAACTGGATTTATCTAACATTTGTTGTTCAAATGTATGAAACCGCTAAAGCTCCTAATAAATTGTCCATTGTAATCTCCAAAATTTGCCACCTCTTGATGATTGTTGTCATTGTTTTTGCCTTTCGTCCTTTAATATTATGGATGATGAGAAAAACCCCAGAAAGAAGCTCCTTGAAGGAATCACATGTAGCCATCATGATCATTTTGATGCTATGTTGTGCTCTATACACCGAACTCATAGGACTACACCCTGGCCATGGACCTGTCTTGTTGGGCATGGCCATTCCAGACAGCCCACCAATGGGTTCTAGTTTTTAAAATAAATCCGAATGCTTTGTTTGGGGTGTGTTGCTGCCTGGATTCGTGATAAATATCAGCAAACGAGTCAATCTCTTCGACTTAAAATTCCCTCACTTTTTTATTATCACGTTCATTACTATATCATCTACTCTTGGAAAATTTATTGGCGCTCTCGTCCCATCACTCTATTTCAAGATGCCAGCAAGAGATGTTGTCCCACTAGGTTTGATCTTGAGTGGCCGTGGCATATTTGATGTTCTCTTTTTTTACCGTGCAAAACAGGCCAAGGTAAATGTTCTCCGAACTTGAATCAATTTTCCCATAAATCAAATTATTAAAATTCACTACTCTTTTTTTTTCTTTTTTTTTTTTCACTATAGTCAGTAGTAACAACCAACTTGCAATTAATAACTATTTACAGTTAGTCTCCGACGAGACTTTTGGTATCATGGTTGTCACTACAATTGTTCACTCGACAGTAATTGCACCAATTGTAAGAGCAGTTTATGACTCATCCAAAAGATATAAGGCCTACGTACCATCCAACATAACAAGCAATAAGGAGAGCTACGGGTAGTTGCATGTGTTCACGAACTCGAATATGTTATTTCCATTATAAACATCCTCGAAATCTCCAATCCTTCAAGAGAAAGTCCATTAGCAGTTTATGTCCTGAACCTGGAAGAACATGTAGGGCGCACTATGCCTCTCTTAATTTCTCACGAGTACAACAAAATTTCATCGGCTAAAGCCACCCGTAAGAGCCAGTCGAATCCTATACGTCTTCTATCAATACGAGCAGCAAAGAGAAGAGCTCGTCGTAGTCCAATGCCACACGTCACTCGCGCCTAACTCTACCATGCATGAAGACATCATTACATTGGCACACGATAAGTCTACAACTTTGGTCATAATTCGATTTGAGAAAATCAATAGTCCCTACATCAAGGCAGTGAACAGAAACGTCCTGGAAAATGCTTCTCGTTCGATTGCAATCTTCATGGGCCAAGGAATACTTGCGGAGGCCAAATTTTTGCACACTCAACCCACCATAAGTGTGTGTGTGGTATTTCTAGGAGGTTGTGATGATCGTGAATTGAAGCACTAGCATAGAGGACCCGAATGTTGGAAATTAAACATGATTTATGAAGGAAGTTTCTAAAATAAATGAAGCAGTTTTAATTATCTAGAGGTTTAAATTCATGTATTAAGAGTATTCATATATTAGAAAGTTATGTGTTTAGATAATTTATGTCATATTAATGTGGTGCATGAATGTAAGAGTTCATTGTATTGTATTTTTTAGAGTTTATTCATAACTTTCTCTTGAGTCCTATATATACCTAGACGGTGTAGTCATTTGAAAAAGTGTGAGGAAACTTGAAATTTGAGAGTGGATAGTGGTGAGGAATAAAATTATATCAAGTTTGAAAAAAATTAATAGAGAAGTTTATTTCTCCACCTAAAATATTTGTCTAATCCTTATTGAGTTTGAGTGAATTCTCACCACTAAGTTTTCAACAAAGTGGTATTAGAGCTAAATTTTTAGAGAGTTGGGTGTTGGGAAAAAAATGGCCAACAATAACAATCTTGTCTTTTCAAATAGCTCGTCTCACTAAAGAAAATTACATTAGTTGGTGCATTCGTATCAACACTTTACTTGGCTCTTAAGATGCATGGGAGATAGTTGACAAAGGATACACAAAACCAGAAAATGAAGCTTCTTTGACTCAAGGGCAAAAGGATGTTTTGTGTAATACAAGGAAGAAGGATCAAAAGGCTCTCACCATAATCCATCAAGCAATTGATGATGGAACGTTTGAGAAGAATTCTGAAGCAACCACTACCAAGCAAGCATGGCAGATCTTGGAGAACATTTTGAAAGGTGTTGATCAAGTCAAGAAAGTGCGATTTCAAATATTGAGAGGTTAGTATAAAACTTTACATATGAATGAATATGAGTCAATTGCATATTATTTTACAAGAGTTTTAAAAGTTGTAACTAATATGAAAAGAAAGATATGATGAGAAGGTGAATGATAGTCAAGTTGTTGAAAACATCCCTCGTTTCCTAGATGAAAAATTCAACTTTGGTATTGTAGCTATTGAAGAATCAAAAGATTTGAGTACGATGTTGATCTGTTGATCAACTTATGGCTTCTTTACAAGCCCATGAAGAAAAACTTAAAAAAAAAAAAAAAAAAAGACTCCATGAAGCAACTACTGCAAACAAAGCTACAATTAAGCAAGGAAGATAATAAGGAGAGGAGTTAGAATGGATTAGGTCGAGGCTGTGGTAGAGGTCGTGGACAGGGTAATTCTTGAGGATGAGGAAGAGAAGGAAATTATGTTCAAAAAAGAAATGAAGATAATGGAAGCAATCGGCACCCTAATTCATCACGAGCTCGTACGAGACATAGTTACTCAAGGTCATGTGGAAGACAAAATGATGATAAAAGTTATGGCTATAAAGCCAAGTTGAATGTTATATTTGTTATAAGTTTGGCCATTATCCTTGGGAATGCAGAAATAGAGTTGAAGAAAATGCCAATTACACGAAGGAAGAGAACAAAAGTAGTAAGCCCACCTTACTTTTGGCATGTAAAATTGAATAAACATGTTAAAGAAATATTTGGTATCTTGACAATGGCGCTATTAATCATATGTGCGGGTGCGAATAAATATTTGTGGAGCTTGATGAATTTGTAAGCAGTAATATTATCTTTAGTGATGCAACAAAAATTCTAGTGAATGGAAAAGGTAATGTTCTTATCCGCTTGAAAAATGAAAAATATAAATTTATTTCTAATGTTTATTATGCATCAAATATGAAAAATAATATTTTGATTTTGGGACAACTTTTGGGAAAAAAGCTATAACATTTTCATGAATAATTATAGTTTTTCAATTAGAGATCAACATGAGAACTTGATTGTCAAAATAGTAATAACGAAAAATCAAATGTTTTTGTTAAACATTCAAACCAATGTTGCTAAATGTCTAAAATCTTGCTTGAAAGACTCATCATGGGCTTGGTATTGGGCATTTGAATTTTGGTGGCTAAAGATTGTTAGCAAATAAGAACATGAAGAATGGATTGTTATATATTGAGCACCCAAATTAGTTTTCTGAAGGATGCATTCTCGAAAAACAATCAAGAAAGTGTTTTCCAAAAGAATCGTTTTCAAGAGCAAAGAAATCATTGGAGCTTATGTATACGGATCTTTGTGAACCAATCAAACCAAGTTCTTTTGGTAAGAATAATTATTTTCTACTATTTATTGATGATTTTAGTAGAAAAACTTGGATTTATTTTGTAAAAGAAAAATCAGAGGTGTTTGGGGCATTTAAAAAATTCAAAGCTTTTATTGAAAAAGAAAATGGTTATTTTATAAAACTTTGAGATCTAACAGAGAAGGTGAATTTACTTTAAAAGAATTCAATAAATTTTGTGATGAAAGTGGAATTCGATGACCTTTTATAGTTGCATGGACACCACAACAAAATGGTGTCGCTAAAAGGAAAAACAGGTCCATCCTAAATATGGTGCAAAGTATGTTGAAGAGTAAGAAAATGCCAAAAGAATTCTGGACTGAAGCTATAGAATGTGTAGTGTACCTTTCTAATAGAAGTCCTACCAAGAGTTTATGGAATGTGATTCCTTAACAAGCTTGAAGTGGATGGAAGCCTAATGTTGCTCATTTGAAGATCTTTGGGAGCATTGCATATGCTAGATTAGAAGCGTTCAAAGCTTGATGATAAAAATGAGAAATTTGTTTTCTTAGGTTATGATTCAAGTTCAAAAGGCTACAAGCTCTACAATCCAAATAGTGGGAGAGTTGTTATGAGCAGATATGTTACTTTTGATGAAAAAGCAACTTAGGATTGGAATGCTTAAGAAGAAGATTATGCTTTCTTTCTTTTTATTGAAGAAAGTAGTGATGATAAGAATAAAGCACCTCAAGAGCCTACAATTCCATCATCTCCTAATCATGATGAATCACCTTCATCATTTTCAGAAGGAAGTCCTTTTGCTGGACCCTGTGGTTGGAAAAGTTTGAGAGAAATTTATGATGAAAATGAAGAAGCAAAATATCTCACCTTATTTTGTCTCTTTGCAGATAGTGAACCAATTGATTTTGCGGAGGTTAGTACGGATAAAAGATGGGTGAAAGCTATGGATGAAGAAATTCAAGCAATTAACAAAAACAACACCTGGGAGCTGGCTACTCTTCCTAAAGGGCAAAATGCAATTGGAGTCAAATGGGTGTTCAAAACTAAAAAGAACGCTAAAGGAGAAGTGGAGAGCTATAAAGGGAGATTAGTTGCGAAAGGCTATAGTCAACATCAAGATATAGATTATAAAGAGTTGTTTGCTCATATTGCTCACTTGGAGACCATGAGATTGATTATCTCATTGGCTACCCAAAACAAATGGAGTATCTATCAGATGGATATTAAGTCTGCTTCGTTAAATGGCTACTTGGAAGAGAAAGTCTATGTGGAACAACCTCTTGGCTATGTTGTGAAAGGCCAAGAAGATAAAGTCTTAAAATTGAAGAAAGCTTTATACGAACTAAAGTAGGCCTCAAGAGCGTGGAACAACAAAATTAACAAGTACTTCCAAAAGAATGGTTATACTAAATGTCTATATGAACATGCTCTTTACTAAAAAAACAAACAAAAATGGAGACATTTTGCTTGTATATTTGAATGTGGATGATTTGATTTTTACAGGAAACAATCCAAGCATGTTCAAAGAATTCAAGGAAGCGATGATTCAAGAATTCAAGATGACAGACATTGGGCTAATGTCATATTATCTTGGCATTAAAGTGAAGCAAATGGAGGAAGGAATTTTCATTTCTCAAGAAATATATGCTAAAGAAGTACTTGAGAAGTTCAAGATAATCGATTCCAAACCGGTGGCAACACCCGTCGAGATTGGAATCAAGTTATCAAAATATGAAGAAGGTGAAGCTATTAATCCGACATATTTTAAGAGTTTGATTAGGAGTATGAGATATCTAACCTATACAAGGCCAAATATTCTCTTTGGTATTGGACTAGTTAGTCATTTTATGGAATCTCTAACTGCTACTTATTTGAAGATAGATAAGAGAATTCTTTGTTATCTCAAAGGTACACTTGATTAAGGGTTATTTTATTCTTTTACTAAAGATTATTATGATAGTGATTGGGCTAAAGATCTTGATGATCGTAAAAGCACTACTGGATTTGTGTTCTTTGTGGGTGATAGTGCTTTTACATAGAATTCTAAAAAGCAACCCATTATGACCTTGTCTACTTGTGAAGTTGAATATGTTGTTGCCATATTTTGTACCTATCATGCAATATGGTTCAAAAATCTGTTAAAAGAAATAGAAATAATGCAAAATGAAGCAACAGTGATCAATGTGGATAAGTCAACTATTGCTTTGTCAAAAAATCCAGTGTTCCATGATCAGAGCAAGTATATTGATACAAGATTCCATTTCATTAGAGATTGCATTTTGAAAAGGGAGATCCATGTGAAATATATGAAAACAAAAGATCAAGTTGCAGATATTTTCACCAAACCTCTCAAGGTTGATGTATTTTGCTGATGAGAGTATTACTTTGAGTTTACAAAAAATCATGTTTAAAAGGGGATGTTGGAAATTAAACATGATTTATGAAGGAGGTTTTTGAAATAAATGAAGGAGTTTTAATTGTCTAGAGGCTTATATTCATGTATTAAGAGTATTCATGTATTTAGAAAGTTGTGTCTAGATAATTTTTGTCAAATTAATATGGTGCATGAATGTGAGAGTTCATTGTATTGTATTTATGAGAGTTTATTCATAACTTTCTCTTGAGTCCTATATATACCTAAATGGTGTAGTCATTTCAACCATTGCGAGGAAACTTAAAATTTGAGAGTGGATAGTGGTAAGAAAAAAATTATATCAAGTTTGAAAAAGGTTAATAGAGAAGTTTATTTCTCCTCCTAAAATATTTGTCTAATCCTTATTAACTTTGAATGAATTCTCATCACCAAATTTCCAACACTGGATGTCCAAGAATCCTAATATTTGCCTCACAATTCTTAGATGTGTGGAAGGAAATCTGTTTAATAGTAATTTGACAGAAAAAAGACTTGATCTAAATGCGGTCAACAATTTTAGGATCAATATGTACGAGAACAAGCTTGTAAACGTACAAGTAGGAAAATCTACTAAGAGTGTCAAAGAAAACAAACTTGCTTCAGTTGATTAAAAAAGATTATGATTTGATATTGGTTGGAAGAAGACATGATGATGATTGTACAGTGTAGAAGGGTTTGTCAAAATGGAGTGAGATTAAAGAGTTGGGTGTAATTGGATACATATTGGCACCTTCAAATATCAGGTGTAGAGTAGCACGTACGCCTCATTTATTTGCTGGGCTTGGATTGGGTTTGTATTGATTTTTATCCAAACTCATGTTTGGCGCACTCAAATATCTATTCACTAAGTTATCCCATCTCATTTTTAACCCATTAGTTTGGGATTAATTAATCTCACTGAAAACATGGATTAAAATAATCTCATTGCACTCACATTTGACCAAGGAACAGCGAAAGGTAAGGAAGACCACGAGTGGCGAATGGTGAACAATGAGAAAGATCACGAGCAGCGAACTACGACCAACAAGGAAAACCTAGTGGCAAACTATGACTGGCGAGAAAGATTGAGTGACAACTGACAAGGAAGACGGAGCGAACATCAGTGGGAAAGGAGAAGGATCAGACCAATGATGGGCCAATCGACAGCGGGACAATGAGAAGGAAAAGAGTGGCGATGGCAGTGGCTATTCAATAGTGTAGCAAGGAAGGTGATGTGAGAGAGAGAGAGAGAGAGAGAGAGATGAGGGTGATAATGGTGTTAGAGGTTTTCTGCTGACCATAAACTACTCAGATTTACAAAATTTTTAAAAAGTCATTGGATAATTTCTTTAAAATCCTAGTTTGTACCACTATTTTTAATCATAGTCTATCTTTCATCAAACATGGGATAGTATTTAAATTAATCCAATTATATCTCATTCAATCTAATCCAATCCAATCTTATATAAATAATCTAATCCTATCCCGCACACCAAACAAAGCCTTCTGGTGGTTCAACAACAAGTATCTATTGTACAGGAAATGATTGATAGTATTGTAACTCTATAGATTCTTTCATTGGAAAATTTTGTAAATTTATATCCATCTTATGGTAGGAAGTGAAAAAAAAAAATTATATATATATATATATATATTAATTTCACTGATAATGGTAATTATCTCAGTCTCACAATAAGTGAATGCATTCCTTAATTAATTGGTATATCTTATAGTAGGAAGCGAAAAAAATTACAGATTTATATATATTAATTTCATTGATAATGGTAATTATCTTACTCTCACAATAAGTGAATGCATTCCTTAATTAAGTGGTGTGTGTGTATATATATATATATTTTTTTTTTAAACTAACACTCAGAATGCAGCAAGAAATATACTGTTGAGAGCAATTGCTATTTATACGGGCCCATATAAATTTGTAAAACGTACTAAATGAAAATTAAGTCTCCACCATGCATCCACAACTATCCTTCTTAAGAATATATTAATTCACATGGTAATGCTATGGTGCCAAAATTTTATCTAAATTTATTGTCCAAATGATATAGTAAACTTATTTGCAACCATCGCATCATCAATACATCATTTATAATTAAGATATTTATAATAAATCATTCTATCACATCATTTGGATAAAAAATGTAAATAAAATTTTAGGATTAAAACAAAATCTGTGATGTCTACATTAATTATCTAGCATTGTTGACTTAATTTTGATTCAATGTCTAATCACACATGCAGCTTAAATAAATTAATTACTAAAAATCAAAATTTAATAAAACATTAATATGATGTGGTTTTAGGATAAAAAATGCTTATTCAACCTAACAAAATTGAAATAATTTTACAATTAGTTCATTGTTTGCATGCACCTTTTTTCTTTAATTTTTTTTCTTGTTTTTCTCTTATTAGTAAAAAAGAAAAATTTTATTACAATAGTTTAGACTACAATATTAGAATATAAAGGATTTTGCCTTCTTGAGAAATTCGGGGCATGTGTTCTGAAATTAAATTAGAATAATATAGTAATGTGTGTAGTCTTCGAGATATTTAAATATATATTTATAGTTATAATAATACGAATTTAAATACTTATTAATTATTATCATCCAATCAATATTGTATATGCTAATATAACATACCCAGAATTGGCAATTGCGTTGAAAGCTAATTAGTAGCTAACCATATTTTAACACGCAAGTCTTTGCGAGTTTGGGACGTGGCTGACATGCAAGCAGCCATGTAACTCTGTAAGATCCTATATGACCGTAGTCACACGAAATTGATCCAAGTTCACTTCATAGCTGTAGTAACTTTTATTAAGTGCCAGGAAAAAAAAAAAAGCAAAAAAAAAAAACAAAACAAAAGGCAGTACTGGGAAGAAAAGAAATACAATGGCTCAGGCTACAATTGCACCAGTACGTGATCAAAAGCCGGAGTCGTTTAAGCTGTTGAGTGGCCACACCATCCCTGCCGTTGGATTGGGTACTTGGAAATCTGGTTCAGAGGCTGCCAACTCTGTGTTCACTGCAATTGTTGAGGTACATGCTCGTCACGTTAGTCACTTTTAGATGTATAATTTCGTCCGAAATGACCTGAAAATAATTATTACTTGACAAGAAAAAATTATATAGAATCTCATTTATGAAAGTGTCGCCTCTTCTACAAATACTGTTATAGATTGTATAAACATATCTTTTGGTCTTCGCTGATGTTTGCGGCTGAAGCTAGGTAGTCCTAAACTTCCAACTCATATAGTTTTTGGATGATTTATTGATCGAGTATTTAATTTATATGACATCGTTAGAAGTATATAAATGTTGATCACATTATCACTAACTTTGATGTGTCATAAGACAAGGAAATTAGTAGCTAGAGGATCTGGTATTGATTTTAGCATCAAAGTTTTAAGTACATTAAAGTGAATATATACAAACTAACTACTTCTATGGGACTCCTTGATTTTGGATGCAGGCCGGTTACAGACATATAGATACGGCTGCGCAATATAAAATTCAAGAAGATGTCTCTCGTGACCTCTCTCTCTTGCTATCATCATAATCATCATCATCATCAGTCTATTCATAACCCATTAATTGGTTGTGTAATTAGTACTGTAATTCTGTATTATTAATTACAGAACTAATTATGCAATGTTACATGATTAAATTGTTGAAGTATTTATTTTAAAATATCCTGTTTAGAAAATCGTTATTATATATACCCCACAACACAAAAATCTTAAACATCTTTTTGTTTCTCGCAGGTGGGCCATGGACTCAAGGCAGCCATGGAAACAGGAATTGAGAGGAAGGATCTCTTTGTCACATCTAAGCTATGGTACAGTATGCACATGAAAATTCGATAGCGCGGATCCCTTACTTTATATTGTCAAAGTTCAAATTTTTAATTGCAAATTTGTTTAAATTGTATTTTTTTTAGAGGTTTTCTATTTACTTGACAAATATGATATTGTAAATTATCGAACTCCTGGAGACAATGTACTTGGTAATAATGCTAATGATATCATTTATGGTCAATATTATAGGTGCTCAAACTTGTCACCTGAAAGGGTTCGATCTACACTGAACAATACCCTTAAAGAACTCCAACTCGATTACCTTGATCTTTATTTGGTATCCTCTTCAGCTTTGTCACATAAAATATTACAAGTTGATGAGTCCTTTTTTTACTATTGAGATCATGTGGGGGGACTTCGCGGTTTTACTGCAGATTCACTGACCATTCCATCTTAAAGAAGGAGCCAGCAGACCTCCAGAGGCTGGAGAGGTACTGGACTTTCATATGGAAGGAGTTTGGAGAGAAATGGAGAAACTTGTCAAAGATGGTATTGTTAGGGATATAGGAGTTTGCAATTTCACCCTCAAGAAGCTCAATAAACTACTTACATTTGCTGAGACCATGCCATCTGTGTGTCAGGTATCAATTGGTTCCTAAATATATACAAGAGGTCTTTTTGTAATATGTATAGATGTCTGGATTTTATTTGAGTTTGAATGTCAAATGAAATAGATTTGAATTGTAAAGCCTGAAGCAGTAACGTAACACTATAGTTATATATACGGGGGGTAACAGGTTCCTGTTTTGATTCATGGGCTATGTAGTAAGATTTAGAATTTATTAATAAAAGACAAAAACAAGTGAAAGCTAACCCAATTTAGAGTTTGTAAACATTTGTCTAATACTAAATTGAGTGGTGGTGCACTATCTGGACGTATAGTAAAATCCACATTGTTTGCTAAACAACGCTGAAATTTTTTTTGTTTTTTCTGCATTGTTTTTGTTTGATTTTGTATGATATACATCTCAATAAAATCTAGAAGCCCACACTTGAAAAATTCTCATTCTCTCACCTTGTGGGTGTTTTTGGTCTCAGATGGAAATGCATCCAGGATGGAGAAATGATAAAATGCTGGAGATGTGCAAGAAAAATGGCATTCATGTCACTGTAAGACCAAGTATATAATACATATTTGGATGATTGATTGTTTAAGTGATAATTTGGCGGTGTCAGGTAATGATCATCTTGGATGAAACTGTATCAGGCATACTCACCATTAGGCTCACAAGATGGAGGCAGAGATCTCGTCCATGATCAGAAGGTAGAAAAAGTAGCAATGAAGCTGAACAAGAGCCCAGGCCAGATTCTGGTGAAATGGGCCCTCCAGAGAGGCACAAGTGTCATCCCCAAATCAAGCCACACCGAGAGAATCATGCAGAATATCAGGGTTTTTGGATGGGTTATCCCAGAGAGAGACTTCCAAGCTCTTTGCAGCATCTCAGACCAGGTACTACTTTGTTCGGATGTTAATCTCACACGAAAATTTACTTTGACATGTTAGTACATATCTACATTTTCACACGATGAAATTGTACTTGTGGTTTCAGAAACGAGTGTTGGATGGTGAAGATCTCTTTGTGAACAAGACCACAGGGCCGTTCAGGAGTGTGGCTGATCTTTGGGACCATGAGGACTGATTGCATTGTTTTAATTTTGGTTATTGACAACAAACCAAATGTTCTCTTTTGTCGTTTTTGAATAATTTCGGATTGTCCAGTTTGTAATTAGTGAGTTTTATCACTCTCTTTTTGAGTTGAAATTAATTTGCACTTGTTTCACAGTTTCTAGTTATATCTCTATTACACTTTCTAAAGGTTTCTCTGTTTTAACACTTGTTTCATATTTTCTAGTTATGTCTCTATTACACTTATTAAAGGTTTTTCTGTTTTGACACGAACCTTATAGATAATATTCTACACTAATAATTTCAATACTCTCATGTAAAAAAGCTTATTTTAAATGATGTAATGTTTATGTTAAATATATAAATATTCAAATGATAATGATATGATAACTAACATAATGAATATAAATTAATATTATAAATTCATAAATATAAAAATTACAAAACTCATTTTCAGGTATTATTAACCCAAAAAGAAAACCAAATCAAAACTCAAAATGTCCAGCTCACAACGGTAGATTGGAATATGGTTTTGCTTCTATATATGTGTAAATGAAGCCGTAAAATAGTGGATAATATGATACCTTAAAACATACCCAAAAAAATAAGAACAATCATTAGAAGAGAATATCTCAAGTGCTGGAAAAGAAAAAACAAATGAAGCCATAAAATAGTGAATAATATGATACCCAAACAAACATCTTTAAAAAAAAAAACAAACAAAATTATAACAATATCATTAGAAGAGAATATGGTGATGGAAAAAAAGAGATATATATATATATATATATATATATATATAGATAGAGACAGAGAGAGAGGGGTACTAAAAGAACCTGAAAATATTATTCCCTATAAAGAAAAGTTGCATTCAGAAAACCCAAATGACTAATTATTATTTACAAAATAATTTAAAAAACAAAAATCAGAAAATCTAGTACTACAAATTAATCTGCACATCACATTTATGTTCTCTTGTTGTCAAACTTTTGAACCTTCGAGACTGGGAGGACTGGTTCAAATAGCTCTGTTGCTGAATCTTGCTGTTGCACCACCAAAACGGATGCCCTGCCCCTACCTTCTACAGACACCAACAAGTCTCCGAGCACACCGATCTCTTGAATCTCACTCCACTCTGCTAACCCTTTCAATATCGGCAACTCGTTGTCGTGTCTCCTGCCAACCAAAACAAGATCAAAATCCTCCCCTATAAACTTGAGCAATTGTGCAGTCTCGGATGCTTCAACTACATTTTCCTCCTTGTATTCAATGCTCTCGTTCTCATGGATTGCCATTTTGAAATCGTTGATGGAATATTCGTCTTGCCGCCTCTCCTGCAAATCTCCAGTGATATGTTCCTCTTCAATGAGTCGGACTACTGTGAGCGTAACGCGAGGGTGTCCTGCCATGCGTATACCATATGCTAGTGCTTCGCGATCATCGGGGCCTCCAAGAAATATCACGCTTGCGTTTATGGTTGATTGGTGGTTACAAAAGTTAGGACTGAGAAACGTTCCACTTCCGAAGAAGATTGCAGCTGAACAAGGAGCATACTCCAATACATTTTTGTTCACTGCCCTGATAGATGGACTATCGGATTTCTTATAAGGGAGAATCACAAGGGCGGTGCTCTTCTCGTGCCCTACTGTGCAAATATCATCATGCATTGTAGAGTAAGGTGCAAGTGAAGTAAAGCACTGCATGGCGACAGCTTCTGGTCTTTGTTCCTGGTATTGTTGGAACACTTTGTTGATGCGGTCGCCGTCGGTGAGCTTATCCGACGATTCTCTATCGTACTGGTGTGAAATGAACAGTGGCATGGAGCCAACAAGTTCTTCCAAGTACATGGCGTAAACTGCTAGAGGACTTTCTTTGGTTGGGTTGGAGACTTCAAGGATGTTGATAATGGGAGGAACATGATCTTGTCCATGAACACACGCCACTATTCGCAGCTCACAATGTCTCTTGCTATGCTGGATTGTGCGTTTGTTATATGTCACGTATCTTCTTGAAGTGTCGTAAATGGCTCTCACAATTGGTGCAGCTATAAACGCATGAACAAGTGAAACCAAAACCATGGTGGTGAAAGAATCGTCGCCAATTAACTGCTTACGAAAGCACTTATAATTAAGATCACACTATTATATAATTTCTATATAATTACTAAGATGAAAACTAATCATTGGATTCTAATGAAAATGTTTTTACAAAATGAAAATTAAGAGATGATTTAACTACATATGAACGAATTTATAATTAGAATCATGCTATTATATAATTTCTACATAATTACTAGGTTGAAAACTAATCATTGGATTATAATATATAAGTTTTTACATAATGAAAATTAAGAGATGAGAAGATTTATCTTTCTAACCACTACTCTTGTAACTATACAGATATTAGATAGCAACTAAACCCTTTAATTAGAATTAAATAACAAAAATTATATTAAACTAATACATATGACTATATATAGATGTTTTTGAGTATTTGTACCTTGAACTGTTTTGCACGGTAGTAAATTAGAATATCAAAGGTGCCTCTGGAAGTCAGGATCAGACAAAGTGTGAGAGCATCTTTAAATGGCATCTTGTAATATAGTGTCGGAATCATTATGCTGAAAATTTTGACTATGGTAACCACAGATGCCGTCAATGTCACGAAGAGAACATTTTCGAATCCAATCTTGTAGATATTGACTCGTTTGCCGACATTTATCGTGTAGCCTGGCATGAACACTGACCAGGCAACGGAACCAAGTTTATGTGCCAAACTAGAACCCATTGGAGGGCTGTCCGGGGTTGCTATGCCCAATATTATTGGTCCATTAATATTATGTTGTCCTGTGAGTTCACCGAAAAGAGCACACCCAAAAATCATCATAAGAATGCAACATATATATGATTCTTTCAAGGTTTTTCTTTCTGGGGTATGTTTTATCATCCAAAGTAGTGTAGGTCGGAGTGCGAAAATGATAAAACTAATCATGAAAAGTTGGCTCAGTTGGACGCACACAAAGGCTCTTACTTCAACCGAATTATTCAGTTCCAAAATCTGTAGTGCAATAGAAGAAAGCGCAAAGCACCCCAGACCAGCAATCACCGAAGAAGTTAAACCAATCCGACCTATCTGCGAATTCAGGAGCTTGAGATCTTTAAGGAAGACTAGAACTTGTTGGAAGGCAGTTACTGCTTCCAAGGCAGCAATATGTGTGAGTGTTTGTCGAAGCTCCTCATTTGATATGTACTTTCTTAAATGTGCAGCAAATGGTATGGTTATTGAGAATGGTAGTACTAGCATTGCGATGGCTATAGTAAATGCTATTTTTCCAGGTCTTTTGAGAAAACTCAAGTCTATTTGCACACTAAGCAGGAAAAATACAATAGTCAATCCTATATTTTCAAATGCATTTATCACTGCATTGCCCATTTGTGATACCAACAGTTCTTCTCTGAAAATCCCCTCTCGAGACAAAAACGAGGGCCCTATTCCAATCCCACTCTGCATACAATTATTTCGGTCTGCAGTTAGTAGTAATATATATTTTTTTTCTTTTCTTTTTTCTCAGGTATAAATCCAAAAACTTAAGCTATTTATAAAGTATCCAAAAAAAATTATAAAATTCCCTAGCACCTAGCGTAAGTAAAATTTACCTATCATAAGTAAAATCTATAGGTCTCAAGTAGAAATATATATATGAACATAAATAGAGCGTGGTGGATTGGTCCAGTCTTAAAAATATATATATAGAGAGAGAGATATAAATATAAAATATATATAGAAAAGGACTAAAATAATGATATAAAATTCTTTTAAAATATTCTTTCATATTTGATAAAACTCAAATATAATTATAGATTCTGTTACAATGATTTGATATTGTTTTAATCCCTGTATAAATCTGAAATTGAAAATAATGTAGAAAGAAAATGGAAAAAATAAAATAAAATAGTGGACATGAGATTTACGTGGTAAAACCGTTAATGTGAGATAAATATCCACAAACTATGACTAAAAGAATTTTATTAAACCAACAACAATAATATAACCTCTCTCTAAAAATTTAAGAGAGAACTTAGGAAAAGAGAACTCCCAGACAATTGAGATTTGAAATATGGTATACCAGACATGGATCGGAACAATGGATTACCAAGTGCAATTGCCTGTTTATAGGCAATATGTGGAGGTGAAAATCAGCAATTCAGTAATGAATGATGGCAGTGTTAATTGCTTCGTCCAATTTTCATGTTTTTACGTCACCAAGTCAACAAACGTGGCTCCACCTCCATATACAAATGGTTCATGCTTCACCATCTTTACTTCACTAAGTCAATAAATGTGGCTCCACCTTTTATACAAATAATGTAGCTTCACCTTTCTTAACGGATCATGAGATATTAACTAAATTTAGAAATACATGTGCATGTGAGGGTTGTCAAACGCAAAAAAAGTTTAACCTAAAAACTTAAAACTATCGAGAAATCACATTTAAAAATAATAACAATAATGATACAAAATTCTCTGAATGCATTCATTTGAAAACTTTAGAATGTGATCTTACCAGAATTTCTGGAACATAGCTAAAATGTCCAAAAGGCTTGAGAATGATCCGAAAAATTGCTGTTACAACATTAACAACAGAGACATACGCCAGCAATATTGGAACGGGTGATCTTCTAATATCTCCTCCTCCGAATAGGAAACCGCCAGAGATCATCCCTTTGTATTTCTCACAAAACAGTATACTGTTAAGATAATTAATATGTGTCGTGTTTCTTGTATTGGCCATGGTTGTATGTGCTGGATTCTTTCTGACCAAATTAGATTAAGAAAAACAAATAATGATAATGATACTAATAATGGTGAATCAAAGACAAGGAAGAAAATGAAACATGTGAAATAGAAAAAATAAGCGAAGAAAAGAAGAAAAGAAAAGGTGAAAGTACGGTTGTTGAGCAATGAGAGGGAAAAGGAGAAAAAACTTGTGTCATACATTCATTAAGGGAAAAAATTCCATCCAAGCAAAAATGAAGCCTAGATCAATGCTCTTTGAGTGGACTTGAATTGTCTGAATTAGCTTAATTGGCTCGATATAAAGTTAATGCGTTTTGTTTATTTTTCTTTTTTTTTTTAATTTATAAACTGTATTTGTTGTCAATATTTGATAGGTGTAAAACTTTCAGCATTGTTCTTGAAAGAATCAGTTATTGTCTATTGACATGACTAGTAATTGTAAGACAAAATAATTCTAGTTATTTTTTAAGCTAAGAATTATTAAAAGATAAAAAAAAATTAATTTGACAAAATTTAGATATCTACGTTCTAATTTTACTATAGAAATATTGGATTAGTTATCATATTTACACATATTTGAAACAATAATATTATATAATTTTGAATCATTATTAAAAATAAGAAAAACTTCATTTGGATCTCTATGTTTTTAAAAAATTTCTCATTTTTAAATATGAATCTAGTTATAGTCTTTATGGTCCCTTACTTTTCAAAAACGTATTAAATTAGTCATTTTATCATCATTTTTAATAAAAACATAGAGACCAAAATAAAATTCTTCCCTATTAAAAATGATAACATAATGATTAATTTGATGAGTTTTTGAAAAGTAAGGGACTATAAAGGCTATAAACAGATTCATATTTAAAAATAAGAAATTTTTCAAAAACATAGGAACCCAGATGAAGTTCTCCCTTAAAAATATATATACACATTTTTTTTTTTTTTTGCCTTTATCCATACTCATTTACGACTCTCGAGACCTCAAGAATTAGGTCACCAAGGAATGGTCCAGACAACAATAACCTCTACTATTAAGAAAACTATCCACGAACTAATAGGACCTACCGTATATTGTTCACATGATGGACGGGTACTCAAAACCACGACATTGCTTCTAACGAAGCATCCGGCGTGCTTTGTCCTCCACAGAGGCAAGCACCTTGGTGAGTAATTACACATATTGTTATATCTTGTAAAAATGGAGATTCTGTTCTCTGAAGTGTCACGTATATTAAGAGAACATTTTTTTTTTTTAACATAATTTTAACATTTATTTGCCATTTTTGTTGTCAGGCTAGTATAGCCCAACATGAGGTCTCTATTTTTTTTTCACTTAAAGGCCCAAGTATAACCAACCAATGTTATCTTCACTACGCAATAATAGTTGAACATCACCTTATCAAAAAAAAATTCCTGTGAAGATCTGTGACCCAAGAAAAAAAAAGTGTGAAGATGACATTTGTGTGGGGTGCTAATAACATGTACCCGACTTATAATTAGTTATTTTGTTGGGCTAGCTTTGAACTAGAATTTGTTTGTGCGTGGGATGTCAGGCTAATAAAAGCCCAAAGAGTATGTACATCTTCATCAGAGTCCAGAACCGATACATTCTGGAAAACAACTTTTTGTTTTCCCAAGAAAAGAAACATGGCAGAGAGGAGGTGGTGCTGTGGTGTTGAGAGCCTATAAATAACATTTGATAGATGATGACTAGGAAATTGCCTTCCTGGTCCCTGAATTTCTGCCCTATTTTCTGCAACAAAAATCTATAGCAAAAGCACTTTATTTGTGCAGTGTTTTTTTTGTCTTTTTCACTTTCTTCTTGTTCATAATTTTTGCTTTCACAATTGATTGTACTACCAATTTTCTTAGAAGCAGAAGCAAACCTGATACCACAGGTAGATTCCACGTTAAAGCCTTCATTTGCTCTATGCCACTTGTTTTCCGAGGTGGGGTTCTCTTTATAAAAACAAATAAACTTATTACAAAAGTTATATGTGAACATATCTCTGGAACTCACAATCTAAACCTCCTCATCATTCACTTTCAATTTTATTTGATATATACCAACATGATATTTTCTATTTATTTTGTATTTATTGATTTCAAAATATCCAATTATAATTTAAAGTCTAAGAGATTTTTACAAGAAGAACATGTGAGTCTAGTCACTAGTGTGAAAAGTTTGAAGATTGCAACAAGTACCTTGGGCTCACAAAAGGAGCCTTTGCCTGAATTTTGCCATGGATGGACAGACAAGCCATGAGCCATAGACGGTAGATCGACAAGAGAAAAATTTAATATATGAATAAAGAAAAAGTAAAAGCAAAGCATCATGTCCGTACCTGAAAGAAGTAACAAGGCAGGCAGGGAGCGACAGAGAGGTCCCAAAGTCAGGTTCAGAAAAGGTTTGACACTACCCTCCCCATTTTAATAGCTTTCACACATATACCTCTAAACCCCGTGACTATGGCTACTCCGCATTATACTGAAGAATTCTCAAATGCTTCTTATCGGCACGGAAGTGGGAGATAATGAGATATGGTTGAGAATCATAACCGTCACATGCATGAATTTCCAATATCACAAACGTGAATTGTGATAAAAAAAAAAAAGTGAAATGTGACAGGCGAAAGAACAATATAATTCAAAACCATACTTTTGTTCTCGTAAGTGTGAAGTGTTAAATACTTCATTTGAGTATAAATATACTCCCTATTGGACCAATTCCAACATCACGATCGTCAACTCATCTTACTTTTTTGTATATCAAAATCCAAAGGGTTTAGCTATATTGCATACAGAAATCATGAATTTCAAATTTTTTGAATTACAATATGAGGTCGTGGATAGCACATTCTACTTTGATTAGAACTTATAAATCATTATTATGAGAATGAAAATCATACTAATCCGAACTCACAACACGGCCTCAATTATTGTAGATATGGTAATAAATATAATCTTAAATATCATTTTCCACTTTAACAATCAGTTACTATTCAAGTTTCACCCTGAATCTGAAATCCGAAAGGAAGGAAGAAAGCATAAAAAAGGAATTGACAAAAGGGAAAAGAAAGACTCTGACCAATAAATGATTTGCCTTTAGACTTGCACTGGCAAGTAATAATCTCATTTTCCAAAGAAGACACATAGTCCCAAACAAAGCAAAAAAGCTCATGCCATTGTAGCGTAAATTTGAAATGGAACCCATTGCGATTTTCAAGAATCATCCAACCAGAAACAGACAAATCTTAACCCAATCTCTGCGTTGTAAACAACAGAAATCTGGACCTTGGTATTAAACGAAGTTAATCTGCTTTTCTTCTACAACTATATATGAAAACGAAGACAGCATACAAGAACAATAAAACTTGATACACAACCATGCCAATATATTTTTACATCACATTAGTACTTGGCTCTGATTAGACTAATTATCAGAAAGTTCACAACCTTAACTGATTAAACCCTCAAAAAGACCAAATTAAGAAAACAAAACTAAATACTCTTTGAAGATCTAGTTAATCAGTAGTAGTAGAAGTAGTAGTAGTATCATTACTATCAAAAGCTGTTTAAACCAGGGCTGATTTGCGGACGAAGTATCTATAAGCAGCCACCTTTTTTCTCCTAGAGGAAGTGTTGTCGACAGAGAGCACCATCTTGCCTGCTTCTCTTGATGTGTAGGAGTTGTGAACAGCTTCTTCCGAGGGAGAGACTTTCCTGGGCTTCTCAACTGCTATGGTGTAGCTGCCCTCAGCATTTGGTACAAACTCTGCACTGTATTCCAAGTCCCAGCCACCAACCACAATGTCCCATGTTATGGTTGCTCCAGCCTAATTAAATTAGATTATCCATTAAAAAAAATACAATGAATGCAACAATTTTATATCTAGAATCCATAAATCTAAGCAATTTGATTTTAGTTTAATAGTTTTGATCATCTAGGGTTGATCAAAATTTGACAAATTTAACATAAATAAAAGAATTATGGGTTAGGATTAATATATTTGAGATCGAACCTCAATGCCCTCAATCTGGATGTTAACTTTCTCTCCTCCTTTGACTGTGAACTCAGAGGCTGGTTTTGGTGGTCCATTATTCAACTCACTGGGTCGACTCAGTCCACCATACTGTACTGGAATGTCCTCTGGCCTTATAAATCTGATCATCATCAGGGAATTCTCAATATAAATACATGAAAATTTACTAAGAGAAAATTTACTAAGGAAAAGACAACTTTGCAATTAAAATCAAATTTCAAACTGGTTAAAACTTTGAACACAGGAAAAAAACAAAAAAATCGTATGTGGCGATACAGGTTAACAAACAGACAAAATACCCAGAAACACATCAGAGATTCTCGAACTTATGATAATCTAACACAGGTAAAAAAATAGTTATTAAAAAGTGTAAATCCAAGGAGAGACCAAAACAACAAAAAAAACTTACTTGTAGAGGGTCTCGGCTACATTCCCTTCCTTAGAGATTACAAATTTGCTCTTGGTTCGTTGAGTCAGGAATGGACTGAACATTGAATACAGCATACTGAAGTACCACGGCACATTGATGAAAATCTAGACCGAACCCAGAAACCAAAATCTAATCAATTACTATGAAAAGTAGTCACTTATAATATAACCAGATTGGTGATTAGCATTGTTTTTGTACCTTGCGAGCAACCATTTCAGGGTAGTTGTCTTGGAAGAGAGAGAGGATCTGATTGGAAGCAACTCTTAGTTCTCTTTTGGGCATGTCTTTGAGATCGGTGACTTGGATAATAGAGTTGACACCACCAGGCTTGAAATGCAAGAGATTGATGCCTCTCTCCAGGACTTGGACTCTCCATCTCAGGAACTTTTTCAGCTTCTCTTCGTCTCCAAAGATCCTCTCATACATGTCCTTGTCTCTAAAGACACCATACGCGTTGTAACACACAGGGTGTCCTTCTCTGTCGTAGCCTTGCATGTAAGCGACCACCCCTTCAAGTTCTTTGAACCCCAACTCCTCCTCCACAACCCCATCTGCTGCAAAATCTCTTCTCCAACTCAAGCACTTGACTAGCATGTTGTACGCGTCCTGGACCCTGAAATCTCTGGCTCTGAGGAACTTCAAGAGTATAACATCTGCTTTCTCGTCTCCATTTCCCAGAAGAGGAATGCCCCACATGGAGCACTCATTGTCGCTGCCATGAGAGTCGTTGAGCTTGTTTTTGAGCTCTTGCAGAGCTTTTCTCTCGGAAGATTTGAGGTTGGAGGCGATGTAAGTGTCTTCTTTGAAGGAAGGAGTCCGGAGAGTGGCGGCTTCCATTAAAGCAGTCACAAATGACTTTTTGTTGGTGGTGTAAGGTTTTGGTGAGGCTTCTGGTAATGGGCGGTGGTCCTGTTGTGTCAAGCTTTTTTGTGTCATGCTCATGGCTGGAGACGAACCTGTTGTTACTGCTTCAGCGTCCATTAATGAATATTCGAGGGAGACCCAGATGGAATCTCTCTCTCTCTCTATATATATCACACAAAGCTCTCTTCTCTCTCTGTTTGTGTTTGTGTGTATAATCAATAATGAACGTAAAAAAGATGAGAGCTGATATGGATTTTCTATGGAACTGCAAAGCAGAAGTTTTTTTGTCTAAAAGGGAAGAGACTGTAAAATGAGAGTGAATACAAACTGTGAGCGGAAGAGATGAATTTTACAGAAGGGGAGTAAGAGAGAGAGAGAAGGACACGACACAAGTTACAAATGAGCCGCGATTTTGATTTGAACAACTACAAACGAAGAGCCGCTTAAAAAACTGTCCGAATTTGAACTATCAACAAGTGAAAGAAGTCACGCGCTGCAACTAGCGCGTGTGATTGAATTTTAGTATCTTTTTTTGATACATTTTAGAGATAATCTCAATTTCTCCCCTGTAATTTAAAGAAATAATCAAAATTCCCCCTAACTTTGAAAAATCATTTAAATGGAAGGGAGGATTTTGACTATTTCTTCAAACTATGAGAAAATTAAGATTATCCCTTCATTTTACCTATTTTCAAAAGGTTTTATTTTTATATTCGGATCGGCTAGAATAAGACTCTAATGATATAGTTAGAAAACAGTTTCAAAAGATGGAAAAGAGTGATCAAGTAGAAGGACGAATCCACAATATATGATAAAAAAAGCCAACAAATTCATAGGAGATAAGAGTAGATCATGATAAAGACAGAGGGCAGCAGAGATTTTATCATTAAACTACTGCTTGAAGTTTATTTTTAAAGATGTAAAATTAATAAATAGTATTTTTTTAAAAACTAGCACGTCCCTAGAAAGATTCATGTGTAATTATTAATAATAACTGTTAAAAATAATTTTGAATTCATATGATTTTTTAACTCAACTAATTATACATTTCATCTTTTAGATGAATTGTGATATTCAAATTATATTATATAAATATAAAAAAATTATGAATAATAGTAATTGATGTAAATGAACTCAATATTTTTATATAGTTCATTTAAAAAATATTAAATACACTCTTTTAATACTTTTTTTAATATTTTTCAGTAAATGTAAGATATTAGTATAAAATATATTTTTATGACGTAAATTTTACTTTAAAAAATGAAATTTGTAATAAAATTTTAAAATAAAGGTGTATTTACTAATCCTATGTTAAATGAGGTACGGTTAATAATAGTGTATTATTCGCCATTCCTCCAGTCCGTTAATTATCAACTTTGAAAAAACGTTTTTGTTGACTTGGGCCGAGCCGAGCCGAGCCGGGTGGCGATCGTACGGGAAGGAGACAAGACAGGAACGGTGGTGGTGGTGGGTGGTGGCTTGTAGAAGAGGTGATAATAATTGATGAATTCAGAGAGATGTAGTGAGACTGGAGGCAAGAAACTGGGTACGGGTTTGTTGAGAGAGTGAGATAGGCACACAGAGAGAGAGAGAGACAGAGAGACCAGTGCTTTTATTTATGGGTCCCTGATAAGCTTACGTTTTGCTTTTTTGTGGACCCCCACGTCTCCAAACACGCGTCTCTCTCTCTCTCTCTCTCTCGAGTTTCGGGGGCCAACACCTACACAAGTCCTTTGCCAGTAGCAGTAGACTACATTGTCAAGCAAGTCCAAACACAAGACGATATTGAAAAGACACAGATAACACACTCAATAGTGATGATGGTGGGGTGATTTTGAAATTTTGAATCATCTTCTCTAAGTAATTAATAGCGTAAAACCAAAGTTTGGTACATAATTTCACTTCCAAATATGGTCCTGCTTGAGCGCCGAAAATATTTGAGTCTCACTCTACTCATATGTTAAATATTGTGGATGGCACAAAATAATTTTTAGAGTTTGCTTAATTTAATCAGATTTCCTACGTGACAGTCCTGCGATTATAGCGTTAGCTCTAAAACAAATAATAAAATAATGATTTTTTCCCGAAAAAAAAAAAATAGTTGAAGTATATAATTAAGGTGGTCTAAAAGTCATTAAGTAACTTGAAAACAGCAAGTTATTATTGGTGTCTGGAATGGGAGGACTAGTGCCATCTGGTCAGGTGGTCCTGTAAAAGCAGGTTATATTTGTTAGGTAGTGGTAATGACTTTATTTGTTCTTCTTCTGCTTTCATGATTTAGCCGAGAAAATTTGGTTTCAGATTTGTGACGATAATGAGAATGTAAGAAATATCTCTTTAAAGACAAAGTTTTTTGTACCCCAGTGTATGTATCTTGCCGTATACTACATTCACATTATTAATCAATAAATGAACTGTAAAATTGTTCCCCAAATTTATGAATCATTTATGAGATTTGACAAACGATGAACATATAAATCTATTTAGAAAATCGATGGGATACTCCTGCAATTTTATCAAAATTTAAACAAATTTTATCAAGCATCAATTTATTATTTATTGCTCACGACTTTTAGAAGCACTTATTAAAGTTGTTTATACATAGAGAGAACGGTCTCTCTATAAAATTATAAATTTTCAATAAGATTTAATATATTCTAACAAAATCTAATTAGATGTTAATCTCTAACTACTTCTGTAATCATTATTTATCAAATAAGATTCTTGATCAATTTCAAATTTGATAGAGCTTGATGTATGTATCTTATTTAAACTAAGGTAAGTAAATTCTCAATATAGTGGGTGTACTATCACATAATAATACATCCTTTCATTGAAAATTCAAAACATTGACATGACCAAAATTTAAACTTAAATGGTTATCTATTGAATCTTTAGTCATCAAGTGTACTAAGCAGAGTGCACCAAAAAAAATTTCTATACAAGATGTAATGCGTATAAAGTACTCACTCATTCAGCTTGTTTTTATATTCATAGAAAATTTTATTGTTAGTGTTTCAAGACAAGATTGATAGGGTCTCCAAAACATGTGCATTATTTCTCATCCTATGCTTGCTAGATAAGATAGATATTCTCCGTTGGGGTCCAAATTATTTGAACAAAACAAGAAAAAAATTAATAATAATATAAGCAGAGAATGAGACATCGTTTTCAAACCTACAATCCTCTCATCCATCATTGGTGCTTCAATCTCGGTGTAGAAAACGATTGGCCTCCGCTATACATGTCTTGTCAACCTCTCTTGGATTTTAGATCTCCATTCACAGAACTTGCTTTTCACATTTTTGTTTCTATATGTGGTCGCCTACGTTCATAGCTTTGGAAGCAAGAAAATCTAATAATGCTGTTTTGTTACACATTAACCACTTTGAAGCCATGATATGCTTTCTGGGCAACAAAGCAATTCTTCAAACTTCTCTCTCGTAAATTATGGTACCAGAGATAGCGAAAGTTAGGTTGGCTTGTTGATGCGTTATTTACATCCATATGAATGAAATAATAGATTCTAATTCCTTTTATTAATCCTTCCAATTTTAACTAATAAATGGGATCAAAACTAATCAAGAGTGCAAGGCAATGGTGACCTACTTGATGACTTTGTGGCCTCTACTACAAGCTCTTTATTATAGGAAATGTGAAAACATGGGCTTGTCGGACTTGAAGGGAGACCTTTCGGCCCCACTTTCGAGGGAAAGCGAAATATTTGCATTGGATTCTAAAAGGAAAAATATGCAAATAAATAAAGAGAAAAAAATAGCCTTAATTTAGTCGGCAGAAGACATGAGACTTCATGAGAATTTTTGGGGATCCGATTAATTTAAGTATAATTAATTTGGGCATGGTATTGTTCATGTTTAGCTTTGGTTGGACCATTAATAATCATTTTATCCACCCAAGTACCCTAACTTTTCACTCTCAAATTCAAAAATATGGGTCTAGTTTGATATATTGCTAGGAAGATAATGGAACCCACAATGCTTATCAAAAACCTTGTATCTTTATGCATCTCTCATCATTTGGAGAATAAAATTTTGACTTTAATTTTATTCAACAAATATATGAAAAGAATTAAGATTAATAAATAAAGTAAAGTAAATTTATCAATGTTTTTGTATTTTAGTTATTAAAGAGTTGTAACAATTCGTGATATATTAATAACCTTTGATAATTTATTAAGAATATTTTTTTAAAAATATCTGTCAACAAATAAATATGTCTTAATACGAAAAAGATTTAATTGTAAAAAAAAAAAAAAGAAAAGGTTTTTTTTCAAATAATAAATCCGACATAAAAAATAAAAGGCGTATCTAACTAATGAGTAATGAGTGCACAAATTGACCTTGTAAAATTGGATCGTCAAGTACATTATTAATCTTGAACCTCAATCTTGATCCAAAGCATGACCTCTCTAATATTACGTGCACTCATTGCTACTCCAAAGTGTCCGTGACCTAAAAAGAGCCCAAAATCTAGTAAAAATTGAAGTACAGTTAGGAAAAGATGGTGTTTAGGAACTCGTGAAAAGGTCGATGTAAATTCAAAATTATACACTACATAGTCTAAAGTAATCCTTTCTTCTTTAACTTTTCTAGGTTGAACCAAATCAACTTTTGACTTATGCACTATTCTCACCCAATTAGGTGCCCCCATACAATCATCACTGTCCAAAAAGTTAAACAGTGTCTGAATTCATTATATTGTTATATAATCACTATAAAAAATTTAAATATAATAAAATGTATCGTATATTTTTTATTATATACTATTATTCGTTAAATATTGTCACAAAATACAATTATAATGAAAGAAATATATGTGAAGTTGTACATTGTGTTGGTATGTTTTAACATTAACTTTGTATGATTTTAGCATAATGTATAAATATATAATCACAGAACTTGATACATGAACATGAAAAAATTATTGTACTATGGACAAGTAAGTGATTTGGACTCCTCTTGGCTACTAGAAACAAAGCTTTATCTTTTTCCTGTCCTGATTCAAGGAGAGTGTCTCTTTGGCCTTTATCAGGTTTTGCAGATTTCACATGCAAATGCAGCCAGAAGCACTTTGTTCTCATATAGTCACAACTTTCTTAAGTATTATATTATTGTTTACGGCATTTTTTTACTATACGCATGTGAAGCTTGCTATTAGTTTATAAAGTCATGCAACCAAAAATGCACCTGAAAATGGAAACAGTTGCATTTTAGGCAGCTAATGGTTTAAAATTTAGTTTCTTTGAAAGATTAAATAGTTGCATTCCATCATTTCTCTATCTCACAACTACTAGTTGAAATTTCTAAAAAGAAAGGTGAGTGAGAACAAGCAACTAAATATCAATTTTGATAAATATACTGGAGTTTAACTCTAAATTCATAAAAATATGAATAACTATTATCAAAATTATAATAGTTCAAATATGCTTTTAAGGTAATTAAAGAGATACTTTGCCTGCCACCAGAAAAAAGAACGTCTAATTAGCTCAATCAAAGGAAAAATTAACCCATTATTCTGGTTATATATAAGATTCTTTCAAGAATATGGTCTCTTTAATTTCTCGTTGTCCCACCATAACGACTTAAAACCCCAAAAATTATAAGGAATACAGCTCATTTAGGATCACAGATGTCAACATTTAGACAACAAAAAAGAAGAAAACAATAAAGCAGAATGATCCATATTCCTCTTCTTGGCCCTCTAATTTGGCAAGTGATCTATTTTTGACAATTGAAAATCTGAAATGGGATATGAACAACTGTGTCACACTCACAAGGTGAATGCAAATTTCATTGAATCGATTTCCACTTCGACCAATGACAGTAGTGAACCAGCGAAGATAATAATGGGTATCCGAATTGTTTGTATGTATTTGTAAATATTGTCTGGCATGGGCTTGTTTAAATAAAAAAATGTTAGACACAGACAAAAGAACACTCCAACCCATTATCCATACGCAGACTACTGGTCAAAGGTTTTTTTCGCAATCAAATGATCTCTTTTTCTTATTACCATAGAAAGCAATTAAGGGCCCATGGTGTCTCTTGCATGCTTCTTTGGGCCAATAGAATTGCAGCACCTGTCAACAGAACCCATGTTGCTCAACAGTGAGAACGAGTCAGCTGACATTTATTGAGGCCATGACCATGACCAGCTCTTTGGAACTTAATAATTTATAGGTTTTTTTTTATTCCCATACCAGATCATCTTCCTGTCACGAATCATGACTCAAGCATGGGCTTCAATGATAAAAAAATAAATATAAATTAAATGCAAAGTTTTGTACTTGAATGCGTTTGACGATATGGTGTTGTTTGCCGTGTTACTCTGTGAAAAAATCCCTGAAAAGCATGACTGTTGATTCATTGCATGCCCCTTTAAAAGGACTCAGATTGATCTCAAAATGAGTCTACTTGCTTCCTCCAACGACCCCACCGCTTATTTTGTGTATCTCCTGAAACATCATAGCTAAAAATGGTGTACATGCGTATGCATGTATGCACATATGTTAGTGTGATTTTTTTTAGCCAAGTACTGGTCAGTTATCAGATCGCCCAATTCAGGACAATAAAAAAATGTAATGTTAGGGATAGATTGATTGACTGATTGATGTGGGAAGAGGTGTGCCAGGCTGCCAATCTTCCTTCTACGATACAAGTTCCCAGATCAGACCCACCAGCACATGACCAAAATGCAAGCTCTTCCAACCACTACTGATTAATTCGAGCTTTTTGTTTAATCAAACAGTGGAGAAGTGATCATCGTGAGAATCATGAAGGCTTCAGACTCCAGTAACAGATCCCATCAATAAAAAAAATTTGAATTTCAATTCCCTGACTAATTAATCTACTTTTCTGGATTTTATTTGCTGTTTCGAATCCAATCCCTTTAATAAATTTGATTCTATTCTATGTGAGGTCTAAAATGTATGTCATGCCACTGTTGTATATATCTTTAACTCGTGCCAATATGGTCAGCATGCAATGTAAATTTCAACATGATAACTCAGTAACTCGTTACTCGAAAGTCATAATAGATGACAGAAAAATTGGTGGTTTGATGATAAGTCTTTCGCTATCTCACAACCAAAGTTAAAGTTATGATCCTGTCACTTAACTCTCAAATTTGTAATTATTATGAGAGAATGGTGAACAAGCTAATTGGTGCACCTAGTCACTTATACGTTGATGCTCCGTTCCAAGCCAGCCCGTCTCTATTGGCATTGGGTGCTGCCCTGGGTCCAAAATGTTTTGCCTGTGTGATTGTGATCAGCTAAAAATAGAAACAACGACGGCCTGGCCAGGAGTCCAGGGCACACTGCAACACAAGCCCATCAGGATATTGTTGAGTCTTGCATCACAGCCGGCCCAAATTAACAACGGATCTAGTAGGAACTAGGAAATTTAATTCAAATCACAAACAATCTATGTTTTTTTTTTTTTTGAAACAAGCAACTTCATTAAACTAAGAAAAACTCAAAACATCAGTAGCTAGCAGAGCTTCTATAAGACTAGGAGGCTCATGGCAAACATAGAGACTAGCAAAAGAAAGTGAAGCTCGAGCAAGGGTATGAACAATCACATTGGCTTGTCTCTTGACAAAGCTAACAGAGAAATTATAGCCTTGTCTAAGTAATGATCTACACTCATCAATTACAGAGCCAAATTCAGAGATATCCAAAACATGGGAATTAACAGCATTAACTACAACCTTAGCATCCAGCTCGAAGACAATATTCTGGAAGCCTAAACTTTGAACCCACATATAGCTTCTCTCAACCCAATTGCTTCAGATTCTTTAACACTAAACACCCCATTCAATTTTCTAGAAGAACAGAAAACAAATCCACCTCTCTTATCGCGAACAATCATACCCACTCCTAAGCTTCTCTCAACAACAAAAATTGTTGCATCAACATTGCACTTCAAAAAGCCAATAGAATGAGGGGTCCACACAGAAGAAGAGAAAACACCTTCATCAGACGTAACAGTACTGCTTCCTGAATCACTCTTAGCAGCTAGCCAATCACATAGAACAGAAAGGCTAGAAAAGACTGTTTGCTCTGGCGTCTGCACCAACTCTGTCCACAGCTTAGAGTTGCGATGTTTCCAAATACCCCAAACCAACACAACTATCTTCCCCATAGTAGCCATATCAAAAGAATTAAGACCTTGGAAAAACCAATCCTTAAAACTAGAAAAAACAACTCGAACAAGCTGAATATTAGCTACATCCCAACAAGAAGTTGCATAGTGACAGCTCACAAAAACATGAAAAGGAGTTTCATTTAATCTATTACAAAGTACACAAGAGTTGGTGATTGGAAGACCTCTTTGCTGAAGATTTTCACGGGTAGGAAGACAATCTCTACAAGCACGCCATAAGAAAGCCTTAACCTTAGGCGGAACCTTCAAACTCCACAGCTTCTTCCGATTTCTCGAAACACGATCTTCATTAACCACAAAAAGCATATCCATAGCCACCCTATAACCTGACTTTGCCGAATAAAAATCATCCTTTGAGAAGTGTCATATCCGTTTATCTCCATCATGTCTTCTCCTAAGAGGAATATTAACAATAGATGCAGCATCTCTTGGAGAAAACAACTTCTCAATGAGTTTTACGTCCCATTCTGAACAACCTGGAACCATGAGATAAACAACACACAACTCATGAAGGTCTTGAAGAACCGGTGTTTCCACTCTAAAGTTTTGAGAATCCAAAAGCCAAGAATCTATCTAAACATTAATATTCCTCCCATCTCCCACTCTCCATCTACAATCTTTCTCCAACACAACACGAGAACTCAAAATGCTCCTCCAAGTGAAGCTCGGGCTAGAACTCAATTGAGCTGTCAAAAAATCCCCTCTAGGGAAATATTTAGCTTTGAAAATTCTTGAAATGAGAGTATTAGGATCATACAAAATTTTTCAACCCTGTTTCCTGAGCATTGCTAGATTAAAGCCATGAAGATATCTAAAACTCATCCCGCCAAATTCCTTCCTAACACAAAGCCTACTCCACTCATACCAATTAATACCACGTCTGCCATTCTGTTTCATACCCCACCAAAACGAATTAAGTATCCGTTGAATCTCACCGCTTAAAGAAGAAGGAATAAGAAATGTACTGTTGACGTTCGGAAACGGTCAACATAGATTCTGGGGCCCAGACGACGAACTTAGTAATTAAAGGTTCTGGTCGTGATGATGGAAGGATAATAAATGGGTAATTAATAAAGTTCAAGGTTGGTGGTGATTAATTCAGGTGAAGGAATGTCGGTCCTGGAGGGTGGACGGATTTAATGAGGTGATCAATAAGGAATTAAAGAGAAAGAGAGAGAAGACACAAAGATTTTTACGTGGTTCGGTGACTGCACCTACATCCACGGCCACTCTGGGATTATTCCGGCAGAGTGACAATTCTCTAGTGTATTAACTTGTTGGTACAGTAAAAATGTCTCTCACCTTTATAGAGGAGGAGGGATGACAATATAAAAATACAAAGAAAGTTACACACGTTACTGGCAACGGCTAGTTTTAACTAATCCTGACATTGTCATGTTGCATTAATTGTAAAGGTAATGATGATCTTCTTCCTGCATGAGTCTGCATTTAATATGCCTGAAGAGACCTTTGCTTCATTAAATGTTTTTAGGTAATTGTGCAAACAGTTTTCGGCGGGGAATCATGAGAGTTGGTAGTTCTGACAACTTGCTGTACACGATATCCTCAGGGTAAGCCTTTCAATCAGCCAGGTGGTGCACACTGGAGGGGAGGCAAGGAGATCAGGAAGAGAGACAAGACGGTCCGGAGGTTCTCGCGAGCTCGCGACCTGGGCGACCTCGCGAGCTCCACGAGCTGACGGTATAGGCAGGAGGCGTTCTGGGGACTGCTGTAGGTTTGCGACCTGGAAGACCTCACAAGCTGGGCTGGCAACCACTGGTTCCAACCTTGGGCCTCCTGGGCCCTTGCTTCTATTTAAGTAAATAAGGCCTGAGTTGGGCCATTTGGGCCGATCCAGAAAATGGGTATAACATGTACTCATGCAATACGTTGGAATTGCCTGAGCAACATTCTTGATCATAATTTCGCGACCAGCTTTGGACAACAATTTGTTCTTCCAATTTTGCAACCTACTCCAAATCCTATCCCTTATATGATGAAAAACTTATCTCTTTTTCTTACCAATTAGCGAAGGAAGACCAAGATAACGACCCGTGTTAAGCAAGTATGAACAGCCAACAGCGCAGACAAATCAACCTGAACATCAAGAGGAACATTGGAGCTAAAGAAAATACCGGACTTTTGAAATAATACTTGACATAAATAATACTTGACATTTAATATCTTATATTTCACTTATAATTCAAATAATTAATCATGTAGCAATTAATATATTAACACAAAGATGAAATGGTTAGCATTTTTACTAATATATTACCATAAATTAAATGCTTTTTTTATCTGACCATAAATTAAAAGCTATTATAATGCACGTGGTGTACACTCAGTAGTGGTGACAAAAGCTTAAATTGAATTGCTATAGTGGGAAAGAAATTAGTTGAGTTGCATTTCCCACAAATTGACAAAAATAATGTACAAAAACATTAACTCGGCCCTACTATTCCCTATCTTTTTTTTTTTTCAGAAGCCTACCATTCCCTGTCTTAGAAAAGAAAAACAGAAAAATGGAAATTTTAAAAAGTATCCCCAAACAAAGTTTAATCCCGTCGGACTCATTTTCAATTCACACAACTTTTTATGTAAATAAACATTACACATATGTGAAATATTTTCAATAAGATGGAACAATTTTTTTTTTTTTTTTAAATGATTATATGCAACATCGTACATGCAATGGTGCCCGATAAATGTTGTGCAAAATTAAATAAGTAAAAAATAATTAAAATTTTGCTTTTAATTAAATGAATACATTTTATTTTAGATTGAAATGAATTTTTCTTTTATTTGAAATAAAAATGAATATATCCCCAAAAGCAAACAAAAATAAAAAAAAATAAAAAAAATAAAAACTTTTTTTTTTTTAATTTTTAGAAATGAAACAAAACTTGTTTGTATCATTCTGCTTTTTTGCATTGTACAATTGAACATAACAAGTTACATTTTATTTTGGTTGAGTTTATTAACTTCCATATAATGTAAAAATAATTTATATTTCTTTAAGTGTTTGTATTATAATTTGATGCAATTTTCTTTGTGTATATAACTAATATGGATCCAATAAATATGTGCCTGATTGTTTAGATTATTATTCATTTTCACAAAATCTATATTAGACATTTTGATTTTACACGATCCCCCAATTTGTCACATTTTGCGACCAAAACCTTCTTTGGTAGTCTACCAATTGTCATATCATTTTATCCCACAATCTACAGGTCATTTAATATGAATTAAAATTGAATCAACAGTAATAAATTATTTATTTGAATAATACTTCTCGTGATTATCATAAGATTTAAAAGAAATTTAATTTTTTCATAATTATGAGCTACAGTTTAAAATCTTGTGAATTTTTTTTACCAATTTTGATAAAGTAATGTAACCAGCTGCTGCAACTTCAAAACACATAATGTTTAATGTTACATATAAAAAAAAACGGAGTATGCAAAATTACCATCAGAGGGCCAATTTTCAATCCTAACCTTAATAGAAAATATTAGCAATAATGCCCCGCCCACTCTCCCTCTTCCCATATTTCACAATCATTTTGTCCTAAACCTTTCGAATATTAGCTGACCACTATTTCACCAGTCATTCGACTAGACAATACTGCCAACTTTTGCTGCTACACGCCGTGGTCACCGATCTTTTCCAATTTTGATCTCGATTCTCGAGTATGAACAAGGTTAGTTTCTATCCATTTGAAAATTTTCTAATTATTTAATGAGGGTTATTACTATTGATTTGTGTCAAAATTGAACACAAACTTGTTGGACCCTTGATTACGGGAAAAAGATTTTTAAAATTTTATGATCGATTGGTTTGAATTTAAGCATGATTGTGACTAATTATTGTATGATTTTACAATTTTAGGGATAGATTTGCTTGCTTTGGGAAAAACAACGACAGATTTTGGATTATTATAGAAAATTAGGGTTTGAAAAATAGCGATAGTGCGATGAAAATTATTAAGTTGGGGATGATGGTTTTGAGATATGGCATTTCGAAACATATGGTTTTAAGATACCGCGACTTTTATAAATGATGTGTTGATCAAACCTATCCGACGTAATTATGTGTATTTTAGGTTATCTCATCTGTAGTATAATATTTTTTTAAACAGACGACTTTCATCAAAATATTAATTTTATTCAATCAATATTCATTCATTCAATGAATATATTCATTCTTTTTGTGTCAATACTAACTTTTTCATTACTTAATAGATTATCTCCAAACTTGTAGTCAAATGAAAATATTATTAGGAAGATGATGAGCTTTAATAAGAGGAAATTCTATTAGTGTTTATTTGGTGTTTACACATGTTTGTTAATTAAGTTTATTTAACTTTAGATCTTGGTTGGTAGATTTCAAGTATTGCACTAGACATATTGATTGTATTAATTATGAGTATTTTTAAAACTTTGGGGTAATGGTATAATTATTTTCATACATGAGATGATTGTGTAATTTCTATTTTAAAAAGGGACAAGTTTGCTAAAATCATAAAAATAATTATAAAGATACGGGTGACAATATTACTACCCCTAAACTTGATTTCTGTAACCAAATCATTGACAACTTCGAAATCTTAATATTGCTATCGACGCCCAAAAAAATGTCAAATTTAGCTTTGTAAAACTATGATTATTTATGTATATTAAAAAACATATTGCTGTTTATTTATTTTTTTTCTCAACTTAAAAACTACTCCTAACTCTATGTTCTATTAGGAAAAGAATCTCTCACCATCCTTGCAACCTCGATCAAGATGACGCCTATATTTTATAAGAAAAAGGAATCTCCCACCATGCCTGAAATTCCCTCTAAGATGACGTCCGTACTCTATAAGAAAAAAAAACTTCCCACCATGCTTAGAACATCCAACATAATGACATCAAGAATGAAACAAGAGTAAGTACTTTGCTTCTTTCAAATTAATTGATCAATTGGTATTATCAATCAATATCCATGCAGATCAAATTTGCTTATTCTTATCATAATTCACAATTTTTAATCTACTTTAAACTTTATTCAAGTTATTTAATTTAATCTATGCTTCCCCGTTTCTTCTACTTTCATGTTAAGTTAATTTTGTTAGTGACTCGGTGTATCCACATCCAAAATACATTTAATGTATAAAAAAAAAAACAAAATTTAAATATATTCATAAATGAAGTTGTCTTTTTTTTTTTTTTGTGTTCACAACTACACAATACAAGTACTAATATTACAACCTAATATATATATTATAAGGGACGGTCGGGAATAAACTCCTATAAATTGGAAGGAAAAATTCATACACAAATAAGAAGATGTCTTAAACATAATGCACATACAAATGAAATCACCGTTCGAACCTTACTGTATAAACAAAGATAAGGGAAGTGGTGCCAGCTGCACCATTCACATGCGAACATAAATGAAGTTTTCAAATTACCAAAAATATCACAATATATCCCATTGTAATCTAATTTAATATCAAGTTAATTTTGTCAGTGGCTTGGTGTGTTCACACCCAAATTCAATGTACCAAAAGAAACCAATTTTAAATATATTCATAATGAAGTTTTCAGATTACCAAAAATACCACAACATATTACCTTCCACCTCGAAGCCCTTTTTGCCGCAAACACATTCTCACAAGGCCCGCGCATTTGCTATCTCATCTCCACTAAAATGCGCCGCGCGTGTGCGTCACTCTCTCTCCCTCGCTCTCACTATTTTTCCCACTACAAACAAAAAACACGCACACAAACTCCTCCACTATTTCCATTTCGCGCTTCTTGTAAGTACACATGTGTCTATGTAGTGTCACAGACTCTCTCCATTTTCCTCCGTAAACCTCTGCTTCCACAACACGATCCTCTCTCTTTCTCGCTCTCGCTCTCTCTGCAACGTCGTCGTTTTCTCTGCTCGCATTTTCACTGTAAGTCTCTGCAAACTTTGCACTGTCTCCTCTCCTCCTTTTTAATCGATCGCTCTGATCGACACGACGAACTCGGTTTCGTTTGATTCTTTACTGCTTCGTGTAAGTTTCATCGATCATCTGGGGTTTTTTAATGTACTTGATCGCTTTGAATCTCTATCACGCGTTTTCGTGTTCACTTTTTTTTTTTTTTTGTTTCTACTTTTAGTAACTGGTTATTATACTGCTTCAAAGCGTGTTTTTTGTCTTATTTAGTAAGTCGAAGTTCTGTTGAAGCTATATTGTACTTCTAGGGTTTGTTTATCGAACATCAAATGGTACTAGTGATTTTTATTTATTTATTTTTAATTAAAGTTGGTTTTGTGGTTGATTATGTGTATTTTTATGATTTAAACTACTTTTTAATTAAATTCTAGATATTATTATTATATTGTGTTATAATTATTGTTGCAAGCGTTGTGTTGTTGTTTTAAGGTTCTTGCTATTTGAAGAATTACTCGTGGAAACATGTGTTTGTGTGTGTAATGTAGGTTTAATTTGTGCGGCGATTTTTGATTTTATTGGTTGTAAAATAAATTGCTGGTTTCGTTTTTGAGACGTCTGTTGATTAATGAAGTGTAACGGAGTGATCCTTATATGTGAGTGAGTGAGTGAGTAAGCCTTTTGCGTGTGTGTCTGTGTGTGTAATGTAGGTTTGATTTATGTTGTGTTTTGTGATTTTATTGGTTGCAAAATGACTTGCCAGTCGTGTTTTTGAGATTTCTGTTGATTAATAAAGTTAAATAAAGTGATCCTTGTATGTGAGCGTTTTGTTTAGTTCTGGTTGCGTAGCTAAGAAATGTTTCTATTTTTGACAAAACAGAGTGTATTGTGTAAATTTGCAGTTTTGTGATTGAGAAGCATTTTGTATGTTTGAGAGTGTTTAGTTTTGATTGATATCTTTATTTTCATTGGCTGTAACTATTATGCAATGACCTGACCGTTGTTTGAAGCTTGTTGGTTATTTACTCTGTTTGCAGTGTTGAGATTTTATTTGAAACTCATGATTGTGAAAGTTTTATCTTATTTTGATCAACAGGATGGGGGCGGGGAGGAAAACACAGACATTGGTAGTCAACACTAAAGCAACTTCTCCAAAACTACCCACATCTGGACATGTGACTGCCAGAAATCTGCCCAAGAGGAATCTTGGTGGTGTCATATTTGGTTGCACAAATAAAACCATGCAAGAATGTTTAGCTAAACAACTATTTGGTCCGTCATCTGCATTTCGGTTGCTTGTTTTAGTGAAACGTTTTTGCCAGTGTTTTTGTATCATGTATCATGATTATATCTCAAATATCTATTCCTTGGTGAGATCCTTTGCATGTTCACCTTGCACTGTGCTTCTTTAGCATGACTAAAGGATTTAAGGATGTCATTGAAGGGGTTGACAACATATTTTCATGAAGTCTGATTTCTTTTAGCAGCTTTATTGATGGCTTGTAATCTGTTCATAGTTTTGTCTTAAGAAACTTATGGAATTTTTTATCAAACTTTTACAGGTTTACCAGCAACACATTTTCTATATGTACAGAAAATCGATCAAGGTTTACCGCTCTTTCTATTCAACTACAGTAACAGAAAACTCCATGGAATCTTTGAAGCTGCTAGCCCTGGCCGAATGAACATTAATCCATATGCGTGGACCACCGATGGTTCGGAGAGAACTTTGTACCCTGCACAGGTATTGTAAGATGTTTTCTTATCTATATTCTTTTTGTCATTGAGTTATAAAGTTATAGCTGAGGTAGATAAGTTTTGATGAAGAGAAGACTCTCATTTTGATATTAAGCTGTTTTCTGAATTAAGGTTCAAATTCGAGTGAAGCTGCAATGCCAACCACTAATTGAAGATCAGTTTAAACCAGTAATTATTGATAACTACTTCAAACCAAGTCATTTCTGGTTTGAGCTTGACCATGTTCAAGCAAATAAGTTGATATCCTTATTAGCAGAGTCTGCAGTTCTTGCACCGAGATCTTTTGGACCAGAGAATAATGCAAGGAGAAGCATTATCCGATCTCTTCCCTCAACCGACACAAAAGAGGAAAATGAAGGTTCTAAGCCACTTGCTCAGGTAGTTGAACCTGCTAAAAAACCAAGTTGGGTGTCAGATTTGTCGGATGCTGATTACTCTGAAGATGGAGGAAAAGATGCTGATGAGTTATTTAAGCTACTGACTTTGGAGGCTGAGAATTTTAGTAACTTATCTCAGGAATCGGATTCTACAGAGATTGCTTCCTTAGATGGACACAACCAGCTATTGGAAGCTCATTTAGATAAGAAAGCAGTTGCACAAGACGAAGAACGCCTTGTACTTGAGAAACTGAGAAAGTTGGTGGCTTTGAATCATGAAGATCAAGACTTGTCTTCAACTGATGATGTGGGTAAACCTGCTGTTATTGATGACACGCAACTGGACGATGACAAAACTATCAGTGAGCAGGTGAATGTCACAGAGGAGAATGAATACACTTGTTCTTCATCTCATTGTCAGTCCATCATAGCTGAGGTAATTTAGAGAATCTTCATGTACGTGTCTTTAATTTTTATGCTGGATAGTTGTAGATTTGGTCTTAACAACACTGTTTTATATTTTGATGTAGTTGGTTCGACAGATTGAAGAGCTTAAGACCTTTAAAACAGAACAAACTTTAAAGATGAGTTATTTGGAGCTGAAGCTGGTACTTTTTCCACCATTTCTCCAGATGTTGAACTTTGTCAATTTCTGTGGTTTTTTTCACCCTTTGCAAATCATTTGAGCAAATCTATCTGGTTCCATGCCTTTATCTGTTTGCTAGTCTGTTTATGCAGGGTTGACAGTTGTCCACTGGGAATTGAGTGGTTCGTTATATTTTGAATAGAGTTTGGAGGAACAAAACGATAATATTTGGGGCCGTTTTTAAGTAACCGGCATTATTGGAACAATTATTGTTAGAAATGCAGAATAGGGTTTTATAAAATGATGCATTTCTTGTCATTGCCATCACGGGGCTGATCGATTCATTTAAACATAATGCATCAATTTAGTTTCCATTTGACATTCAAAATGAATCCACCATTAGTTTTTGGTGATTTATAAATGCTCTTAATGTAATATTGATCTTTCCATTACTGGTAATGCAAAAATGTAATAGTTTCTTCCTCAACGGCTATGTTTCTTCTTTTTTTTTTTTTTTTTGTTATTATTTTTTTTAAGAGATACTTGTATTACCTGTAAATAATGGGTTGAAGAATACTAAGATGATTACCACAATGGAATGAGGGCTTGGGTCAAACTGAATGAATTGGATCTTACATTTCAGGTTCAGGCGCAAAATGAAATTCAATGGTTGAAAGATCACTGTGAAATGGGGGAAACTCCGTCTAGTTCTTCCACGACACAGATTGCTAGCAAGGTTATTCACCCTTTAGATGAGCTGCAATTGGATCACACTGAGTCCATATATATAGTTGGCGGATATAATGGTGAATCATGGTTATCGGTGTTGGAATCATATTTTCCTTCTTGTGATGAAGTAAAATCCTTGAAGCCAATGAACTCTGTTCATTCATATGCTTCAGTAGCACAGTTGAATGGCAAGCTTTATGTGTTTGGTGGGGGAGATGGTACTCTGTGGTATGATACAGGTATTAGCTCCACTACATTCAAATTGTGTATTGTTTATGAAATCAATTTATTTTTGACATTATGCTGATACTTTTGTGAAGTTGAAGCATACGACCCCGTTGGTGATGAATGGACCTTTTGCCCACCGTTGAATGGGAAAAAGGGAAGCTTAGCTGGAGCTGCTATGAATGACAAACTTTTTGTAATCGGTGGTGGGAACAGTGTTGAATGCTTTTCTGATGTTGAAATGCTTGATTTTGATATTGGAAAATGGATTCGAACACGGTCAATGCTACAGAAGGTAAAGTGGTAAACTTCTTTGCCTGTTAGGTGTGTGTTTGGGTGTATCCATTCAGAAGAAATTTAGTGGTTTGAGAAAGTATGAAAAAAAATTTGGATGTTGAGAGCTGTAGTTATGATTGAATCTGAAGATATGCTGCCTTATATGTATTGTTAGCTAAAATGTCTAGCCTTGAAGCTCATGGCATTTGCTTCTAGAATTTACCTTAAACAAGCGGAAAATAAAGAGTTCTTCAGATTATATGGAGTTCGATAAATTCATAAGTCATATTTTATATACCCTTGTAGAATTTAATTGATAGAGGTTTCTAAGGAGACTTTCACTTTGAAGCAAGTGTTTCCTACATTGTGATTTTGTGATACTATAAAACGGAGTCAATTTAATTGGTGGAAGAACTAATACCCAAAAAAAAAAAAAAAAAAAAAAAAACAAACATAAAATCTGCAAGTACCTTATTAAATTTAAGGACAATGGGATTTGGCAATTGCTAAGTGTTGATAACATATGTTATCCTTTCATTTCCTTGAGGCTTGTCACTTTGTAATAACTTTCATAAGTTAATTGACGTTGGGTCAAATGTCCTTACCTTGTTTTTCAGCGATTTGCTGTTGCTGCAGTACAACATAATGGTATGCTTTATGCTACTGGTGGATATGACGGGAATGAATATCTGAGGTAAGATATCTTGTCTCATTGTCATCTCTTCTCTGTTTATTGATTCTGTTGCATTTAGGTTTATTTTACGTCATATATGACAGCATATGAAGAGGCAAAACCTTCAGATTCTTGAAACATGATTGTTAAAGATTTTTATTTTGGTTTTACTTTTACTATGATACCATGGGCATGTACACATATTTTGAAACTCATTAATTTGTATTGCTTGGATTGATATGGATTCCGCAATGGTTTTTCTAATAGAACTATAGAAGCAGTAAGTGCCTTGAACTAAATAAGAAGCATATGACGTCATGAAAAATTGAAAAATAGAAAGAACAGCAAAGGAAGTCAGATAATTTAGCTTATTTTACTGGCACAATAACTGTTAAGGTTGCCTGACATAGTTTTGCCATCTCAGTTCTGCTGAAAGATTTGACCCCAGAGAGCATTCTTGGACAAGAATTGCAAGCATGAACACAAGGAGGGCCCTGCCACTCACTGGCTGTTTTAAATGAGAAAATGTAAGTTCTGTTTTCTTATTTGTCTCCGTTTTTCTGTTGAGTTGCATTTATTTATGGCCCTCTCTGCAGATATCCTAGATATTGCATGGCTTGTAGATATTGATACTAAAATGTTCAATATGAGGGTGGGCATTGAAAAATTGCTTTTTCTTTGATTCCAGAAATTCATCTAGGTTTTTCGGGGAAAAAAAGAAAAGAAAAAGAAATGATCGCATATTCTTTGTTTTTTTTTTTTTGAAATGAAACCCATATTCTTTTATAAAAAGATGACAGAGATATATGAGCATCAGATGAAATATCTTCTCCGACTTTCAGATTCCTTTGCATTTGTGAACTTTTTACAAAAGTGTATTTCCTCTGTAGATATGCTCTGGGTGGTTTTGACGGTGAGGCAATGGTTCCAAGCGTTGAAGTTTATGATCTGCGTCTAGGAACATGGATGAGTGGAGAGCCAATGAAACAGAGCAGGGGATATTCAGCTGCTGCTGTTGTCAAAGACTCTATTTATGTTATCGGAGGCGTGAGAAAGGGTGATGACCTTGTTGATACGGTAACATCAAACTTCATACCTACTTTCCCTTGTGCAGTAACATTTTTTGAATCTGACAACCAATGATTTATGATAAACAGGTTGAATGTTACAAGGAGGGTCACGGATGGGAAGAGACCATTTCAGAGGCAATTGGGAGAAGATGTTTCATGTCAGCTATCGCCCTATAGGGTAAGGAAGAGATGGCTGTTTGAGGCAATGCTGGGAAGACAGGTTCATCGGCTTAGTCTTTTTGTATATGAAAGCAACTTGCTCTTTGTAAGGTAGAAGCAGGAATTTTGCTGCCGAGTAAAATGGTTTCCGTTTTGCTTGCACCATTCAAATTTAAGAGCGGTATATAGTCCAATCAGTGTTTTTGTGCTCTTTTGGATTATATCTGATGACTATAAGCTGCTCCTGGTGGTGAATGTTTTAGCCTGTGAATAGTTATTCAGTTACAGCAAATATTTCAGTTTGGTGGATCTTTGTTACATCCTTAATAGGGCGTAGTTGTACCCATTGTTTAAAAACCTGACGAGTTTCGTCGAGTTTTAGTTGGGTTTTTATTGATTGGCACTTTGTCGATCCAAGAAACCTTAGATTGAAGGTGTTGCTCATCGGAGGTGCCCAACTTCACTGAATGTGGTCCAACTCGGCAAGTTCATCCATCACAAATTTGGTTAGAAATCATCCAAAAACCGAAAAAAAAAAAAAAAAAGAGCTATCAATTAATCAAACAAATCTAGTAGCTAATGATTCAAACTAAATAGAAATGGAATCAACTCACTTTCGGTGGTGTGGTCGGCCATATAAAGAATATGAAGTTATTGTTTTCTCTAATATTTGCTTGTCGATAGCATTGGTGTTTGTTGTCGTCGCCTGTACTCGACCAGCACCATCGATCCACGTGCTATTAGAGCGTACAATATTGCCATCTCCTTTCCTCTCACTCTCTCTCTCTCTCTCTCTCTCTCTAGACTAATCAATTAGAGGTAACTTCCTTCCTTGCTCTACTTGATTGACTATAAAGAGACTTGAAATGGTTGATGATGAGAAGGGATCGGTTTCAATAACGGCTCATCGGAATGGCACAATGATAGCGATATTGAGAGAGAAAAGAGATGAGAGAGAATACGGGAGTTTTGAGTTTTGATTGTATGGTGGTGTGTTTTATATATAGTGAGGATAATTTGATCATAACCCCTGATGTTTAAAGAAATTTCAGTTTATGCTTTCAAGTTTTAAAAATTATTATTCCCCCCTCTTTAAGCAGTGCTTTTTGAGCACTTGTAAATTACTTACCGAGTAATTGATTATTCGCTACTCATTTGATCGTTGGTCGAGTGGTGAGTAATGAGTTTTAGAACACTGATTGTACTATGATAATTTAATGGAGACTGGGTTGGCTCAATAACACATGCAGATTTGGGCCTATAAGGCCTAAGAGAAAGAAATGGCGCCTATGGCCAGTGGCCCACAAATTCAAGATTGGGCCTATTAGGGCCCAATAATCTAGTTTGGCCTCAGGAAATAAATGTGGCCCACCTTCTGGGTTGACCCATCAAATTAACAATTGGGCCTAATGTGGCCCAATAATATAGGTGAGCCTAAAGTTATGAATTATAGGTCATTTCTGACACCCGATTCAAAATGTAGATATGGTCAATGGTTTGAGCCTACGAAAGTCAACTGAACTGACTGTAAGGGATGTCGATTTCAAGAAAAACGATTGCAAGGGATATGTGTGTAATTACTATTAAAATTTTAATTTAGCTGCAATTACATGTAGACTGAACGGTGTTTATGTAATTTGATTTTATAATTATGACTTGTGTATTAAATGGGATGCTAAAAAGGTGTAAAATCAGTTTTAGAGAGTGGACATATCCACTCCCCAACTTTACGGCCGAAAGTGAAAGAAATGTGGTCCATAATCACCCAGTTGGGCCGACCCAACGTAGCAGCAAATCCAACATTGGCCCATGAAATGCCCATAACCTATTTGAGCCTAAAGAATTAAATATGGCCCATGTCAACCCACTAGGCTGGGCTTGCACAGAAACAAATTTGAGAAAATTGAGAAAATGGCGCTTTTTGGGAAGCCATCCTCAAAAGTAACCTTTTTATTTTTTATTATTAATAAAAGCACTGAAAGGACAAAAACGCTCTTAATGAGTAATTTTTGAAATCAATCCCAACCTATAAGTTGGGATCTCAACTCTGAGGTTGAGAATTTCAAATAGGGTTAAATATCAAAAATTGGGATTCTCAACTTTTAGATTGGGATCCCAACCTAAAGGTTGAGAATCCTAACTTAGATGTTTATTCAAGTTTGGGATTCCCAACCTCAAGGTTGGGATTCTCATTCTTGAAGTTGAGATTTCAAATATGAATATTGAATCAAAGTTGGAACTCCTAACCTTTAAGTTGGGATTCCCAACCTGGAGGTTGAGAATGTCAACCTAAATGTTCAATTATATATATTTTGTAATTAAACAAATTTTTAGGGTTGTTTTATAATTATTAAATTTAGAATAGAGGGCGCTTCTTGGGTAAGAAGCGCCCTTAAAGATATTTTCTAAAAATTACAAAATTACACTTTTATTTTTTTGAATTATCAAACCTGATCTTATTATTATTTTTGAACAAAATTACCCCTCCCATTTCTTCAATATCAAAATTCATAATCCCAACCTCAAGGTTAGGATTCCCTATCAATCCTAACTTTTAGGTTGGGAATCTCAACCTCGAGGTTGAGATTCCCAACCTTAATTGAAAATTCAGGGTAAAATTCATAATTAAACAAATTTATGGGGTTATTTCGTAATTATCAAATTTAGAATAGAGGGCGCTTCTTACCCAAGAAGCACCCTTAAATATATTTTTTAAAACAAAATTGACTTCTAGTTTTCTAAATTATCAAAACAGACCTTATTATTATTTTTTGAACAAAATTACCCCTCTCATTCCTTCAATATCAAAATCATAATCTCCCACAATTCATCAACAACCACAATTCATCAATAATCAACATCATCATCTCCCACAACAACAACAACATCAAATCATTCATAAACTCATTAAAAAAAAGAAAAAAAAAAAAAAATCTGGTTCTGGGTTCGCGAACCCAGAACGAGGTTCTGGGTTCGCGAACCCAACCAGTCTCGTTCTGGGTTCGCGAACCCAGAACCAGATCTGGTTCTGGGCTCGGCGACGAGCCCAGAACCATATGGTTCTGGTTCAACCAGATCCAACTCAGGAAAAAAAAAGAGAAAAAAAGGAAAGAAGAAGAAGAAGAAGAGAGGATGGGTCAGTGGAGGGAAAATTTTAGAGAGAGAATCAGAAATGGGGTGGGTCAGTGGAGAGAAAATTTTAGAGAGAATCAGAAATGGGATGGGTCAGTGGAGGGAAAATTTTAGAGAGAATCAGAAATGGGGTGGGTCAGTGGAGGGAAAAACAATGGTAAGTGGTAATTAGCTGAATTATTAAGGGTATTTTGGACCAAAAAGAATCATGCTGCAGGAAATTCAAAAAAAGGTTAGATTTGGTTAAAACCCAACAAATTTAAGATTAGGCCGAATAATCTAGTTGGGCTTAAAATATCTGGCCCATCTATTGGGCCTCATACGACATATGTCCCATCTTTACCTGTTGAGCTGGCCCCTAAACACGGCATCTATCTCATATTGCGCTAGGAAAGGCGCACATTCTAATTCAGCCTTAAAGAAAGAAACGTCCGTCCATCTTCTCAAAAGCCGGGCTGGCTCCATACAACACCTAATTCAAGATTAGGCCTGGAATTGCCCACCAATCTAGTTGGGCCTATTAGGAAGAGAAAAAGCCTATCTTGACCTTTTTTGACTTTTGACCAAACTGTTTTACGTATACATTTGAACGAATGCTTTACTACCTAAAAGAATAGAGCTTCTTTTAATAGAGATAAATAAAAAATAAAAATAAATTTTAAAAAAGGCCGTGTTGACAGTTTCTTTTAAGAGTCGTTGGTAGTAAATATTTTAGAAGTAGAATTTTTCTTTCTTTTTGAAAAAAGTGTATTAATTGTTTAAGAATCAATTAAAAGAATTCTTTAGATTGTGTAAATTGCTTGGTAATTCAATTTTAGAAGAGTTTCTAGTAAATGTTAAGTGGCTTTTTAATAATTCTAAGACTTTACAAGTTATATGAAAAGAGGTGTTTAAGAACTTACATCTAAACTTCCAAATAAAAAAAAAAAAAAAAAAAGGAACTTACATCTGAAAAGCAAGAAAGGGCACTTACATTAGATTAAAACCAATACATTTACAAGCCATTGCGAAGTTTTCTTTGAAATTATACTTTTCTGAATTGAAAAGGTAAATAACACATTTAAAAGACAGTAATAACCCCAAACATCCACAGATGTTGCAAGCACCAACCACGATCAGACCCATAACTTGAGAATCCCCGTGAACCAAAAATAAACTTGAAAAAATTGAAATGATTTGTTGGTATAATGTAACCAATCAGATCAAACACAAATGACCTGAGACACCATCTATAATTACAACCACAGATTTACAGGACAAATGACAGTGACACCATTTAGAAGTAATATGTAACTGACGATATCCCTAACTTATGTGTGTTTGATCTCATTGGTTACATATTCATCGAAAAGAACCCATATGATCTTGACAGTGCAGTACTTCTAGATGATGTCTCAAGTCAGCTGTGTTTGATATAATCAGTTATATTATACCAACAAATCATTTCAATTTTATTTATCTGTGCTTGATCTTACCGTCTCTTCAAGAACTTAAGGATCCTTTACCTCATGCTTATGCCCCTTCAGTAATAAGCCTTAACATACAAGAATAAGGTCACAGCTGTAAAGATTATGAAAAATATATAGAGCATAGAATTGGAAAGTTGTATGCAGAAGATGAGCAATATATTCAGAAGCATTCAAGGCTTCCAAAAATCCAACAATTCAAAGTAATAGCTGACTGTCCCTAGTGTTATACCTTACCGTCTCCATGAAAGAATATTTCTAGTCTTTTACCACCTCAGCTCCCAAAATTTCTAGTCCTCACAGCTGCAGCTGTGGCAGTGATTTAACCTAGCAATATTGTAAAGGCAGCTATTATAAAATAAAATAATTTGAAAACGAAAAAGGAATAATTAAAATTGGAAGAGATGGAAAAGGGGATAGACAAGGGAAGGCTGGGAGACATACCTTTAGATAGGAACCATGAAGTACCAGGTATTTGATGCTTCAACTTCGAAGACATCTGCTTCAATAGCCTCCCAACCATGAAAAACTTCAAAAAAGTAGCTATAATTACAGAATGGCCTACTTTTCCTCATCAGAAATCAACTCAACCAGTACCCTGAATTTAGAGCAATAAAGAAATCTCAAGCAAACCTATCTCAGACCACAAAAGAGCTGATCTGCGCAATCCTCCCAATCCATAGCAATTTTCATGAATGTCATAGCAAATGTGCTAAACAATCAGAGTCTATCGTTGGACCATAAACAGCTGCTAGCAAGTGTTAATGTGATAACACATTGCCATTGTTGCACCAAAAAACATCAGGGAGGGTAAAATCAAACTCCATAAGCCATGGACAGATGAACCTCTTTTTCCTGGCAAAGATATGCTAGCGCATATTTTGGACCTCCACGACCTTTTGCTAAATGACCCTCCTCAAATAAACATTCCATACCTATACTAATTCTCAATGAGAAAGAAACTACTTTTGGTGTCAAGTAGAAGGGTGTAGTATATGTAAATTTCTGGACCTCACCGCAGTCTCCAAATAAGTCCAGATCCAAAAAGACAAACTGAGTTAACTCTTCACTCACTGTTAGCCTAAGCCACAACCTATTCTCGGTAGAAATATTATGCAAGGTGATATCCAAGGTTATAGCAACTGGGAGTCCTGGAACAAAGGGAAGAGGATTTTCAGAAGAATTATCAGGAATATCCAATTTGGCGTTTATATGTTTAAGATTTCCACATAACGTGAGCTTCTTGAGAGAAAAGGAATCAAGCAATTGATGGAAAGGAAATGGCTTTAAGGAACTGCCACAACTAGAAGTGCCAATCTCAAGCAACAATTTCTTAACTTCAGTTACAAACTTAGAAGGGTCAATGGATTCTTCCTTGTATAGACATTCTACACAGGAAGTTGTTAAAGCCAGCTTTTTCATGGTAGTAAGATAGCAGCAGATTTCGACCTTAGACAGCCTCAATAAACAAGTCAGAATTATCAACTCCAAGACATGCAACTCATCTTCTTTAGACAACCCTATAAACCTACATCTGATTTCTCTAAGCCTCCTATCTAATTTTCCTAAAAGAAGTTCCAACTCTCCTGTATCAACATGACAAAGCTTTTTTCTAGGCATAAAGTGCTGCCAGACCTTAGTAAGCAGTTTCACTAACTGGAGATATTGCAATGTAAATGCTAATGCACCATCAGATCCAAGGCATTCACTATTAAATGTTAAGACTTCTTCCTTACTGAACCTGCAAGCAGTAAACGAAAAAATAAATAACTAAATAAATAAAGACAGTTAATAGGCACATAATGGATTTAACCATTACCAATATGCAGAAAAAGAAATGGGTGTAGTTAACCATTACAACCTCAAAATCTTCAAAACTTCCTTTGTGTATCCTGATTGAACCAAGGGCCAGATATTCTTGACTTTCATGAGTATAAGATTCATAGACTTTATCATTTCATCATCCACTTCCAAATGACACCTTCCTTCTGAAGTAGCTGACTCCCTCAATGTGTACTGTATTGAAGATTGAGTTTCAGAGGCCTCATCAACAATTTCCGGAACAGGAATTTCAACTGCACAACCAATTTCAGTGCTAGTATGATCTGGATTATCACTTTCAACTTCACGCAAGGACTTCTCTTCCCCTATAAACTCTGCACCAGAGAAACTTGACAATCTACTGCACTGAGACAAGTAGGCCAAGAGGGAATCTTGGTTCATAAATTCACTTAAAGGACGAGAAATTCGTCCCAGTAATGTGACTGCATAAGAAAATATTCTAGGTGAAATGCAGTTGATATTCTGTTCACATGAGAGGGGAATTGAGATGGCAAGGACTAGAAATGCCGTTACTCTTGCACTATCGAACCCCAATTTTCCTCCACTATCTGGCTCTATCTGAAATGAATGGACAAGCAAAAAATGATAAAATAACAAATATCATTTGACCTGGCAAATGCTGGTAATAGGACAAAGCATTCGTACATGGAAAAGAAGTTGCAGATGACATAATTAAGAAATTTCTTTTTATCAGATTAAGAGTTTCACACTTTCATTTATACACATTGAGTAGAACTATAAACTCATCAATACTCAAAATCATCATCATCCAGCATAACAACTCATATATAAATCATATATCCCCATAATTCCAATAATAGCAACAAGTATACAGAGAGAAGAAAAATCAAGGCTCATCAAATTACTATAGTTAGAAATTATAATAAAGAGCTGTGCTTACCTCTTGAGAAACCTCCTCAATGATTCTTACAGCAAACTTTCCATGACTTCGACCAATATAAAACAGAACAGAAAAAACATCAGCTTCATCCTAAGAGAAGAAAAAAAAATAGTTAAAAGAATAACGAGGAAAAAGAGAAAGAAAAGCAAGAGGGCACAGCTACTGCTTAAATTGGTAGTTATAGTGAATTTACATAAAACCAAGCATAAATTGAATTTTCAAAATTTTCTCACAAATCTTCTGCAGTGAAGAAGCTACAAACCTGTGGATACATCTGCAGGTTCTCGAGAAGGCTATCAATGAATAGTCTGAACATTTTCAAATTGGACAGCTTGACTAATTTAAGTATTTTCCTTGATGCAGATCTTACATGGTCCCAATTGTCAACTAACGTTCCAAGAAACTGCCAAATAAAAAAAATGAAAAATCATTAACTAATTATGGACGTCAAGCACAATTTTCTATGAGTATGGTGACTGGTAAAGAAAAGTGACCTCAACTCAGGGAAAGAAAAGGAAAATAATCAAAACAAATATATGGATATTATTCACTGTTTCTCAGTGAGACTAATCATGCAAACAACCTTTCTACAAAACCTTTGACCAATAAGCTAAGGGGATCTATCAAATGAAACCACTTGAACTGTGGCTCTCACCTCAATGTTATGAATGCATCTCATGCAATGAAGAACATGTTATATATTCCATACATGCATAAACACAGACATTAAGACACACAAACATGCATACAATACATAAAAATTTGCGTAAAGTGAGAGAGCATATATACATGTGCATGTGTGTGTTTTTCAGGGATTAAGGAAGAGTGCAAACATACCATGTGTATATGCATCTCTTGCACCTTTAGACACTCACAGTTTGCCATATGATGCATTGTTTCCAAAGCCTGTAAGCGAACAGCCACTGAATCATCATTCACCATGTCTACCAAAAAATTTAAGGCTTCACCAGCAAACTTGTCAGAGAAGACAGCGAATGAACGCAAGGCAGAACAGGTAGACTTCCGTACCTTCAGATTGAGCACACACAGTGTCATAATCATAATACACACCAGAGGGGAAAATGCCTTCAAACTGCAATGCATAACACTAAAAAACTCAAACAAAGCTACCAAGGTCAAACAGCTACAGGCTGATATATACACCATACATATATCTGAAATCTATTAGATACAGAATCAGATATTACTTGAGTGTGTATGGAACAACCACATTCTAATCAATAAACTATGGCATCCAATGTAATAAAGCTTGACAATTTCTTGTATAGCCATCATGCCATGACAAGTTGGTTTTGCAGAGATGAACCAAGAATATACAAAAATAAATTATTTTTGTCTAGCAGATACGAATATAATTTTTGAAAAAGAATGAGATATAATTATAACACGATTCAAAAAATTACCTCATAGAAGTCATCCTCAAGTCCATGCAAAAAGGCTCCAGCAGCGGCTGATGCTGATATTTCAAAACATTCTTCAGTGCACTGACGATGAACTTTCCTATCTTTTATAATTCCTAGAACCTTTTTAGACACAGTTTGTAATAAAATATCCTCAGATACCAATCCTATCTTCCCAAGGGCATCAAAAGTCTCAATCCTGACCTCCATACTCATATCTCTTACCATAGAACAGAGCTGCAAACATTTATGACACAAGAGATATCAAGCTAAAAAATCTAGAAAAATAAAAAATCTAAAAACTCTCAATACAGAGACAACCACATCAATTTTACAAATTGAGTCGACTCACATTAAATTAAATCTGAAGTTCCCCAACATCTTAAAGTTCATATTCAATTGAGACAGTGAAAACCAGACTCATAATTTCACAACTAATGTACCACCATCAGTGCAAATGAAACCATCATCAAAAAAAGAGAAAAAAATGAATTTAATAACATCGTTAATAAATTATATTTCCAACATACCTGTATAAACACCGAATCGGACCAAGCGATTCTATTCTTCTCTTGGCTACTTGCTACAAGCATTTGGCCCCATTCACCGACCTGAATACACAACGAAACCCCCATTAGCAATACTATAGTCCACATGTCTCATTATCATTGCAGCGAAACCCATACTCTTATGCTTCTCATCAGACACGTTATCATCAAAGCAAATGGAAGCTGTAAAGCATGCAATTCTAAGACTTCACAAAATAAACACTTGTCACCAGAACTCGACACACGCAATTCCTTATTATATAGAAAAACAAATATGACAACACAAGAAATTGTTATAATTTACAACAAATCGAACTAAGAATAAAGATAAAACAACAAAAGATCAAAATGCGTTTACCACGCGAACGGCAGCGCGTCTGACGCAGTCTTCAGCGTCGCGCAGAAGCTCAACAGCGCGGCAATAGCATCCTTTGATGACGTCGATGTCGTCGAAGACGACGCCGGACTTACACAGACCAGAGAGTCCATCTAGAGCGACTCTCCTCACGTACGGATACGGATCCTTTGTAAACCCTAGCAGCACCGTGAAGAGCAGATGCGTTTGTACGCCGAGCCTCTCCGCGTTCCTCAACAACCACGGCCGTACGGACGCGCAAGGAGCGAAGCAGAGGGAGACGAAGAGGCGGCCGTCGAGCTTGAAGGCCAGATCCGGATCGCGGTCGGAGATGGAGGCCAGCGCCGCGAGGTAGTCGGCTGAGAGGCGAGGGGAGTCGGAGGAGAGGGGCGAGTCGGAGGTGAGAGAGTCGAAGAGGAAGCGAGAGAGGGGTCGGTGGCGGAGGGAGAGGTCAGCGAGGAGGTTGAGAGTAAGGTGGTGGTGGTGGTGGTGGTCGGGAGTGGTGAGTCGGAGAGAGCGAGTGAGAGTGTGGAGAAGGGAGGAGAAAGTGGAATCGGAGGTGTTAGGGCTGTTGATGAAGAGAGATCGAATCGAAGCTAGGGTTTGGAGAGAGAGCGGTTCAAAGAGAGCCAGAGATTGCTCACATGTCAGTATTTGTTGTTGTTGCTGTTGTTGCTCCATTCAAGTGTGTGTGCGTGTGTTTCGCTCTCGATTTTGAAAAATGAAATCGCCCGGCACTATAGAAGGCGAAACTGGAGGGTAAACGGACCTCTCCATTAAAAACGTCGCCGTTTGTGTGCTTTACTCGTGTCAAGGTTATACGTTGACTCTTAAATTTGTAGGCGCACGGTAACGCTTTCGAAAACAGAGTTACTGTTTTTTATTACACAAACCCCCAATCTTTAGTCAAGTTATATAAAGGTTCGTCAAATTTATTTGACTTAAAGGTGTTTTCATCTTTTCATCTTTTTATTTTTTTTATAATTTAAAATAATAAAAATTAACATATATGAGATCGAAGATCAAAATTAATTTAAAAAATAGATTTATATTCTTTAAAATAATTAATTTTTTTAAAATTAAATATGAATGGATCTCCACCGTCCATTTGAAAATTAATCGTGGAGATCAAAATAATTAAAAAAAAATCTAAAAAATAAAAGAAAAGTAAAATCATATTCCCTCTCATCTTTAGCCTCTCTTTCCTCCTCAACAATTCAACTTTTTCTCTCTCTTCCTCCATCTTCAACTAAAATACATCCTCCATTCAAGATCGTACCAAATTTTCATCTCATATCTTCAAACTCTAAAGAGATATATATATATATATATTTGCAACTTTATTTTTTTGAATTTTGAACTCACTATTTTTTTTTAGTTTTTTTTTTTTTTTCATTTTTCTTCATCTTCATCGGGTTAAAAATAGACATCTTTTTTTTTTAAAATTTTTAATTTTTTGAATTTTTTTTCATTTTTTTAAACTTTTGATCGAGATCCAATCTAGATTTTAATCACATTTTATTTTATTTTTTAATTTCTTTATTTTATTTATGAGTAAAATGATCATTTGATCAAAATTTATAGTCAACTGTTAAAGTTGATGAAATTGGATTAATGACATGAAGTTTGATGTAATAAGATGGTAAATGTTATGCTCATTTTCTCGACTTGGACAAATGGGCCAGTACAAGCCTAATAAGCATGAACAGGAATGGAGACCCAGAATGCCCAATCCTCAGGTCGCCGCAACGAGCTCACCGAGCTCGCAGAGATCGCGAGATCGCGCAACGCCAAAACTGTTCGAGCATACTTTCGGCCCGCTTCAACACCAATTCAGCTCGCACAGTTCGCCAAACTAGAGAGCTCGCGCCAGGTAATGCCTTTTATATTAAGTCATCAGTTCTACCTAATGCCCTGATTTCTCACCGGCGCCACTTACACAATTATTAATGAGCATTTAATGCGACGGTCATGTATTTAATGAAGAGAAGATCTTTCCTAGTGCAATAAATGCAGACGTGTGCATAGAAGGAATAATCATTACCTTTGCAATAAATGCAGCATGGTTTATGTCGGGATTAGTTGAAATAACCATAATTTATAACGTGAATTACACTCTTTTGTATCTCTCATCCCTTTTATAAATGAGGGAGATTTTTACTATACCAAGAGGCTGAAACACACTAGTATACTGTCACTCTGCCGGAATCATTTCAGAGTGGTCCGTGGACGTAGACGTAGTTGCCGAACCACGTAAAAATCCTTGTGTTTGCATTCATTCTTCCCCCTCCTTTCTGTATTAACTGTTCTATTACTGTCTCCATTTATCACAACCAACATTCATTCATCTTTATTACAACATACCAACCTTAAACCATCTTTATTACGAATTTATTGTAGTTCTCATAATTTATTACCACGTTTGCAGTCTGGGCCCCTGAATCTCTGAACCGACCGTTTCCGGACGTCGCTTACTTTGTTCTTTACAAAAGTCATTTTTAAATATTAAAAGTAATATAAACATATTTGATATCCTTTTTGAAAATGAATGAAATATTTGTTTGGAGGAAAAACAATTCAAATTATATTTTTTATTTTTAAGTTATAGATATTAAAAAAATAATGTTTTATTTTCAAAATTGCATTTTATAAAACAACCGATCAAACATGTTTATATACAGTTTTTTTTTTTTAAATAAAATACAAAATAATTTTTGAAAATGAATCCGAAAAATACTGCTTGCTTTTTGGTTACCCTAAATTGCACCTAAAATTGTTTTGTATCGACTTATAAAAGGTGTAGTTGTTGTCTAAGGGAATGATGTGGTCAATTATATTCTAATGATAAATCAAATGCTATATATTTTTCTTGTATCCTTTTTTACTTCCAAATTTGACACCAAATAAGTTAACATTTGTTAAAATCAAATATTATATGTGTTATTCGAATAGCTATTTTTTCATAATATTAAAATTAAAAATACATATAATGAGATTTGAATCCCTAATGTAAAAATGAAGTACACACCTCTTGAATTAATAGAAGTATAGAACATGTCTAACGGGAAACAACCAAAGTCTAGACCGCACCCATTGCTGCGGTATAAGATGGGCCCACGTCTAAATCCAACAGGTAGACAGGCAGACGATATCTGCATAAGCTTGGAAGCTACTAGTTTGCAGTTGGGATTGGGGTCCGTTTAAATATAGAAAAATAAAAACTATAACATGCAAGGAGCATGTTATTATCGCCCCACCGGTATTACTTTGATACCCCGTTTATAATACATCAAATAATATTGATGCCAAAATTTTTAAATAAAATGAATTTCAAGATAAAATCGTTGAGGTGTCGATTGCATGGATCAATACGCAACAAACGCATGAAACAAACTAGGGTCGTGTTATTGACATCCCGCCAATTATGGTTTGACGTCTGTTATTGAGTTAAGCTATATTATTATATATAATTATTGTTGAATGAATTTTTTTCGAATAAAATAAACGTCGGTGTCAATATGATAGGCCGGCAAACTAATGCTCATCAAACTCGTTTGAAGAATGCCACATGAGACGTGACTAAGACAGGTCCCCATAATAAAATTTAAACTCAAGCCTTGTCGAGAAATAAGTCTTATTGATTCTAAGATTATATGGTCCCCTCCCCTCCAATGACACAGAGGTGGAAATGTTTTCAAAGGCATGCAACTTTGAACTTGATAGCATCCTCACTAGCACTAAAGTGGTTCTTTTCTCCTAAGAATGTTTGCTCTCAAACCAATACAATTTTTTAAGTCTATTATTCTAATTCGATTTCATTCGTATTGTTCTTTTTGTAAATTGAGGTGAGTTGTCTATCACCATATAGGGTGGTAATATTATCATTCATAAATATGATTTATACATTCATTTTGTAAGTGTATTCATATTTAAAATTTTAAAAATGTGGCATTAACAATAACTATACCTCATAATTTGTAAATTTACTACTATAATCCACAGTGCATTCGAATTCATCATTTGTACTTTATGGAAAATTCATAATATTTCTCTAACATAACTAATCTAACGTTGTATCAATAAATTATTAAACAAAAGTAAAAATAAAAATATATTACATACTGCTATGTGATAAAAGTTCTTTAAAATTTATTTTTCCATTTATTTGCCGTACAATGATTGTGTAGTTTAAGAGAAATTTTTATACTTGCAAAAGAAGTAAGGTTTAATTAGAGTTTATGATATATATTTTTAATTAAAGGGTTTTTAAGTGGTAAAATTAATGGGTATACATAGTAGTTGATTTATTTTTATTAAAACTAGTAGTTCTTATTAGTCATTTTGTATACGATGTTTTTGTAATAAATTTTTTTATTAAAATATGGATGTATAAATCAACTTTATGGGTGGTAATATCGGCACCCCACCTTATATTAATGCAGATTGATGGACTGGTATTTTCTCTCCAGCAATAGCGGGCAATAAAGGCCTATATCGCTGAAGTAGGTGCTGTAAATACTGTCTTGGATGTGCAGTCTGATTTTGTGCAATGTGGTGATTCTTTCATAGTTGTAAATGATATCAGGGCTCTATGTTATGAGGTAGGTATTATCAAGTGCCACCATAAACCGTCTGATACATAACCATGACTCTCTAGCCTTGTTCTCTAATGAGGATCTTTGGTGGCATCACGTCACTGTTGATTGTATCTTTCATGTTCAATTTCAGCAAAGATCCTTTAAGTTTCAAAAAATCCGTACCGAACTTTTTGTTTATTCTTTTAATGTATATACATAAAATTTTGATTGTGGTTAAAAAATCAATTATGTTTTGCCTCAAATATTTTGTTATTTATTTCTTTTGAGTTTTGAAATATTTTTCTAACCGAGCTCCTAACATGATAGAAATGACTTTGCTTTTGATGTAATTTGTGAGTAACTTATTATCGAACTACTTCAAATTATGTTAAATCTGATTCTATCTTACTAATCCTTAGAGCATCTGCAATGCTCTTATTAGTTGTGGAAAAATGAAATGTCACATAGGATTGATAGATGTTCTATTAAAATAGATTTATGTAATGCAAGTATAGAGATTCACTGATAAGTTAAGGTGGCAAAAAAAATTATAGGTATTATCAACATTACCCTTTATTTTCAGAGGGTTTGTTAAATAGCTCAACTCAGTAAAATATAATCGTTAATTTGATTGAGAAAAGTTTTGCGGATCAAAAAGAAAAAAAAAAAAGTTCCATGGTCATGGTGGAAGCATCTCATCCTTATGCATCTCTGTTCACCAGTCTCTTGCCTCCGACTTTCGTCTGTGCTGCATCTCCGGCTCTCAGAACCGTCGCCTCGTCCTTGTCGTTCTTTAACGCACCAGGTGAACTCATCAGTTTAAATAAGAGGAACTGGAGCTACGTAATTTCTACTACGCCCAGTCTCTCTCACCTCCGTCGCATCTCCGACTCTCAGAACTGCTGCCACATCGTCACCGTTCTTCATGGTTCTTAAGCTCTGATTCTTGTTCTTCCGAAGACGGCAGTAGCAATGATGGTTCGATTGTGGAAGTCTTTTTCTTTCGGAGACGATGTGGGTGTTGCAAAGTGATGGTGTTGGTTTGCAGAACAAATGTGCATATGAAAACTGAAGAATGATGGTGTTAGTTTGCAGATGAATTTGTTAGTTTTATTTGTTATTATTATTTTTTAATTTTTGTAGAACAAATGTGTAGATGTTGGTTTGCAGATGGAGTTGCAAATGGGTTTATAGAGTGATGGTGCTATTGATGAGGATGGGGAATCTTTGTAAAATGGGTTTGTGCTTGTTGATGATGATATTGATTTGGGTTTGTAAGTTTTATTATTTTTTTGGGGGGAATTAAAGTTCTAGGTTGAACATACTTAACAATTGTGTTTGTTCTATGATTATATTATCTTGTTTGATTATTGAGTCGCTGACATGTTACCAGATCATATGTAACCAAGTTTGCGTGGGACTACTTGACTTATTTAGTAAAGAAGCTGTTGGTCTAATGGTGTGCAGAATGTATGGTTGGTCTAATGGTGTGTAGAACTTATGGCTTGAAATAAGACCACTGGAACTTGTAGGAGTCTGTACCTCAAAGACATTGAAGCCAAAGACAAGTATCGAATGTAAGATTCGAATATTTATGGCATTATGATGGTTTGAACTAAAATTTTCAAAAGTTTTATGGTTAAATTAAAAAAGACACGACTCGTCAAAATGTCTATTTTAAATACAAATATTAAAAAATACTTCTTAATTTGATCGTGTATCAAGTCATATTTATACTCATATATCATATAAAAAACACATTTTTTGACATTGATGACATAACAATCTTTTTTAATGACAATCCACTTTTGTATTGAAAATGTTCTTAATGTAATACAATCTTATAATGAGTTACCCTATAATAATTCAGATTCTAGATACGTAAATTATTAAAAAAAATCTTATGTGGGCAAATTTGGGAATCTTTCTTATCTCAATGGCTTAACACCGATTAATATTATGGATAAATACTAGACTTTTTATAAAATATAATTACATAATGGGCAAGTAGTTGCATCTTCATTATCTCCATATTCAATTCCAAGAACGACACATGAAACCACATCAATATTCCATGATGTACAATATGACAATAACATGACTGTCCCTCAATCTTGGCAAATCAATGCCAAGTATACAATATGCGCATATTCCAAATTTCGAGGTCAAGTCATATACATGAACCAAAATCATTTTCTTTCTTTATCATTCAACCAGAATCATTTTGTTTCTTTATAATTCACAAGTTGTGGGTTCGTGGACCATAACTCTACCGTGTTGCACATGGTTTTAATTAATTTATTGAGAAGCTATAAAGAATGAAATATAAATGACATAAGAAAAAGTTTGTACTTTATTGTTTCGTACATGTTTCTTTCTTAGTAAAGGTAGTTATATCCTTCATCATCTATTTTAGTAGTGGAGTTTTAAGTTTCACCAATCACATTTGAAAAATTTTATATGGATAATTCTCTTTATTGATTGTGAGAATAGAGATTCGGATTGCGAAAATACTTATTGATTTTTACAAGTCCGTCAAACCCTTGTTTCTGTTCAATGTTAGTTTGAAAAATAAAAAGGCAAATTTCATTTTAATCTCAAGTTTTGACGAAATATTACTTTTTTACTTACAAATACATTTCTAGTCTTCATCATCCCTAACATTTGATAAATTCATTTAGTTGATCCTTCTGTCAAAAAACCTAACAATCAACCATTACAGAATACGTATATAGATCAAAATGTCTTTAATCATTTTATTTTTATTTTAATTAAATTAAAACAAAACAAAACAAATTAAAAAAGAATAAAAGAAAATACAATTCGGTCTCTAGATCAAATGCTTTTCAATTTGGTGCCAAATCAATTAAAAAATCGAAATGTTCTTCAATCTGGACCACATCGAAGAACATCTCTTATTCATATCGATCTGATTTGAACTAGATTGAAGAAACCAGATGGTTCTTGATCTAGTTCGAACTAGATTAAAGAATTTTTTTTTTTTTTTTTTTTAAAAAAAAGTGAGAGAGATTGAAGATTGAAGAAGTGGTTTTGGTTAGTGTTATGGTTGTGTTTGGTGTTTTGTGTTATGGTTATTTTTGTTTGCATGTTTGTTTGTGTTATGCCCGTTTTATCGACTTTGACAAATGGGATGATAAAAGCCCAATAAGTATGAACAAGAATGAAGATCCAGAAGGCCCAACCCTCAGGTCGCTACATCGAGCTCGCTGAGGTCGCGAGATCGCTAGCTCGTGTGGTACCAGGACATGTCGAGTACGTTTCCAGTCTACCTCAGCACCTATTCAGCTCATATAGTTCGACAAGCCAGGGAGCTCGCGTAAGGTGATATCCTTGTGCAACAAGTCATCAGACCTACCTAACTCCTTGATTTCTCGTCGATGCCACTTACACAGTTATCAAGAAGCATTCATTGCGGTGGCTGTGCATTTAATGAAGAGAAGACTTCTTCTGGTGCATTTAATACAGCGTATACATGAAAAGAATAATCATTATTTTTACAATAAATACAAGATGGTTTGTGTCAGATTAGTTGTGTCAGATTGGTTAAAGATAGTTATCATTTGTAACATATGAGACACTCTTATTGTATCTCTCCCCCTCTATAAATAAGAGAGATTTTTTCTGTACAAAAAGTTAACAACACTAGAATATCGTTACTCTGCCGGAATTGATTCAGAGTGACCGTGGACGTAGGCGCAGTCACTGAACCACGTAAAAATTATTGTCTCTGCATTCATTTTTTCTCCTCCCTTATTTATTATTTGCTCCATTACTGTCGTCAACTACCACGACCAACATTCCCTCACTTTTATTACAATATACCAACCTTAAACTCAATTTATTACACATTTATCACCATCATCATCATTTAATTACCTTGTTCGCAGTCTGAGCCCCTGCATCTTTGAGTCGACTGTTTCCGGAAGTCGACAATTTGTTTTTATATACATACATATATAAGAATCAAATTGAAGGAAAAAATTGACAAAAAAGAAGGAGAGAGATTGAAGTTTGAAGGAGGGGTTTTGGTTGGTGTTTTGATTGTGTTTGTGTTTTGTATCCTAGTTGTTTGTGTTTGTGTATTTGTTTATTAAAAAAAAATAAGGATCTCCTTGCTCACTGGTCGGCACCAACCATAGAGATTACCTTGATCATGGTTCGACTATCTGGAAACCTAGATCTCAATCTAGGTTAAACCCAGGTCGACAACCTGCATTGGGACCCAGATCACGATGACTTAGGTTGAACCTAGATTATGGAGATCTTTTAGCTTCCATCAACGGTGAAGATTCATTGTCCTTCTTTTTTTTTATATATATATTCTTTATTTTATAATATTTTATTTTAAAATTTTTATGATTAATCTTTCTCATTAAATCTCCACCATCCATCGAAGTTTTGATGGATGGTGGAGATCTAAAGAGCTTTTTTTTTAATTAATTTTAAATAGCTAGTGGAATAAAAAAATTAAAATACTCTTTCAGTAGTTAATATTGACTAAAGTAATGGTTTGCTAATGCAAGGATCAATTTTATGATTTTTCAAATATTAGGAATGATAGAAACTAAAAATGAATTTGAGAGTGAAAAAAGTAGATATTTCATCAAAATATAGGAATTCAAATGAAAATTCCTCTTATGAAATCCTTCCCATATTATTTTATTGGTTATTTTATTATCATGGTCGAGCACTACACAACAAAAAAAAGTATGAAGAATTGGAAATGCGATGATATAATTTGTGGGTATTTAAAATGTTAATCTAGAAAATAAAATTCTAGTAAAAAATAATAAATAAAACATCTTCCAACCCATACGCACTATAGACCGTCCCTGCTTTCGTATTCCTTTTTCAACTTTTTGTCGGAGTTTACATTTATAATTAAATATATATACGTTTATTACTAAAATTGATTTAAAAAATTATCGGAACCAAACGAGATCAGACACTAATGATATGATTTGAAAAATGATTATATTCGAGAGACAACAACTCACATATAAATAGAAAAATGATCTACATAAGAATGAGGGGACTGTTCACAACTAGATGAGAAAGATTGTCACAAATTGTAGTTGCTGCCAACTGTCGAACTTGAGACTCCTTAAATTTACTAGGGTACTCCTTAAAGTATCCAAACAATGCGCTACCGCTGCAGCAAAACACCTTTTAACAATTAAATAAAAATTTGAAGTTTTCACTTTCACATTTATAATTCAGCACAACCTGTAAATCAAATAGGGTTCACTGTTATTAAAAAATTTAAAAATCTTTATAATTATGTTTATACATTTTAAAAATTTATTTTAAAAGAGTAAAATTCTAAAATAGTTGATGTGTAATCATTTATGTTATTTTAAAAAAAAACACCATAGTTGTGTTATGACGTGGACACCATAGTGGTTACTTAGTGACTTTCAAAAAAACGCTTCTCAGTGCTCTTAATAAATGTTGCCTATAAACGCATGTTAATGATCTCTATTATTTATATTGAACTTGATTTTTGTACTTCTTTGGTGGGTTTCGACTTTCGAGGAAACCAAAACCAATTATGTAGATCTAATATGGTACAAGTTACCATTGCAAGCAGTGGAGGCGCCTCACTCTGTTTGTTTGTCCTTTGACAACAGAGGGTTGGGTTTGAGTGGGAGGTCCATTAGGCGGATAATTTTGAATCAGTCCATAAGTGTGGATAATCTACAATAAAGTCCTACTAGTTTGTGAGTAATTTTTCTACTATATACAGACGGTAGTAATAGTTGTTGTAGTCCGGATCGTTCCTCCGAAATTTAATACTTAAGGTCTCGAGAGTTGTAATGAATACTTATACTGTCAAAAAAATACAAAAAAAGATTATCATTGCAAATAGATAAGCTTTGCTGAATAGAATAGTACTCATCCAATATTTTTCTAGTTTGAACCAAAACAAAAATCGGGTCTCTAAAGCTACCACCATGAAGCAAAGTATTACGTTGGTTCCAAATACTCCAAGCAATCATAGAAAACAAATAAAAATCCTTTTTATCCAACAATTCTCCAACCTTTTCAAATATCGATAGAGAATGGACATGAAAAGCTGAAACAATAATCCCCCCCATTCGGCCCTCACGCAAACAGCAGAAGCATGCTCTCTAGTGAAAACAACATGGCTTAAATCTTATTTTCTCATCACCGCATCGAGGACACAAAGAGAGAACCTGAATCTGTCTCCATCGATAGTGCGACCACTATAAAATTGTAATGCAGTCAATATTGACAATGACACAGAATGGAATAAAATTAGTGTAGTGGTTGGAGATTATATTTCTAAGAAAATCACCCTTTGCTAAACAAATAGCCTGTAATTTTATGGATTTTGTTTATACATGATTCTGACTTGAAAATATTTAGTCCAAAGGTTTGTTGAGTTGTTTACTTTTTTTTATACTATTTAAAATATTAACGAAGCACATCATCTTTTGAGTAGTGCATCGAACAAAAATTATCTTTTGTTTAGATAAATATATACATAAATATTTGAATCGTTTAAGTAGTGTTTGATCTTGATAAATTCTAATAATTCTTCAACTTATTTGATTTTAATTTAAAAAAAAAAAATATCAAAAACCTAAAATTGAGTAAACTAGATTTATTAATAAATTATTTGAAATTTAAGCAACAAGTTTATGCAACTACGAATGAACTTTCATTCAGACACTGTAGACGACTTGAACACAAGCACGACTTTATGCAAGACCTATCAAAATTAAATTTATCTTCAAGTACAATTGCACAGAGGGGAAGTATTTTATTTTTATTTTTTATTTTTCACGTTCCTGTAATGAGTACCATAGTAAATTCTTATCATGTGTAACCGACACAACCTACCAACCAAATATACATTTTGTGCAAAGCCTAAGATTAAGGACAATTTGCTTCTAGCACGACTCGGTCACGGAAATGCTTTTTTCATACTTTTTTAAAATAATTTTTACAAGATTCCAATATTACTCAACCATAATGGATACTATTATCCTTAATGTAACACATCAACAAAATACTTTGTCCAAGTCTAACATGGAGGGCAACAAGACCAAATACTGAAACCGTTGAGACCAATTAAAATCGAAGGCTACTACATAATTCGGATGGTGGAAAAAGATCTTTCCACAACTTTTTATCAATAACCATAGGAGAAGAGGTCCTTGGAACATGTATGCGAAACATAAGCTAGATACTTGTTTGATTAATGATGTCATGTTAACAAGCGTGTATATGTGCCACTGCGTTAGAGTGCGGTGGTCGAGATCACAGGACCATAAAAAATAAAGGTGGTCATGTCCACTGGAGTAAATAGTCAGGTAATTAACAAGCGTGTATATGTGCCACTGTGCCAGAGTGCGGTGGTCGAAATCACTGGACCATAAAAAATTATAAAGGTGGCTTGTTACTTTATGAAGTGGTCCGTCGCTCCTCGCCTATGACACAAAATGCTGGCAGTTGCAGCCGTTATCTTTTCCATTTTACACGTTGTTTTGTACTTATGTAAACAACATGTGCCGATCAGTTGAATTATTTATTGATCAAATAAAACAAGCTGAGCTACCGAGTTGTCGTTGATTAATGAGTATATTATTCAATCATAAAAGAGCCAGATTACCTTCTTGATTCAATAGGGTCATTGACCCAGTGTGCCTCACATTAATGATGATCTATTACGTTAATTACTACATGTATTTAAATATATTATAAATACATCTTATATCTATAGGGATCTCCTAGTAATGACTCTAAAGTACTCTCCAGAACACAATATTATAACTCTACTCGTGAACAATCGGGAGATAGAAATTTATAGTCATAGAAAAACTGCCCTTTCATCCTGAAAAACTTAAACGAAATTTACCCCTTACGTATGAGAGGGGACTAGTTGAAATTATCCATGTATTATAAATGGTACTCGAACCTAATCACGCTATTGAAAGTTAACAGGTGCACTTTCTTTACCATTAAAGCAAACGACTTGTGAATCATGTTGTACATATTTTATTATCTACATCCACCTTGTTATTCTATAGAATGTTAGTTTTATGTTATAAGTATGACATTTGATGTGAAATTTGTTGTGTTTTCAAGTATCTTATTGTCTACGTCAACGTGCATTAACTTATATGAATGTATTATAATAATTTAAACAATAAAATACCTCAAATTCATAATTTTTTTTTAATGGTGGGGAGGTGGATTAAACACACATCTAAACTTTTGATTTAACTATGCATCGTCTTTTGCATTGGTAATGTACGACATTTGAGTCTCATATTTTTTGGGGAAATAGGTCAAAAAACATGTTATATGTGATGAATTGCTACATATTCATAGTATAATAGTAATATTTAATTTTGATGAATTTTAAAATATTCTACATGTTATACTTATTTTTGGGACTGCAAAAATGGGCTGATAAAAGCTCAAAGAACCAATCAAATAGGCTGGCCCAGCTCTCAGCTCATCAACCTCCAAGTCGCAGGTCGCAGCTCCTCGACTAGCTCAACTCGCAGCTCTCAGCTAGCTCAGCATCCAGCTCACAACTCTCAGCTAGCTCAGCATCCAGCTCTCAGCTAGCTCCAGCTCGCAACTAGCTCTAGCTCGCAGCTCTCAGCTTGCTTAGCATCTAGCTCTCAGCTAGCTTAGCATCCAGCTCGCAGCTCTCAGCTAGCTCAGCATCCAGCTCTCAGCTAGCTCCAGCTCGCAACTCTCAGCTAGGTTAGCATCCAGCTCGCAGCTCTCAACTAGTTCAGCATCCAGCTTGCAGCTCTCAGCTAGGTTAGCATCCAGCTCGCAACTCTCAACTAGGTTAGCATCCAGCTCTCAGCTAGTTCAGCATCCAGCTCGCAGCTCTTAGCTAGCTTAGCATCCAGCTCTCAGCTAGCTCAGCATCCAACTCTCAGCTCGAGTTCTCAGCTCTCAGCTAGCTCAGCCTCCAGCTCTCAACTCTCGTACCAGCGAGCTCCATGTTATTCCATATCCCAAGGAGCAATTAATGCAGTATGACTATGACAGAATTGTTAGTCAATGCAATAAATGCTATGTCAGAGTAGTTGATTTCTTTACGTATACATCACTCAAGTGTAATCCTCATTCCTCCATAAATAGGAGGGGGAAATTCATTGTAAAAAGGAGAAAAAAGAAGGGGAAGATTTTTAGTATTACAGTCACTAAAAATATATATATATTGAGAGTGACCCGTAGATGTAGACACCATTGCCGAACCACGTAAAAATCTCTGTGTCATATCTCTCGTGTTCTCCCTCTCTCATCTCTTTGGTGTGCTCTTTGATTACAGGTATTGGGCGTTGGATCATCCGGTCGACTGAGACCAAAAATCGACGTCGACATAAATTGGCGCTAGAGGAAGGGCCCAGGCTGCAATCTTGAACTTTCAGCAACCATGGCGAAAGGAAGAACAACCAGAAGTTCAGACCCGACAGTTGATCCACTTGAAAGACAAGCAGATCAGTAGGAGCATGATTTCCAACTGAGGGAGAACGTTGTTGTGCCCATATCAGGCACATCTCACGCCCCCATGACAGGTGTTGCTATAGGTGTGCCTCCACCGACTTCTTACTAGCCAGCACCATTGGACCCTATGACTGGGGGGTTGCATGTATGACATCAACGAAATGAAGCATTAGAGGGCACAGTGCGGCAACTTGCTGAGGCAATCAGGGCGCTGGTACAGGCCCAAACACCAGCTCCTGATGGACCGCTCGAAGATCAGCCACAACCTGCCAACTCAGTTCATTCCTCCAGCTCGCATTCGAGAACTGAAGGTCGCCGAGCTCGTGAAGCTAGGAGCTCACAAAGGTCTCGTTTGGAAGGTACCCCAGATCGCAGCTCTCAAGGTCGCGAGCTCGAGGGAGGCTATAACCCTCAGAACCCAGCAATAGAAGAGCTCCTTCAGAGGGTTCAGCAGCTGGAGGAGCAACCTAGACCTCAGGATCTGAAAGAGCAGTATGAGGAGAGAACCCCTCTCACCAGGGGGTCGAGACGCAACCTCTCCCTCCCAGATTTAAGTTCCCCAGCGTTCCACCTTATAATTGGGACAACGACCCTTACGATCATCTGAACGCATTCAATATCCAAATAGATCTTCAGACGTCCAACCCCTTGGTGAAATGCCGTGTTTTTCCAACCACTTTGGGCGACATTCCGTGAGCTTGGTTCAAGCGTCTCTCGGCTTGCAGTATAAACAGCTGGGGGGAATGTCAGCAAAGATTCATCAGCCAGTACCAGACTCTAAAAAAGCAGCTCGCACCACCCTGCCACCTCGCTACAGTCTTTCAGCGGCAAGGCGAGTCTTTGAAGAATTACATTACCAGGTTCAGACATGAGGTTGCTAATGTGAAGAGTCCCTCAGATGACAGCGTCCTAACTGCGATTTCAGCTGGGCTTCACAAGGACGGGAAACTCTATAAGAGCATATATAAATCCCCAGTAAATGACCTGGGTGAATTCTATGAATGAGCTGCAAGGGAGATTAGATGGGAAGAAACCTTCGGCCTCAGAAAGTCTGACCAAACAGATGAATCAGGCAGCTCCAACCAGCTGAAGAAAAGAAGTAATGGTGAGGACGAAAGTGAGGGTCAGAATAGGAGCTTAAGGCACCAGGTTGCCAAAAAGGCCAAAAACGAGCTCAGAAGCAAGCGACCTCAGCATCAAGGGCGTCATGAAAGCTACAACGTCTTGTCAGATACGCAAGGCAATATCTTTGCAACAGAAATGGGTAGAGAAGACTTTGAGAAGCCCAACCCCATAAAGACCCCTGCTAAGTTCAGAAACAATAACAAATTTTGTGCATATCATGATGAGGTCGGACACAATACTTCAGATTGCTGGAAGCTGAAAGACGCTATCGAGGACCTAATCAAACAAGGCCATCTAGGAGAATATGTGGTGCATAGTAGCAGCCCCAACGAGCTCCCAAGTTAGACATGAACCCTCAATGCATCCACATTACAGTTGCTCCCAACAGGTCATGTACCTAATTTGTAATTCAATTTAAGAAATCAATAGAAGATATGAATTTTCTTCAATGTTTTATATTACAGCTACCTTATTGATTTCTTAAAATCATGCTATAAAAAAGCGCTTACGCGACCTGTTAGCTGAGGTCGCAACCCTCTGGACAGCTCACTAGCTCGCTATCTTAGCTGAGGCTTTGATCCACTGGAGATAGCTAGCTATAACACTGTTAGCTGAGGCCGACCTACTGGACAATTCGCAAAAGCGCGTCGCTATGATAGGAGATGTTACGACCTACTGGACAACTCGCTATCTTAGCTGAGGCTTCAATCCACTGGAGATAGCCAACGCTGTTAGCTGAGGTCATAGCCCCCTACGTAGTTCGACAAGTTGCTATGACAGGCGAGCTTCCGACCCCCTGCATAGCTCACAGCAATGTTTTTATATATTATGCTGGCTGAGTTCCTGAACCGAGTTATGATCTAGGAACCCCAGTCTGTGATGGTCAAGCGACCTTCCAAGCTCTCATAAAGTGTTTTTTACCCTTGAGCAATATATTGATTAACACATTGATCACCTAGATTCTTCTGTTCGCAGAAAAAACCAAGGAACAAAGCACAATCGTAAAAGGCCTAAGAAAATATATCAAACTCAGCAGCTTCAGTAGAGTCACCACAAGATGGGACGAAATCTGAAAAAATGTCAAGGCAGGATGAGATACATCAGCTTTTACCAATGAGTTCGAGCTCCCAGTCCGAAAATCGCACTAGGAGCTGGGGGGGCTTATGTTATACCTATTTTTGGGACTGTAAAAATGGGCTGGTAAAAGCCCAAAGAACCAATCAAATATGCTGGCCCAACTCTCAGCTCATCAGCCGCCAGGTCGCAGGTCGCAGCTCCTCAGCTAGCTCAGCGTCCAGCTCGCAGCTCTCAGCTAGCTCCAGCTCGCAGCTCTCGGCCAGCTCAGCATCCAGCTCTCGCTAGCTCAGCATCCAGCTCGCAGCTCTCAGCTAGCTCCAGCTCGCAGCTCTCAGCTAGCTTAGCATCCAGCTCTCAGCTAGCTCAGCATCCAGCTCGCAGCTCTTAGCTAGCTCAGCATCCAGCTCTCAGCTCTCAGCTAGCTCAGCATCCAGCTCTCAGCTCTCAGCTACTCAGCCTCCAGCTCTCAACTCTCGTACCAACGAGCTCCATGTTATTCCATATCCCAAGTAGCAATTAATGCAGTATGACTATAATAGAGTTGTTAGTTAATGCAATAAATGTTATGTCAGAGTAGTTGATTTCTTTACGTATACATCACTCAAGTGTAATCCCCATTCCTCTATAAATAGGAGGGGGAAATTTATTGTAAAAAGGAGAAAAAAGAAGGGGAAGATTTTTAGTATTACAGTCACTAAATATATATATATATATATATTGAGAGTGACCCGTAAATGTAGGCACCATTGCCGAACCACGTAAAAATTTCTGTGTCATATCTCTCCTGTTCTTCCTCTCTCATCTCTTTGGTGTGCTCTTTGATTGCAGGTATTGGGCGTTGAATCATCCGGTCAACTGAGACCAAAAATCGACGTCGACACTACATATCTCATTATAAGATGCTTATCTAGACTACACTAATAAAACTTGACTTACACTGTCTTAAGTCTACTGTATAAATCTCATTTCATATATAGAATAGTTATTTGGACTATATTAATAATGTTTGATTTTAACTGGATTTTAAAAATATTGTAATTACCCATATTTCGCGAGGTAAACATATGTGAAGATATCTCCTCGGTGACATAAAAGAATAAAAATATAAAATGCAAGAAAACATATATCCCCTGCTATGCGAGTAGCTATTTATATGGCGCTAATGGTGGTTGAGTTCCTAAAATATAATACATACCTTATATAGAATTATAAAAAGTCAGAGACAAATATCAACAGTATTTACAGTGCTGTATTTACATCAACATCTAACCAAACGTCAGTCCAACTGGATTCCTACTTAAGTCATGCTCTCTCACAAACAGCCCATACATATGGTCCCATAGTTTTTCAAAGAAGGGTCGGGTAGACCCTGCACTCTACCGTGGTCGTGTGGACATGTACCCACTAAAACGACCCGGCCTCTCGATGAGTGCCCAACACAGTCGAAATGATTATAAAAGTCCTCCCACCCAGTTCAAGTGCCCTGCTCCTCCATCTATAAAGCACCGAACCAGTTGTTGCAATCTTCACAACATACTATGCCTTGTCTTTACATCTCCACCAACGTCAATCTTGATGCCGTCGACATTGATCCTCTCTTCTCCGATGCCACGAAAGCCGTCGCGGATATCATCGGAAAACCAGCACATGTAAGTATATCTTTTGCAGTGTCTAATCTTGTCTGTTATTAAAAGGTGTTGCTTCAATTATACGCAAGTCTTTTCTTTAATTCTTACCATTTTTATCTTAACAACTTTGCATACACACACACATACTTGTGACATCCAAATAGATGGTGATATCAAAGAAAAGTTCACTAAAATTAATAAGAAACGGAAGCTCTGTGTGTGTCTTTTTTTTGGGTCAATCTGAGGATGGTTTTATGAGAAATAAAATATTTGATCAAGTTTCACTTCAAGTGTTATGGGCAGGTTAAGGTGATATGGATAAGTTATAAGAGGGTTGTGATTTTTTTTTAAGAATATAGTGTGTGATCATTATTGATTGAATATAGTATATAAGGACAAAATTGATATAGAATATGAACATATGCACAACATTATTGACTTACTTTATACGTGGGAAAGAAATTATCGAATTAAACGTTTTCTTTTATAAAGTACTCATAAGTATAGTAGCTATTTATACCTTTAAAAGACAATTATTCCTTGATAGACATAAGAAAAGGAGGATTGTGAGTTTGTGATATATGAATGAAAGTGATTGTGTCGGCTTGTTGTATAAGATTTAAGTTTAAAGCTAAATTAAGTGTACTTTTGATTGAGTGAATGCGTATTTCCCATGTGAATATATATCCTTTCTCTCTTAAGATTTCAAGGGGATAGATAAAAGTAGAGTCATCTGTCAAAAGAATTTGCCCTCATGCTTACCATGTAAGACTCAGAGTTGTGGCTGGAAAATTTGTGTTCCATGGAGGTATGCCACCCTGCCCCACCCAAACATCAATCTTTTTTTTTTTTCTTCTTCTTCTTCTCTAAATATTATACATACATATTAATAACTATTTTTAAAATATAATTACTAATATGTATATTATTACTTTCCACGGAATAAAACTTACCTATCATAGTTTATTATATCTTATTTTTATTGATATTAAATATGGTTGAGAGTTGAGACAAGATCAAGATGGGGATAACCACACAACCTGAAGTGGGTTCTTAAAACCACCCTATCCTCGACCCCAGTCTCTTTCTGGACAGGGTGGGGCCTAGTTGTTTTTTCTGTTGTCCTTTTTTTTTTCCCTTGACATTTCTACTTCCTTCTGTGTCCATAATGGATATTTTAGGTTATCGATGGTCTTATTTTGTTTATAACAAACATATATAAAAGAGTTGATCTGAATATTATGATGGTAGTTATCTAGATCACACTAATAATTGTTAATGACAGTTATTTAGATCAAGTCAATAATACATAATTTCAATAGATTCTTGATTTAATCTTGATATTATTTAAAAAGAACGATTAAATCGATAAGAAGACCTATTGTATAAGAGATCTATCACTGAACTAATCATGAATTTGTTTTTTCGTGTCATTGTGAAGTTTGTGATGGTAATACTCAAAGGATCAGTGCCCATATCATTTAATGGAAACAAAGAACCAGCTGCCTACGCTGAGATAGTTTCAATGGGAGGCATTAACAGAGAGGTAAAGAGGAATCTGATTGCTACCATTGGCTCTATCTTGGAGGCCAAGCTCTCTATACCTAGAACCAGATTCTTCCTCAAAGTCTACGATACAACTGCAGGACAAAACGTCGCTAAATTATGATTGTTTGATGCGATTAAAGAATAAATCAAGAAAGATTATGTTTGTATGCAGGTGGTTAAAGGTTACTCCATTAATAAGTTCAAAATTGTGATAACATGTTTTTAAATTTTAGTGGGTTTCAATTCGGTTATTTGGTGGTCTGATATCTTATAATTATGTAAGAAGTTTGATGGTTCATGCGATAACAAGTTTTAATTCATTTAATGTGATTTCTTGCTTATTTCTTATAATTATGTAAGAGATTTTCTTATTCATATGAGATTGATAAAAGGTTTTGATTCATCTAGTGTGGTTTATTGTTTATTAAAAAAAATAATAAAGAATAATAATATGGTTTATTCCACTAAGTTTATTTTATAAATTTTGTGTGAGTAATTTTATTTTTTTATTATGAGAGTATTTGTATTTAATTATAGGAATAAAATTCCAGATCCTAGCCACAAGTGCGATTGATTTCAGTAGGTCCTACTCTTTTAGTCATTCGGTGTTAGCTTTCACGAAAATATATAAATAAAAATAAAAACCCTGGTTCAAGTGGGATTTTAGGTATTTACAAGGGAATGGACAAGCTTTTCATGACAGAAAAAAATGGGTGAATTTATGATGTTCGAATAGGTGAAGCTAAACATTATGAAATTGTTTTGTTACATTAAGGTTGGATATTATTCACTAGCAAGTAATTAATTTCAAGCAATATGAGAAAATAACAAATTTCAGAAGCAAAGTGTATGTGTATTTGGAAAATGCTAGTAGGATACAGAGAACTAGAAGAATACTAGACCAAAAAAAGTTGAGTACATCAATCGATTCCATCAACTGATTCGTAAAACTTGTAACAAACCACATAAACTTAGCCTTTCATTTACAAACATAAAATTCTAACTTTATTCATTTTGAATAAATTCAGCAGTTTATAATAGTTTAATTGATTAATTGCAGTAAAATAATATGAGTTTTTACTTAAAAAATAAATAATAATATGAGTTTTTAGATAAAGGCTTAAAGCAACGTGTAGGTCTATTCACCCACCAAGTGAACCATTTCATTATTTTATAGTTTTAATTTATGTATCGATAAGATACTTTTATATCTTATTGAGTACAGATTATAAGACTTCAAGGTCAATTTTCAAATTCCAATTATGTCTATATGCCTCAATAATATGGTGAATTTAATCCACATGAGTTTGGTAACTAATTGCAAAACGGTCAAGACTGATATTGAACCTCCAATTCCATATATTCACACTCAAAATGGATTAGCATAATCATTTATAAAATGCTTTTTGGTGATTGCAACAATTTCAATTGGAAGTTATATATATAGAGTTTTTGAAATTTGAAAATCATTGTTTTTTTTTTATAAGAATTTGAAATGAAAGATTTGAAAAAATTACATATTGCTTTGGACTAGAGATCAAATGTTAATCAAATAAAATATTTATTCATCAATCAACATATATTAAAAGGATTTTGAAAAGATTCAGTACGTATAATATCTATCCCTTAAGTATCTATATGATTGTTAGATTTCTTCATATCCTACCCCACCACGCAACCACCACCACCCCCACCCCTGTCAAAAAGGAAAAAAAAAAAAAAAAAAGACACATTCCAACCCAAAGAAAATAATGAAATGATAGTTTATCCAAAAATATCATATCTTAAGAGTTATGATAATTGGTGCTTTTGTTATATATAGCTCAATGTACTAGATCAAATATTGCATTTTTAATAAATGTATTTGTAAGATTTAGCTCAGCACCAAACATATTTTTGGTTTTCGTCCATCGAGTATTCCTAACAAAATTCAAGCACATCAAAATGGTGGAAATCCAAGAAAGAGTGCTATGACAAGTGGCCTTTCTATTTGGCTTTCCACCACATCTTTCTTTTCTTCATTAGCAACAAGTGTCATGCTCTTGTCACACGCAATTTCATTATATGACCGCTTAAGTGTAAAATTCCTTTGTAATGTAATTTTGGATGGCACTTTGGCCGAGAGGTATTGATAGGCTTCTCTCTCTTTCTCTTTCGATTCTCTCTTCTCTCATCTCTGTTCTTGTTTCACTTTATTCTTGTTGTTTCCATTTCTCCATCTAATTTGTATTTACATCCATAACACATCATTAAATTTGAATAAATTTAGTAGTTTATAATTGTTTAGCCTTCCATCGTCCACAGGTTTGTAATAGTTTAGCAAAACTCTATTTTGAAAATTTAGTAGAGTTAGAAATGTTGACTTGGGCCACAACTCAAAGTCCAGCCTACAAGTTTTTAGTTGGACTGTAAAGCCTTGGGCTTGTACCAAGCAATGTTAGCATAAAAATGCAAGAGGACATTTCGGTAAATTCATTCTCTTTCCAAACATCGCCACACATAAACCTGTGGACACTGAAGCCGGATAGACTACTATTAGGAAAACACTGGAATCTCACCGGTTGTTGGGTTAGGGTTTTCAATCAGCTGTGAAAAAGAAAAGAGAAGATGCCTTGCCTGAACCTCTCAACCAACGTCAACCTCGACGGCGTCGACACTTCTTCCATCCTCTCCCAGGCCACCTCCACCGTCGCCAGCGTCATAGGCAAACCGGCCGCTGTAAGATTTTTTTTTTTTTTAACATTTTTATATAATTCACCTATTTTTGATTTCACAAGTTTCTGATTCTCTGGTCTTTGATGTATCTTTTAAATTTGTTTGAGATTGTGGCTTCATTTTTATATTTAATTGGTTTCTATTAGTCTTGATTTAGTGTTGACTGTTGACATAATTAACTTCAAAATTAAGTGATCAGCAAGTGAATTTATGTGTGTGTTGACTTTCCAATTAAGTGAATTGGTCTCGGGAGGAGGCAATGTAGCTTCTTACCAGTAAAAAGGACTCTAAATCGGAGTCTTTGGTTAAATATGAGGTTGTAGATGGTGTAGCTGTAGAACAGATTGTCTTTTTTGGGGGGGCTTCTTGTTTGCATTTGATTGATGGGAATTTTGATTTTATAATTTTCAAGAGGCTCTTGTGTGATAAGATGATAAACAAATTCCCAAAAGTGTGAACTATTTGGGGCTTGATGTGGGATATCATAATCAATATCAATGCAGTTCCTTTTGTTGTTAATGCTTGTATTATTTGCTCAATATTGCGTTTTGTTTCACTACGTGTACCCTACTACGGTTCTTGTTTGTTGTTACTCTATGCAGTACGTGATGATCGTCTTGAAGGGATCAGTACCTATAGCATTTGGCGGAACTGAGCAGCCAGCAGCCTATGGTGAGTTGGTGTCCATTGGTGGCCTCAACACTGATACGAACAGGCAACTGAGTGCTGCAATTGCTGCAATTCTCGAAGAGAAGTTGTCGGTGCCCAAGTCACGATTCTACCTCAAGTTCTACGACACTAAGGCAAGCCATTTAAAAACATTTTCTTGATTGTGTAGAGAAAGACTGTCATGCACTTGTTTTGTCTCATTGCATTCTTCGTGTTTGTTTAGGCCCATCACAGTCAAGAATATGCACAGTGTTTGCATGCTTTGCATCAGCAGTAGATCATGTAAATAAATCTTTACTGTTTCAAATCGTGAGCATCACTCTTTATTAGCTTTCCTTGTGGATCTGTCTTTTGCATGGTTATCCTCGTTAACTGTCCATTTGGTTATGCCATCCGATGCCACTTTAAATAGTTTCTATCTGTTTGTTTATTTTGCAGGGTTCCAACATGGGATGGAACGGTTCCACCTTCTAGATATGGTGTTCTCACGAGCTTTGTACCATGCATGCAGAGATATTGCTATCTATAATATGGTGATTTGGTGTCTTAGAACCTTGTCAATATTTGCCAGAACATTGTGTTAATTAATGAATGATCTGTTAGCTCAGACTCAGAGACATATTGTTTCATTGGTGTTACCCAATGATTGATATTATGGTATTCTTGGTGCATGGATGGACTCGATTAATCTTTGTTGTTATTTACTGTCTTTATATTAGAGGCTACTGATTTTCCATCAGTATTAGAAATGTTTCTTTTACTGGACTCAATTAATCTTGGTTGTTATTTACTGTCTTTATATTAGAGGCTACTGATTTTCCATCAGTATTAGAAATGTTTCATACATGCATTCTCCTATCTTCGAATCTTTTACCCAAAAATTAAAAAAGGAAAATGAAAGGGAAAAAGAATGGATGTGAGGGGAACCTACATAACTTGTTACAGAATGACTAGATATTAATAATCCTATTAACCCTTATTGATTTTGTAAATGTTACAGCGAAGATTCTGTTCCTGCAGGTCAAGGGCTTTGCTTCTCTTCAAAGTAATATTTCGATCTTTAAAATAATTTTGAGATTATTAGCTTCAGAAGGAAAATAATTTTACACATTATTATTGACTTGGCAAGGTAATAAAGTAGTGTCTTTCTACACATTTCTGGTTATTATGTTGTCACTCTACATATTTTTGCTTGGGGATTGAATTAAATGTTGTATTGAACTTAATAAGATTCATATTACTTGCATTGATCCTTGCACTTCTTTTTCGTGAAAACATGTTGAGATAAATCGGGAATTGATGAGAAAAACGGTCTGATCTGATGGTAAAGTTCAAAGTTCATACATACCAACTCTTTAAGGTTGTTGATTCAATCTCATAAAGTTTTATTATTTGTGGATAATTGTTCTCACTTAATATAGATTGTTCTCTCTTACTTTTTGGGAGACGATCTCTAGACTACGTCTTCGATTCATGTTTTAACTGTTTCTATAGTATCATGGGTAAAAAAAAAAAGGAGGCGTGGTGCACATCGCTAGTAAATTTTCTATTAGTGGTCTATATAATGTTTTGTTTTCTATCTAAAATCTCGCATTCTAAAAGATTAATGATTGATAGAAGTAACAAACCATTAGATTAATTCCTTTTAAAAAAAAAAAACAAAAACAAAATAAAAAAACAACGAAGCATTACATTAACAATTTCAATGTAAAATTGGAAGGAAAGAGATACTTAAAAGACCTTCACACTGCTTCGGAAGTAATTTGGAAGTTGCCACGTCAACTTCTAATTGGTAGCAAGACGGAAGGCACCAAGAAACTGTGAAATTCCATGTTCACCCTTCCCTCACGCGTCGGTCAGCACCGTAACCACGAAGCTAAAAAAGAAAAAAAAAATGAGATTATCGTGAAGCGTCCTTCTCTTTCACCTTCAATTTCTCATCACGCTATATTCTCTCACACCCCCTCTTGAGTCTCGGTCTCCAAATCGATCTCTATATATTAAAAATCCACACCACCCGCAATTCTTGATCCCCAAATAGGGAAAAAAATACAGAAGTCTGTCAATTTTCCAATCTCTAGATCCAAAAATGTCTTCTTCCCCACCGGTCCTCCCCGTCTCCAACCAACCCCTCACCACCACCACCACCACCACAACATCCGCCCAATCCCAGGCCCCCGTCGCTACCCCCGCCTTCCGCGTCTTCATCACCCACCTCACCGAGAATGTCCGCAACGGGCTCTCCCAGCGCCGCCCGTGGACCGAGCTTGTCGACCGCACCGCATTCTCCAAACCCGAGTCCGCATCCGAGGCCGCCCTCCGGATCCGGAAGAACTACGCCTACTTTCGCGTCAACTACCTGGCCATCGTGGCGCTCGTCCTCGGGTTCTCACTCGTCACCAACCCCTTCTCTCTCCTGATGCTCGTCGGCCTCCTCGCCGCTTGGCTCTTCCTCTACCTCTTCCGCCCCACCGACCAGCCCGTCCTCCTCTTCGGCCGCTCCTTTAGCGACCGCGAGACTCTCAACATCCTCCTTGTCTTCACCGTCTTCGTCGTCTTCCTCACCAGCGTCGGATCCGTCCTCATGTCCGCCCTCCTCGTCGGAGTCGCCCTCGTCTGCGCTCACGGCGCCTTTAGGGTTCCTGAGGACCTGTTTTTGGACGAGCAGGAGCCCACTGCATCAACTGGATTCCTCTCCTTCCTCGGTGGCACCGCCTCCAATGCCGCCGCCGCCGCTGCACCCGCCGTTGCCGCCCGCGTTTGAGATGGGACGGTTTGATCTGATTCGATTCGTTGAATTTTAGCGTTTTGGTAGAATAAGTAATAATTTTCAATTTGGAGGGTTGTTTTGGAAGTCGATAAATTTGATGGAAACTTATGGATCTTTCGTTATATATTTTGTTTTGTCATTTGTTAAAATGCATTTTAATACATCGGTACAGTTTGTAATTTCATTTTCCGAATATAGATCATTGAATGAATATAAAAAATTTCTCTTCTAGATTTGTTTCTCATGTGGTACATGTATATGTTGATTTGTGTTTTTTAGATGGAATTTTGTGTTTATTTGTTTGTAATTATAAGATTTATTGTTGTCTGATCCTTTGTGATTGGTTATGTGTAACTAATATATCTTGGTCTGTTTCTTTTGCTCCCTCTTGGATCTTCAGAGTTATTAATAACTCATCGTTACTGGTTCAAAATCAGGTTTTTATTAGATATATGCAGAAAAGTACGTAATAAAATAATCTTTAATCCTAATACACGAATAGTTTGATTTGCGGAGTATAAATCTGAATGCCAATTGTGTGGCCGCTATTAAATTGTAAGATATTGGAGTGTAAATTTATGAAGTAATAATTATAATATTGAAAAATGTTTTCGAATTATAATTGTTAAGATCTCAATCAATCATTTGATCATGGATTTTGGATTTTGCTTTTTCCGTCCGTAGAATAGATAACATTTGAGGTTTAAATTCGATATCTTAAATATATTTCAGTGCAAACCTCATAAGACATTTGTATACAAAAGACATTTAAGGTGACATTTATATACAAAAGACACTTAGGCCTCATTTGTTGACTAGGATGGGACTGGGTTTGGACAAAAATTTTGTCCAAACCCATGTTTGGTGCAAGCAAATCCCTTCACTAATTTATCTAAAGTTTTCCCAACAGTAATTTTAATCCACTCCAATGGGTTAATTGAAACTCACTCAAACTGGTGGTTAATTTTGTCCCACCCCTTACCTGTCTGCTGTCACTCCTCTAGCTCCACCGGTCGCCGCCATCCCGTTCTTCTTTAGTCGTTCTCTTTCTTCTCCGATCAAATCACCGTTCTTCTCGTTCTACTTTGGTCATCACTTTCTTCTCCAATCTTCTCTTTCTTCTCCCTCTCTTCCAGCGTCGGCGATTCTCCAAGTCGACGAGACCAAGATACGATTGATTTGCAGCTGGGTTATGCGTCAACTTCGCCGTCGTTCCAAGGCATTGACGCCTTCGCCGTCTCCACCACGGGTCCCGCCGCTGGAAACGGGATGAGTTTGGGATGGATTTGGGATGGGGGTGTGAGAGAGGGAGGAGAGTGGCGGTGGCGAGCTGGAATTGGTGGGGGAAATGAAAAATAAAGTTTGGGGGTGATGACAGAGGAGGAGAGTGGCGGTGGGGAGCTGGTAATGGTGAGGCAAATGAAAAAAAAAAAACAAATATTTGTAAATTTACATTTTAATCCTTGACAAATTTTATTTAAATCCTATCTCATCTTAATGTCATCAAACATAAGATAACAATTAAAGTTATCCAATCCAATCTCATCTAATCCAATCCAATCCCATATAAATAATCCAATCCTATCCCAGGTAACAATCGGGGCCTAAGGTTTTGAGTTCAAACATCAAAATGTTATCTACCCTACACGAAACAAAAATATCAAAACCGCACAGAAACAAATGGCAAAAGATTGAACCGAATAATCATCCTAAATGTTGAAGAAAGTATGGATATATGCTTTCTTGCCCTACAGCGGGGGACTGAGTCCTCTAAATAATGCAATGCTGGATTTCATCATGGAATCTTCAATTCGAAATGACTGTCATTTTTTGTGCTTGTTACCAACTTGAAATGAATCCTTCCAAATGCATGACCAGCTATGTTTCAGTAGGAGTTAGGTTCACCAATAGAAATGGGGCCTATGCAACTCTGATGTAACGAAGAGACTTATGTAGAGTCACAGAGGTGAGCTACTACAGTCAATTATGCGTAGAACTTTATTATTATTATTTTTTCAATAGGATCTTATGCATAGAACTAAAAACAAAGTAAAGGCAGAAATGAATCGTTTCAAAATCCAAGGACCGGAATGAGTGGATTACCAATAAAAAAACGCATAATTTGTTTCATTTCACAACCTAGAATACTTTCATATTCAATATCTCTAGACAAGCTACCATGCCAGACAAGAAGAGGTGAGTTATGTGTTGAAATATTCATTCCGTCTATACTTTCCAAACAGGTTCAGATTTTGGAAACATTACTTCCGCTCTGTCCCCTCGTTCTTCCTTCTAATAGAACAGCAGAAATGAGAAGCTTCACTGTGTAGCTGCTCCTACACCATCATCTAATGGCTTTTCGGCATATGCTGGCTTATCTGATGAATTCAGGACACGACCTGTCATAGGATCAACTGAACGTCTGTCACGTGGTCCACCTTTGCGTCCCATTGCCACCATAGGTGGTGGAGGTAATAACCCTGCTCTGAAAAGAATGCGCTGGACAGGATCCGATGGCTGAGCACCAACTGATAACCAATACCTGCAAATAAGAAGTGAAGACAAAATTGTATCAAAATGAAGTACCGTGATGTTTTTTTTCCACAGTCTACAAAAATGACTAGCAATTTAGTTATTACTTTTTCTTATTAGTAGACAGTGAGCTTGTGATAATTGTTTCAAAATGAAGTACTGTGATGTTTTTTTTTCCAGAGTCTATAAAAATGACTACCAATTTAGTTATTACTTTTTCTTATTAGTAGACAGTGAGCTTGTGATATTAACAGAGCAAATTCTAAACCTCCTAGTTAATGTATTAAAAATCATGTATAACTTACAAAACAAAAGGTTCGGAACTGAAGAGCTATATAACTTCCTGAAAGATCACTTTGCACAAACAAAATTTTAAAGAGTTTAGATCAACTAATTTACATTTTGGGAATCGGTCACCTAACTAACAGTGTTTTGACTCTTGTCACAATGAGTCTCAATCAGAAAGAACCAAGCTAACAACAGGTACCATTCACTGGCAGCCAAAGAAATTATTTCACATGACTGGAAACAGAGAATAGAAATGATAATTTAAATCCAAATTCTGCCCCTGTCAAAGACTGATCATTCTAAAGGGACATAATCAAACACGAATTATGATTTCTTGATATTTATCCATTAGAGATTATGATTGACCTAATAGAATCGAACACAATGACATTCAAGGTCAAGCTCTGGATCAAATAGCAGTCTTTTAAACTATAAGAAAGCCCTTTCAAGGAGAAACAATAAACAACCCCTAAGCAGGGTCAAAACTTCAAGGTTCTTGACAAGATCAACCCCATTACAGTATCAATTATGCATTATGCAATAAGTATCTAAAACCAACTAGTATCAGTGACAAATATGTACTCAGCCCTGGTACGTCTATAACTAAAAGCACGGAATTGAAAGAAAAAAATCAAAATTTCAAACATCACAAACGTAGTCAAGCATGCAATCAGCTTTGGAACATCAGTGTTCCTCAGTAGTCAGTTCAGATGCAAAGAGACTCTGCAAATAGCATAAACAGTGTAAACCGTAATGCGAGTACTTGAAATTTTCCAGTTCTAGCTACTCGTCAAGTCATCATTTCAAAAAGCAAAATAAACAATACAAACACTAATGAGAAACCAAGGAAGCAATATATAACCCAAAAAAAAAGCAGCTTACTTGACTCTATCAAAATTAAGACCCATCCTTTTGCCGCCATCCTGACCTAAAAGAGCAAAAATTTAAAAAGAATCAGTACATTGCGAGCCAATAAGCCACCGATTAAATGCAAAAAGAACTTATTTTTGATAAAGAAAGGGCGAAAAAAATAAAATAAATGAAAGCAAGAAGCTATGAAAATCAACAATTAGAAGCAAGAATTGAAGTGGACCTGGCAAGGGATTGTAGTAACCCAAGACTTCGAGATGCTTGCCATCTCTAGGCGATCTGCTATCAGCCGCCATGACCCGATAGAACGGCTTGTTCTTGCATCCGAATCTCGCCAATCGGATCCTCACCACCATTTTTTGCTCTCTGAGACAGAAACTTGTGTTGTTATTGGACAAAAGCGAGGTCGCAAATCGTTGGAGAGAACCAGGAGTTAGTGATTTGAGGGTTTTGGGGAGGTTGAAAGAGTGAATCTTCGAGACATCGGTGGATCTGATTTCTAAGCAGAAATCTGGGCTTCTAGCCCAATTAAAAACCACCCTAACCCAATGTTTGTTTGGGCTGTACTATTGGCGCCCGGACGATCGACCAAAAAACACTACTCTTAAAATTTGTTTTATTTTGTGCTATTACTTTCATAGTCTACTTTATCTAATTACTAATATTACCTATAAATTATAGTCCTTAAATTAGCTGAAAGGATGGTTATTGAAATAAATCAAAATATTATAATTTATGGATAAAATTAGTGGTTAGATCAAGCATTATTTTAAAAGGCGAGGCGAGGTGTGGCCTCAAGGCGCCGCCTCGCTGCCTTGGAGTCCTAGGCGCCTCAAGGCGGCCACTTAAGACGATAGAGGTGCAAAATCCCGCCTTGGGAGCCTGAGGTGGTCGTCTCAGGGCCGGCTCGAGGCGAGGCCGGCTAAGGCGACAATGAGGCGATTGAGAGAGGGAGGAGGGTGGAGCCGGTTTTCAAGGAGCTCCGGCTGAGAAAACACGTTGTCGGCGACCTTTGAAGGCAAATCGGAGCTTGATCCGGCGACATCACCTTGATTTGAAGGTTTTTGACAAATTCCGACGGAGAAAACACGTCATCGACAAGAGAAAATGTAGGGGTGGCAATCCGGGTTGACGGGTTGGGTTGGATATGACCCAAACCCGACCCGATAATTTTTTACACTACCCGATAAGGAAACGGGTTGAACCCCCTCAACCCGAACCCGATATGGTTACTAACGGGTCAACCCGTTAATGACCCGTTTAACCGATATGTTAGTGACCTGTTTAACCGACACGAATAATAATCCGTTTAATCGACCCATTTATAACTCATTTAATGATAGTTAATACATTTAAATTTTAATATAGATATAATAAAAAACAAAATTAAAATAAAGATACATAAGACCTAAAAAAAACTAACATCCACAAATACAATCTAAATCATAAAAATACAAATGTTTACAAAGATGATTATAAAAATATCTTTGCAAATATAGTCCTTCATTAAAAAAAAAAAAAAAAACATAAATTTTTTTTGATGTAGTCTTTTATAATAGAAAAACAACATCAAGCGTTGATTACATCCGCCAAATTAAACTTGTTAAAAGATAATAATTAAAAGTTAACTAATTAAGAAATTATACATTTATACATGAAAAAAATAGTTTAACAAATATTTTATCAAAACCAATAAAATTTTACCACTACATGACAATTTGTGATGAGATAAAGTTTGGAGACTTGTGTTTGGGTTAGGGTTTGAACTTTGAAGGGTATATATATCTATCACTAAAATTACATGACTCCATCTAAAATAAAATTACTTTTTTACCCTTATTTAACGGGTCAACCCGTTGCCCGTTAAATAGAACCCGAACCCGACACGATAATTAAACAGGTTAGACGGGTTGACCCATTTATTTACCCAACCTGTTAATACTCAACCCTAACCCGTAATAATCGTGTCGGTTTCGTGTCGACCCGTCGTATCATGTTCCAAATTGTCAACCCTAGTTAGACGCAGCACAACAGGGAGGAATGGCAGGGAAGATGACAGGGAGGTGGGTGGCGGCTGGGGGTTGATATTAGGTTTTCCAAACAACTTTCATACAATATATATATATATGTACATTAGTAAAAATTATGAATGAACCCCAACTTTTGACAAAATTATCAATCAAAACATTTATTTTGAAAAATATGTAAATAAACCTTACAATTTAAAAAAAAATTTATAAAAATCATAATATTTTGATATTTTTTTACAAAAAGGTGTGTGTCACATCCAAAAGACACGCCTTACGTCTCGGGCTCCAAGGCACTTTATGATTTTATGATATTTTGAAATTTTTTTAATGATATGGATGATTTTGTAAGCTAGAGAACTTTTTTATATTTTTTTTTATTTTTTTCTCATCTTGAGTCGAGGCGGTCGTCTCAAGGCGACCGCCTCGCCTCGCCTTTCGCCTTTTAAAACATTGAGATCAAGCAACCAAACCCTTCGTATTATATTTCAGTGTTAGTTAAAGGAAATAAACATTGGTACTATACACTGTGCATTCTTGATAGTTTTCTAATATTTCAACTAATATTTTTATAAATTTTGACTCTTAATATATGGCATCAAAATAAATATTTACTTTTTTATTGTTTAACATCTTGAAATATATATATATATATATATTTCTATTATCAAGACAAACGGTTTTTAATAATATTAATTTAAACATTATGATTCATTGATTTTATATAAATAATTAATGTGAAGTATTATTTATTTGATACATACATGGGCATTAATTTAACAATCCAATATCAATTGAATTTGCAGAACATCTCATGGGATGAATCTACAATAATGTTATACTGTAGTGTTTAAACAAAGAATTGTACAGTCGTGATATTAGAAGCAAATCATACATAGGGCACTCAGACTTCATTAGTGCTTCGTTCATCAATAAAGTTAATATTAGGATTTACATTAGTCTCTTTTAGTCATTTCAATAACAATTACAAACAACTACAACGAAAAGCAAAAGGACTGTCATCAATTTTCTGATAGTTACATGGGCCCCCAGACTGGCAGAGAACAATAAATTTTCGTTGACTGCTCAGTGGACTGGTAAAAGTACTCAACGAAAAAACTCTGACCACGTGGCCAGTCCAAGATTCTCGTTAGAAAAAAAAAAATGATGCATACGTGGCCCCATGAAATTATAACCGTTGGCAAAGCGACGGTCTCAATCAGCAGAAGCCGAAGAAAAAACATGACCAAACCAAAACTGGTCTGGTTTTCGACATAACCGTTCAGATAAATCGATTATTTGCAAGTAAAAACTAGCCGTTACAATATTAAACTGTGCATGGAGAGGCCACTGACTCTGATACCCCACCTCCTCACTGACCATATCATTTTCGCTTCTTCTCTCTTTTATTTATCGTCTCTCTCACACATACAATCTTCCACACTCGCTTTTTCTTTCTCTCTTAACTATATATCAAAAAGGAAGCAAAAAAAACAAAACAAAACAAAACATAGAAGAAAGAAAAACTAGCTTCACTTTTTTGTTTTTTTTATTCTTTTCCAACAATTTTGCTTCTCTTCTATGTTGATGGAAAAGTTTTTTCTTTGTACCCAATTGTTGTTGCTGTGTTTACTACTATCTTTGACATGTCAATTTGTTTCAGGGGAGCAGTCAGCTGGGGATGGGGTGATCGTGACTCAAGCTGATTTCCAGGCGCTTCGAGCCATCAAGCGTGAGCTGATAGACAAAAGAGGGGTTCTCCGGAGTTGGAATGACAGCGGTTCGGGAGCTTGTTCAGGTGGTTGGGCAGGAATCAAGTGTGTTCAAGGTCAGGTGGTTGCTATTCAGCTTCCATGGAAAGGGTTGGGAGGCAGACTCTCAGAGAAGATTGGTCAGCTTCAAGCTTTGAGAAAGATTAGTCTTCATGATAATCTTCTTGTTGGACCAGTCCCTTGGTCTCTTGGTTTTCTTCCAAGTCTAAGAGGTGTTTATCTCTTCAATAACCGGCTTTCGGGTGAGATCCCTCCTTCCATTGGTCACTGTCCTATTCTTCAGACCGTTGATTTGAGCAACAATGCACTCACTGGTACCATCCCTCCTAGTCTTGCAAACTCCACCAGGTTTTTTAGGCTCAATTTGAGTTACAATTCTCTTTCTGGTCCCATCCCAGTGAGTCTCACTAGGTCTCCTTCACTTACCATTCTTGATCTTCAACACAACAACATATCTGGATCCATTCCTGATACTTGGGGTGTTCCAGCAAGACACAATAGCTCTTACAAACTTCAGGTTCTGACCCTTGACAACAACCTTATCTCTGGAACCATCCCGGTTTCCCTCAGCAAGTTAGTTTTGCTCCGAGAGGTTTCTCTGAGCAGTAACAAGATTGTTGGGACCATACCGGATGGTCTTGGGAGGCTATCTAAGTTGCAGAAGCTAGATTTGTCAAACAATGCTATCAATGGGAGCTTCCCTGTTAGCTTTACCAATTTGACCTCTCTTGTGTCGTTAAATCTCGAAAACAATCGCCTTGGTAGCCAGGTGCCGGAAGGATTAGAGAATTTACACAACCTCACATATCTTGACTTGAAGAACAATAAATTTTCAGGCCACATCCCAGTAAGCATTAGCAATATCTCTGGCCTCAACCAGCTAGATTTATCAAAAAACGATTTCACTGGTGAAATTCCAGCTTCACTTGCCAGCCTAGCTAGTCTTACTTCTTTCAATGTCTCTTACAACAATCTCTCTGGTCCTGTCCCATCTCTCCTCTCCAAGAAGTTCAATTCCACCTCATTTGTGGGCAACCTTCAGCTTTGTGGATTCAGCATTTCGACCCCATGTCCATCACCACCACCTCTCAATCTTCCTCCTCCACCAATGGAGGCACCACCAAGAAGACATCATCACCACCGAGGACTCAGCACGAAGGACATCATCCTCATAGCAGTTGGTGCTCTCCTGGCAGTTCTGCTCATAGTCTGCTGCATTTTGCTCTGCTGTTTGATGAGAAAAAGAGCAGCTTTGAAAGAAAAGAATGGTGGCGGTGGTAAAGCCACAACTAGTAAAGCCATAGAGAGGGCAGTCCCCAAGGCCACTGAAGTAGAATCAGGCGGCGAAATGGGTGGGAAATTGGTTCACTTTGACGGACCATTCTTGTTCACAGCTGATGACTTGCTATGCGCAACCGCAGAGATAATGGGGAAGAGCACTTACGGGACAGCATACAAGGCAACATTGGAGGATGGTGGTCAAGTTGCTGTGAAGAGGCTGAGAGAGAAGACTACAAAGGGACAACGCGAGTTTGAAGCTGAGGCCGCGGCACTTGGTAAAATTCGCCACCTAAATCTTTTAGCACTCAGAGCCTACTACTTGGGACCAAAAGGAGAAAAGCTACTTGTCTTTGATTACATGTCCAAAGGCAGTCTTGCATCCTTCCTCCATGGTATATACATTCAACACTCCCAACAATTATACAAGTTTCAGTTTTTCTCTAGTTTGATTATTGTGAGAGCCTAACAATGTTGCATTGTTGTTGGTATTTTCTGTTGATGCGCTCAGCTCGTGGCCCGGAAACTGTTATTGATTGGCCAACGAGGATGAACATAGCGATAGGCGTGTCACGGGGACTGAACTATCTCCACACACAAGAGAACATAATACATGGGAATCTGACATCCAGCAACATACTTCTAGACGAGCAGACTAGTCCTCACATTGCAGATTTCGGGCTCTCCCGTCTGATGACAGCTGCTGCCAACACCAATGTGATTGCCACAGCTGGGACACTAGGCTACCGCGCGCCAGAGCTGTCAAAGCTGAAGAATGCCAACACAAAGACGGATGTCTACAGTCTAGGAGTGATCATACTGGAACTCTTGACTGGGAAATCTCCTGGGGAGCCAACTAATGGGATGGACTTGCCTCAATGGGTGGCCTCCATTGTCAAGGAGGAGTGGACAAATGAAGTGTTTGATTTGGAGCTCATGAGGGACACGCCAACCATAGGTGATGAACTGCTCAACACACTGAAACTAGCCCTGCATTGTGTTGATCCCTCCCCCGCCGCGCGTCCTGAAGTCCAGCAAGTTCTGCAGCAACTGGAGGAAATTAAACCCGAGCTGGCTGCTGCTGCTGCTGCTATTACTGCTGGTGATGATGGAGCTAAACCACCACCACCAGCAGCCGCCTCTCACACCAGTGAATAGATATCACATCAATTATTTGAGCATCATCATTCTTTTGGAGTGCTGCAAAGAACAATAAAAGGGATGTGTTTTGGTTTGTTTTTATATAGAATACTTATAGGAGAACAGAGATGCAACAGAGTTGATACATTCTTTTATTCATTATTATTTGTTGAAGTGTATGTAATATATGTAAAGCTGATTTGGGATTTGGGTCATATTTAGAACAAGTATTCTTTTCTGCCTTGGGCAATAATAAATGTATTCTTTGAATTCATATATTTGCTAGTAAACAAAGGAAATCTTACATCATATTATGAAAAATTTCATGGCCTGTTCTTTTTACACTTTGCCTTTTATGAATTTCTGTTAGTTGCAATCTCATTTGTCATTATTCAATATTATTATCAACACCATCTGAATAGTTAAATATCAATTTGACTGAAAATATTGAAATTGAAATATATAAAAATAGTAATTAAAATATCATAACATGTTAAATATCATTAAAATATATATATATTTATTTTCTTGCCATGTTGGCTGATCTTAAGATAAACCAAATCTCTTATAATCAGCCACTGAACAACAGAGTAAAGAAGCCAAATATTGAACTCAACGCTGTCGTTTTGAGTTGAGTTGACTATAAATAGATTGTACCTGCCCGGTTACACTGGCTTTTCTTTTCGCGTAATTGGATCGCAATGGAAGACCCTCAGTTACACAAGATAGCAATATCGGGTCCCATTCTAGCCTCCATGATCCAACGGTTCTTATCCTCTCCAGGCGACGTGGACGGCTTCCTCTTCGGCCACGTCACCGAAATCACTCCTTCCAATCTCTCCGACGACTCCTCCGCTTCCGACTCGGACTCCCAACTCGTGGCCACCATCACTGGCTTCTTCTGCTCCGGCTACAACCTCTCATTCTACGATTCACTCGGTCGAGCCAACTCACTCAAAGTCCCCTCCCCCAACCACCACCACCTCATCGGCTGGTTCTCCGGCCGCCGCCACTCCCCTCTCCGCCCCTCCCTCCGCGAGTTCTCCGTCACGAGCTCCCTTTCCAAAGCCCCCCAATTTCGCTTCTCCGTCAAGACCGCCTCTCAAACCCCGACCAACCAAACCCTAACGCCGTGTGTCTTCGTCCTCTTCACCACTCCCTTGACCGATCAGCTGATCCACACTCATCAGTACCGCGCCTACCAGCTCCACGCCAAGAAAAGGCCTCCTCCTCCGTCGCTGACGCCGTCTCTCCAAGCAAAGTCGCTCGACGTGGTGAATATCGGCCCCGCCTTCCGCGGCCACTACGGCAGCTTCTCGCCGAGCTGCGCGCTGCCGATGTTGAGCTGCGACACGCGGAACTCCTGCTCGGCTATGAACGAGGAGAGCCTGACGGCGCAGAGAGAGAAGGTGAGCGACCAGAAGCAGCTGGATTCCTGCGCCGAAGGGTTTCGCGTCGAGACTCTGAGCCGATTGACGGGACCCGAGGCCTCAAGCTACGCTGGAGCCGTGGAGGACTTGTATGAGAAAATGTTGGCCAAAGTCGAGAGCTTGGCTCGGCTGGTGGAGAATAGCTCCGCTAGGGTTCTCGAACTGGTAATTGATTTTATAATCTAATCTAATATTTGCTAATCTGAATTGCGTTCTGTTTTGAAAAATTTAGTTCTATCATGTTTCGATGATGTTTACGCGTGCAATGTGTTTTGTTTGACAGGAAAATCATAATAGGAAGTTGAGGTACAAGGTTGCAAGATCATCTGGATTGGAGTGAATGCTTGATCGTGTCTTCGTCATGTAAATTAGGTAAATTTTTGTTGCTTCTCCGGATTCTCTGCCATCTTGGTAGTTTAGAACATTGAATATGTGTTTTCGTCTTGTAAATGAGTAAGATTAGGTAAATTTTTGTTGCATTTCTGGCTTCATTAAAATTTTGATAGTCCAGAATGTTGAGTATGTGTTTTCATCTTGTAAATGAGTAAATTTTTGGTAGTCTAGAATGTTGAATATGTGTTTTTGTCTTGTAACTGAGTAAGATTATGTAGATTTTTGTTGCTTTGCGGGATTCTCTACATTTTGTTAGCTTCAAATGATGAATATTTGTTTTTAGCTGGAGTCTTAATGGGAAGTATGTGAAGTCATCAGTGTTTTATAGAGTGAATTTATTGTCAAACTGTTTTATCTTGGTTATATAGGTGTTCGGTGTAATTATTATCAAAGGACTTGTAATTGGAAAGAATATTTGAAGATTTTCTTTTTTGGCCAAATGAGGGTCTATTTGGATTAGTAGGGTTATGTATTGAGTGGGAAAGTTTTCTGTAGAGGATGTTAAGAAACACAAGCTCTTTCTGATTTTTTGAAACGCAAGAGGTTGTTCCTGAGTGAAGATGAAGAAGTGATAGATAGATAGTCTATGAAACATAAGTGTATTTGTTTGAGGGTTTAGAAACTTTACTTATAGGAGGTTGGGACCTGCTCGTATTTTGAGGTTAAGTTTCATGGCTATTTGTGATAGTGTTGCTCTTTGGATAGCAGTGTAATGGACTCTTTGATCTTGGTTTTTATAAAATGCTTAGGGTTCTTGGAAAAATCTCTTTTGTTGGAAATTAGAGTATAGATTCAAGGGGAGCATGCTGTCATGAAAGATGAAAAGCTGGATAGATTGAGGAACAAAACATCATGATATCATGAATTGATGAATGTTTCATTTGAACCTTTTTTGTATGTAGATTAGGATCATATGGTAGGGAAACCCAAGAGTGAAAGCCAAGTATAGAGATGCGTTTTAAGTATTACATGGTATTGAAAATTGAAATCTAGCTTTCTCAAAGTAATGTTGATAAACCATATACAACGTGAAAGCACGATTTTATAAGTTTATAATGATACATGGTCCAGAAATTCAAATACAATTCTTCGAAAATATGTAACTTATGTTCACGTAAGATATAAATGATTAAGCACGTTCATATACAGTGTAATTTATTATAGTCGATTTTCTCCTGTTTTATGGTTATCTTGGCTATACTGGTGATAGAGAAGTGCCCATCTTCAGCCGATGTGTAAAAGCTCCCGTAATATTCATTCATCAAGTCATTCAAGTGGGAAATTTTTGGTGACTTTGACGCTGAAGATGACCATTACTCTGGGAGCAGTTGATGGTATTGAAATAAGCAATCTTGGTGGATTTTGTAAAGGAGGAGGATCGTTTTGAGAGTTTCCTACTTTAAGAGTACAAGTACACACCATTTTGATCTGCTACATTGTATTATAGCCGTCTGGGTTGGGTTGGTCCTTCCTTTATGATTCTGCCTTGCCTCAGGAAACATCAATTGAAATGGTGTTATTTTTTCATGTAATCTTCCTTCATTTGATTAAAAGTTTCGTGGGAATATTTTTAGCTCAATGTTGTAAAATTATTGTTTCATCATGTAATCTTAAGTCTTGACCACGTTTTCCTTTTTGTACTTTGTCTTTTCATTTCATTTTTGTGTTTTTGTTACAATATGATCTGAATCATAGTCTGACTGCCTGAAGTTAAACTTGAATGGTGCATCAGTTTATTTTTCACGGCTTTGATATAATTACTCTTTAAAATAAAATTGTATATGGAGTTTATTTATATTTTAAAATTAAATTTATCAAAGAATAGATATGTATTTTTGTTACTTTTAGTAATTATGTATGTTTATTTAGGGATAATCTTAGTTTTCTCTCTATAATTTGACATAATCATCTTTATAGTGTGTAGGTTTTTTTTTTTTTTTTTTTTGAGTACAAGAATTGCATCTGGGACTTACCCAGGGAACAACCGAGACCGACCGAGATAGAACACTAATAGTATAGCCCGGAGAACGACCGACCGAGATAGAACACTAATAGACAGCCCGGAGAACGACCGACCGAGATAGAACACTAATAGTACAGTCCGGAGAACGACTCCCAATTGGGGGGAATCCGCCCACACCGAGATAAAACTTATATTATATGAATATATATATTACACCTTTGCTTTGGATGTGGTGGGAGTAGAACCCACGCCTACACACGCGGCGTGGGGGCTGCTGGCGCCAACGGCGCCAGTAGCCAAATCTTGTGTGTAGGTTTTTCACTTTATCCTTTTTGTGATTGTGATATGCCTGATGATGGAAAAAAAATCAAGGAAGTTTTTATCATTATCTTAAACTATAATAGGTATTTTTTGAAAATTTTTAAAAATTATAATAAATTTTTAAATATTTTTAAATTAGAAAAAAATAGGAAATCCAACTATAGAGGTTTTTAATTAAAGTAAAAATAGGATTATCATTTAAAATAAACTAAATGAACAACTTGTGTGTTATAAACAGCAAGAAAAGCGTACCCATCCACTTGTCCAGTGCCAGTCCCAACTTCGAAGGAGAGTTTATTTCGGGAATTATAATCGAAGGACAAATTCCGTCATGTTTCTATTTATGACATGGCAGCTTTTTAATTATTTATAAATTATAATATGTTATTCATTTCACCGCAGCCGCAATTTCATAAAAAGGATTTGATGGTTACCGGTACAAAATTAATTGGCGAGTTTGGATTTAACAATCAGTCCTGCAAAGTGAAGTCTGCACCGCGAAGAAAAGGACGTATGGCCGTCTCTGGTGTATCAAATTTGCCATCATTTTTATGTAAAAATATCTTTAAAAAATATTTTATATATAATTTTTTAATTAATATTAATTTATTTATTTTATATAAAATTTTATTCTTAAATAATTATTCATAATATATTAAATAATTATTAAATACTTATAATTTTTTTAATTTTTTTTATAATAAATTATTCTCATTATATTTCTATCTAATTTTTTAATCACTTAATATTTTTCAATTCATTTTTATTCAACTAATTATTTATCTATCTCATTTTTCCAACTATTTTATTATCCACTCCATTATAAAATCTTATTCTTAAATAATTACGCATAATATATAAAAAAAGTTATTAATTTCTCACATAATTTTTTTAATTTATTATAAAATATTGTTATCATTAATAAAATATATTTGTTTCACCAAAAAAAAAAATGATGGTTTTATCCGAATCATTAATCTAACACTATCCTAAGTATGATACAAAAATCTAACATTATATGATCTCTACCGTTAGATAAAAAGTAGTTTGATCCTAACCATTAAACGACATTCTTATCTCTTCCACACTCTATCCTAGGTCTGACATAAAAATCTAACATGATATGATCTCTACCGTTGGATGAAAAGTGGTTTGATCTTAATCGTTAAACGATATTCTTATTTCTTCCACACTCTATCCTAAGTCTGACATAAAAATCTAATATGATATGATCTCCACCGTTGGATGAAAAGTGGTTTGATCTTAACCGTTAAATAGTATTCTTATCTTTTCCACACACTATCCTAGATTTGACATAAAAATCTAACATGATATGATTTCCACCGTTGGATGAAAAGTGGTTTGATCATAACCGTTAAACAGTATTCTTATCTCTTCCACACACTATCCTAGATCTGACATAAAAATCTAACATGATATAATCTCCACCATTTGATGAAAAATAGTTTGATTATAACCGTTAAACGGTATTCTTATCTCTTCCACACTTTATCCTAGGTTTGACATAAAAATCTAATATGATATGATCTCTACCTTGGATAAAAAGTGGTTTGATCCTAACCGTTAAATGATATGTTTATCTATTTCACAATTGATCTATAAATAATGATTATTTCTCAAAATTAAAATATCTTTCTCTTTTAGTTCCAATTAGTAAACATATATATTTACAAAAATATCATTAATTAAGAATTTAAGTGATAAATCTAAAAATATTTTACAAAGTACTTCACATTCGAATGAAGAGGACCAACTCCTTTGTCATGTATGTCTTGATGTTTTCCAAAATCCAATGATAGGCATAAACCATTTCAATACAATCTGAAAGCTGCTTGGTATCCATATCTCAATAGAATTTGTTATATATACTACAAAAGTACCATTTCAATGCAATCTGAAAGCTTGTCTTGTTGCATGAAAGCTCTCTCTTCTTTAAAAGAAAAAGTATACAACATCCAAGATTTGGAAGTGAAAGAGCAGACTCTAGAGCAAGACAAAACGTTGGTACACAAACAAGCAACATCAGTTTCAACACAAATGATTGCTGATGCTACTGATGGGTGAGTTTTCTTGTGGTTTTGGAATGATAAAGCTGTTGTATAAAGGGTGTAGCTATCTAAATTACCAAGATTATGAGCTTGTGTTCCTTTTTGTTGATGTAATAGATAAATTTTAAGAATTGAAGATTGTGTAAACTGTGATCATGTTGTTGAGAAACTTTTATCAATTGTGTTCAAACATATGGGGTTGTGAAGCGGTGTTTGAGTTGTTAGGACCTGAGTACTTAGTTATGGATATTGGTTTCAGGAGGAGGAAGAAGGGACATAAGAGAGGCAGCAAGAGAAAAGCAGTGGAGGATACTCTTGCAAGGTGGAAGATGCAGAACCAACTTGAGGTGGCTGCAAATGGAGCAGAAGAGGCTCAAAAGACTCCCCCGAGGCGCTCGAAAAAGGGCGTATGCCAGGAAAAGGAAGACCTGACAACGCGGTTTGTGGATATAGAGGTGCTAGGCAGAGGAGATGGGGCAAGTGGGTTGCTGAGGTTCGCGAGCCTACTCAGAAGAGCAATGTGTCGAAAGGTACTAAAGGGAAACGGATTTGGCTTGGGACCTTCGATACAGCCATTGAATCAGCTCTTGCGTATGATCGAGCTGCAAGGGCTATGTATGGTTCTGGTGCCCATCTCAACTTCTCCGAGAACTCTATGGAATCACTAAATAGCCCCAACAAGGCGTTGCCTGTGGTTACTACTAGAAAATTGGTAGCTGCTTCAACATCATATAACTCTGAGGAGCATAAGGTGAATCATCATTCCCTTTTGTATGCACGCGGTTGTTCTCAATCGCCTGTACTAAGAGGATCTATGGAAAACCTTGACTCTTACGGTGTTTGTGTTGACAATGGCTTAAAGGTTGAATCAGATTGTTTTGAGTTCTTTGTAAATGAGGAATTGAAGGAGAAGCCAGAGGATATTACAGGAGAGCCTAGAGGTGCATCCATTGATTTCGAAGTTGAGACATCTGTATTTAGAAAAGAGAAGGATAGAGAACTTGAGGAAATTGAGAAGCTCTGTGACTGGTATGGCTTCAATGATATGAACAACTGCTTGCAAAGTGAATTGGAGAATGTGGGATGTGAATCAAGGATTGATTGTGAGCGTTTTGGTGATATCGAATTTCAGGCAACTAGCAAAGATCAAAGATGGTGAAAACTGTAGAATCCAATGGCTTAATGGTTTCAATTTCAAGACTTCAAATGATGTGAAAGTTGAAATGCCAACGAAGAAGGAAGAAATGCTGGGAAAACCTCTAGAAAGAACAGGTTTTAGTGGCATAACCAGCTTCAATGATGTACTCAAATCACTTGGATAATATGTTAATAGGTATTTGCCAGAAAAATCTTTTTCTTTCAGGATCAGAATTTTACTAAATTTCTATTTTTTAAATAAGGTTAAATTAGAGAAAATTCTTCAATCATTTTCAGAAAACTCTTTATTTATTTATTTTTTAATCAGATCGGTCTTTTTGATAAAATCAAAATTACTGAAGTAATGACAAAAGAATCTTTACTATTTACTTTATCACCAAAATCAAAAGTTATTGAAAAATTATTACAAGATAATAAAGAAAGAATCTTTATTGTTCTCTAAAGATTTTAAACGTACTGAACAATTGTCCTTTCTGTAATAATTATCTCTTATAATCTTCTTATCTTCCACGTTTTGTGAGAATTATCCTTTGTAATTGTCTTGTTTCGACCTTATCCCTAAGCTCTAACTTCATGTATATATATCCTTCCTAATAAAAGAAAGATGCGGGCACACCTACGCTGCTTTCTGTTTGATTGATAACAGCTATAACTATTGCTCCTATATGGATGTCTGAAAATTTGTTTTTCTTTAGCAGTTTTGCTTACTGGAGATGAATTGCTTAGCAATAATAACTCTATATTACAACATGAGGGTAATCATAGTTGTAATGGATCGACAACAACTTCAATGGACAACCGGGACTGTGGAAGTTCAGCTGGTTTATCATGCGCCTTAGATTACATGCAGGAGATAGATTCAGGTCAAGACATTTCGGATTGCTCCAGACTTGATTTTGATACTGGCTATGTGAACTAGCGAGAGAGAGATGATTGTGGTTTCAGAGTTAGGATTCTAAATACATCAGATGCTTGACATTGATGTTTGCTGATTTTGTTTCATCTGCCTGTGAACAGAACTGGGTTTGAATCATGCTGCTTTTTATGTGACCTCCTGATGATTTTTTACGAAGACAGTATTGCATTGTATTGTAAGCTTTGTTACACTTTCGTATTCGCCCATGCTTTCTCTGCGATGAACATTTGGTATAAGTTCATGCTTTCTCCTATCGGTGGAAAACATGACTTCAATTACCTTATATAGTTAAGTAGTTATATAATGTCTCACATCTATGATTTATGAATTCAGAGGTTTTTGTTTCTCTTTAGTTAGTTTTAAGTCTTAACTCAGTCATGTATCAAATAGTCGTTGAAATTTCCTTGTTAGTTCATTGTTGCTTAGATAATACAGAAAGAGTTTGCATAAAGTAAATGGAAACAACCAACCACGATTTCAAGAGTCACTGTTAATTGAGAAACTATACATCATATATCAATAAACTTTACAGCACGTTTTCTAACCGGTATCAATTTAACAGAAAAAGGTCGAATGTAAAATTGATGTTGAGCTATGATACAGAAAAACATCGATCTTATACAGATCAAATACCGGCAAACTAAATAAGTTGTTTTGAGTCAGGAAGGGAAAATCATCTTGCTTTTGATTTCTTAACTTACCATCTAATGCTATATCTTATAATTATCCTAAACTCATGCTTCAGCAGATCGGCCATGGCTTATGTTCAGTAAGTAGTGGTAAGACTCAAAAAGAAACTCTCACAGGTTGATCAGGCTAGCCATAATAGCAGGATAGATCAGCAAATACAGTAAAATGCGGCTGATATTATTGGAGCACTGGTCCATGTTTGCTCAATTGGTGTTTAATGCTTCCAGCTATTACTTGTGGCGGATGGACCCGATGGCATTGGATAGCATGAGCCAAGAATTACAGTTCTATGCCAAAAGCTATGCAACATCTTTTCATTTCTGCTCCATCTCAGACCAGACCATTTCCCAGGGTCCACTTTTTGTGCCCAATCTGCAACGAAATTACCAATTTATAAAATACCTAAAAGATGACTCACTGATCCATGCAATGAGAGGATACATTAGAAGACCATACTATGAAGTGGAACAATAAGTTACTAGCACCAATTAATTCAATTTCACCAAGTTAAATATACTGTAACCGTTGTATTAACTAACTTTGTACAACTTTTTCTTCCTATCAAAGCAAATTTGTGATGCAACTGACTAGCAAAACTTCAGAACCCATTGCATAGTCAATAAAAAAATGAAGTAGCTTCCTGTCCCCTACTGGACCAGACATTAGTTTACCTCCAAAGTCCAAACACTACACGCAAGGTCATGAAGAGAAATAACCCTGTCCAGATTCCAGCTAGACCAAACACAGGAGCAGCCACGAGAAGGAATGCTGAAGAGATCACTGCTACTAGTATCTACTCATGACAAAAGCATAAACAGGAAAAAATATATAAATAAATAAAAGGTGAGAAAGGAAACTCAATATTGTAACATTAATATCATCATAACAGGAATAGTAAGAACCATAGAGTAGGCGGCATATTGGAAGTCAGAAACCCCATAGTAGAGGCCATCGAGGACAAATGCAATAGCATTCATTGGCTGAGATCCAGCAACAAACTGCAAAATAGAATTAATGTTACCTATGCTTAGGAGTTTTAATAATCACAAGCTGCGACCAAGGTATACATATGATGCTTATCCTGGAAAACTATTAGAAAAGGGTCATCTAGTCCCACTAGGAGAGAAAATAAACTTGACTTCAGACAAGCCTCAAATTGGCCAGAGACTCTTGGAAACCAACAAGTCTCATCCAGCCATATTTATTGGTATACCAGAGTCTGTTTAGACAGCAAACAAACTATAAACTAAAAGAACTGAATAGAGCATAAATTACACTTACCAATATACCAGACCAGGCAATTTTCAAAACTTCTGAATCTGTGGTGAATAAATGAGAAAATGCTCCAAAGCCAAGGAATAAAATACCAGCCAAACATATTCCTGTCATTAAACCAATCTGCTTGCCAATTAAAAGACAAAAACATGAAATTAGGATCAGTGAAATGAAAAGAAACCAGTTAATATAAAAATTATATAGTAATTAGGGATGTTACAAACTTGTAGAAGTCTGAAAACTACTTGTCGTGATTGTTCATAATTTCCTCGAGTATAACCAGCAGCTAGCAAAGCCTGTGAAAGAGACATCAAAACAACAAATAAAGTTTGAATAGAAATATTTAATTACTTTCAGCATGAGAGAGTGACCAATATCTTTCAACCACCATCATTCAGTCTTTCTCTAATGCCCACACAAACTAGTTGTCAATAATCACCAACCATGGCATTTGACATCTTACTTAATTTGTTCATCAATTATAAGTTAACTCCAGCAAATTCTATAAACGTCCGTATATATGAGAAATAAAACAGCATGGCAAGATGTGCAAAAATTTAACCTGCCCAGCAAGTGCTAGAGCATCTGTAAGCAAAGATACAGCCAACCAAACTTGTATGCAAATTTGATGTCCAGCCATTGGAATAGGGCCCTCCCTGGCTGCCAGGGACGTTGACAGGGTCATAGTGAGAAGCACTGCCAAGGTCCTCCCAATCAGAAGACCACCTGCAATAAAAATGAAAATAATATATACTTTGGTGGAAAAGTAAAAGGAGTTGTAGCCTTGATCTTACACATACATAATGTAAAGTGCACTTAGTTTCCTCTAGTGCCGACTAGCCATCAGTCTTCTCACTTAATCATGTTATTCCAATAAAATTTATCATCCATACAGTGGATATATAGGCTGATTGAAATGTCTAAACAATTTATGATAAAATCGCCAATTAGCATGACCATATTTTCCAAATTAATTCTTCCTTTCCAGAAAGTCCTAGCAATGAAAGAGAAAAATGCAATCAGACATTTTGAATTTTAGTTGGTGAGGAATGTACCAGATTTTAGATAGTGTGCAATTCTTCTCCCATCAATGTTGGGGGATATCAATACTACCTTGTCACTCAATTTCCACAAAAGGATAAAAGCAATCAAATATCTGGTAAAAGTGAACAAAGGGAAATCCATTAAATACAAACAATCGAACCAATTTCTATAATTGCAGGAACATAACTTTGCAAGTACTCTGACAATGTTAAGTTTACCACATTATTGACGTACTCAGAAATCACAGTAGAAACTGCAGCACCACCAATGCCAAGATGAAGAGAAAATATCAAAATTGGATCTAATATTGTATTCAATAAGTTGCCAACCCCTGATAATTAATAGTAGACATATGTCATATGCATAATTTAAACTATAAAGAAATTAAAATACACATAGATAAACAGATAAGGAGGGAGAAACAGAGAAGAGCTATATTGCAATACTTGCCAATGGCATATAAAGGTGTCTTCGTATCCATAAATCCACGAAAAGAACCTTGTGCAGCAAGTGCAACTACAATGGGTGGAGCACCGAAGGCCCTCCAGGTGAGAAACTTCTCAGCTGGTACTCGCATCGGTGAATCCTAAAACATAAAAAAATATAAAAGAGTACTGTCAGAAAACATTCTCAATGATTATATAACAAACAGAAGAAAGGCATAATATAATGTGTCGTGAGACCAAACTTTCACCTGAGATAATAAACCTAAAAGCCAAATGAAACCAGATGTGTATAGCTTCTCTTTCCAAATCAGTGGCAAACAAGTAGAGGCTGCTAATTCACCAAATTATTTATGACTGGCATGACCTTGCGTTACTGTAAAAGCATGCTATTTCCAAGTAATCCTGTAAATCCTTATTGTGTGTGCATTGTTTAGTAGACCAAGCACACAATGTCTTCTTAAAGTCTAAAGAATGACCAATGAGACCAAAAAAATGCCTTATCTTTAAGAACATCCATCAAAACGCTTCAAATAAAAAACAATGCAACGACAAGCTAGATTTTGAACAGTAACACATGATTAAAATAGTGCATTGATCATTTAAATTCACTATTAGAAAAGCAGGACGTACAGCTGCTATACCCACGATATTCATTAAGAAACTGGAGCCAAAAGAGAGAGTAACAGCTTCTGCAATGCCAATGCCCACCGCAAGAGCCAAAGAAGTTGACACTGACGGAAGTAGCTTCTTGACTTGTTGCTTTACACCATAATCTTAACAACAACCACACAAGACAAAACCAAACACCAATAAATATCAAAAACTTGATTCTTCTGCAAATAACAGAACAGAATAAAACATATAACTTCATCATATAAAAACTCCATTACCATCACCAGCTTGGCTAGAATCACCATTCCCCTGACTATTCAAAGTCTGCTCTTCAGCAACAAACGACGTCGTCACATTAAGCAATGGAACATTAAACAATTTCGACACTAGATTAAACACAGAAACCGAAACCCCAACTGCTGCCAATTCAACCGATCCTACACAACAAAAAAGCAAACTATATAGTAATTCTAAAACAACAAACAAGTGTCACTACCAAAAATTCTCACAAATTATCCATAAACTCATATAATATCAACCTAGCATGCATCAAAATCAAATTTTTTATCTTCAACCTTCACCAACTCCAATTCTATCCACAAATTCAATAACCTTTTTACAAACCCTTTTCAGGAAAATTGATAAATTGACAAAAGTAGGTACCCAAATGACCAACAAAAGCAGTGTCCACAAGTGACGCGATAGGGTCAGCAGCCAAAGCCAAGGCAGCAGGAAATGCAATGGACCATATATCCCAACCCAATTCATCAACCTTGAACCTTCTCTGCAATAAAGCAAAAGAAACCAAAACCATCAAATGAGCCTCATTATAAAAACCAAAACAAAACAATTGGAAATTTAACAGTTACTATAACCACCTCAAGCTGCTGATTAGAAGTGAAAATGAGTCGGGATGTGAAAACCGGGTCGGGTTGGCGGGGGTCAGTTTTGGCGGGGAAGTGTTAAGAGAAGTGGTGGTGGTAGTGTTTTCACGAGGACATGATTTGAGGAGAGTTTTGCGTCGATTTCTTGGGAGAGCTGGTGGTTTGTTTGGTGGTGAAGAGGTGGTGAGTTGTTTTGAAGAAGAGTGAGAGTGTGTGGTGGCTGTGCAGAGAAGACGAAGGGAGAGGCTACGAGTAGCCATTGTTTTTAATTGATGAATTGTGTTGGTGGAGATTCTGATTTTCAAGAGAGACAGAATCTGAACATATGATTTGAATCTGTTTGAGTGGCGGACTGGTGACCATGAGTTTTTCTTACGAAACTGATTTAACCAACTCGATTTCAGTTGTTGATTAAAAATATCTTATGTGGCGTTTTGTGTTTGCTCTATTTTCAGTGTTCGTACTGCTGCCATCTTGTAGTACGTCTAGTACCAGAATGGAGGTCACTTCTTGTAATGGTGTACACTTGTACCGTATCATTTGGAAATTTATATGTATGGATGGCTAATGGAAAACTCATACTATAACTTCAAAATGTATATATATATATATATATATATGTATGTATGTATATATGGATGGCTAATGGAAAACTCATACTATAACTTCAAAATGTATATATATATATATGTATGTATATAATATACATACATACATACATATTTATATATAGCATCAGAAACTTAATTCCTTCAGTTTTATTAAATATATATATATATATATACAAAATGATGCTGTGAGTGATATGCATTCCTTGAGCTTCCAAGTCAACATCGACTAGTTTTGTACATTAATATTGTTAATTAATTTTGAGAGCTCAAGCTTTTTGTTGATGGATTTTACTTCTCTCTTTTTGTATTGGTGATAGTTTGATGGGGTTCAACTTTAGTCATAAAAAACAAACTCATTATCGATCCAATTTTCAATATCATTAAAATGTACTAATTACAACAATTTGAACCAGTTGCAATCAAATTACAATAGGAGGCATATCCCATTAAAATAAAATAAAATTAAAAGTTTGAGGTTTGTCCATAGCCAAAAACCAACTTTGTTTAAGCAAACTCTGGTGATGGCCAAGCGTTTGATGCGATATTTCTCTTTTAAGACAGTATTTAACGTGCCGTTCAAATCAAATTATATAATATAAAATATATATTTAATTGATTATTAATATTACATGGCATGATATCATTAAATATAGTATATTAAAGTTTTTTTTTTTTTTCTCTTGGATATGTTGTAAATAACATATGGTTACATTAAAATTCTACCATGCCAGTGTAATGATAAGCAAATTAAAACTTATGTGGTAAATTGTGTGAAAAAAATCTACCTCTGACAAATAAATGGCATTTACATGGAATATCCTTTTCGGAACGAGTCAATTCTCACCGGTGAAAATTAAAATCAACCTAACCAGAGAATATTCCAATAAAACAAGACTGAGGTATGGCTCCCGAAAGAGGGAGGAGAAACCCACGTAGGCAGAGGGAAAAACTGCAATTTTTCACAGGTGGCACATGGGTTCGAACCACGCACTTGATCCTTTGCTGGAGAGCAAAGGCGATATTGCCTCCACTGAGACAGCACGTGCTCTTCTCTACAAATCCAGTAACAATTGAAAAGAAAACTTATAAGCAAGTTGGGTTTGGACCAACATAACTTTAGTTGGAGTCGTTCGACTCCTCGTAAAACCCCAAAAGTGCAGCATTTCATAGGGAAATTTATAACCAAATTTGGGCCAACATAAATTATCGCTCTTTGGGTTCGGTCATGTTAACTTGATCCAGTCCACTTTTCTATTTTGTGTTACAAGTTACAACCAAAACTAGACCAAGCCCATCCCGTTAGTATCTTTTGGGCTGAAACTTAGTCAACTATTCAATTGTAACCTAATTTTGTTAGAAGTACAAACTATTTTCAATAATTTGTTTTGTTGTAGAGGTTAAAAGAGACCAATTATTACTTTGAAGCTCGAATAAAACGCCCGGAGTAAAAGGCAACATCCTCACCTTTCCAGATCTAATCATATGGTTAACTTCAAAGATTAAAATAATTACACAAATCGTATCACATCATATCATATCATATTATACTTTTTTGGAATATAGATGCTCCCACCACTCAATACTCCTGAAAATTACATCCATCAACATATTTATATATAATGGTAGTTTTAAAAAGTCAAATAGAACAAAAATCACATCTATTTTTAGTGCGACAATATTAAATATCTCGAAAGAAATATCATTATTTTTTATATTTTTACCTTAAATTCATTAAGTCATCATTTTTTACGTTTCTTTATTAAAAAATGTAAACATAAACAATTTATTCACATCCAACAAGGGAAAAAGTTTGAAGACATTCTTCACTCGAAATTTCCTCCCAAATCCCATCATAATATAACTTGTAATCATTTAAAAGATGGGCACATTTTTTTTCTCTCTTAGAATGTTGTCACTTGTTCTCGACGAAAATTGATACATGAAAATACTTTTATAAGATCAAAGCGTTGAAAATTGTTTTTAGAAATAGATTTTGGAGGGTTGATGAGGTTAAAAGGAATTAGATGATTGATCATATACATGGTTTGTCATGTCTTCACATAATTAATTTGAAAGATGTACACAGAAACATAACTATAATTAAAATAAATGAATATATATATGTACGAAGATCACTGGCGATAAATAATTTAGTGGGAACAGAAAAGGTAGCGTGGAAATACAGTCACCTGAAAAGTGGGGAAAATATCTCAAACTCTCCAAACCCAAAAATAAATAAGTGAAAGAGATTTTGTTTTTGCAATATACAACAACAACAAACAATGCCCCCCAACCTCATCTTTCAAAAAAAAAAATTCCAGAGAATCCTGAAGGAAAGGAAAAAGGTCTGGGACCCCTGACCAGCAATAATCCAAGATTGGAATATGTAGAGACTAGTCAACATCTCCCGAAGTATACCATAGATGATAGTACCATCCCTATGGATAAGTCCTATAATATATCTTTTTCTTATTAAAGAAAAAAAATCAACAAAACTTCACTACCCCAAGATGTAAAAACAATTATGGAAGCCAAAAAAAAAAAAAAAAACAATAATAATGCTTGGAAAATTTTACTCCAGAAATATTACCCGTACCTGTTTCTCTCGATAGATTCTGATAGACCAAAAAGTATAAAGAAGCCGGGAAACTCAGGATGGATAGCGCGATACCGGATAGAGGAGAGATCCATTTTATAAAGACTGGACTCATCATCCGTGGTGGCGCTATCCCTCCTGAGCTTAACGGATTCTTACATACTAGAACAAGCGGTACCTCTCATTCCTGGCCATGGACGCTCTATTACCTGAACCTGAAGCCTGTAAGCAAACCAACCACAGGGGAGGTTATAGATTTTATTATTTAATGGTTTTGTTGAGTGAAGAGTAAGAGGAGAAGAGCTCGTATTTATAGCAGCTGAGGGGGAGAACGTGGTGATATGCAGACAAACGTCACCACTAGTCTCTCTCCTGGAGCCATGAGACGCCTTGACTAAACTTTTAGACTATTGTGTTGTGGAGGGACTGATTTGTTGTTATTTTTTTAATTATTACAATTAAATTTTTTTATTGTAGTATAATTATTTTTTTGTGGGGGTAATTGGGTCATTTCGAATGACTCTGCCGACTACGGTACGGTACGATTGGCATACTGCGGGAAAGTTGTGTTTGTTGTTTGAAATCTCGAGCTCACAAATGAATTGATGAACCTAGTGTTTTTTCACTGGAGGACACTATTGGGTTCTTCAAGTTTTCCATTTTTGTTTGAAAAATGACCCTTTTCTTTTTCTTCGTTCATCATTACTTCCTCCTTTTAAGTTAATCTCCTCATTAATGATTACCATTGTACATAATTTGATGTTAAATCACTTTTAAATCTTCCCAATGGTAATGCTCCAGGGAGGAAATCTCTATTTGACTTACTGTGAGCTCATGTATCGTGTGGTGTTTGATCAATATATAATTGAGCAACTCCTTGTTTTGTATATCTTTTATGTGCTCATACATAAGTTGTTAATATATGGTTGAACGAATAACTTATATGAAATCACATGATATACTATAAAAAGACGGACCATATGAATGTCAATTTCGTATTAAACTATTATTGTATATACTAAACCTCAGGTATTTTAGGTTTAATTATATTGTTTAAGTTCAAAATCTCGGATATATACATTTTGTTTTTACGATAAATTTTATGAGAAAAACAAATATTCCTTATAAAGAAGATAAAAGTGGAGTATATCCTTGTAGTTCAACAATATTAAAAGCAAGTCTTCTTTATAAAGAAGATAAAAGCGATGGAGTATATCCTTATAGTTCAACAAGATGGGTTCAATCTGATCCAATTAATATATTAATCCATAGAATGAAAGATATTAGCTGGAAATTCAATCCAAGATTGTAAAGTTTGAATAAAAATTTGTCACGTCTAAACCAATGAACATTCTATACTTATTTATATACACCACCATTAAATTAGGAACTACATGCATGATAGTGTACCGAAAAGGAGAGATCATGGTGATGACTAATGAATCTGCACAATAATAATTTTCACGAATTTGATCAGGTCTCACGACCAATGTGATCATCACTGTATGTCCATTAACAGCAAAAATATATATGCGATAATCAGGACACAAGTGTAATGATGTGTGGCCCAGATGTGTTGGCGGATCGTGTACAAGATAATATATTATCATGAAAATAAAGAAAATTAAACTCTCTCCCAAGTGTTCGGTAGCGGTCTACAATACTCTATAAATCTGGCGAAGTTTCTAAGTGTATGATAATAACATTGACCCAGCAGCCTTCTTTTTACCTCCTTGTAGTTCCCACCGGCACCAGTCTTGGTCCCATAAGATAAACAAGTGTCGATTATTTTCGTTGAACCTGGTTTTAGTTGATCATGACACATTCCTAATAACAAGTTCAAAGAAATAGATAGAATTCTTTTGAGACAAATGAAGTAGTTAGAATTGTTTTGAGACAAATGAAGTAGTTTTTTTTGTTGTGACATCATTGTAATTTTGAAGTTTAAGGAGGAAATATGATTTGAAATCGTAATCTCAAAGGTATGCGCAATAGACATACCATGTGATCCACCCCGTCATAACATAAATCAAAAAAATTTTGTGACCATGAATGAGCAATTTGTTTTGTTGGATTTGTCAACTTAGATGGTAATTTGTTTCGGAGAACTTTTTACTATCATGGGATCTTCATCATGAATTGTGTGACATATGACCAAGAGTGATGATTGACAAATAAAATAGTTTGTGAGAAAAAACCATGCCTTGATAACAAATGGATATAAATTGTGAACTGAATTATCAACGTTTTGGTTTATGGAAACATTCATATTAGAGGCAACTTAAAACAGAGACATTAATCAAGTTGAATGACTCATCTTTATCACCAAATCACATTGAATGGTGATGTATCAACATTTTAGTTTATAGATCTCTTGAAGAAAGAGCATGCATTTTTAATTCAAATTATTGTTTAAATATATAATTTCAAGATCCAAGATTTAATTTAATCAAACCCTAATCATTCACTACTTTCAACCACTCAAAAATAAAATTAAAAGAAAAGTACATATAAACAAAATAAGCCTTCAAATTACATCTTAACTCTTAATCAAAGTTATTCATTTTTTTTCTTTATATTTATGGTGAGATTCAAATCATATATTGAAATAAAAAAGTAAGCGTACAAATACAATCAGTGGCACAGTTGATCAATCCAATAGCCTCGTGCCTTGAAGGCATAAGTTCTACTCCCAATGAATGCAATCTCCCATCATATACAAATACATGAGTCTCTTCATAGCTTAAAAGAAAATGAAATTGCTAAAATAGGGTGGCAAAAGAGTAAAAAGAAGGAACAGTAGGGGTAGTGAAGTTGATACCAAATATGGGAAAATCCCAAAATCCATCGAACTCAACACTGACTCTGTTACCTAAAATAAAACTGTCCACTGACTCGGAGGGGCGTCTCGGAAATTGCACCTCTCTCTCTCTCTCTCTGACTTTTTCCATCGCTCTTTTTAAAATTTTTTTCTCTTTTTACTTGTTCTTGGCAGAGCCCCAGAGCAGCGTCCTGCTACTCGTACATGCCACGCCCCAGCCAGTTCCAGTGAAAAGGGGCCACAAGCTTAGACCACTATTCCTGATTTTACTCACCATCCTCGACGCACATTCTCCACCACGCCCCTTGCTGCCTTTTCCCCAACCATTCCCACGCACCCTTCTTTACACGTCATCAACGTGTCCCATATAGTACACATCATCCATCTTTTACGTTAGATAACTCTGTTTATAATTCCATTTTTTTTTTTTGAAAGAATTCCATTCGTTGAAATATTAGTTTTACACTAAATTTACCTTACAACTGTTTTTTTTTTTTTTACAACAAATTTGATCTAAATCTTATCGAACTTATAAATATTTGATTAAACGTACACTTTAAAAAATCTATTTTTAGAATGGAAAAGAACGATCCATTAAATAATAAAAAAAATTACCATTATATTAGATAGAAAGTGAGAATTAAACTTAGGCACATTAGGTGTGCCAAGGTGGAGGCAACCCGCCTCTTTTATTTTACAAGTGTTATATATCTTTTTATTATAGAAATAATTATCTCTTAATTTTAATAATGAATATTTAAACTATATAAATAATGATGGATCCTAAATTTCTAATACATATTAATAAATTTATAATACATTTGATGTTAGTTTTTTAGAAATTAATATATCTCACTTATCTCAATTTATATCCATCTAGAAGTCAGTGCGAAATTTATAATTTCTTAATAAAATTCAAATTGTATTATATATAGATATCATAAGAGTGATATCTTTCAACTATGAAATTATATATACTTTGTAGTATTATATATATATATATTGCTTAATTTCCTCGAGGTAAATTTTTACAAGCTTTTAATGGCACATGCCATGTTGGAAGCTACATTGAACTTAACTAAACATATATATATATATATATATATAGTATTCAATTTGTAACAGTTAGGAATAAGGAGGGTTGTTTGGTACAATGACAGGTTAAATCTGCAAGGAAAGTAAATGTAGTCATGATGGGTTTTGAACTTGAAAAATTTATTGACCCGACCTGCCAATACTGCTTTGCTGAGACACAAAATTGATTGCTGATTTCTGCAGGCACACACACATGATCAGATATCATCAGTCAAGCAACAGCTAGCTATAGTGAGGGGGGGTTTACTCCTGTCCGCTTGATTCTATTATCACACTAACATCGGACGGCTCAAAACCCCCCTGTATTACAGCAGACTTGTTTCAGTACCCCTCTACTCCACTAGCGTAGCTTTTAGCTACTTAGTAGATTGGTTTTTCGTACGACCTTCTTTTTCCAATTTCCACCGTGGAAATGTTGACTTTCTAATATACAACTATTGGATGCAGAATTTTTGTTTTGACCACCGCATTGTTTGTTTACTTTTTTTTTTTTTTCGAGTACTTTGTTTACTAAACACAGGTTGTATTAGAATTCATTTTTGAATTATACCAAAGTCTTGTTTGTCCACACCATTTTTCCGGGAAGTGGATTAACAAATTGTTTTGACTTTGAAACCAATTGTTGATTACATAATATAAACAGTAGTCAAATTGTAAACTCGTTCACGCAAAAGACTTGTAATTTATATTGTCAAACCAGTTACCCAATTTTGTCATTTTGTAATTCCTAATGTGAAAAATAAGTTTTATGAATAAAATGATAAATTAAACTGGTATTAGTATTATTACATTTCTTCCCTCTTATATATCATTTGAATTTGAACTTCTATTATAAAAATCAAGGTAAAAAATAAGATCTTAGAGAATCTTAACCCTCAGATATTTGACAATAATCTCCCTCTTATCTAAATTTTTTAATTAATATTAAATTAATCAAAAATTATAAGATTTAATATGATCAATCACTATTTATACCATCTGAAATACTTTTAATAAGGGAGATTATTACATTTACATTATTTAAAAAAAAAAAAAAAAACTGTACAAAACCTGTGAAATAAATTAAACCCTCCTATTATCTAAGGATGCTTGCTAAAAACATTTTTTAAATCACAATATTGACTATCAAAACCTTATAATTATCTTTCCATTTTAATCCAGTTTTACCGAAACGAAAAAAATAAAAAGTGTTTTATTATTTATTATTCATCAACCAGCATAAAATATATGGATATCCTAATTTCCCCCTGTAGTTTGAGAAAATAGTCAAAAACCCCCTTTCATTTGAAAAAATTAATGAATAAAAGAGGGATTTTAGCTATTTTATCAAATTATAGGGGGAAAATTGGGATTATTCCTAAAAATATAATATATTCCACATTGAATAACAGTTGAATAAATGAGACAAAACTCAAAATTAATTTTTTAAATGACAATCCAACCATATTGTTTGCCGACAGATTATTGAAGTATTGGATCTTGATATGGACAAGAGAAGAAAATTAAAGGCAACAGAATCAAGTGCTCGGGGCTGCGAATATTACTTTAGAGACTATAATTGGTTCGTTCATGTATTTACAAAAGATCGAAAGTTTATATCTCCTTTTGTCGTGTATAATAGTTACTTTCTTTGCGTATCTATTTGAATTGACAATTCTTTCTTCTTCATGTCATGTAGTGCTGCTAGATTTTGCACACATGCGACTATATCTGGTGGTTGAGGGCTTTATGCAACCATGCGGCTTTTCCATTGACAATTGCCAAATCATTTGATCATTCCATGACATATGGCTCCATTGTCCAACTGAAGCTTCTTCTTTTATTGTATTTATAAACACTGATTATTGGTTTTTCATGACCTACGATTCAGATGCTTCCAAATGGTCATGAAAATTGACCAAACCTTTTATGCTTAAAACTTACTATAAAGTTTTCGTTGTATTTGTTGTGGCCAACTTAATGTTTTATCATTTTTGGCGGTCCAATAAAAGAGTTAATTAGATAAGTTTACATTTTTATCTTATACTTTGTCCGTTTCAATAAAAGAAAAATAAAGTGAAATCACTTTTGGTTTTTCAATTATATTACTTGTTGGATAATATAAACCATTAATAACAATAATTGAATTAGTAGTGAGAGTGGTTATCAATAATAATCAAATGACTGTTGTTAATGGCCAACCTTACCCAATGTATAACATAGTCAAACTCATTATTCATCGATTTAATTCAAATGAAATCAATTATAATTATTTATTTTTTTCAAAAACTTAAATGAAATAATAAAATTATTAATCCAATTAATTATAGTTCAAATGAAATTAATCGCATTCAAAAACTTAAATGAAATAATTAAATGATTAATTAGATTAATTGCTATTATTCATTATTTCATTCAAATGAAATCAATAGCAAATCATCATTTCAATCAAGTGAAATACTTAATGATAATTAATTCAAATTCAAACTAATTTCTATTCCAACAAATGATCTTTGAGCTTTAATTTTTCATTCACTCAACTATAATTTTGGATTTATAGTCATACCAATTCGATGTTCTCGTGGAGAACAATATGAACCTATTTTGATTTTGATAAATCAAAATAAAAAATAATAATAATAATAAAATGGTTTTGGAAAATGGATATTGTGTCCCATTTTCTAACAATATTCACATAGTTCATAAAAGAAAGTATGAGAAGGTCTTTCACTTTTACTGTGAAGTCATGTTAATAACACATAATCTCGAATATTTTTATGAATCTTCTAAATACGACAATAATTTCAGAAAAGAAAATTCCCTTTTACAATTGTTCACAATCAGATCACACATAATTTAACTCTTCCATGAATAGCATTTGCAAGATAAGTTTCACATTCCTTTCGTTAACAATGAAAATATTTAACAAAAGAAACACGTTTCTGACCCAATTTGATGAAATTTTTAATAGCAGGAGTTTTTGTAAGGGAAGTTGGTTTAAATTTTAAAACGTGAAGTCAGAATTAATAAAAAAATCAGGAATATGTGGACTAGGTGCACCAATAATACCCTAGAGACGGCACGGCCAGTCTTAGTGACGATGTTCGGTGATGGTGGGGTCACGATCACATCACGACCTCTTGATTCGTTGTTCATTCGCCACGTGGGGACCACGCCTTTGCCCATTCTATGTTCGGCCGTACTGCCTCACAACTCATACTCATTTAATGAATCTAACAAATAAACAAAAGATCTAGTATGGATTCAAAATTAAATAAATAATTTATATTTAATTTCCGTTTCAAAAATAACTTTAGGGTAATATGACGTCGATAGTTAATGTCTAAAATTTCATGTTAATTTGATACTAAAAAAAATGCATAGGTTCCAAAATTTTAAAAATTTGCTTATATTTCTTAGCATTACACCTAAAAAATTTCATATATAATCTGCTTTGATTGAATATACATATGGAAGTCGATCTCGTACAATACTTTCTCTCATCTCCACACAAAAAATTAGGTTCCTAAATGAAGCTTAGTTCAACTTTTGCAACCAAGCCATGCCTTTATAATGCGAGTCATTTTAAGATACTGTATTATTGAGCGTTAAAATTGACTGTACAAATTCAAATAAACTATTCAGATTGCAAATCAGTTATTTAATCAAGTTGTGGAAGCATTGTTTAGATCTTAAAACCAATTATTGAATTCAGGATTGGAAGAACAGGGAAAAAGCGTCGGGGCGTACCTCACATGATAATTCTTGAAATTTTTGCCATAAAAGGGTAAAACTAATTCCTGATCAGATGGAGAAGTAAACCCAGCCAAACATGCCAAAAGTCAGTAAGTCCAGGCCTAATAATCTGGAAAATATCACGTTGGAGCATAAATGTGATAATCATAGCGATCATGGTCCACCTACCCGACAGATCTTTCACATGTAAATCTTTTTATCTTCATCTTGTCCGGATATGAGTAATGCACCCAACGCTAGAACCGGATCAGGCGCCCCCTAATTTATTTTTCAGACTAAATATTATATCCTGCACCTCCTCCCATGGATCTTAACATGGACTCTATCACCACAACCGTCCCCGTGAATCACGTGTAATCACCATCTGCTGTAATCAAAATCCAGAAAAGAGCTGCAATGGACTAGATAGAATATCATGTTGGTCATGAGTTATAGAATGGAATTTACATTAATACACTATGTCAGTATATTGCAGATTCATTAAAAAAAGAAAAAAAAAAATCCCTGAAACGTTATCATTTTAAGAAACGTATCATTTTAAAAATCATCATCTAAGTTCAGATATAGATCAAACAAATTTTATTGTATAAATAATTTTATTGTTACTTTACATTGTATTTGCCGGTGCTGACTTAGAATAAATGGCCTTTCTTACGTCATGCATGATGCATTGAGATATTAGTAAATGTATTATAAATGATAATTATTTTATGTTTTCTGTTTGACATGCATTTATTAAGACGAAATGTACAATTTTTACCATTCCTTAGCACGATTATGTATGCATCTCTATCCTTAAAAGGGATGGAGTTTCACTTTCTACTAATTACACATCACAAGTTATACGAATACCCTTATCCGTTTGTTGTGGAAATAAATGTTTTTTATTCGTACAAATAGATATTCAAATTATATAAATAATATGTGATTTTGATTCATCCTAATAGACTTATGATTCATTTATAGGTAGTTTTATTCGTTTCATTGCGGGTAAATGTTTTGTTTATGTAAATAGATATTCAAATTGTACAAAATATTTGATTTCGGTTCATCTTAATTGATTTATAACCGATTATGTGTTAGTTTTTATTAAAAAAAATGAAATGTATAATTCTAATGGTTAAAAGTGCACTAATTTAATGATGCAGAATTATGTAATAATTTGTGAGAATAAATATTGGGTGGTTGATTCATTCCCTTATTTGTTGTATAGTAATATTATATTATAATCAACTATTAATTTTATTATATTCATGTTTGTAAATGTGTTCATGAACAAGATTTCAGATACAACGAAAGTTGAAGCACATAGAAGTATGTGGTGTCTTATTATGATCATCCTTGATCTTGAAGGAACTTCTCTTGTATATTAGTAATAAAAAAGTTCATTTTTTATGGTAGCAAAGTGCAAAGGAAGGATGTTTATTGGATTAAAAAAGGCCCTGTACATTCAAAGTCTTCCATTTATATTTAAGTATCAATTAGCTAGGTGTGCTTCTTATAGGACCTTTGAGTAAGGATTACAATGTTGTCTCGGATCTCTAAGATAGAATGAGAGTTATGATAAGAGACAAACTCACATTTGGCTTTACTACCTAGAATTACGAGAGAAGGAAGTTAAAGATTTAGATGTGTACAGTGAATGGGATTTTATTTATCATTATCCAATATTAGGAATATAACAACCGAACAGCAAAACAAATCTGATACATAAAATATGTTTAACGACGGAGAACCCAAAGTCTAAAATTTCGTTTGAATCAAAACGGTGCGATACCATATTAGTGGATAAAATACAATTTCACATGTCGTTGCCTACCAAAAACCGATGAACAATCCTTGACTAAGTATAATTTAAATTAACTTATACGCTCTGAATTTATTGGAACCGAACTTGACTAGGCTTGGATTATTCTTGATAGGGAAGATTTGATCATGGCTACAGGTGTTCAAGGATTTGGTGTTCTTATATATGTTTGATGATATGGTAAAGGCTACAATTGTGATCAAAGGACTTCAATTAACAGGAAACAGGTAATTATTCGATTTGAGATTCAATAACAGTTAACGTATTCTCAAATCTAAGTACCTTCAACAAAGACATTTGAGTAACTGTTAATTGTTGCTACATGTCAAAATATTAAAACAATCAATCGGTAAGTTAATCTAGTAGTTCATACCTTGACTATATTAACTATTTCAGTATATCATGAAATGACATAAAAAAAAAAAAAACCGTTGTTTTATTATAGTTTGCATCCCAAGATGCCTATAATATTTTGTAATTTCTTATTGCAATAAAAAATTTCCCATTTTAAAAATGGAAAAAGAAAAAGCAATCATCTATTATTATTATTATTATTTTTTAAAAATTTGCAACCGGCTGAGACTTAAAGCCCATTATCAGGCCCACAAAACTGCCCAACCAGGCCATCAAAATTTAGGTCCAAGGTTGTTTGGTTTCCGCTCCATCTATTTTCAAATTTCCCGCCTTTTAAAAACAGAATAACTTTTTTTTCTTAAAAAAAAAACTATCTTAAAGCGCTTAACACCACACTCGATTCAGAGAAAAGAAGCTAAACCCTAAATCTCGCTTGAAAATGTCGACGTGGCAGATCTTCTCCGACACTGACCAAAACTTCCGGTGGCAGATATCCGATTGCCTCCTCCCAACCGAACAAAACAACGGCACTCCGGTCGAATCGCGCGATTCGTATTCGCGTCTCCCTTCCATGGCCGATCTCTTGCTTCACGGTAGCTTCTCCCGTACTCACTCAAACAGAGGCTTTTTAAAAATTTTTATAAATATAATAGTGCGTATTGTACAGGTTGCTCGAAGCTTCTCGAGAACGGAAACGAAGGCGGCGGTAACGCTCCGATGTTCAAAACCGGATTGGGGAAATCGGTGTCGTTGAAACAATCGTCGATGGCGAAAGCCTTATCAGTTCTTGGTGACGCGGACGATGGAGATTTTTTGGTCACTGGTGTGTCGATTTTAATTCAATTGAAACTTTACATGTTTGATTACTTTTTAACGAATTATTTTATTTGATTAATTCAGTTCTAGACTATTTAAAAATAGGAAATTTTGTGTATGTTCATGTTTGAAATGTATCATTTGGAGTTGAATTTGCTTATTTTGAGTTTATTTCGTTTCGTTTTATGGACATTGAAGAGTATAGTGAAATAAAATTCTGCTTTGTAGTATTAGAAGAAAATTAGAGGAAGGAAGATAAAACATTTTAATGAGGTTTAATAGTCCGGGGAAACTTAGTTATGTTTAATTGTTTGTTTGAGATAGCAATTACTTGAGTCTCTGTGATACAAGAAAATGTGTTTGTATGTGATTGAGTAACTTGTGATTGTTCTGGTTTTTAATTTCAATGTGTTTGTAAAGGTGAAGGGGAGTCAGGAGAAAATGGAAGTGGGTTCTCCAATTCTCTTTTCCAGACGGGTTCTGGGAAAATTTTTAACATATCTTCTTCTGGGTTGGTTAGAGCAAAGACATTGTTGGGATTGGAGGAGGATAGTGATCATTGTAATTTCCAAGGGTTTCAACATAAAATGTCGCCGTCATCTCCTAATGATGCATGTAGTTGGAGAAACTTGTCACATTTGGGGATGAAAGAGGGTGTGGTGGGTGATAGGATAGCAAATGCTGCACCAGCTTTGATGACTCCACCAATTCGCAAGGTTGGCGTAGGTGGAAGTAGATTTAAGAAGGAGATTAATTCGAACATGATGCAATACGAAATGGTTAAGCAAGCTGCTAAACCACCTCCAATCAAGTTTCACACTGCAGGCGGAAGATCTTTGTCAGTTTCAAGTGGTGCATTGAAGTATGCGAGAAGCCTTCTTGGTGACCCAGAGTTAGGGACTTTATTCAGTGAAGGGGACGCAGATGATTCAGATCTTTCATGTTTTAAAGAAGGAAGATCTGATGATTCTTTGTCAAACAAGGAAAATGATGTTTTTGCTTTGCCTAATAAAAGATCAGCAAAGAGTACAACTGCATTGAGAAATTTTATCCCTCCTTTGCGGTCATCTTCAAACCAAGTGATGTCGCGGGTCAATACAGGAAATATAGCTATGGCAGATAACTTGATCAAGAAATTTGATGCGGTTGACAATGATAGAGTTAATGAGTTGAATAATAAATTGCCTTCATTGCAAAATCCGTCAAACAACGTGTCTTGTGCACCTAATACAACAGTCCAGGACAATTCTTTGGATGATTGTAATTGTTCGCGAGTTGATTCACTTTGTAAGCCATCTGGTACGCCACTGGTTGATATTTCAAATAGGACTGGTGCAACTTATGCAAATATCAAACTAAATACATGTGAAAAAAGGAAACTATGGAGAAATTCTGTTTCTCCATTCAAGAGGCCCCGCACCAAATTCTCGACCCCATTAAAAAGAAATGTTCCTTTTCATGATGGTAATTCACAAATGCTTTTGGAATAACTTTGCTTCTGTCTGTTATTGTAATTTGTACTCCTTATTCAAGGTATGTGTTGCATGACATGCATCAGGTTTATCTACTTCATCATCAGAACAATCTGGTTGCAAACGAACAGTTTCATCTAGATATCCATTTCAGACTCCTAGAATATATGTCAAGGAATATTTTGGAATGCCTCCATCAGCCAATGGCAAGGTACACAGACTTTCAATGCTGCCCTTTACACTGAAGAGTTATGTTCTTCTTATCACTGACATGCTGAATGAATTTAGTTGGAGCATTTGCAAGACCAAGTACGATGGATCAAACCACATAATGCAGATAAGTACATGTTTCAGGATGAATCTGGCCTAAACTGCTTTGGTGCAGAAGCACTTTTCCTCATGTTGCAACAATCTGGAGCTTCCACACAATATGCTTCTAAAGAGTAAACCTTTTATCCTCTTTCACTCTTTTTGTACGATATTCAGCTGAAAAAATTTACATAGTTTATACTGCTGTCAATATGCAACAGGCAATGTAGGTGCACCTATTGGTAAGAGGCAATAATTGCCATTCAAGACTAATGATAAAGACATGGGCATTATTTAAATGAACTTTTCATGATTGTTGGTTTAGGCTTTGTGATGCGTAATGGCTTTGTGAAGCATCTTGTGTTTTATACATGGTTGATTTTGGTAATTATATTGCTTATTCACAATAAGAGCCCTGGAATTTTGGTCTGGTTACTGTTTAATTGGTATCCTGCAGTTCGTTTACTGATACTATGCTATAATTTTTTTATTATTTATTTATTTCATATTTGATTGCAATTTATCCACCATTTGATGTGTTTATCTATCTAGATGGGTTGCAAATCACTACAAGTGGATTGTTTGGAAACTTGCGTGTTATGAAAGATATTACTCAGCCAAATCTGGTAGAAAATTTTTGACACTTTACAATGTGCTGGAGGAATTGAAATATAGGTATCTGAATTAATTTAAATTATATGTCTACCCTTGAGTTTGTAAGACACCTGTGAGAACAACTTATGGTTCATTTGGCTAGATATGAGAGAGAAGTAAACAATGGCCACCGTTCTGCAATCAAAAGAATTCTGGAAGGGGATGCATCACCTTCTTCATTAATGGTGCTCTGCATTTCAGCCATTCACAAGAATTGTGAACCAAAGATCGAGACTTCTCCTGTGGCATCAAATGGAGCTGATACCAGTAATGCCACAAAAGTGGAACTAACTGATGGGTGGTAAGAAAATTCAAATATTAATGCTTTTTCTACCTAGCAAATTCCTTTGCATGAACGTACATGTTGATTATCAGGTATTCGGCGGATGCTGTTTTGGATGTATTGCTCTCGAAGCACCTTGTTGATGGGAAACTTTATGTCGGACAAAAACTTCGGGTAATATAATGATTTCTTTGTTTTATTTCTGTTCTTTGATTAGAGCATTTTGAACAAGAATTTCCTCATGCTAATAGTTGATTTATTTTTTGAAGATCTGGGGTGCAGGGCTATGTGGATGGGTTGGACCTGTTTCAATTCTTGAGGTGCTCAATGTAGCTTTTTCAGAGAAATTAGATTGTTGAAATGTCCTGCTTTCTGTCATTGGCTGTTTTCTCAGACGTTGCTTAAATTTCAGGCTTCAGGATCAGTTAGTTTACTTTTGAACATAAATGGGACATATAGAGCTCACTGGGCTGACAGATTAGGGTTTTGTAAGCAATTTTAGAATATTTACCCTTTAACTCTCAGTTTAAATGATTTCATCTTATTTACAGCTGTCTCTTTCACAACCTGCTCTCCATAACCGTCATACTTGGTTTTCATGTTTATGTCTATAGGTAAGGGTGTTGGTGCTCCTTTGGCTTTTAGGTGCATCAAGAGTAATGGAGGCCCGGTTCCTCAGACTTTGGTTGGGGTCACACGGATATATCCTGTTCTCTACAAGGAGAGGTCATTTGAAGCTGACGCTATTTTATGTTTTCACCAGAAATGATGATGTGCATGCAGTTGACTGACAATTATCCCTTTTAATTTCTTCTAGGTTAAGCAATGGGGGATCTATTGTGAGATCAGAAAGGATGGAAACTAAAGTGATGCAATTGTACCAGCACAGGTATAATTTCTTGGCATTTTTCAGAGGGAAACTTTTTCTACATGAGATCTCAGAATATTAATATGTTTTGCTTGATTCTCTCTCGCTTTTTTCTGGCTTTTGGATACAGGCGCTCTATCATTGTAGAAGGCATTGTTTCTGAGTTTCAAAGAGGGGGTTCTCACATATTTAATGACAGTGATGGTGAAGAGGGAGCAAAAATTTTGAAGATACTTGAGACAGCAGCTGAACCAGAAGTTATCATGGCAGAGATGAGTCCAGAGCAACTAACTTCTTTTGCCACTTATCAAGCAAAAATAGAGGTCAGTTTTAGATTCTGCTTGTATGTTAAATATAAATAATTGATGAAAAGTGATTATTAATTAGAGCTAGTTGGTTCATAGGCGACCAGGCAATCAGACCTAGAAAAATCAATTGCAAAAGCTTTGGAAGATGCTGGGCTGAGAGAGAGAGATGTCACACCATTTATGAGGGTGAGAGTGGTTGGATTAACTGGTAAAGATTATCACGAAAAGGGTAGATCTAAAGAAGGCATTATAACAATCTGGAATCCACTGGAGAAGCAGGTGAATCCCAGTTCTATGCTTGTCTGTGTGTTTTTCTGTTGCCTACGTAGCAAGCTACTATTATCCGTTCTCCAAGTATCTATTTAATTTTTTGTTGTCTCATTTTGATCAATGTTAATTTGATTAAAGAGTTTCTCAAAACTATTTTATTAACTTATTGTTGTCACAGCAACGTGAACTGGTTGAGGGGCAGGCATATGCAATTGCAGGACTTGTACCGGTCAATTCTGATTTTAATACCCTTTACTTACAAGCAAGAGGATCCACTACGAAATGGCAGCCTTTATCTTCTCAAGCCATTGAACACTTTAAGTAATTCTCCCTATGTTTTTTCATTTATAAAGCGATAAAAGAGAAACAACAAATATTATATTTGTTTTCTTCTTATCTTTAAATTAATCTGGCTCCTACTTGTCTTCCGTAGGCCGTTCTTCTGTCCTCGCAAAGCAGTTGTATTGTCAAATTTGGGTGAAGTTTCGCTTTCCAGGTGAACTTGTTATACTTCAGCATTTGTTATAATTATGTTTTTGACTTTTTCCAGGCGAACCTGTTATACTTCAGCATTTTTTATAATCATGTCTTATTTTTTTCTTCTTATTTAGTACTCTGTGCTTGTGTTTTTTCTTTGTTTATTCAGTGAATTTGATATAGCTGCATACGTTGTGCATGTGGGGGAGGTTTATACGGACTCCCACCAGAAGAAACAGTGGGTGTTCGTGACTGATGGCTCTGTTCCAGAGTTGCAGTTACAAGAATCACCACAATCTTTACTTGCCATCAACTTCAGTTCACCATACATAGATGATGATTCGTTTCTGCCAATCAACTATAACCTTGTTGGATCCATAGTGAGTGTGATATGTTCCTTTTACTGTGAAACCATTACTATAATCCATGGCTATTCATTACCTATTCAGGCATAAATCATCTGATACAAAGTGATAATTTATCGTTGCTGTGACATGCTTCTCTGCAAATTCTCTGCTGACATTTGCGTCAATTCGGGTGCAATGAGAACCGGATTCACAATAATTATTCTTCTTTCTGAGTACAAAAAAACTAGCTTCCTTTTTATACCTCACCACTAATCAAAGCACACAGGCGCACCCACTTGTTCTCATTTGTCAACAATCTCTAACACATCATCTTTGCAGGTGGGCATCTGTAATCTCATAAAGAGAGCAAAAGATCACATCAATCATCTTTGGATAGCTGAAGCAACTGAAAATTCAACCTATTCTTTAAGTTTTGATATCCCACAATGTTCTCATCTTAAAAGTGCCGCAGCCTCCACTCAAAGATGGGCAAAGATCTCTAGCTTGGTGGGCATATTTTCAATTCTGATACGTTGTTGACTCTTTTTGGTCTCTCATGCGTTGCTATTATATCACTTTGGTCCTTGTTTAATTTCTTTCAGATCATCGAAAAACTTAAGGAGAAGGTTTTATTTATAATTGGTGATCATAAAGGTTAAGTGGTGAAGGAGCCCCCACTTCTTTGGACTGACAAGTAAGCCTCTTTACCTGACACCATCTTTTTCGACAATATGTATTTACCTTTCTGAGACTTTCATTGCTGTTGTTGGTAAATTTTAGATCAAAACCAATGAAAAGGCTTGGTGTCTCAGCAACTTACTGGATGTTCAACGTTTTATCCTCTAAAATGTCTGCCGGTATAAAACTAGTTTCTCATCTATTCTTCAACTTTCACACTTGAACTCCATAATTATGCCATTTTTTTTCCAAGTCCTTCCTCACCAGCTTCCACTGAGCAGCAGCAGATTACTTTCTCATGGATGAATCTTGAAACAATGAATTCCATGAATACAAAGTGGAAAGTCATTTACACATCGCTAGGTTCGTCCCACGTGTTGGTTTATAGACCATTGCCGACTAACTATAAGAGAACGACATGGTCTTGTTTCGGTTCAGCAACTCAAACCAGGTAACCACACCAACATACTTGGCATTGTGAAAAATGTATACAAAATATAAGCAAATCTGGATCTTGTCCTTTTTGGTTGAAAATTGGGGTCCTGTAAATAGTGATATTCAATCAGATTGTTTGTACAAATTAATTGTATTAGCATATGCTGGAGAAATTTTCAGTTGTATTATTGTCACATTAGTTTACTGTTGTTTCATGAGATTAATTTGATTTTCAATCTGTAAAACTCTATAAAAGGAATAAACAGCAGAATTTTATCTGTTTCAAACTTGCAATTCTAATGCTAATAACCAATCTCTCTATTCTCCACTTTGGTGGTTCTATCCAATGGTTGAAAATGTAAAATGAAGTTTTATTTTACGTAGGGCGATGAGGTGTTTCTTCCAATGATTTTGATCAGACGGTTAATGGATCCCCCGATGAAAGAAACTTGATCAAACAGGGATGATTTGTGTGTTGAACTAAACCAGCATGAAGATTCTCTCACCCCTTTTTATTTGTTTTTACAATTCATCTCGTGAGAGAAAATCGATGTGGCTTTATTATCTGTCACCCTCTTAAAGCCTGTGTACTTTTTTCGGAATATAGTTTGGGAAATTTTGTCAAAAGACTATAAATTTAACTTTTGCATGGGAATCTCAGGAATCAATCAGCTGGTAGATGTACGGCCAGACTGATATTCAATCAGAGAGAAAGACAATCAAAACAATAATAGCATGCCCTTGAAGGCTAGAACTTGGAGAATCTTTGGTGCATAACTCAAGATTTTTCACTAGATAAACTGTAATATAGACTTGGGCCAATATGGTCACACTAAAACAAGTCACAGTTCAATAGACAAAGAACGTTCCAAACCCCCAGCTAGACAGTTTGAATGTCTAAAGCTGATGCCTGATACGTTTGACTCAGGACATGCTTGATAACATTTCACAGCTGCGAGTTAAAAACCCAAAACACTTCGTGTCTCTCTAGGTTTTAGAATATAAGAAAAACACAGCAAGTAGTAACAACTTATAAGCAACATCTAGAATAAGAGGAAACCAAAGATGGGAAAGGAAAATACAGTGAATGGGAAGAAGAAAGATGTGTCAAGCGGATGTATAAAAATCACTAAGGGACCTTGGATAGTGCATAGAACTACCAAAAATGGTGGTGTTGCTAGCAAGTATAGGTTTCCTAGTGAAAGAGAGTGCCAAAACAACAGGCAAAGGGAGTGTAAACGGCAAACAGTGTTCAGGAAAATATTCACAGGGGTTCATGAGCATGGCAACTACAAAGCCTCCCAAGCAAGCTAATAGCAATGACCAGTTGAAGGCGCTTTGTGAGGAAGCTACATGGCATGTTGAGGAGGATGGAACCATTTACAAGAAGGTGAAGGATAAATATATATATATATATATATATATTTACATTTTTTGTTCAGAGTGTAAGCTGTGCTGACTGACTATTATTTTCCTGACAAAAGAACAAAATCTTTGCAACAGAAAATGGTGTCTTAAATGCCAAGTTTGAGGAGCATGGTGTTGCCTCAAGTATCCATGATCTTCCAGGAGATGAAGACTATTGTAATTGCAACAATCACACGGGTGCAGAGGATGGAGTATTTGCATCAAGAATCATTTCATCAACTGAGAAGTCTCGAGAAGGGTATGATGTTAACCTCTCACTCTCACTTTCACTTCCCAAGTCCATCAACCAATCTTATCTGAAAATATAATATCGAGTTCGGAATTGAACTTAACTGGGCAAATGTATAGTACAGAAGGGTAGGTTGAGGTTTCAGTATAAAGATAACCTGCCCACAAGAAACAAAAATGGAAGAAAAAAGAAACAAAAGAACAGCAGATGAATATATTATATATATAGCTATAAATCCTTTGTTATTGTTTCACTGGTTGTTATATGGTATTCAAAAACATCTAATGTTACCTTGAAACTATCATGAATTAAAGAAGTAATATTGAGTAACTGTTTGTAGTTATAAACTTTTCTATCAGAAAATCAAAACAAACTGAACCAAACTTTTCTTTCCACATTTCTATATAAAATCTCAATGAAAACTTTGAAGGTGTACATTGGTTTTCACAAAAAATGGAATAGTAATTCATTCCATGCATCAGGTACACCTGGCAAGCACCAATGTATGCAATCGGAGTAAGATGATGGGTTTGACAATTGTTCAGGTTTCAATGTCTCCCAGAATTTTCGATAAATTGAAGGGTGACCTTCTTTTCGGTACTCTGAGAGCTGTGTAATATTAAGAACTCTAACCTTTGAATTCAACCTGCTAAGCACCCTATCCACCATGCGCATTGTAGGCAGGTCAGAACCACTTCCCCAATAGCCCTCCCAATCTATGGGGGTTTTTTCATTGTAGCAGTTTCCTTCACTTCCTGGCGCCCACTCTCGACTCCTGAATTGAGGATAAAAGCTTCATATATAATAAGAACTGGAAGCAGGTTCATAATATCATGAAGATGGAGAACATATCTCATTACATATTTCAACCTACTACTCCATGAAAATGCTTGCTGAAAACCAATGATGGTTCTCATTTTACGAGTATGGAGATCCATGATAGCGTTGTTAACCTCTCAACAATTTGAAGATGGAAGTTACGGTTTTCATTCTAATGTAATAAGAATCTTAACATGAGGCTTTGTGTTGGAAGGGAGAATTGAAAGAAAATGAAATGCAAAGTAAATGAATAGGTGGTGCCTCACAATTTGATGCTTAAAAAAGCTAATGACAAAACATAGTATCAGCAAGATATACCACTATTCAAACTGCACTTACTAAATTATAACACAAGAATATTCCGAACTCAATCATGGAACCCCCATTTACATTTCAAATGCCCGTGTTTTTATTAGTCAAGGAATGGATATGCAGAAATTCGACAATTTGAAACTCACCAGAGATGTGTTGGGGACATGGTAACAAAAAAGACTCGTTTCTTGTGTGGATTCACTTTAGAAGCCACCCAGTCTGCCCATGTACTCATGGCCAACTCCATTGCCCCCAAGCCATTTAATTCTTCACAAGCTCCGTTGTCTTCAGCACTCCATCTGCAAAAGTTTTAGGTCCAATTAAGATGGCTACGTATGGTTTTCTACGTTAAAAGTTTAACAACCAAAATAAGGATAGCATAATACTCACAGCAACTTTACAGGGCCTTGTCTCCACCACAAGTATGTGTTAAAAACTAGTATATCAGCATGCTCCCACTTTGATGCGTGCTTGAGAACTGAATCTGGACGTATTATCCGCTCATCCAGTCTGTGATTAACTGGGTCATCAGAATTAGACTCTACAAGAAGTGGCGCCCAAAGGAACTCCACTGTGGCATTATACTCCTGCAGATGACTCAAAGACAAAACAAATGATAAGACATTACCATTAAAGTTTCCAGATTTACCATAAATGAATGACACCCTACAAACAACGTGGTGTAGAGAAGCTAGCCACATTTTCTCCTGGGAGAAAGTCTTGAACCCATTGAAGAATATCTCTTCACTTGGATATGTACATATTGCCTATAATTCCACTCCAATCTCTAAAAGCGTTATGGCTTACCTCAGCTCTGAAAATAGTAAGCTGGGCATTTGGTGTCATGGATCTCTTATTTGCCGGAATCACTGACTGTAACAAACACACCATTGATATCCACTGTCCTCGGTTTAGCGAGTCCCCAACAAACATTAGTCTCTTCCCCCTCAACTTCCCCCACATCTCTAATGCATTCCATCTATAAATTCACAAAATTTAATCAATAAAGAAGAGCTGCATTAGTCCAATGCATAATCAAAATCGATCACAACTTACAATTCCATAGGATCAAAACTCATTTGACTTAATTTCCAAATTCACTTATATAAAAGAAATGAAAACGCTTTGCAAGTCTACAGCACAAAGCACAACCAAACACATGCAGCTAAAAAATTCCCAAACAAAATGTTTATCCAAAAATAAATTCAATTACAGCTAAATAATCAAACTTGATACAAATTTCCAATTCTAGAGAATCTAAAACTCAATAAAATTCTCATGTCAATTAGATGTTCAAATTAATTTTTTTACCTTTTCAAATTGCAGTTGTGAGGTTGCCATCTCCAGTACTGATACCCCAAATCAGACCGTCCATGCTTGTGACATGCCAATTGGTCCGACATGTACGGACAATGAGACTCATTGTACAGTGGATGAGATGTGTTATCAAATACCCACTTCCCTGAAAACACATCACATCTATCTGAGGTCACTCTTCCCCGACCCGATTTCTTTCCCGGGTCACCCCACCCGATGCTCCAACCTTGGAACTCCCTTGTAGAGTTGCATCTACTAAATCTATCCAAATCCTCTGAAACCGAAAAAAAACAGGACTGTAAATCAAACAAACACCAACAAATCCAAGTACCCACAAAACAAAAGAGAACAAAAAAAGCAAAATCTCAAAAACCATACTTGAAGCTGTATTGGGAAGATTTGGTTTCACATAAGAGAGTGGAACTGCTTCTTGGTCATGACGAACATGGTCAGGGTCCTCGTGGATTCGTTGAATGCTACTTTCGCTGTAGAGGATCGAGCAGACTATGAAGAGAAGCAAGACGAGTGCAAGTAAGGGAAAGTGGTTTCTCTTTTTGTTCCATCTCTGAATCATCATCTTACATACCACATGAACAGTACAATACTTTGCACGGAGAGAGAGAGAGAGAGACAGAGAGAGACAGAGAAGCAGCAGTCAATGTCTTTATAAATGGCGTCTTTGGAATCTTAAAAACCGGTTGGGTTGTGAAGAAAGTAGAGACAAGAGTATCCAAGGGACAGGTGACAGTTAACTTGTTCAAAGTTGAGTAATCAAAGCCAGACTATAGTCAGTGACTGATGGGTTTTTTAATTAAGATGTAATATTTTTTAAAATGACATTAATATACTATAATTACCATTTATTAAAAATTTATTAATTTTTAAAAATAAATATTAATTAATATTTAAATATTTGAGTAATATTAACTTTTTAAATTTTTTTGTTTAAATTTATGTCTAAATGATATAATATATGAATGATCAAAATTATATAAATAATAGGATAATATAATATTTAAATTGAGGTCAGTAACTCAAATAATATATTATTTAAGCATGTATGTAAATGAAAATTTTAGAAGGTTTAATATTATTCTAAATATCTTTTAAAGTTTGTCAAAATCTAACGTTATTATCTTATGGAAGTAAAAAGAATCAGGAAGGGAAAGATATAATATTCATCCAGAAGATCCTCCAGGTCAAATTATTGAAGTATAATATTCATGAGATGGAATTAACAGTTTTCATCATCATTAACTGGAATCTATGTAGCTGTTTGACCAATCAGAAGTACGCTGCTTGAGAGATGTCGTCGTCGGTTTCTGCAACTGTCTGTTTGTTATATATTTGATCAAATATGAACAAATCAAACTGATGGTTGGATTGATGGTCTCTGACTTTCCTTCCCATAAAAGAGCAACTAATTGTTAATGATTTTAATCTTATTATGGAAATGCAAGGCATGTGGAGTTCCAAACATTTGCACAAGATCTGAGAAAATAATAACCCGACATTTCTATAAGGGGAAGGGTCGATATTCCAACATATATTTTAATGATCTGATAACTCAGTTCATGTAATATATAATAAGTTAAATAAATGATCATTAATGTATCATCATTAATCAATTGCAGCATTACAAATCGAGATACAAATTTGGAATATGAATCAAGACGTGAAGCATTATTCTTTATAAGATAGTGTTAAGGTTCCGTTTGAAACACGAGATTGGAATTGATTGGATTTGATTGAAATTGAATAAAATTATTTTAAATTTTTTATTTTATAAAATTAATTTTATAAAAAATCTGAAAAAAAAAAACCAAACATCATCTCAACATTCATTAATATAAAAATTCATAGTTCATCAAATTATCGTCTCCCACAATTCAATATCATCAACACATAGTTCATCAATATTATCAATTAAATTCATTAACATTATCATCTCTCACAATAACAATATCAAAATATCATAATATTAACCAAAAAAAAAAAAAAAAACTGAGGACTTAGAACAAGGGTTCTATTCTAACACAGAATCAGATGGTTCTTGGTTCTGGATTTGATGAACCCTCGTTGCAGAACTCAGAATCATTTGGTTTTAAGTTCAATCGTTGAACCTAGAACTCGATTCCAAGTTCATTCTGGGTTACTAAAACTAGAAGTTTTGGGTTTGACAATAAACCCAGAACCATTTGGGTCATTAAACCCAAAAAGATGATTTTGGGTTCATCCCCGAACCATTCCAACTCAGAAAGAAAGAGAAAAAAAAAAAAAGAGGGAGGAGAGGATCCATGGAAGTGTGATGAGAGAAGGAAGATGAGAGAAAGAGAGAAATGGAGAGAAGAGAAAGAAGCTGAGAGAGAGAGATGGAGAGGAGGGAAAGAAGTTGAGATAGGAAATAAAAAATCCAATCACATTTAATGACATGATTTTGATTGAGATTGAGGAATCTCAAAAGAATGAGAAATGGAAAGAGTTTGGGATCCTTGAATCCAAATTCCATTTCATTCTAATTGACCTCAAAACATAGT